>CM066730.1:125510022-126710022 GCA_033961575.1 Aselliscus stoliczkanus | reverse complement strand
CCTTTCAGAAAACAAAAAAATATCAGGGCAACTATAGTTGCCCTGGTGTGTTGTAAGATCCAGAGAGGCATTAAAGCTTAGGAAAGAGAAAAAGTATGGAGTAGATGTATTCATATTAGATCTGAGAAAGCCTCAGAATCATAGCAGGATTGATGGAAGGTGTTTCTACGCTGAAGTCAGTTAGTAAATATTGGAGGAGGTGACTGCTATTTAAATGTAAATACAAAAATTCAAAATTCCAAGAAATATGAAAAATCAAGGACGAATGTCATTACTAAAATCTCATAATAATTTCCTAATAACCAAAACAAGGGCATGGAGATCCATGACTTACCTGACAGAGAATTCAAAATAGTAATTTTTTAAAATATCAGTGAGCTAAGGGCTGGCCAAGTGGCTCAGTTGGTTAAGAGCTTGCTCAAGAGTGAGAGCTGAGCTCTGAGCAACAGCAATTCAATGCCCAGCCAGAGCTGAGCTGCCGCTGAGTTGCCAACAGGTGGGTGGCAGGATGGCTCAGCTACAAAAAAAAAAAAAAAAAATCAATGAGCTACCTGAAACAACTACTACTACTACTACCACTACTACTACTACTAATAATAATAATAAATTAGGGAAAACCAACTATATATCAGGAGTTGTATTTGACAACAGAGGGACAAAAATAAATAAGAATAGATTCTTGATCCCAACATGCTCAAACTCAAGCCTTTTGACAATTCATACTTTAACTAAAACAAGAAGGGGACTCATGTACTTAGAACAAAATTTTAACATTAGGAATACAAAGCCAAACAAAACAGCAGGACCATTAATAGCTAAGAAGTTTTAAAAAAATCTGAATATTATTTAATGCATTTTCATGAGTGTTACTTATGAAAAAAATATAAATGATTACAATTTGTACTTTATAGTAAAAAAAAAAAAAAGATCCATAAGCTACAAGAGCACATAGGAAAAGAAATTCAGTGAAATCAGGACAACAATGCGTACAAAATAATATATTTAACATAAATATGTAAATTATAAAAAAAAAGAACAAAATATAGGAATTCTGGAACAGAAGATTTCAATGAATGAAATGAAAAATTCAATAGGCAGCTTCAATAGAACAACAGATCAACAGAAGAGAAAATCAGTAATTAAGAGGATAGAAACTTTATAATTACCCAATCAGCAAAGAACAAATTAAAAAGAATGAAATAGAGTGAAGAAGCCTGTGTTACATGAGATATCATCAAGAGAAGCCCTGATATACAAATTATTGGAGTTCTGGAAGAAAAGAGGGATGGGGCAGGAAGCTTATTTAAAGAAATAATGGCTGGGAACTCCCAAACCTGGAAATATATTTGGACATTGAAACTAATACATTACCCCATTATTTTGATCTGAAACAATTTTCTCCAAGTCACATTATAATAAAACTGTCAAAAATCAAAGACAAAAAGAGGACGCTAAAAGCAGAACGAGAAAGGTTGTTACCTACAAAGGACTCCCATTATGCAATCAACATACTGCTCAGCAGAAACCCTAAGGGGCAGAAAAGAGCAGGATGATATACGCAGTGAAGAAAGAAAAAAAAAAAGAAAAAAACGAAAGAAAAAACCTGTCAACCAAGAATACTCTATCTGGCAAAATTATCTTTCAGAAATGAAATAACAGTATTTAAAGGCTCCAGATAGTCAAAAGCTGAGAAAATTCATCACCACTAGTCCTGCCTTAAAGAAATGATAAAATGAGTTCCCTGCTTAAATGAAAGAATGCTAATCAGCAACATGAAAACCTATAAAAATATGCAACACACTAGTAAAGCCAAATATATAGTTAATTCATAATACTCTAAAAGTGTAATATGGTGGTGTGTTAACCATTTAATTATAGTACAAAGGTTAAAGGACAAGAATACCAAAAACAACTATAGCTATAATTGTTGATGAATGTAAAATATGAAAAGAGGTAAATTGTTAAATTAAAAGATAAATAAGGAATATGTGTGATTGAAATTAAGTTGTTATCAGTCTAAATAGAATGCTATATCTATAAGATGTTTTATGTAACTCTCATGGGAACTACAGAGCCAAAATCTATTTGTTAATATTCCACAAAACATGCAGAACATAAAACAGAGTATATCACTATGGAAACACATCAATTCACAAAAGAAGGTAGCAGAGAGGGCAGAAGAAAAAAGGGAACTACAAAACAGCCAGAAAACAGTTAAACGGCATTAGTAAGTCCTTACTTATCAATGATTCTAAATGCAAATGGATTGAATTCCCAAATTAAAAGGCATTGTGTGGCTAGATGAAAAGAGAGAGAGAAAGAGAGAGAGAGGAGAAAAAAGAAAAACACCCAATTATATGCCTATATGCTACCTACAGAAGACTCACTTTAGCTTTAAGGATTCACACAAGTTCACAATGAAGGAATGGAAAAAGATATCCCATGAAAGTGGAAACCAAAACAAAGCAGAAGCATCTATATTTACAAAAGGCAAAATAGACTTCAAACCAAAAAATATTAAGAAGAGACAAAGAAAGTCATTACATAATGATAAAGGGGTCAATTCATCAAGACTTTATAAAAGTTGTAAACGTATACTCACTCCAGCTCAGAACCCCTACATATATTAAGCAAATACTAACATTTCTGAATAATAGTAGGAGGGGACACCAATAGCCTAATTTTAACAATGAATAGATTACCCAGAAAATCAACAAGGAAATGTTGGCCTTGAAGCATATATTAGACCAAATGGACCTAAACACATATAGAACAACCCATTCAATATCAGCAGGATACACATTCATCCAAACATGCACAGAACATTCTCCAGGGTAGATTATACAATAGGCTACAAAACAAGCCTTAGAAAATTTAAAAAGATTGAAATCATGTCAAGTATCTTTTCCAATCACAATGGTATGAAGTTTGAAATAACAAAAAGAGAAAAGCTCAAAAAATAATAAATATGTAGAAATATAATGCACTCCTGAACAACAAATGGGATGAAATGGAAATAAAAAAATATCTGAAAACACCTGAAAATGACATCACAACATACACAAACCTATGGGATATGGCTAAACAGATCTAATAGGAAAGTTTATAGTAGTAAATACCTATATTAAGAAAAAATAAAGATCTCAAATAAACATTCTAACTCTACCCTTAAGGAACTACAAAGAGAGGTATAAACTAAGCTCTAACTTTGAAGAAGATAGGAAATAAATGAAAAAGAGTTCAGAAAGATAATAGATTAATGAAACTAAGAGCTGGTGTTTTAAAAAGATAAACAAAATGACAAACTCAGACAAACTAATAAAAAAAGAAGGGACTAAAATAAAATCTGAAACAAAAGAGGAGATATGTAATTGATACTACAAAAATACATAAGCAACTTCTGTGAACAATTATTGGAAAATCTAGTAAAGTGGGTAAATTCCTAGAAACACGTATCTTATCAAAACTGAATCATGAAGATGTAGAAAATATGAGCAGAACAATAACGAGTAAGAAGATTGAATAAGTAAACATTCCTTATGTTGTTTGTGCATAAAATGAAAATGAATTTGATACCTTGTATCCTGCAACCTTGCTATACTCACTTATTACTTTTGGTACTATTTTTATAGGTTCTTGGGACTTACTCAATAGTCATATAAACTGTAAGTAAAAGTACTTTATTCTTGATTTACATTCTATTTAGTTATTGTATTATTGCACTAGTTAAGATTTCAATAATATTCGCATAAAGGATTGGTGAAAGAAAAAAAATTTTGTTCGTTCCTCATCTTAGGGAGAAATTGTCCACTCGGTATATCATCATGACATTTCCTGTACATTTCTTTGCAGAGGTTCTTAATCAAGTTAAAGAATTTCCCCTCTAATCCTAGTTTGCTAAAAAATTTTACCATGGATGACTGTTGGATTTTATCGATATGATATATCTTCTTTTCCCTGTTGATAGGGTAGATTAGATAGATTACATTGATTGATTTTTCAACATTGAACCATTCTTACATATCTGGAATAAATACCCCTTTTGTTGGTATACAATTCTTTTTACACATTGTACAGTTCTATTTCCTATTATTTTGTTGAGGTTTTTTTTTACCTTTATTCAAGAGCAATGTTGGTCTATATTATTTTAAGCAGCTAAGTTTTAAAGTAACATGATATGCAGAAAAAATTACTGGAACCATATTTTTACCCATAGTTTTTAATCCTTCCTACTTATTTCACTTGAATTATTCTTGTATGTATGTAATGGTATTAACATTGTGTATTACCATTGTGTATTTGTGTGCATGTATGTATATACTTTTCTGTCTCTGTGTTTTTCACAGACATATTAACTCATACTCACACATGTACACTCATACATGTTTGGGTTTGGATTTTTAATTATAAGAGAACACCTGGGTCAGTTTCATTTATGTGAATATAATATTGTTAGGACCTTGAAGACCTCATGTGCCCATTCCAGAGGAAGGTTATCTTTAACTTGAAGCATTATTCTGACTTTTGAGATAATCATGATCTTGCTTTCCTTTATATATTTACCAACTATGGATATATTTTGAAACAATGTATCTTGTTTTACTTTTTTAGCCTTTATTTAAAGGCACTGTGTTCTTTTTTTTTCCTTTTCATTGTTTTAGCACATACTAAATGGTAAATTTCATCTGTACATACTAAATGGTACAGATCCTAATTATATAGTTCAAAAAATTTTACGAAGTGAACACACTCATATATCCATCAGCATGATCAAAATATAGGATAATACACTACATAGGGGCATCTCTCTTGCCCTCCAGTCATTCTCCAATAAACAGAACTGTTATTCTGACTTGCTTTGCCATACAAAAGTTTTGCCTCCTTTTGAACTTTATATAAATTGAACCATATTGTATGTGCTCTTTTGTATCTGGTGGTATATTTTTTTCCACCATAAAATTTATTCTGAATAACCTAATCTATCATATTTCCTACAGTGCATGAATCTTCACTTTAAAACAATACACCTGAAAAGTGATATTTTCAAAGAAATTTCCAAAAATAAATAACAATAAAGGAAAACATAAATTCTCCAATAGTTTTGTTTTTCTATTACTGAAATATGGTATTATTATTATCTAGGCATTCTTTCCTCCAAGTCACTTTTTTCTTTCCTAAAGGTTTTTTACACCATTATGTTACATATACAATTTCTAAATTAATATTGAATTAAGAAATGTTGCTCATGCTTCCTCCTTTTTATAAACATCATTTCAGATGGCTGGTTCAGGGCACAGAGCATGCCCCTTGCATGTCCCCTGCTGTTGAACACAGCTACCTACACATATCAGGCATTCAGTAATGTTAACTTGAATAAAAGTATGGGCATTTTAAGTAGACAAGCTTTCTTGGATAGTCAGTTCTTTGTGCCATACCACCTAAAGTAATATAGTTCAAAAGTTGACATTTCATAAACAATTCCTGCATTAAATGATATAAGATTTGTACTCATGCTGCCAAGTGAACTCAATACAGAAGAGGATGTAATTTGTGCACATCTGTCTCTTATATGCCCTGGTCCCTATTGTATTCAGCTTGGGGGAATAATAACACACTTCCAAAGCAATGAATGCAGTACCTTACATTTTACTCCAGATAAGGAATATCCATCCCTTGACCAACCTACCTGCTTTATTAACCTTTGCCCCCTATCATCAGTTCTCAATACAGCCACCAGAATTATCTTTTTAAAAGTTCAAATTGGTCATGTCACTTCTCTGCTATACCTTCCAATAACTTTCCATCTCCTAGTAAAAGCCAGATTCCTTAGAGTGGTTTGCAAGGCATTGCATAATCTAGTCACGTTGCCAGCCTGACCTCTTTTTCTTTCACTGTGTGTTGCTTGCTCTGACTCACCCCACGCTGGCCTGCCCACTGTTCCTTAAACACACTAAGTATGCCTCTCTCTCAGAGATCTAGCACTTGCTATTCCCTCTGCCAGGAAACAGCCTATTCTCTTACTCCCTCAAATCCTTCATGTTTCTTTCAAATATCACCTTGTCTGAGAGGTCTTCTCTCTCTTCAAACTGGTACTCCTTGACCTCTTTGCTACCCAATTCAGCAAAAACTTTGGGCATCACACCGGGATCTTTTTTTTCCCTAAAAGCCCAACTTCTTTCCTTTATATCATGCCAAGATATGAATCGAATACAAAGAATTTAGCAATTTTCTGGTAATTTTACAACCCAATTTAATGTGATCTTCTGGGCTGAAGTTCGTCATTGATATAAAGGAGAAATGTCATGGCTAAGAATCTTGAAACCCACACAGTGCACCATAGTAGACGAAGATAAAATCTTTGAAATTCAAAGGATAAGAATTTCCCTGAGTATTATTTCTTTGTAATGTTGGTATGGTAAATCTTTGCAGATATAAAGTCATTGTACTCTGGGATTTTAGGCTTCAACTTCGACATTTTTTCATATAGCAGTACAGTGTGCTTCGTATTCTGAGATACATGACTTAAGGCTTGTTTAGAAGGAGTTCTTCCCTTGATAAACATTCACTTCAAATATATTAGTCAGCCTGCATGATGCTGGAATTAATGGGAAATAGCTCAGAAATAAAATCACTATAGGAGCAGAAACTCTAAAAGGAATCATTCTAAATTTATCTTATATACTTAGTGGATAATCATTTTTCTCGTTGTACTTCCAATATTCTATGTTAATTTTTTTTCCAAAATAAGAGAATTAATTAATAAACCCAAGCTTAGGGCTAGTCCAATTTCTAAAGTATTTACTCTTGCAGTTGTGGTTGACTGCAAAATGGTTATAAAATTAAAATAGAATTGTGGTAGCCTTTAGATGATGATACCATCATGTCTTAGCAAAGGCTTTGAATTATTTGGTAGTACAACTAGGTTCTCGATGATCCTGTTACAAGGGGATTAAATATATATAAGATCCTAAATAGGGATCAACTCAATGCAATTCAAAAACACTTATTATTTTTCTAATAGGTGTCAGATATTTTGATAGATATTTTTAGGATCACGTGGTTGTGGGATGGAACAGAGAAAAGATGAGTGATCTGCACAAACATCAAACCAAATCCTTGGTCCCATTAGCATCCATATTCTTACCAGCAAGGACCAAAATCATTGGACAGTAAGGTTTTTGACTAATCTTAGAAAGATACTCCAACTCCACCATCACTAAGGCTCACTGACTCCAGACTAACTACTGTAAAATTATTAACACACATCAATAAGCACATAAAGTTATTGCAAACTTATGAGAATATTCAAATTTTGGGTAAATAGCAGAGAGCTTAGTTCATCTGCCTAAACACAAATCTTAAAAAGTGTTAAATCTGAAGTAAAATGTATGTTGTTTTGACTTACATTGTTAAGACCATATGATCCAAATTGTTTATGTATCTTTCCACTTAATTTGACTTCTTTTGATTTGGATTAGCTTCTTGACTGATTCTTCATCCTCTGGGAGAAGATCTGAGCACTTGACAAGCAGAATGAGAAATTCAATTATTGCTCTGGTAAATCCATCTTCAATTTGACATTTACCCTCAATTGAATATTTTCATTGAGTTAGAGACTCCATTAACCATCCGTTTCCTTTTTTCTCATTATTCATGTCCCCAGATTTATTTCTTACTTTTCACAAGAAATCCATTTTAAAAAGCTTTACCAATCTGCATAGTAGTTCCCCCTTGGGAATTAACCAGTCTGACTCTATCTTCATATATATAATGGATATAATATTTAGCTTATAATATTTTAAAGGATAAATAAAATATACAAGAAACAGCCTTATAAAAACTATATCTATCTATCTATCTATCTATCTATCTATCTAAGTATTCCCCATGCACAGGTGGTAATATATGAATATTTATACAACTCTAATAATTAGATGACAACATAATTTTATGACCTCGGAAATAGATAGTTTTGGTGATTCAGAGTTGAAATAATTAGTGATAAAATATCAAGGGTTAGAGGAATGAACCATATATAAGAAAATTATTTACAGTGGCAGCCAAAGAATTATAGGATGAAAATAACTTGCCAAGGTCACATCCCATTCATTAATTCATCCATTATTCATCCATGCATCCATTCACTCATCAAGCATTTATTAAACACAAGAAATACAGTGGTGAACAAATCATGTCCCAAGTTTTCAGGGCAGCTACAGAATCCAAGAAAAATAGCAATGCCTTTCGAAACACAGCTATCTAATATTAAGGAAACAGCTGAAATCCTGCAATACACAAGAATGAAATACCACACACAGAAGTCCTCAGTCTCATTAGGAGTATGCATTAAATCTAGTCATTCTAGATAGGTAATTCAAAGTTTCTCCTCCATTAAGATAATATGATTACATAGTTTTATCTAGCTATTAGGAGATCATTTTCTTTAATGAAAAGTATACCTTTCTTCCAACAATTTGGGAAAACCTCAAGAGGAACCTGTTTGAGAACCATTTTTCTCTTCAACATCCTTTTTTATTTTCTGAAATATGTGTACTTGTATACAAAGATTAATAACGTATGATTCTTTTCCAAAATGATTCAAAATCGAATGAGGAAGACAAATTAATGTGTAATTGCAATCAAATGTGATATACCCAATCATACAAGCTTAGTAGGGATGGATACTACAGAAAAATCTAACAAAAGCATTGCATAGAATAAGGCCTGTTTCTAGAACAAAGTTTCAAATAACTTTTATGTCCATTCTGTTCTACTGATAATTTGAAATAGTTTGATGAGGTAAGAGTGTACTGTGGTATTTATTCAATAAAGGTGGTTGGGTGTTCATCACTAGACAGACTGTGATAATTACTCAGAGTATAACAAAGAAAAAGTCAGTCCATGGCTTGAAAATACCAGTCTAGCAAGGAGGTCAGACAAAAACCAAATCCATTCAACAAGTACTAGTTGGGATGTTACTACATGTTTCAGGCTCAGAGTAGAGCATCAGGAACAAGTAAAAACAAAAATGTCTACCCATGTGCTGGAGCTTATCTTGTAATCAGACAATGAACAATTATAAACAGGAAACACACTATTTCCTTAAGATGAAGATGGGGATTATTGGAAAAAAATATTACAAACGTATTCACCAGCTGCTATGAAATCATAGCAGAAAAACTTTCAGACAGAAGAAACAGTTGATTATGAATGGCTTCCTGAGATGAGTTTTGAAAATTAAATAAGGATTGCATTAGTGTTAAATGAGAGGAAGGGCATGTTAAGTAGAGAGACCAGTTCCCACCTCGTTCAGTTTTCTTCATATTCTACAGTGATGTAGGAGGGGATAAAAAAGTTCTGGTGACTCCCATAAGGAGCAAGAACATAGCCACAAGAATTTTAAAGGATCTGAGATACTGGAGGCAAAACCGTACATAATTATTACCAATGATCAACCTGCCCACCAAAGGTCATAACAGGATATAGATGGTGGAAGTAACTATCACAAGAAAAAAAAACCCACTAGGAATAGTATATGTCATAGAAATTAGCAGAATGACAACTGAGCTGACACCTTAATGAAATTATACCACATAAGATTCCTACAACAGGAATTCTAACTTGAGGGAAAATTGGGAGGGAAGTAAGTAAAATTATAAATTTATTAAATAGTTAGTTTCAGAGACTTAATAATCAAAAAATTTGATGTTATACTTGATTGACAAGTGTTACTTATTTCAACTGAGTGAAATAAAACAATATTTTTGCATGGAAGTTTACTTATGGGAAAATAAAGACATTAGATATTTGAGAGTTTTGTGTGTGATAAATTAAATTTAAATGTCTTGATAAAATAAATGTTTTATGAGAAATATATATTAACAAAATTGACAGAAGAAAATAAAGAAACCGTGCAAAAAAAAATACTAATACAACTATCAGTAAACCTAGCCACTTTCACAGATTAGTTGTTTAAAGCTTCTAATTAACAGGGAGTTCCTATACTACTAAACTATTTGTAGTATAGAGAAAGAAAGAAAACTTCCAATGTATTACAAGGAAAATAACATTTCAGTATATAAAATTAATTCCAGGGAAGTAAGGATATTGCAAATTTTTAAAAAATTACCAAAATAGCATAGAAGCTAAAAAATGAAATTGCCAATATGTGATCATTTTTAAATTATAAAAATAACAATTTCATATGTTGACATATAATATAAGAATATCACAAAGAAAAAGTACTAAAAATTATATTTTCAGTGACAACAAAACATTTGAAAAAATTAGCATCTACCTTATCAATCTTAATAATTAGAAGTTTGTTACTTTTTTTGAGTAATAATCACACCATTGTATGAACATGCTCAATTTGTTTACCCATTCCTCATAATAGAGATTGCTTGTTTTTCCACTTTTTGTCCATTATTAATAATGTTACTGTAAGCAATTGAGTACAAGTCAGTTTTGTTGACAATTTTGTTCTTCTCTTGGGTATATATCTAGGAATAGAATAGCTGGTTTATAGGGTAATTTATTTTAAACTTTAAAATAAATTGTCAGTCTTTCAGTCTTTGTACCATTTAACTACTATCAGCAATGTATAACAGTCTGTTGCTCCACATCTTTGCCAATAATTGATATAATCAGTATTTATATTTAGCCATTCTAGCAGGTCTACACTGGTATTATTGTAGGTTTAGTTTGTATTTCCCTGATTATTAAATCTGTTTATCACTTTTTCATGTGTTTATTGGTTATGTTAATATATTATTTTGTGAAGTGTCTTTAATATTTTGCTAATTTTTATTTAATAGAGGTTTTTATATAAATAGTTACAGGAGTCCTTTATATATTCTGGATACAAGTCCTTAGTTAGATGCATTCATTGTTAATATTTTCTCTCAGTCTATGGTTTGCCTTTTCATTTTCTATGACAAACAAAACAATTTAATAAAACAGTTATGACTGAGTTTATCCGTTTGTAAAACACCTTGAAAATAGAATTGTTTTTTCTTTATTAAATGTTTCCTATTTGAGTTTTTGTTTCAAGAGCTGCAATTGAAATGACATCAGAAACATGGCAGTATGAGAGGGCCCCCCTTGATCTCTCCCTTTGAATTTACAAAAGTTGAACAGCTATAATTCAACAAAGGACTCCCTACCCAACATACAAACATGTTTGAGAGATCCGAGCATTGAAACATCTGAAGGTGGGTGAATCAGGGCAAGGAGGGAAGGAAAGAAGGAAGGGCAATATACAGAGACAGGGCCTTCAGGACACAGCCGGGAGCTCACTGTCTCCCAGGAGAGGGAGAATTAAGACTGCAGGTGCACTCTCTGTGGCTCCAGCAATCCTGCCGGATTGTATTATATGATCAGCATATAATACAGCTGAACCCAGTGAAGGGGGATGAGACCTCAGGGCAAAGAACAAATACAGAAATGTAACAACTGTGATCTAAGAGCCCTCACTGCCAGGGAGAAAACAAAGCCATGGAGGCTAGCCACCTTCCCATTTCCTCCCAGAGCTCATCTCTCTCCCACCCTCCCAGTGTTAGCAGTGGTCCCCAGAAAAACTTTAGCAGTATCAGATTAAAGAGTAGAATATCTACAGCATGGACAATTGGAGAGACATTTCCCGAGTTGCAGAAACACGCTACAGTAATTCCAATGAGAAGGGAAGCGCTATAGGGGCAAGGAAGCTGTGATCTAGCAGTCCTCATTACTCAGGGGAGAACAATGCCACAAACATACCAGTTGTCTCCCCCCACCCATCTCCTGGAGAATCCCAATGGGGGATCCCAGAGCTGCCTGCTGAGGTGCACTGCTCTGTATCTGGCTGTTGGGGCAGCACTGGGATTTCAGAGGCTTAGAACACCATTGCCCACCACACCCTCCCAAGGGGGTGGTGCCCTGAGACAGAGGCAACCTGGCCATAGAGGAGATGCCGACTATCCCCAATAAAGCCAGAACAGGGCAAGAGAAATAAAAAGCTCTAGCGTTATCTACTGAAAACAATAAAAAAAGACCTCTTCATATCAAAGTGCTGCAGAATTCACATCCATAGATATACAGTAATTTAAAAAATCATTTAATTATAATGAATAACCAACGTAACAAGATAGCTCAGAAAGAAAATGAAAAACCTCCAGAAAATAAACTTAAAGACATGAAAATATGTGACTTAAATGACAAGGAATTCAAGATTGCATTTCTGAAAAAACTCAATGAGATTCAAGAAAACTCAAATAGGCAGTTTAATAGACTCAGAAATAAAATCAATGAGCAAAATGAATACTTTACCAAAGAGATAAAAACTTTAAAATATAATCAAATAGAAATTCTAGAGCTGAAGAAATAACAAAATAGATAAAAAATGAAATAGCAAACTTAGAAAATAGAACTGACTGGATGGAGGAATTACTTAGTGATATCAAAGATAGAAGTCTTGCAATAATGCAAATGGAAGAAAAGAGAGACTTGAGAGTTAAAAGAAATGAAAGAACTTTACAGAGCTATCTGACTCCATCATAAAAAACAATATAAGAATAATGGGTATACCAGAAGGAAAAGAGAAGGAGAAGGGCACAAAGAGCCTATTCAAAGAAAGTTGACAAGAACTTTCCAAACCTATGGAAAGAAGTGGATCCTCAAGTCCAAAAAGAAAACAGAACACCCTATTACCTCAATCCTAATAGGTCTTCTCCAAGGCTCATTGTATTGAAGCTGTCAAAAATTAATGACAAAGAAAGAATTCTGAAGGCAGCCAGGGAAAAGAAGATGGTAACTTAAAAAGGAAAGCTCATTAGATTACCATCAGATTTTTCAGCAGAAACTACAAGCTAGGAGGGAGCGGAATCAAATTTTAAAACTATTGAAAGAGATAAATTACTAGCCAAGAATAATATATCAAGCAAAGTTATCCTTTAGATATGAAGGAGCAATAAAGACCTTTCAAATATACAGAAGTGAGGGAATTCTCTACCACAAGGCCTGCATTACAGGAAATACTGAAGGAGGTTATCTACCTGAAACAAAAAGACAAAAGGATACAAAACTATGAGTAAGATGACTAATAGACAGGCAGAAGCAGGACATGGTAGTAACCCTTACACTGACTGAATAGGGCACTATACACTTAAATGTCACATAAAGGGTAAAGGAGATCAAAACATAAAAAAAGAAAAAGAGAAGAAAATTTGCTACTGCCACTCAGAAGTGAACACACAGCACAAATAGGGATAATTCCTGGCAACAAAAAAACACAAAAAAAGGGGGAGTAAAGGTCTGACTTTTCAAAGGGAAATGGAAATAAGATGTATGCTAAAGAAAAAGGACTAATATATTAGGAAACTTTCTTTTACAGAAACTTAATTGTAATCACTCAGCAAAGAATTCAGAACTGAGGCATGTAACAGAAAAAAGAGGAAACAAAGAAAAAAAAAATACTACCTAACTAAAATAACAAAGGCAAAGAAACAGTGGAGACACTAAGCCACCAGAAAACAAATTAAAACAGCGATAGGAAATCCTCATATATCAATAATCACCCTAAATATAAATGGACTGAACTCACCAATAAAAGGCACATGGTAGCATATTGAATCTAAAAACATAACCGAACCATTTGCTGCCTTTAAGAGACACATCTCAGCTATAGGAACAAATATAGACTCAAAGTGTAAGAGTGAAAAACAATACATCAAGCAAATGGCATCCAGAGAAAAATGGGTGCAGCCATACTTATATCTGATGAAACAGACATCAGGGTTATAAAAGTTAATAAAAGACAAAGATGTGCATTCCATAATGATAAAAAAAGAGAATACATTGAGAAGACATAACACTTATGAATATATACAATTAAGTTTGTGAACTCATCTTAGAAAAAGTGCTACATACGTCATTGGTGAATATCACTAGGGCCACCTTCAAAGTATTCTCTCTGGGAAGCTAAGCACCAATGCTAGTGACTAGTCCACCATTCAAAGCAATTTTGGAACTCTTTTTCTGGAGTGGCCATCAGAACTGTCATGGTATTACCCTTGATGTCCTGAATATCATCAAAATGTCTTCCTTTCGATATTTCCTTTATCTTTGCCTAAAGAAAGAAGTCACTGGGGGCCAGATCAGGGAGTAAGGAGGGTGTTCCAATACAGTTTTTTTCGTTTGCCAGCTAAAAAGTCCCTCACAGACAGTGCCGTATGAGCTGGTGCATTGGCATGATGCAAGAGCCATGAATTGTTGGCGAAAAGTTCAAGTTTTTTTTGTCTAACTTTCTCATGCAGCCTTTTCAGTACTTCCAAATAGTAACTTGGTTAACTTGTTTGTCCTGTTGGTAAAAAGAAAAAAAATTCATAAAAAGAAAAAATATTAGCAATATGGTTGAAACAAATTCATGAACTTAATTGTTAGACATATGTTCCCAATCAGGGAGCACCAATATATATAAAGGAACTACTAACAGAACTAAAGGAAGAAACTGACAAAAACACAATTATTATAGTGGACCTAAATCCCCCAGTGACAGCCATAGATAGATCATCCAAACAGAAAATTGATAAGGAAATATCAGCTTTAAATGATGTCTTAGACCAAATGAACAGAATTGACATTTACAGAGACTTTCATCCTAGAGCACCAGACTATATATTCTTTACTAGTGTACATGGAACATTCTCAAGGATTGAACATATGTTCCGACACAAAACTAGCCTCAACAAATTTAAGAAGGTTGAGATGAGATCAACCATATTCTCTAAACACAATACGTTGAAATTGGAGATCAACTGCAAAAACAAGGCAGGAAAAAATACAACTATGTAGAGATTAAACAACATGCTATTAAAGAATGACTGGGTCAAAGAAGAAACAATAGGAGAGATCAAAAGATACATAGAAACAAATGAGAATGAAAATATGTCATATCAATTATTGGGATGCTGTGAAAACAATATTAAGAGGGAAATTATATCATTACAGGCCTATCACAAGAAACAAGAAAAATCCCAAATAAACTCCCTAACATTACATCTTAATGAACTAGAAAAAGAAGAACAAATGAAGCCAAACATTAGCAGAAGGAAGGAAATAATAAAAATTATAGCAGAATTAAATAAAATAGATAACAAAAAGACAATAGGAAAATTAATGCAATAAAGAGCTGTTTTGTTTTTTTTAGAGGGCAGTGTCATTGTCCCTCATATGTGGGATTGGAACTGGGGCCGCTGGCATCCCAAGCCAGCTCTTAACCACCGCGCCACTCAGCTGGTTCTTTAAAAAATTAATAAAATTGACAAACCCCTGGTTAGACTCACTCACTAAGAAAAAAAGAGAAAAGAAACAAATAAAATCAGGAATGACAGAGGAGAAATTATGACACATACAACTGAAATACAAAGGATTATACAAGAACACTATGAAGGACTATATGCCTCCAAATTCAATAACCTAGAAGAGATGGACAATTTCTTAGAAGTATACAGCCTACCTAGACTGAATTATGAAGACCTGGAAAATCTAAATAGTCTGATCAACAGTAAGGAAATTGAAACCATCATCCTAAACCTTCCCAAATGCAAAAGTCCAGGTCCAGATGGCTTCACCAGTGAATTCCACCAAACATTCAAAGATGATTTAATACCTGTCCTCCTCAAACTCTTCCAAAAATTGAAGAGGCTACACTTCCTAACTCATTTTATGAGGACAACATTATCCTGATACCAAAAACTAGTAAGGATAACACAAAAAAAGAAAACAACAGACCAATATCTCTGATGAATACAGATGTAAAAATTCTAAACAAAACACTATCAAATCAAATACAACACATTTAGAATATTATACATCATGATCAAGTGGGATCCTTTCCTGGGTCATAAGAATTGTTCAACATAAACAAATTGAACAATGTGGTATACCACATAAACAAAACAAAGGATAACAATCATATGACCATATCAGTAGATGCATAAAAATCATATGACAAGATACAACATCGATTTATGATTGAAACACTTAACAAAATGGTATGGATAGAAGGAAACTACGTCAACATAATAAAGGCTATACTCAACAAACCCTCAGCTAATATACTTAATGGTGAAAAGCTGAAAGCTTTTCCTTTAAGATAAAAAACAAAAAATATAGGGATGGCCCCTCTTACCACTGTTATTCAACATAGTATTGGACATCCAGCCAGAGTAGTCAGGCCAGAAAAAGAACTAAAAGTCACTCAAATTGGAAATGAAAAAGTTAAATCATCATTTTTTGCAGGTGACATGATTTTTTATATAGAAAACCCTACAGGCTCCACCAAAAAACTATTAGAAACAATAACAAATACAGTAAACTTGCAGGATACAAAATCAATGTACAAAAATCCATTGTGTTCCTTTATAATAAAACAAGGAAATTTCAGAAAAAAATGAAAAACAAAACAAAACAAAATAAACAATTCCTTTGCAACTGTTCCTGAAAGAACAAAATATCTAGGATTAAACTTAAGGATGTGAAGGACTTATACATTGAAAACTATAAGACATCATTAAAAGAAATTGAAGAAGACAAAGAAATGGAAAGATATTGTGTGTTCACGGATTGAAAGAATTAACATAGTTAAAATGACCATGTTACCCAAAGCAATATACAGATATATGTATAATATTTTAATATAAATTTCAATCTCAAAATGGAGACAGATGTCCTGACCTCAGAAGTAAATATTATTAAAATCATGCCATTCACATTTTAAATTTTTTTGTAATACAATTAATTGTAGGAACTAAAAGCCAATGAAATCTTTGCCTGTGTCTCACATATTTTAATAACTAATTTCTGATCTAGGTTAATAGTTTATTATACATCTTTGTTTTTCCTGCAGGTTTTTTCTTACAAAAAATGCTTCCATGAGATTATTATAATGAACTATGTACAAAATATATGTGGTTAAGAAATGTATTAACAGCCTGAGGAAAAAAATGAATGAAAGAAATTATCACGGGTTCTATTACATTATTTGTTTACATAAGATAAAAGTAATATGTATAAATTAAATGAGTGCCTAAATTAAATATTTATATCCCGTATACTCTTCTAATTTTTAACTTCTATGTGCAAGCATGGATATATCATATATTAGGAGGACTGAACTCTCAGGTATATTGTCCATGCCTTCCTCTTTGTTTTTGCTTTACATAGGCTATTCTCTATATTGAATGATATCAAACTTACCATATTGTATTTGAATGATGTGTTTACCATTCAGATTTGTAATTTTAGCTCTTGGGGTAGCGACTAGTACAAAATATGTTCACCCTACAGCTGTGTGCAGTAGATATTGCCCATTACAGAAGAAGATGAGATTCAGAAAGATCAATTGCTTGCCCAAAGTCATATGAGTGCAGAATTTAAACCATCTATTAAGTCCACACATTTACACTGTGTTAGAGCTGTCAATATTAATAGACTGCATTAATTAAAGTTAGATTTCAATACCAATGAAATTAGCTACTTTATTATTAAAATATTATGATAGGGCCGGCCGAGTGGCACAGTGGTTAAGTGCTGGCTTGGAAAGCCAGCGGCCCCGGTTCGGGTCCCACATATGAGGGCCAGTGACAAGGCCCTCAAAAAAAAAAAAAATTACATAACATAAAATATTATGATAAAATACATAAAGAAAAAAATTACAAATACTGGTTCTCCATTTTAATTTAAAGAAGGGTCCTTACATACTCCTTCATGATTTTTCCCCCAATCAAAATTGTCATAACCCATAGGAAAAAATTAACCTTTCCATATTTTTGTTGCAGAATTCTCTGCTTCAAGGTAACACATTACATTGTCATTCATTTTATTTTCTGAAAATAATTTTACGTATTAAGCAGATGCATTGTGATTGTTGATTCTAGGTTAATGAGTGAATGGGATTATGATAGTGAAGGAGCAAAAGAAGCACTTTGTAGGTAAGGAAAAGTCAGCCTGTCATTTGTTGTAGAAAGAAGAAGGCTGGAGAAAGAACAAGTGGTCACAATTATTGAGGGTGTCTATGTTAACAACAAAAATCTTTACAAGCATTCTTATTATAAAATAAACAGCGTACAAGAATCAAAGAGCAGCAATAAGTAAGCAAAGGGAGGATTGCGCTACATATCTTCTATTTGCCTCATCAAATGTGCCGTTCCCATTTCTCTCTACTTCCCACTCTGGTTCTGTGTCCCAAGAGGCCATCTGTGCCCACCCCTCTGTGAGATGGAGGCTGATGCCACAGGTCTGCATCAGTAGACTTTAAACTCTGACCTCCATTTCAGTGTGTCCAAGGGGTGTAATGGCAGCAAATAGGGTGTCAGGAGAAAGTCTCTTCCCACTCTGTTTCTGCTACGTATCCGTATGTTAACTAGAGATTCTCTGTTTCTTATCTGTTTACTAGACCATCAGCTGCTCATTCCCCCATCACCACCACCATAGCCAACCTACTTTGTGGGGCTCGGTGGAGTTTTGCCACATGGATATGACTAGTTACAAGCTCCAGCTCTGACTCCTTCATATCTGGTATCAGAAAATGCCACACCAAGGAATGTAGGACCTGTCTTCTGCAGCATCTAACAAAGGATCAGGTAACTAAACATGTAATAATGGAAGTTAACTTCCCATGGCAAAAAGTTGAGAGACAAGTTAAAGGGGAAGAAACTTCCTCTCCCTTTATCCATTGGGTGAATTTTTGCAAAGTGCAGTTTCTAGAATCAGTAGGCCTGGAGAATTTCTCCTCCGAGGCTAAGCGATTTCACTTTCTGAGCAATCACTCTTGTTTCTTTGCTAACTGTGAAAAAGTGGACATAAAGGTAACACATCATCTTGCATTCCTTTTCATCCTTCGAATTTCACTGCCATTTTCCTCTATGTCTGCTGCTATAAGATTGCCCTCCCCAAATAAAGGATTAGCACTTCATCCTTACATTTTCATACAAATTAATTCTGTGTTGGGCCGGCCTAGTGGCACGGTGGTTAAGCGCTGGCCTGGGAAGCCAGCGGCCCTGGTTCAGGTCCCACATATGAGGACCAGTGTGACACTGCCCTAAATAAATAAAAAACAAATTAATTCTGTGTTAATTTGTATGAAAATAGAGACGGGGATGGAGTGGTGTGGGAAGAGAAGTAAAGGATGATTTGCCAAGGGGCAGAGAATTTGGGTTTTATTGTATCTAGTATAAAGTAGTCAACATAGAAAATAAAAACTCTTCTAAGGCTCTAGAAGCCATATTTTTCATTCCCCTTGAAATAATTTTAGGCCAGAACTAAAATATCAGTATATAATATTTAGCCCCAAGATTGACCTAAGGTATCCAACAATTGGATAAAAATAATAATGATAATAATAAAAAAATAAAATTCTATATTCCAGGCATTGCACTAAGAAATCAGTATACATTATCCCATGCAATCCTACCATAAAATAGCCCTATGAGGAGTAAGTATTCATTTCTTTAGTTTAATGAGAAAGAAACTAACTCTCAGAGAAATTAAGCACCTTGTACAATGTTATTAGTGAGGTTGACTTTTGAACCAACAAGTGATGATTCTAGGGTCATACTTTAAGTACTATGTAAACTTCAGCATGCTACAGAAGGTATGCTTTTGTGTGATTCTAGTAAAAGTGAATAGTAGTCAAAAAGCCAAATTATTGGAATGAATTCATTATGATATGCTTTTTTGCAGGGCTATTTTATTTTAAGGACCTTTAAAAATTGGATGGATTTTTATCCAGGTGAATTCTACAAAGATTTGCATGCAGCGAGAATCAGTGCCAATTTCCTTTTAAGTATTAACAGACATGTATAGCTCATTGAACAATGAAGCCACCTTTATCCAGCTCCCTATTCTTTTGGTTTTGAAGATACTCCTCCAGCATAGTGTCGCATGAGTTTTCATTTAATTAACTTAGGGTTTTCTTTTCTTTTTTTTTTAAGTTTATAGGTATCTGATTCATCTTTTGTCACAGCTGGAAGACTGGAGCCTCTCCTAGAGACACATCATTTGCATGTTATGGAACTCTAATGACCACATGTATTTAAACCTTTCTGATATATTTCAATGTTCTGAGTTAATATATTTCAACTGAACTCCTGCTCAAGTGAGTAAAATGGTTATTGGCTTGCAAGATCCCCGAATAGATACAAATAGAATAAGATGAATTACAATATGAAAAAAGAAATAAAGCTAGTGCATTTGCAATGCCAAATCAAAAGCTTGCTGTTTTATTACATAATATGGTAACAGAACTGTTTTGTCTGAATAATTCATCTCAGAATGAATATTAGACTTTTTTTTTTATACAGAACACATGTCAAAGAATAGTTAAAAGATAAAAGGTTAATGGAATATGGCTGCCAAGAAATTAGAACATTTCTCTACTTGAAAAAACAACAACAACAAAAAAAGCACTCTTACCCAATTCGTGTACATTTTTAATTAATGAGCTACGGAAATAAGTCAGGAAACTATTTCTAGAATTCAGGAAATTAAAAATATAATTAAGAGTACATATTATCATGCTGCAAAAAGATAGTGCAATTGTCATCAAAAAGTAATTTGATCTTTAAAGTCTCTACTCTTCTACATATAATCAAATAAACTTGAGGAATTGAGGCATAACCTAACTCAGAAGAGGTATACATTTTGAAATTTCTACAGCCTGCCTCACTCACAGTTACACACACACACACGCATGCACACTCACGCACGCGCGCACCCCCCACCACCACCACCACACACACACACTCCAATATCCCTTTTGGTGAAGGCATTGGCAAAAAAAGACTTGACACGTACATTTTAAAGAATTTATAGTTCTTAAAAAAATAACTGACTTGAAGTTAAGAGAAAATATACACAGAATATTAAATTTGATAGATGATATAATGAAAGTATAACCCTGTGTTACAAAATTTAATGTAAATCTCTTTTGTAATTAATATATTCCCTTTAAATGCTTTTTCTTCCAAATTCTGGTCTTCTTTTTCTTTGATCCAGGTACTCATTTTATCTCTAATCTGTACATTTTTTCTCATGTAAGCATTCTGGCTCCTTTCCTTTTATAAAATTAACCATTCCTCTGTGCCTTAAAGTTCTTGGCAACCAGGGCTTCTGAGTGTAGTGGCCTAACACCTTTATATAAATACAGAAATGTTGGCCTCACCCCAGATTTACCAAATCAAAATACGTACCTTAACGGGATTCCCCAGTGATCCTTAGATATTAAAATCTGAGAAGCATTACTTCAATTCTACATACATTTAATTCTGTATTTATTGATTTGCTTAAAATTTCTTTTTTACTTATTAAAGATAAATCCCTCTAGATGTGGAAAAATAGTAAAGTTATTTATCATCACTGTTTATTTCATTGCTTGCACGTAGTAAGACTTAATAACTACCTACTAAATGTAGGAAATGCATTACCCCCCACCACATTATTATTATTATTATTGAACAAGCTACCTTTTCAATATTATCAACAAAAGAGAAGAATTTAGACCATTCTCATTTATTATAATTGTTTCTTAGGAATATAAACTCATTTCTCTAAAGTGCTTTCACTGAGCTGTGACTAAAAAGGACTGGACGTGTGACTAAGACCAGAAACTGAGGCAGACTATAGCATATGTATTTCTTACTAATAGCGATTGCAGCCAGGTTCAATGACAAGCAAAGAGGTAATATATGGTAGCACTGAAGTGTTATGCGAAGGCAATTTTTATATTTCTGAATTCAATCCCAACCACTATATTTATCATGTAAGAATATTAAGCACTTTTTCCTTCATATGCAAAGCAGGATACAAAATGCAACCTCAAATAATAGTGTAACAATCACATTAGTAATTACGTGCAAAGGCACGTAAAATCCTAGTCTCAGCAGTAGTAAGTTTTAAAAGCGAGAATGAACTCACATCCTTCAGAGAGAACTCAGTCAGAACATAGTATTCCTTACTCTTCATATATTATGTTCTGGGTATGCAAAAAGCAGTTAAGTAGGAATTTGATTGTATGAAAAAGAAGATAGCAGGAAGCACACTGAGTACCCAGATGCTGGTTTCTAAAACCAATGCTCCTTAAAGAAATGGCTAATTCTATGACTGGGGCAGGGAATATATAAGGTAAGTCCAGATTACTGTGCAGTGCAGAAAGTAAACACATTAAAAACAAAACAAAACAAAAACAAAAACACAACACTACATTGATAGAGGTACGTCAAAAGGACACCAGAGCTACTAGAATTGCTCCCAATGACCAAAGGTAAAACAATTTGAAAAAAAAATTAGTATTGGATTATATACCTGAAGTATACAATAAATATCACTGAATCCATACTGATATAAACATAGTGATTGAATTCTTCATGCAGAAGAATTTTAAAGAATTTACATCAGTACTTGACCCTTAAGGAGGTAGAGTGTGACTCCCCACTCCCTAAGTGTGTGACCTGTGCAAGAGAAAGTGTAACTTTCTTTTAAAGAGTAGAGTATGGAACAGAGGAATAAATGGAAATTTACAGTGGACACACTTGACAAGCACTACCTGAGCCAGAGAATCAAAGTCAACATCAGTAGTGATATGCCATCTTTATAGTATGTACTATTGATGTGATATGATTAAAAAAAGGCATTTTTTCTCTTGGTATTTCTCCCCAAAAACCCATAACCCAAATCTAGGTAACAAAAACATTAGGCAAATCCCAGCGGAGAGACAGTCTATAAAATATCTGAGCAGTACTCCTCAGCTATCAAGTTCATCAAAAACAGAAGCGTAAGGATACATGACAATTATATGTAATGTTGTATCCTTAATAGGATCCTGGAACCAAAAGGACATTTGGTAAAAATTAAGAAAAATCTGAACATAGACTTTAGTTAATAATAGTGCATCAATATTACTTCATGATTGTAACAAATGTACCATATAAGATGTTGATTATACAGAAGTTTGGCACAGGTATATGAGAACTCTGTACTGTCTTCACAATTTTTCTGTAAACCTGAAATATGTCTAAAAAAACCAAAACGAAACAATTTTCTTAAAAATGTAGAAGGTAAAGCTCAATGACCATGTCTACTTAGCGACCAAATGATTTCAGCATTTACTTATTCTCTATGCTTCCTTTTCTTCATGTACATTTAAATAAAAAATAAAGTTGTATAACTCATTAAATGTTGGTGTGGTTTGAAGAAAATAATTCATAAGAAAATATTTCATAATCTGCAAGACAGTATTACTAATGCTGTACCTATCAGAGAGTCTAAAATTCCCATTTTCAAAGTGGTGAAGACTTTGGTAAGTAGGTGAGCTTCTTCTTTAGCTAGTTGTCTCATTAATGCAAAAAAAGGAATGTCCAAATGTTCAGCAGAGTAAAAGGCATTGGAGAAATAAGAATGATACTTATTCCTGAGGACTACTGAGAGGAAAATTGGGAATAATTCATGTAAAGCCAACAGCATAAATCCTGAAATCCAGAGTGTCCACTAAATGCTATCTATTAAACATACATGTGCATATAAACACACACAAACCACACACACACACACACACTAATAGAATATTTGTAAGAATTTTATTACAAAATAAACACTTGAGTGACCTAGAACATATGTTGAGGGTATATCCTTTGCTTGTAATAGAGACTCTTTTTCTTTTTGTGTAGGCTCCATTTCTGTGTTTAGGTTGCAAGTTTCAACAATAGGAGAGCAAATTCAAACAAATATTTGAATATGTTTCATATGTTCCCCAAAAGATTAAATATATTACCTAGTATATGAAGTGTTCTTCACAGATATTTGTAACATACACAAATATAATTGACCTCCAGGTTTGGTACAAGATACTGAAAGCAGAAGTGGGTAGATGCAAAGTTTGTAACACATCTTTCCCCTTATCAACAATTTTTTAAATAAATTAATTGTAAAATGTATCATTTAAGAAAATTTTAGCTAGACTTGTTTTGGAAGGTTTTCTCAAATCAAAGTTGTAAAGAAATAGTATATTTATAATTGGAATATGTCTGGTTCCATATGGGGGAAAATGCTCATGAAATATATCCACATATATAACCTTTATGAAATCACACTGAAGTAGAATTATTCCTGCAATTGTCCCTTCCCTTGGGTCATTTAAATGGTTTAAATTCCATTTAGATATTAGTCCTACAGAAGTACCATAATTACCGAAGATAAATGCCTCATCTACTTTCAAATCTTCATTAAAATTAGCTTTGTTATTTTTGTGGTACCCAATAGCACAGCTATTAGAGTTAAGAATCTGTCAGCATTTCCATTTACAAACTCTGTTTTTTTTTGGGTTCATTATCTTTTCTGTTTTGAATTGCATTAGCCTGAAAATTAGCTGTCAACATGAATATGTATTATATTACCCAAACTCCATGTACACATCAGTTTGGCATTATAGAAGGCAGAGATCAGTAACCTCTTTCCTCCTTCTTCATAAAATTCTGAAGGTGTGTTGACTGCTTGATAATCTTATGGCCAGAAACTGATTGAGCCTTTTAATCATGAACTTTCTCAGGGAATTGGTCCTAAATCTAACCTAATCATTTTGATATTTAAAAATTTATGAAGTCAAATTGAATATGGACTGTATTTGCTTTTCAATACACAATGCAGTTTAAAGTGTCTGGATTAAATTACAATCTCACATAATTAGAGATCTAGGGGAAGTATACTTATGGGGGAAACAAAAGGGGGTCTCTGTGATTTGTGCTATTTCAACCAAATAACAAAAGAAAAATAAATCAGAGTGTTGTTTTGTTCATTTTGTTAGAGACATTTCTTCATGTTCAAATGGGCAATGACAGGAGGTGATGCAGCACAATCACAACAACAGTAGCAGCTGCAGGGCATGTGAAATGATATAGAAAGAATCTGGAATCTGGGCCACACAATGCACCCCTTCTGTCCAGACCGAAATCTACAAAGGCAATTCTATGTCTCTCCCTTTCTCATTCCCTGTTTTACAAATACACTCCACATTTAGCCAATTTGTTACCACCTGTTTCAACACTAAACATCTTTCAATTCTCATTCATTCAATGTTTATCAGAGAATAGATATCATCCTCCACCCACCAACTAACTTTCTTTCTTTCTTTCTTTCTTTCTTTCTTTCTTTCTTTCTTTCTTTCTTTCTTTCTTTCTTTCTTTCTTTCTTTCTTTCTTTCTTTCTTTCTATCTTTCTTTCTTTCTTTCTTTCTTTCTTTCTTTCTTTCTTTCTATCTTTCTTTCTTTCTCTCTCTCTCTCTCTCTCTCTCTCTCTCTCTCTCTCTCTCTTTCATCAGTTGGAGTTGGGAGAAGGAGAAAGATAATGGGAATAGTCAAAGAACTAGTCCTTGTACTATATTTAAATAGAATATCATGTCACACGTAATCTGTCAGAAATAAATAAGAAATTTGCCCTTGATTACTATGGCCACAGGCAAGGGATACCAACATGAGAAAAATATAGTGTCAGATGAAATGTTTGGGTGATGGAGCTATCACCTGACCATTTTGTAAGAGAATTGAAAATTAAAGTGAAAATGAAAGAAGGGAAGTTAAGAGTATTATGACTCTTTTTGCTATAAAATATGCTCATATATCTCATCAAGGGTTAATGTCCACAGAAAGAAAGAAATATGAACAAGTTCTGTTTAAGAGCCACGCTCACAATAACCCACCAACTCCGAATTTTTTTTCCCCAACAGAAGCAACAGCCTGGTTGAAAAAATAAAACAAGATAACATACTTTTGTTATATGACAAGGCATTAGATAGAGATTGTCAGAATTTATAGCTGAAGAAACACCGTATGCAAATTCTAATATCTTATTAAAATAGAGGATCATATTCTGTCACTTAAATTATTAACCTTCCCAGTAGAACTCTAATTCTTGCATAATGGTTCTTTCCTAATTTTGGATATTAATGAGTGCTTATCATTAGGAATATCTGATCCATGATGAACTTTGAAATCTTCATTATTATAATTCCCCTTCTGCATTTGACAGTTACACTTACAAGATAATCCAAACAATTTGTAATAGATCTTCCATCTTTTCTCCATTTTACGAGAACATATTGCAGTTGCCAAATAGTTCAAGCTAATACACATACTTATTGAGCCATCAATTCAAATGACGATTCCTGTGGATCTCTGTTCTCAACACTGTACTCTCGGGACCCTAAATAAAAAGATGGAGAAGATACAATCACTTTCCTAAGCAAAAGTACAGTAGAGACCAAATAATATAAACAACTAATTATAACAGCTCTATCAAGTAAAAATGAGCACAGAGAGGTCAAATGTAGTTAGCATAGCCCTCATAAAGCAGGTGATATATTTCACTGTAGTGTCAACTCTCTGTTGTTGAGGGCAAAAGGGAACATTCCAAGTCTTGCAACATGAACCTGACACATAAGTAATCATAAATTAATGAGGAGAAAAATTAACAGCAAAGAAAATATTGTAGGGTAAGAGTGGTTATGTGCCTGGCATATGTTATATATACGCTCAATAAAAGAAAACGTTTGCTGAGTGAGTTAATGATTAATAATTATCAAAGGTAACATTTATTGCACACTTTGTGACATGCATTTTAATAAGTGCTATATACATAGTAGCTCTGTTGTATTGCTATTCCTATTTAACAGATAAAGAAAGAATGAGCATATACAGTTTAAGCAGATTACCCAACATCACACAGTAATTAAGCTACAAAGCAGACTTTGAATATAGGCAGTCAATTTTCATCCAGCTTCCTTAATGTATATTTATGATTTTTCCTATGTAAGAGCAATTGATATTGGGTATTTATACAGATATTTCTTAATCTCTCTGTCCTCAACTGGACAATAATTTGTTTTTGAATAAAGCTTTGTCAAGTATATGAAATTATTTCTTAGTATTTCTGTTTCTACTTGTAAAAACATGAGTGTGCTATTAAGTACCTTTCAGGAATCATAGGTCTAGTCTAAAATTTTCTGTAACAGTTATCTCTGTTTCTAATGAAGAAGTTCTAAAACCCTCCCTGTGTTTAATATGTAGAAGAGAAGCTTTTCTGCAAGTCTTAACTTCTAGCCCATTCTTTTGTATACGAGTTATTAATTTTAATTTAAAAACTGTGTCAAATTATTGTTAAAAGAAATCAAGAGATTAATATTTTGTTTAATGATAAAATACTATTTTCTTCTCTATTTATAACGTAACTTGCACCAACTTCTATACTGATGCAGATACTTATATGTGAATTTGTTGTCCTCAATGAATCACAAAAGTGCAACATTACTATTAATCTGTTAGAGCAGCCATGCCAAAAAGTAAATAGCGCTGGAATCCTGAATTGGTATGTAACTAGAGCAGAAATGAGCACTTGCATTTTCATATAAAAATTTCAGTTTTGTTTCATGCAGTAGAAATTCTACTTAGCATCACCAATTTTACTGTTGGTTGTGTATTTTAATATTTTTGCTTCTGATATAAGATACTGAATTACACATTTATAGCTAGGTATTGGTGCTTCTCTGAAGAAAGTAATTGTCTAATTCAAATTGAAATGAGATAAAATCTTTTTTTTTTTTTTTTTTTTTTGGCTGAGCCATCCTGCCACCTGTTGGCAGCTCAGTGGCAGCTCAACTTGGGCTGGGCATCGAACTGCTGTTGCTCAGAGCTCAGCTCTCACTCTTCAGCGAGCTCTTAACCAACTGAGCTACTCTGTTGGACCCTGGATATAATCTTGTTTCATTCAGCTCTTACTTAATTATTTTACATGTATTTGTTCATTAAATTATTACAATAAGTTTGTGAGGCAGGTATTTTATCAGGGCCAGGATTAAGGTAAGGCGATTGAGATGAGTCACTTCAGTTGCAGGTCAGATCTTATCTTTTTGTAACAGTTTATTTTGTTCATCATTCATATCTTGCAATATTTTTATATATTGTATTAAAATATCTAGATTAATGCCTTTGGAGGTGCCTCCTTAAATTTTGTATACATCCCTAGTTACAGTCTTGTATTATCTATGTATCACAAATGCTATTGAGGAATAAATATCTGAAGAGATTTGCCCAGGGTCACACAGACAGTAAGTGACAGAACTGTCTATGCCCTTGAACATGAGGCTGTACTCATCTTTGGGATGCTGAAATTACCTTATACTGTCTAAACTTTATACTGTTTCATCAGAGAAATACCGGTGACTAGTTTTTGGTTAAAAAAAAGAAAATAAAATGTTGGGGATATAACACAATTATCTTCCTACTTTTTGTGATACCATGACTTCATCCCTCCAGACCCAAAGGTTTCTACCTTGTATCAAGGAAGAATGAGGATAAAAAATAAGTTTAAATTTAGAATTTTAAAAATTGTGTTTCATAACAGATATATACAATACAATTATTTTTTTAAAATAAAAAGTCATGAAATACTGCCATTTGCAACAACATGAATGGATCTTGCTAAGAGAATATCATGCTAAGAGAAGTCAGACAGAAAAGGACAATAATGACATGATTTCGCTATGTGGGATATAAAACAGAAAGCAACAAATGAAACAAACAAACAAACAAACAAAAACCTCATAGATATAGAAAACGGTATGGTGATTACCAGAAGTGGTTTAGGGGGAGGTTGAAGAGGGTAAAGAGGTGAAAATATACTTGTATGACAAGAAACTTGACTTTGGCTGGTGAACACACGATGCAAAATAGAGACAATGTATTATAGCATTTACCCTTGAAACATATATAATCTTATTAACCAAAGTCTCCCCAATACATTTAATAAAAGAAAAAAAAATAATTGAAAAAGTTAAATAAGTCATGAATAGGTGACAGCAGAAGTGAGGAAATTGGGAATGTAAATATGCTGATTTCTTTTTTGGGGGTGGGGGTTAGATTTTCCTAAGGTCTAGATATATATCATTTCTGGTCCAAGAAATTCTGCAGAAAGTCAGGTTAGGCTCTGCTGCAAAAAATTTTACATTGACTTGATTGGAGTATACTGACTTGCCTTATTAAAGTCTCAGGAAATTACCCAGGGTTTGTGGCAAATACGGGGATATTTACTTTAATGCATAATCGTACAGAGAGTTGCCTATCAGATTTTCATCATTATTCAAAGTCCAGTTCAAGTGCAACAAACTTGATGATTATTCCTGGAAAAGCCTTTGTTTCTCACCCCCCACCACCACCAAATTATAGCAAGTCTAACCAGTAATATGAATATACCCCTTAAGTATACCTTGTAGTATCGCTTTTCTAGTTGCCATACACATCTCTCACAAAATGTGTGCTGTTTGAAAATAAGGTACTGATTCCACATTCTTGCTACCCTCCACATCATCAGCACATAATCAGGCTTCATAAGTGCCTGATTTCCAAACCATGAAGACTTAGTATCATAAGACTACAAGTGAGCCAAGGGGGAAAACAACACCACATATAGTGTACTTTGTGTATTTTCCCAGCACCAGTCCCTGATCATTTCTGAAGAGCTCATTTCTCTCTGAACTTTAGGTTTACATAGAATTCTGTGCCACCATAGCTCTTCTATGACTTCAAAAATATATGAAATTTTAGATTTTCTCTCTTTTTAAAATTATTATGCTGAGGTTAATGCTTTTTAAAATGTTGTATATGCTCTTTAGTAGCATAAACTCTCTTAAACCCTCTAATGGTTTGCTGTTTTTTCTAAGAGTACAAAATCCTTTCTTTAACTGGCAAAAGGCCCATCATGAGCTTTTTATTGTTGGCTTTTCTAGCATCATCTCTGGTTCAACACCATTTCATACTTTCTGCAGTGATACAGCCACCTTTTTCTGATCCTTGAATTTACCTTGCTTTAATATATTATCACTGGGGATATATCAAACGTGCTTCCACTTAGAGTTTATTTGATCATTCTTAATAACCATAAATTAAGTTAGATGTTATGCAACCCACAGTATTTTTCCTGATTCTTAAGCCTAAGTGAAGGTCCCTCCTCTTTTCTCCTATAGAACCCTAAATTTTTCCAACCTTACAACTGATGAGACTGTGAAATATGTATATGTTAATTGGCTCCCTCAACTAATCCATAAATTATTTGAGGGTAGAAACGAAGGCCATTATACTTACCATTTTATTCATAATACCTAATACAATGTCTAACACAGTTTGTACTAAATATATATTTGTTGAACCAAATTGATTATCCAGTAAATGGTTAGACAAATACACTGAAACCTCAGGAAACAGAAGGAGGTACAGATTTGTTTTTTGGTTTTTTGTTTGTTTGTTTGTTTGTTTGTTTGTTTGTTTTGAGGGCAGTGTCACTGGCCCTCATATGTGGGACCCGAACTGGGGCCGCTGGCTTCCCAAGCCAGCGCTTAACCACTGTGCCACTTGGCAGGCCCGAGATTTGGAAGTCAATGGTATGTGTGTGATTAGATTTAGAAGTTGTGTTTTTTTAAAAATCTCTCATCAATTTTTCCTTTAAAATAATGACAACTTAGACTGACTACATTTCTTAGGCTTTCGAAGAAGTTAGGTGTAGCTACATAATTAAATAATTGCCAGTGTTATGTAAACTGATGTGTCCTGCATCAGTTCCTGGAAATCTACCTTAAACGATGGTTGAGGTATGCCCACTGCCCCTTCTTCTTGTGCTTCCTCCTCTCTGCAATGGATAGTTGTGGCTAAAGCAGCCATTTCAGACTACAAAATGACCTTGGCAATTAAGGCCATGCATTAAAGAAAATAGAATAATCTCTGGAGCAGAAATATCGTAACACCTAGGAGCTGCCTACCTACCTGAACTTTTTTACATGAGATAGAAATTCATGTTATTTTATTTACTATAATATAATTTTGACCCACATTTTACCTTAAATGAATATATGATTACTAAACCCAAGGAAGCAGATGAGATTACTCAGTGAAAACATGTCATGTGCCATTTACATTTAAAACTGAAGAAAAAAAATTTAAAAAAACAACAACAAATTTTACAAAAGTTGAAAGGAGTTATCCAATAAAATGACCTAGGGAGTTTTCAGCAAAAGTGCTTCCTTTCAGACCCAGGTGAGCATCTTTCTTTTATGTCTACAAGTGACTTTCCACACTCCCAACACACTCAGTGATTTCCTATATCACAACCCCAATCATATTGTTCTTTAAATGCCTGCTACTTTGTCTGCCTCTATCACTATACCGTAAAATTCTTGAAAATAGACATATGAATCATTCTTTTGAAACTGCAGGGGAGAATACCAGCTTTATAGAGACTATCAAGAGAGATTGAATAGATTAATGAACTCATAAAATTAGTTACCTCTTTTTCCAGTATGCCATTCAGATTAATCCAAAGCAAAATAAAGAAGAGAGATAATTTTCCAAATAATTTTTCCTTAAATTATCAAGGTAACTGATCAATCATCTATGCATAGCAAGAAACAACCAAATAATTCATTTTTAATATGACTTTACTCTCTCAATGACAATGTTATTCTTCCCATTTGCTATTGATTTCACAATGTTGCTTTATACAATGAGTTGGTTCAGTAATTCTTTTAGATCACATTAATCTTCTCACACATATGTAAATTTCCACTTACAAATAAAAGTCATGATAATGCACTGAAATGACTACAATTCCTGGATAATGGATTTGGAAGGGGGTGGGGCTAAAACAGCATTCACATAATTTAACTGAAATCAATTTAACACATTTTAATGCTCAAAATTTTTCATTCATATTTAAATGAAAATTCCTCAAAATGCACTGTCTACAATTGCAGAATAGTCATTACAGATAGAAGTGTATATACCTATTCATATCTAGCATGTATTTTGATTTTCAAGACATGTGTCACTATGAATGTATTTTTCCTTTTCTTTTATAAATTATTTTAAAATGTTAAATCAAGTTTGAAATATAAGCACCATACAAATGTATTTGTACTGCCTAATAAATTATGCTCGCTGTTACTCTTTTCTTAAATTATTTTTAATAAGTAAGAAATCTAAATGAAAATGAATCATAGGCTTGCGCCACTGCTGTCAAAATGAGTTTGCATAAAAATAATATGTATTAATATTGCATAAAGAGACCTTTAGGAAATAAAGAATGTGGTTATAATATTTATAAAAAGAATAATTTTCGGAGTTAAATTTTAGGAGCAGTTTTGTGTTCTTTCATTCTATTACATTAAATGCTATCACATTCAAAATGCCAAAATGAAAATGCTCATAATAAAATATTGTGTATCACATTGTAAAGTATATACCAGTCTTTCACAGCTGTTTTCTCAACCCTTCCTCATTCACTTTGAATGGATCAAATGCACATTAAGTTTTCCTTGTGGTCTTCCTGGCACTTCCTCAAGTCTTTTGGGTTGAAGCCCCACTTCTGATATTAGCTACCTATGTGCGACATTGCAAAAAAAAGGATGGACAAGTTGTCAAAACATGTCAGTTATCTTCTTTCATTACATTCTCGGGGCAATTTTCCTAACGTTTGTACACTTCAATTTTCTATAGTATAACACTGCTTCCAGTGAGCTCAGTCTGTGAAAATTGTTAATTGATATATTTGAAAAGTATATATTCCAAAATTATTATTATTAAAGAAGCAAAGAAGTCTGAGTAGGCTATTTGAGGTAAGCTCACCTGGGCTTTCATTGAAAAATTCAGTAGCAAAAGTAAAAATTACTTTAGCCCCAGGTGAAAACCTGGTATTCAAATGATAGCATGGAAGATAAGGAAGTATGAAGCTCCTGGAATTGGTTCTTTCACCAAAATAACTATTGAGCTGGCAAGAATTATTACAATCAACAATTTTGGAACTTTGCAATCTACTCAAACACTTGCACTATCCAGAAGAATATTTGATGGAAAAGAAAACATTCAGTGACTCTCAGTGTTTCTTATTTAGTCCAATATATTATAAATCTTAGCTTTTATTCCTCAGTCTCACAGCAGGTAGTTGTAGGAGAAGCCCACTTTCCTGGTGTACCTTACTGATCCTAGAGTGGGCAATAAGGACAGTGTCCTCCAAAAATGTGAAATATGTGCTTTAATCTGTCCAGTGGAGTAGATCGTGAGGAATTGGCATAGAGGTTGATCATTTTTTCAACATCGTTAGACTGAAGCAACTTCCCAGATGGCATCTATTGAAGGAATTTAAGGAGACAGGACACTTAGATATATGGATTCAGGCATTCAAGAAAAGCTCTGTCAGGTCACGGGCTGGCATCGTGGTAGAGGACAGAGACTTCAGTGACCACACATGATGAGGAAGATAGTCTTTCCAAAATAGTTTGGAAAAGCCACTACATGAGAAAGACTTGAAATTAACCGCCTTAAAAATGCTCAGAGTTAAAACATATGGATTGGTCTTTGGGGGTTGATAAAATAGTTTAGAAACTCAAGAGAAGTGCTAATTGTACAACAATGTTAGAGTGCTGCTACATTTTAAAGTGGTTAATTGTATGCTATGTGAATTTCATTTCAAAACAAAACAAGGCAAACAAAACCTGGTTTCACAGAGGCCACCACAGTAGAATCAAATATTTATACTCAAAATGGAGTTTAAAATAATTACATTGAAAAACTTATATTGTCAGTGATATCGATTAAAAAATGAGTTTGTACCAATCAACAAAATGGGTAAAGAATGAGGGGTGTAAATGCCTAACTATTATGTTGTTTTGTATACCTGAAACTAATTTAAAAAACAAAACAAAACAAAAACCTTAGCTTAATCACACACACATAAAAAGAATATGGATAGATGATTATAAAGTGAGTCAATACAGTCATCATTATCATATGAAAAATATTCAAACTCTACCAATTAGGTAAATAAAAGGTCAAGTATAAAGAACTGCTAATTATGTTTGTTGTAAAAGATATGCCCTCACACACTGGTTGTAGAAAAATATTTTGGAAAAACTTTTGAAAAAAATTTAGCAATACATATCAATAGTCTTCAAAATATTTATACCCTTTGTTTTTAGTAATCCATTTCTAGGTTTCTAAGCTAAAGAAATAATCAGAAATTTAGACAAAAACCTGCTTACAAAGATATATAACATAGTTATTTACAAATTACTTATTAGAAGAGTTATACAAATTATAGCTAATTATGTGATCCAATATGAAGTTAATAAAACTATGTTTTTAAAGATTATTTGTGAGATAAAATATTAACATCATACTAAGTAAAACATATGCCTATTCAAAATTTTATTTTAATTGTATACCAATATATCTATAATATCTCATATTTTAGCTATAAATGTGTTTGTATACATGAAAAGGTATAGAAAATGCATTAAAATGTATGTGTTCGTTTCTAATTAGTGTAATAACTCTACTTTGATCTTCTCCATTATTACTTTGTATGTTTTAAAAGTATTTTATAATGACCTTTTATTACTTCCATCACATCAAATAATTAATGATATTTTCAGAACAAACCTAAAAGTAGTTTTCTGGCATTCACTAATGACAAAGTAAGTTATATTGACTAATCCTCCGTCTGATAAACATTAAAATCTCTAGACAAAATATGTCAAACAATTAATTGAAGTTATTGTAGAATGAACAAAAACAGGCAGGCATTTGGGCATATTCAATTCTTGAAAGCAGGAATATATAAGGGATGAAATCCACAATTATATATATTTTTTCTTGAAAATGCTGCCTTGTCAATGTAGCCACCAGATAGAATTTGAATTTCCTAAGTGGTCAAGAATTATAATTTGGGGCTCTACTGGGAGCTGAAAATTGAGAGAGAAAAAGAATGACAGAAACCATACAGTAAGAACCAAAATATACATAGGAACTCTTCTAAAATCCTTCTTAGACCATTAAACTAAGCTTCTATTAGGCAAGATTCCAAAAAATCAAGGGAGGAAAAACAGATAGAAGGTGAACAATCTGAACACAGCTATTAGCAACTGCCCATTACAGATGAGAGAAAGAGTTTAGAGTTTGGGTTCCGCTTAATTAGAGACTTGTTAACACCTTAGGCTTTCCCTTGTAATCCCATGAAGTCACATGTAAGAAGAAAAGGTCATGTCCATGAACTGAGATGTTTACCAAATAAATTAAAGCAGAACTGAAATTTTAACAAAATAACCAACTCTAGGAAGCTCAACAAATACCAAGAAATGGTGATTATAATGACAATCACATGTAGGCACAATGTTTATTTTAAGTAGACTGTGATAATTTAAAAATGCATACTGTAATCTCTAGGGCATCAATGAAAAATCGACACCAAAAAGAGGTATGGATAATAAGCCTATGGTGCAGAAAGAATGGCCTACAAGAAAAAACTAGAATGACAAAAATAAAGACAGAAAAAGAGAAACAAAAAAGAGAGGGGACAAAATGATTCTAAATATACTGAAAAAAAAATTCTATAAGTGCAACTGATTATACACTCAAAATGTATAGGCAATAATTTCAAGCTGGTGAAAAATGGAAAACAGGTGAATGGTGGAAAGTCAAAGTATGAAAAAATGGAAACACTAAGCATAAGAAAGCTGGTGTGCCTACAAGTGTCAAAGAGGCTTCAAGAAAAGAAGTGTTAGTAGTAACAGAGAGACATTTTATAATGATGAAAGAGCATATTGAGAAAGAAAACCCAACAATCTTAAATGTGTAGCAACTGTCATTGTAATTTAAAGTACATGTAACAAATTTTAAGAAATATAAAGAGAAATAGATAAATTCACACTGATAGGGGCGGCCGAGTGGCCTAGTGGTTAAGCACTGGCTTGGGACGCCAGCAGCCCCGGTTCAGGTCCCACATATGAGGGCCAGTGACACTGCCCTCAACAAAAAAACAAAACACTGATAGTTGTAGATTTTTCACATGTCTCTTTATAGTAGGTAATAGACAAATAACCAACAAATTAGTAAGTATATATAAATTTGATCCACACTATTATCCAGTGTGATCTAGTAGACATTGATAGAACTATGCATCTATTCATAAGACAATGCATGTGGAAATACTTTAAAATATCTTGACAGTTTGCAATTTCACAGACCACAATAGAATTAAAGTAGAAGTAAATGCCATTAAGATAGCTAGAAAAGTCCAAATATAGAGAAAGTAAGCAGCCCATTTCTAAATACTCCAAAGATCAAATAAAAAATTATGTGTGTGGATGTGTTGCGTGTACATGTTTGTATGTTTTACAGGCATGATAATGAAAGAATCTGTCAATATTTGTGGAATTCAGCCAAAATAGTGCATGAAAGTAAATGTATATCTTTAAGTGCTTATTTTCAGAAAGAAGAAAGGCTTAAAATCAATAATCTACAATACATAAGTGAATGGAGAACTATGATTATAGATTGGAGAATTCAATAATAAGATAATCATGTTACCCAAATTAATCTATAAATTCTATTTAGTCCCAATGAAAATTCAGTACACCTTTTTGTAGAAATTGACAAACTGATTCTGAAATTCACAAAGAATTTCAACATACCTAGAATAACCAAAACTATCCTGAAAAAGAACTTATAGACTTACGCCATCAAAATTAAAGGCTTACTATGAAGTTGCACTAATCAAGACAGCATGGTGTTTTGCAAGTATGGGTATACAGACAAATGGAACAGAGACAATCCAGTATAGGTCCAATAGATTACATCAAATAGATTTTACTCAGGTGCTAAGGTAATGCAGTGGGAACAGGTTAATCCTTTTAACAAATGATGCCTGATGTAATAGAGTCTGACTACTTCCTTGATGCTTGACAACTGAGAGCTTTAAGGCATACCTCTTCTCCTTGTGCTCCATATCTGGACAAACTGACAAAACATCTCACGTGCTTCCACATTCATTTGGTGCTGGCTTGAAGTGAAAACCATGTACAGAGATCTTCACTCAGTCCCCATCCCCTAATTTCTACAGAATATCCAAGCCAGTCCCTTTCTCAGCTCTTTTAAGCCATTTTCAAACCATCTTGGGAAGCTGATCCTACTCTCCCAAGGCACACTCCTTAAGTCAGTAGAGTTATACTAACCTCTTGGTGTGTGTGTGTGTGTGTGTGTGTGTGTGTGTGTGTGTGTGTGTGTGTGTGTGTAATCATCAACTTTGATATCTGAACAAAATTTGGGTGGAGGTCCATCCTGCTACGGTGTGATGGCTACAACACTGGAATGCTTGGATATTCATATGAAAACTTAAAATTGAACTTCTATTTCACATCATACACACAGAAATTCTATTTGTGAAGAATTTTAAAGCTCAGTAAAAGTTAAAACTGTAAAGTTTCTACAAGACTATATATAAGCAACATTGCTTAGTAAACAGAAAACACTATGAAATTAAAACTTTATAAACTAGATTTTCTAAATTAAAATATTCTTCCCTTTCAAAGAAGAAAATAATAAGAAAAAGAATGGAATGAAAGAAAAGTTTGCATAGCACATATTTGACAAAGATTTGGTACACATAAGAAATAAATAAATTCTACAATTCAATTAGAAAAAAAATACCAGTGAAAGCTTGGGTAAAAAAATTTGAACATAATTTGATAAACATCAAAAAGTTTATTATTCAAAAATGACCTATGATACATGAGAAGATGCACACAATTTTCAAAATCATTAGTATTAATTATAAATTAATTATAATTTATTATAATAAATTAATTATAAATTAATTATAAAATTGTAAACAATTTTAAAGGTGACAATGTCAAGTGTTAAGGATGTGGAGTAACAGGAACTCTGAGAAAAACACTTTGGAAGACACTTGGGTCAATCCTTACAAAGTTAAATGTAATCCATTTGATCATACTCCTCTTAGGCATTTATCAAAGATACATGAAAATGTGCATCCACAAATGACTTGTACAAAAATATTCATATCAGCTTTATTTATCAAAACCAAAAATGGGTTTAACTCAAATATTTATCAATAGGTCAAGGGATAAACAAATTTTGATGCATTTACTCAGCAATCAAAAGGAACACACCAATATAGATAATCTCAAAAATTATCTCTGTTTACATGTTCTACTTACTATACAACCTGTATGATTTCATTTATATAAATTCCTAGAGCAGGCAGAATGAAGCTTTGGTGATAGACATTAAGTAGTTTCCACTTTGTAGGGGTTTAGGGATTAACAGTAATAGAGACGCAATAAACTTTCTCGGGTGATGGAGTGTGTGTTATGCAAATTTGCAGACATTACCCTGAGCAATATTTTTACTGATACATCCCCATGGGCAAGGGAAGTAAAAGAAAAAAATGAACATATGAGATTATATCAAACTTAAAAGTTTTTTCACAACAAAGGAAACCATCAATAAAACAAAAAGGAAGCCTACTGAATGGGAGAACATATTTGTGAACGATATATCTGATAAGGGGTTAATATCTAAAATTTATAAAACACTCATGCAACTCAACACCAAAAAAACGAACAACCCAATTAAAAAATGGGCAGAGGAAATGAAGAGACATTTCTCTAAAGAGGACATACAGATGGCCAACAGGCATATGAAAAAATGTTCAACCTCACTGATCATTAGGGAAATGCAAATAAAAACCACAATGAGATACCACCTCACCTCAGTCAGAATGTCTATCATCAATAAATCAACAAACAACAAGTGCTGGCGGGGCTGTGGGGAAAAGGGGACCCTGCTGCACTGTTGGTGGGACTGCAGATTGGTGCAGCCACTATGGAAGTCAGTATGGAGGTATCTCAAAGAAATGGAAATAGAGCTACCTTTTGACCCAGAAATTCCACTCCTAGGCATTTATCCTGAAAAACCCAAGACACTAATTTGAAAAAATATATGCACCCCTATGTTCATTGCAGCGCTATTTACAATAGCCAAATTTGGAAACAGTCGAAATGCCCATCGATAGACGACTGGATTAAGAAACTGTGGTACATAATGGAGTATTACGCAGCTATAAAGAAGAAAGAAATCGTACCATTTGCAATGATATGGATGGATCTAGAGAACATTATGTTAAGTGAAACAAGTCAGTCAGAGAAAGACAAATACCATATGATCTCACTTATATGTGGAATCTAAAGAACTGAATAAACAAGCAATGTGAACAGAAATAGTCTCAGAGACACAAAGGAAAAACTGATGAGGGCTAGATGGGACGGGGTTGGGCATGAGGGAGAAGGGGAAGGGACAAGGCAACATAAACCAATAACTACAATACTACTGCAGAGACAGAAGAGACAGTTTAGGGAATATAATCAATAAGGTTGTAAATATTTTTCTTAGGGGATCAGATGGACTCATGTCTTGTCAGGGGGACCACTTCATGGATGGTGTAGTGGCCTGACCACTGCACTGCACATCTGAAGCTGCCGCTGAATAATATTATATGTCAACTATAATTTAACACATATTTAGTCATGGGATGTGGAATATAGTGTGGGGATGGAGTCAATGGAATTGTAATAGCTATGTATGATATCGGGGGTGGGGGGGCAAGGGAGGGGGGTAGGGGTAGTCAATTTGTAAGGGGTGAAAAAGATAACTATTGCATTGTTTTGTACATCGGTAACTAATAATAATAAAAAAAAATAATAAAGTTTTTAAAAAAAGGAAAATTGTTGCAGTGAAGTGCACCTTGCCATTATTCCCCCTCAATGGGTTCCCCCTTGCATCAAACATGCATGTCCCATCGTTCTTGACACTTTCTGGAGCAGTTCTGGAGGTCCTGTTTCGTGAGGGTCTTTAATTGTGCTGCAGTGTGTGCCTCAATGTCCTGAATCGATTCAAAACATTTATCTTTCATGGTCATTTTGACTTTGGGGAAGAGCCAGAAGTTGCACGGTGCCAGATCTGGTGAATAAGTTGGATGAGGACACACTGTAATGTTTTTATTTGACAGAAATTGCCATATACGAGAAGCAATGTGTGACAAGAAGTGTTGTCATGATGGAGGATGAAGTAGGGGACTCACAGAGGGGGACTTCCGGGACTGCTTGGGGGTCGGTGGGTGGGAGGGGGTGTGAGGGGTGGGAGTGTGGAGGGTGTGGGGGGTGTGGGAGTGGAGGGAATGATGGGGTGGGTGTGTTTGAGGAGAGGGGGAGTATTTTCAGGGGGATTGATGGCGGTGTGTCTTTTACTATAATAATTTATTTTTATTTAAACATTGACTGCATTGTTTGATTACACCTCTGATTAAGCTCGTTCTTGAAATAGATATAAAAATGCGTGTTTTTTTTCCCCATAAAAAAAATTATTTTACCCACCAAAAATAAACAAATAAATAAAGGCATTGAAAGGGCCAGCCGAGTGGGTTAGTTGGTTAAGAGCTCGCTGGAGAGTGCCAGCTGAGCTTTGAGCAACAGCAGTTCGATGCTCAGCCTGAGCTGATCTGCCGCTGAGCTGTCAACAGGAGGCAGGATGGCTCAGCTAAAAAAAAAAAAAAAAAAAAGCAATGAAAAACTAACAAAAATCGGCTAAGAACAAATATAAATTAAAATATTTTCCTTGAGTGTTAAGAGAGTTGGGAAATTTTCCACTTAAAAAATATAATGGTAATATGATTAAAGATGTTAGGCACAAAAAGTCTGAGCAAAGCAAGGAAATCATGAGCTCTAGCTGTGTGTGTAGAAAGTTTTGGCAGTAAATTTATCACCTACCATGAATGGATTTAAATATCACCCAAATCAATACTCTTAGTACCCCATGCACTCGATTAAAGTGGTGCTTACACAACTGTTTTTTTCAAAATTTATTCCCCCTGATTTCCATGTCTCCCATTCTCATAAGGTGCATATTTTATGAGGAGCAACATGTTGACACTCTAACAATATATTTTCCAGCTTCAAAATCATCCAAATTTGGAAGAGTATAAAAAAGTATTATCTCAAGCATCTTGCAGAATTAACTAGTGTTATCTAAAGCTTTAATCACACCACTGCCAGAGATTAAGGCCAGGTAATTTTTGTAATCCTCCAGCCCTCTTAAATTCACTTTACCAAAGCAACTCTGATTTTACCTGCCTTTTCTTGGGACTCCTCATGAGATTTTTGTTTGAATAATAAACACCAGTTTTAAAAACAAAAGCTCTTGTGTTCCTACACACAAAATAGATTAGTGGTTGCCAGGGGCAGTCGTAGAGAGATGTGAGATAACCTGATATTTTAATTACCAAGGAGGTTTTGGGGGTTATCAAAAGTCCTATATTTTGATTGTGGGGGTCTTGCATAAGTGTGCATTTTTCAAAATTCTTAGAACTCTATACTTACAATTGAGAAAATATGTAAATCTAACTTTAAAAAAATCAATGTTTGGTTAAAACAGATGCTCTACCTTCTGCTAAAAGTTTTCCCAAGAAATTACATATAAAATATTATATGTATGTTTATTTTTACCATGCCCTATCAGCCTGGGAAATTAGTATGCTATGTATACAGAACTGGGTTATGACACAGGCAGACATGGCTATCTTTTTATTTTAAAAATAAGTAAATGAGGGCCAGCCTAGTGGCTCAGTTGGTTAAAAGCTTGCTCTAGGGTGCAAGCTTTCTGAGCAACAGCGATGCCGGTTCCATTCCTAGCGTGAGTCAAGCGCCAACAGGTAGCAGGATGGCTCAGCTAAAAACAACAAACAAATAAAAAAGTAAGTAAATGAGTAGGTAAATAAGTAAATATTTTTCCTTAATATCTCACTCTGAGTGTCTCCTCTCTCTCTTATACCTAACCAAAAGATATTGAGAATTTTAGAAAAGTACCACTTTCATTTCCTTCCTTGTATTTTGTTCCGAATTTTTAGTTGTAATCATTGGGAGAAATAGGTTATGGTAGACTAATTTAATATTAAACAGAACCAACATCTTCAAGAATCGTTTAAAACCACACTCTTTTTTTATTAAAATAAAGAAATAATCTGATTATTTGTCCAATGATTTTCAAAAATAGAAATCTAACTATACAAATAAATGTACATTATATATATTTAGCCCATCTTATAGACTATCAAATTTGTTATGTATGGGAAAAAAGATGTGCATTCATCTTCTGTATTAGATTTATTCTTAAAGTTTTATTTATAAATAAGTTATCCTTTAGAACAGGTTTTCCCTATCTGCCCTATACATTTAAGTAATTATATTCATGACTTTAAGAAATCCCGAGTTAATCAAAATTAAGTGCATTATCCTGAAGTGTCCAGTGAATAGTCACGAGGGCACTATATTGTACCACGTAATCTTTAAAAAGAAATTTTACGTAGCATCTCGATAGTATGGAGTTCTACAAAACCATTTTCAAAGTACCTCTTAATTATCCATCTGTATTAATATTAAGTAAGTCTTAATAGAAAATTATTTAATGAAATTATTTAGGAAATTAGTTGGCTCACAGAATTCAGGGTAGCATGGTTAAAAAGGAAATAATTCAACTTTGGTATTAAATTGGAATTGGATCTAGCAGAAGACATTAGTTTTACTCTGAAGGGCTACAAGAAAAATGAAGAGAAGTTTTATGATATTTACGTCAAAGTGATTCTTCATTTCGAAGAATAATAGGCAGTCATGTGCAGGAAGAAGAATATCCGTATTGGTTTGACTGGTATGATTTTTGCTTTATGAAGTGATGCGTTAGCATAGTGATTGGCAAAACAGAAGAATTGCAGTAAAACCACTACATTTAAATAAATGGCTTGTTTTGTTTATGCAATGAAAGAAAAATGAATCAAACAGGGATTCTATTTATTTTAATATTTTTCTGATGGGCTTTGATTTCACAAAGGTATACTCGGTTAGTGTGAAATAAGAGTGCTCACTACTCTCAAGCTTACACTTGCTGCCATTCCCATTTTCGTGTTTAGCAGAAAATGTTTTGCACACTTACTCTAAATGAAGGTAATCAGTGTCAAGCATTGCAAATAGCAGAATAAATTACTGATGTCTTAGGGATTAAATTCTATATTTCCTTGATTTAAACCTATAGACTAAAAGCTTTTTCTATACACTTTGATATTTACTTATCTAAAAATCACAGAAACATATTATCATCCTGAAAGTGTTTTATTATAAAAATTCATATAAGTAATGTATGTTTTTAAATTACAAAACTCTCTTCTAATCTTGTTTTCATAATGAAATTTATTTAAGTCTAATATAAGCATAATGTAGAGTAATGTTTCTTCTGTACCACAAAATGAATGTGGAGAATAAATTCATTATTTCTTCTTCAGCAGATCTCTTTTTAATCTTGGAGCTATAGACAGAGTAATTTTTTTTCTCTGACTACACTGATGAGGATTCCAAACTAATTTTCAGTAAAATGAGGAGTCTTTAAAATTATGGTTTTATCATGTTCTGCTGCCTCCTTAACTTCCCAAGTGTACTCCCTTTTAATCCCTGCCTTCATTTTAATATGGCATTGTTTGCCCTGCATTATGAAATTTGAGATAGTATATGTGCATTTTGAAACTCTCTGAAGATATTTTGTAAGCATTCTTTGTTTGATACATCTTCTTTTTATCCAGTATTCCCAATTTTTACATCATTTTGTATATTAACTTTTTTTTAAAATAGATGGAGTAGGAATATACTTATGTAAGTAAAAGTGTCCTTCTTTTTATTGCATTCATTGAAGTTTAAACTTAAAATCTTTCATTTGTGGGACTAGTCCTTTCCAATAGTCTAGAAGTAGTCTGGGTTGTTTAAAAATAATCCACATGGCAATATAAGTATCTGTGGATAGGTAAATAGTTTCAGGTGTTTTACAAAATCGATGCAGAGGAAATCAGTTGCAAATCCAAAATAAAAATAGAGTTTATATCTACCAAAGTGTTTCTTTCTATTTACTTAGCATTACAATTTCTTTATATTTATTTAGCATTGCAATTTCTTATTTTCTTTTCCAATTTGAATATTTTTGTTTTGTTTTGCTCTATTATGCTTCATTTCTCTTTATCACAATAACTGCATAACAGGTGATTTCCAGTTCATTAAGAAATTAAGACATGGAGTTTCAGATTTGCACACTGAAAATTCTGTCAGGGGTCACAGTGGAATTGGTGTTCCCTTTATTCCTTGGCTGGGTCCAGGGGCTTTCCTGCTTTGCCCGAGTCTTTCGGAATAAATAGGTCTACAACCAGACATACCTCAAGAACGTATCTGACCTGACACAAGACTAAACTTCATATGTGTTGCCAATGCAAATGTGTATATATTCATATGTTGTTCTTAGATTTTCACATTTCTAAATTGTTCAGTAGAAACATATTTTAAAAGAACAATATGTGGAAGAGAGTCAGAGGAAGAGTAATAGATATATATGATATGGGGGGGAGTGGGGTGGCGAATTGGGGGTGGGGGGTTGTCACTTTGAGGGGTAAAATGTATAACTATTGCACTGTGTTGTACACCTGAAACTAATTAAAAATTAAAAAAAATTAAAAAAGAACAATATAATAGTTGTACAAGCAATTTATTTTAAGATTGACTGAGTAACCTATATAATTTTCTTTAAACAAAATATTTTTTGAGGGGAAAAAAAGGTCCATTCCTCTCTCCTTGATCCTGCAGAAGCATTAGGTATTTATTATTAAACAGACACTTTATAAAATCAACTTTTAATTTATGAAATATATACAATTCATTTTAAAATTGATAGGTATGAATATATGTCACAGTGAACATGTTTCTAAAATGTACAGTTTGATGAATTTTGACCAGTGTATGAGTTCGTATCACATTCAAATATAAAATATTTTGATCACCCCCAAAATTTACCTTGTGTCACTTTGTATAGTCAATCACTTCTCCATCCCAACAGTCCCTGGTAACCATTCATTAGTTTCCTATCCCTAGTTTTTCTTTGCCTTTTCCAGAGGATTATATAAATAGAATTATACAATGTGTAGCTTTAATACAATGCTTTTGACATGCATGACTATGTACTATTTTGTTTATCAAATATTTGATTGATACGCATTATTTGGATTGCTTCCAGTTTGGTCTATAAATAAAGCTGCTATGAGCATTAGTATAGAGGTCTTTCAGTGGACATATGATTTCAATTTTTGTATAAAAACAAGGAGTGGGCATGCTGGATCCAATGTGTATGATACAGTAACTTAATAAGAAGTTTCCAAACTGTTTTCCAAATTTTCACCTTGCCATCAGAAATGGGTGTGAGTCCCAATTGTTCCACATCCTCTTTTTATCTAGCATTTGGTATCTTCAATCGTTTTTATTTTAAATCATTCTAAAAGGGATGTAGTGATATTGCATTATCGTTCTCGATTGCATTTCCTTAAAAGTAATGATGGTGAGCATCTTTTCATGTTGTTATTTGTTATCTCTATTTCTTATTTAGGGAAGTTTTTGTTTTCTACTTTTGCTCTTTGTTATTGAATTGCTTGTCTCCTTTATGCTGACTTGTAATAATTATTTATATATTCTAGAAACAAGTTATTTTTCAGATTTATGCAAACTACACATATTTCTTATCTTATTTATTGATAATATTTTTCAAAGCACAGAAGCTTTAATTTTTATGAATACCTATCCAATCTATCCTTTTTTTTCTAATATAGTATGTGTTTTTTGCCCAATCTCATAAATTGTCTAACTCAAGGCCATAAACATTTAACATATGGCTTATTCTTGACATTTTATAGTTTTAACTCTTCCATTTAGGGCTATAATCCATTTTCAGTTACTTATTGTATTGTGTGATTTAAGGTAAGGATTGAGGTTCATTATTTTCTTTTGACATTTTATGTGCAATTTTTCCATCATATGATAAAAAGACTATTCTTCTCTCATAGAACTACACAATCACTTCTATTAAAAATAACCATATATACATATTTATTTTTTTCATATATATATATATTCATGAACTTTCTATTCTGTTACTTCGTTAGATTTTTTTTATCAATAAGTCAAAACCATGAAGCCTTGACCTTTACATATTTACAATAGGTCCAGAAATCAGGTAGTATCAGTTTTCCTACTTAATCCTTTTGATGCCTTATTTTAAATAGCAGAACAATATGCTTAAAAATAATAAATTCATGACAGCACTAAAAAATGGAAAGTGTACCATCAGCTATATAAAAAGTATCTATAACTATAATTAATTAAGAATATAATTAGCATAATATTTATGGATTAAAAAGAAGATTGTATTAGTCAGGGTTCCCCAGAGAAACAGAATACACATACACACATATATATGTATATCTACTGGGGGTGCCAAAAAAAATGTGCACACATTATTTGTATTCATCTTTTGTTACCAATATATATTATTACAATTTAATACAATTTTTCCTTTCTTAAAATGTGTATACATTTTTTGGCACCCTTTGTGTGTGTGTGTGTGTGTGTGTGTGTGTGTGTGTGTGTGTGTGTGTGTCTACACACACACATATGTATATATATATACATACTTTATATAGAAAGAATTATACTATATGTATGTAGAGATATTTATATGTATGATATATAAATACATATATAAAGTTCTTAATATATACAGATTTCTATATTATATAGAAATACATATTTATGTAATACTTATTATATATATATATGAAATGAATCTCTCTGTATATAATGAGATTTATTGTAAGGAATTTGCTCACATGATTATGGAGGCTGAGAAGTCCCAAGATCTGCCTTCTGTAAACTGGAGACCCAGGAATGTTGGTGGTGTAGTTTTAAGGCCTGAGAACTAGAGACTCAATTGTATAGATTTCAGGCCATGTCTGTAGTCCTGAAATCCAGGAGTACTGATGGGATGTGAAGATTGATGTTTCAGCTCAAACAGTCAGACAGAGAACAAAATCAACCTTCCCTGCCTTTTTGTTCCCTTGAGGCCCTCAACAGATTGGATGATGTCCATTTACATATGGGAGAACCATCTGCTTTAAGTGATCTACCAATTCATATGCTAATCTCTTCTGGAAATGCCCTCACTGATACAACCAGAAATAATATTTATCCAGATCTGAGCATATCATAGGACAGCCAATTTGACACATAAAATTAACCATCACAGAAGACTAAAATAAGTCACAACACACAAACATAGAAGGAGGAAACTGTTGCCAAGATTAAAGAAATGTGAGTGACACAACAAGATAAAAATCAACAAATACTAAGATTAAGTTGTGGAGTCTCTATCAGGTGGCTCATTAAACACTACATTTAAAACACGTAGGGAAATTAATTGCTATGCTAGACTTTCAGTATTGACATACACACACATTCTCAAACACTGTAATGCAGTGTGATTTTGGCTATAAGTTGCAGACAACCTAATAACAGAATAGCTTTATCTATATTAAATTTAATTTTTCTGTATAACAGAATATCAGAAGGTAGGAGCTTCTAAGGGCTCATTGATAATGTGGGGTACATTCATATCCATGATTTTTTTTTTTTGGTTAATACCCATGGTCAAAGATGAGCTTCCAGGCATTTCAGCAGAATGGAAGGAGTGGGGAGGTGGAGAAGCAGCCAAGAGCTATACGTAACCTGAGATAATCACTCACCTCAAATAAAACAATTCTGAGAAGGAAAACTATATAATGTAATAACTCAAAACATTATCCCAATGTAGTAATTTTTGGAGTTAATTTGTATAACAATTCCGTCACAAAGGTTTTCTAGATGTTTTAATTTTGGCAAATTATTTCGCTTTTTTGAGACTTAATATCCTTTCTGTTCATCAGAGCACATAATACTATACTGGTAGCATCATGGTAAATATAAATCTCAAGGTGTCCAGTATCTCATACATAATATTAAAACCTCAGTAAAATTAATCATCTTGTCTTCCATGAGTATCCTTAATACCTGTATAGATTCTTTAATTTCTAGCACTTGACTGACCTAGATTTTTTGAAAAACAAAATTAAAATCTAAAAAGTTATTCATTCATACAGTGTATTCATGTGTCTTATTTGCTTAAGTATCATCCTAAATCTGCCTTCATTTTTTCCAACTGATATTTCTAGGATCCTGTCCTCCAGCAAACTAGAAATTTAGAATCCTCTACTTTCATTATTCCATGAGCATATCCTTCCAATTTTACTCTCTTGTTTGTTCATTTGTTTGTTTGTTTCCCTTTATCCTCATTACTACTGTTCTAGGTCAGGCTGCAATTCTTACAATTCTTTATTACTGCAATAGTCCCTTTACTAGTCTCCTCAGCTCTAGCCTCATTCTTGTTTTCCTCAAATACATCCTCCAAAAAATATATTAAAACAATTTATGCTAATTTGATTATATCAACTTTAGGATTAAAGTTCTTCACTGAAATGATGTTGCCTAGCAGATAATGTATAATTTCTTTAAGATGAAAGATCAGAGTTTTCATTACCTAGCCCTGTATTTGTTATCAGGTTAAACTATATTACCCATTTATTCTTCACAGTTTAAATTTCAACAATAGAAATCTTTATGTAATGACTTACAGTGCTGTAACTTTGTCTTCATTTTGTTCCTTTCTTCATGCATATTAACCTTATTTCAGATGGAATATAAACAGACATAAACTACATGTATTTCTACAGTGTTGCCATAGTACAGAACCATGAAAAGGACTTTCTGAAACCATTTATGTTTAATTTTTGGTAAATATTCTTTATTAAATCTAGTTAAGATATACCTTCTACCCTACTTACATCTGCATAAGTATTACAAGATAGTGTGTGAGTTTTAATTCTCATGTTTTAGTTTAAAAAATTTCTGCTTAGTTTCAGGTAGACTGGAGAAAAAGTATTCATAAATCAATATATTTGAATCAATTCTAACTTTAAAATTTATAGCTAAATTTTAGTAACTCATAAATAACAGAGGACACTGAATCTTCACCTTAATCCTAAATATCCCATTCTTATTAAACTTTGAGAGATAGCATTCAATTTCCAACCAGAAGGCAATTTAGTCTTTGTTGTGCTTAGAATGTTACCCATCACTTTTGATAGGCAGGCTTTTTTAATTGCTTTGTTGCAAAAACAATTTATGTGCTTTTTAAATGAGTTTAATTTTCTTATAGGTTTTTCTTATAAAAACACACAGTGTAGTAAAATCAAACACATTATCTCCATAGCAGATTCTATTATTTCTTCTATCAATAATACTAAATCCCTCAGACTCAGACTCAGAAAGGCATATTGTATAGAAAATCCTACATTGGTGGAAAACTCAAAAAAGAAAAACATAAAAAAGAAAAACATTACCTATATTATAAATCTTCTTCCCCATTCTTCTCCTAAATAGTCATTGTAAATTAGGTAATTCTCTAAATCTAAATTGTAAAGGCTATGGCTTGAAATACTACTAAAGATAATTGAGATTATGGTGTATTTATGAAGCATTTTCATAGCTAACTTTAGAGGAATTTTAATGTTCTATTTAGGATTTAAATGATTTTTAAAATCACAGACATCTTTCAGCTATCCACAGAAATGGTTTGGTTCCATTTATTTCATTTTCATACTACAGCAGTGATAATTAGGAAAAAAATATTGGGTATGGGATACGAAATAGGCCCAAGATCTTAAACTACTTGACTGATTCCACTTAGATGATATTTGCAGCATGAAAATTTAGTTAGGCCCTACAACATGATTAGGTGTGACTAACACAAACACTCTTCTTAATGCTTTTTACTTTAGATGATTTTAATATCCAAAGCAAAGGACAGGAATCTCAATGCACAGACATGGCTGAAATAATAAACATCCAACAACCCATTTTGTACATAAAACACAAATGTGCCAGTCTTTTGGTTTGTGCTTGTGGCGAAAACATTGAGGATGTATGCAGAGGGTATATAGAGGGTGCCAAAAAAAAAATGTATACACATTTCAAGAAAGGAAAAAACTGAACTAAAATTTTAATAATACATACTGATAACCAAAGACGAATAAAGTCCTGTGTATACATTTTTTTTAGCACCCCTGATATATCTTGTCTAATACACAGTACGCTCAAAAATTCCTGCTGGGATTGGAACATTATCACTCATGTTCCAATTCAAGGAGTAGCAATGTGTACTTTTCATGGGAAGATGACATCCTTGAATACCATCGGCAGAGGCTGAGTGTTCAGCTGTTTTGCTCTCATGTTGGATGCTTGGATATGCCTGCTTTCACTTAGGAGCAATGCAGACCTGTACTTCCTTCAGACTTTTAGTCTCACCATGGGCTGGGAAATGTAAAACCCTGATGTTGGCCTTTGCTGAATGGATCTCCAACACTACCTAACACTACCTTACTTCATCCTACTCCTACCAAAAAGCTGTTTTGTTTTGTTTTTTTTTTGGGGGGTAGGGGGTGGGGGCAAGTCATGAATCTCAAATGGCATGTTCCTTGATCTCCTTCCAAGGGTGTATGAGGGCAGAAAATAAACTGGCAAATTAACTTATCAGGGAACTGTACCTCTGACTTGGCCACTTTTAGTGGAGCTCCTAGGCCACTAATAAATGTCCTAGGCTATAATTGATTAAAGCAAACAGGAAATTTAACAAAGTGGCTCTTTTTTGTGTGACATTTACTACTACTATTTTTATGATCCTTATTTAACATAAGTGTTCAGATGGCTTTTTCTTCAGGGCCTATGAAATGACTGCTTCAAGCTGCAAACACTAAAACAGAGTAATCACAACACTCCCCTTCCACACCAAACTCAACTGCCATCTACCCCTTGTAGAGAATATGAGGGCCAACAACGAATGCCATGAGTTCCCATGGAGCTGCTGAGCCTCTAAGCAGAGGAACCACAGCCTGGTCAGAAGAGTTATCCCTTGGTTGACACTGAAATAGATCCAAAAACAACACAGGAAACAATGTTGGTAAACAGGTCGGTTTGATGCTCAGCAATCAGAATCAACCAAGCAAAGGCATTGCACAGACCATGATTAAAAGAAAAAGCATAATTATAAACCCATTTCTAAAGAAAAGGACACAAAGAACTTTAAGAATACCTAAAAGTAATTTGTAGCTGAACTGATATATTAGTCAATACTGAACACTTTCTACACTCATTTCCTTTGATAGTCAAAACCTATTTGACATTTGTTAATCCCTATATAAGAATCTACATTCTGTGAATGCAATCTTTTATCTTCCTATGCACTAATGCATGTCATATAATGTTGTTTTAAGAATTAAATTGACGTATTTGAAGATGCTGCTTTTCAAATTTCCTTACCAGTTATAGAGTAAACAGTTATTCATTAAATCCATGTGTTCGCTTAAATAAGAATTAAACCTCACCACCTGTGGGATATTTCCCCACTCATTAAAGTGAGTTAGATTATCACCTGAAATTTGATAATTATATGATTCTTCATCTGTATTCACATTATTTTATATAACTTCAATATTATTTACTTAAATACTTTTCTTTTTATTCTTGTTGAATTAAAATATTTGCATTTCTGAGTCTGCAACTTCTCAACTGGGATTTGTTAGCGAAAGACAGACTTAGGGCAGAATGGGTAATTCATAATCAAAACTCCACCTAGGGCCAGCCAAGTGGCGTGGTGGTTAAGAGCTGGCTTGGGACGCCAGAGGCCCCAGTTCGGATCCCACATATGAGGGCCAGTGACACCGCTAAGATGGTGAACAACAGCTCCTAGCTGGAGCTGGGCTGCTGTGAATATCCGGGTCAGCATAGCTGCAGCCCCTGCTGCAGTGGGCTGCCATAGGCTACAGTGAGTGGCCGACAGCCAGCATGAGCAGCTGGCAGCCGGTGTGAGCTGCCAAGAGCTGCTGTGAGCAGCCGTCCAGAGTCCGGCAACTGATCTGCCTCACCCGAGAAGAGCACAATGATGATACCAACATGGGCCAGTGAAGCAACGTCCTTCACAACTAGACTGATAGACCGAAGAACAAAAGGACAGCAACTTGTCTGTTCCCCTTCCCTGGTTCCCCAACAGTGTTCCCCTCCCCCAATTCCCCAATAAAATCTTAAAAAACAAACAAACAAACAAAAAAACTCCACCTAAATTTCCAGTCTCCTAGTCACTTAGATTTTGGATCTTTCTTACTTATTTATTATATAATGAAGCTGGGCTACAACAAAAACAACAGAATAACAAAAACAACAAAAATATAATAAAACTTCATCATGATGGAAACCCCACCTGACTGAAACCTACCAATGTCTTTGTAATGGAAGGGCTCTTCAAATTGATACATTTCATTCTCACTTCATCTGTATTTTTCCTTTTTTAAGTTAAAACAGGTTTTTGAATATAGTCATTTTTCTATGGTAATAATATAAGATATATGGTTCTTTTTTTCCCCCTGCCTCCGGAATTTTCCTCTCATACAGACTGTATCTTTGTGCTTCATCTTAAAAGATTCCTTTTCTTAAAATTAATGATTTGTGTGTGGCTGCTGATTTTGCTTTACAATTGTTTTGAGTGAGGAAAGAATGCAGAGAAGCAGACATTTCAAGGGCTTGCCACTAACTACTTTGAAAATTCACATTCCTGCATATGCGTGAATCACCTTAAATAGAACATAATGTAATTTTATATACTTTAGGAATACGTTTGAATTATATCCATTAATTCATTCACTCATTCAACAAATATTTATTAAGGATCCTCCATTTGACAATCATTTTCCTAAGTGCTGGGGATATAAAAATGCAAGCATGTATTCAAGTAACTTACAATGTCTAATGACAAAAAAAAAAAGTAACTAAATCTACAGTATAAAGAATGTTGGGTGGTATATAGATGATATATTATAGAAATGTACACTCAAAACCTATATAATTTTACTCTCCAATATCACCCCAATAAATTTAATTAAAACAATAAAAGAATGTTGGATGCTGTGACAGAAGTTTGCTGTGTGTCCCATAGGAACACAGAGGTTGGCAAAGAACATCTAAACCAGCCTTGCAGTAGCTAAACAAGAGGCTTTGTCACACACTCACACACACACACACACACACACACACACACACACACACATCACCTAACCATTAATGTGACATATGTTGTATAGTTAATTAAACTAAGTTTCTGAATTATCTCTGACATTAGGCTGCTTGGGTGGCCCTTACCTCTGCTATGCCCGTCCTCTATGCTCAAATTTTTCATCTATAAAATATATATTTTTAAATAGTACTAATGTAACAAGAGAAAGTATAAACAGTATATGCTTGAATAGGTCCTGGCACATAGTAAGCAGTCAATAAAGATTAGCTGCAATTACTCTTATAATCCTACTTTTTGTGACTAAAAAGTATTATTTATTGATTTTAGAAACAATGAGAACATGCAGGTAAACAACATATTTTTAAAATATAAAATATTTTCCAAAATAATTGCTGTGAACAATATTTGTACTTATTTTCCTTTAGATTATTATCCAGTATGTTTTTGCTTGTGTCTGTATATGCATGTATTTAAAACATATATGAATTATATCAGATATTAAGGAACCTTTTTTCACTTAGTAAGCTACTGTAAACATCAACTCAAATTAATAAATATTAATTTATAGCATTTTATTTAATGGCTCAAAAGCATTATGCTGAATAGGTATCCAAAAATTTATTATGTGAGCCTTCTGTTGTAAGACAATTATGATGATTCCTTATTCTCACCTATACAAAAAAGGCTATGATGAACATCTTTGTAATTTACCTCTTATGTGGTTAACTAGTGCCTTAGGATTCATTCTTAGAAATTGGAATTACTCTCTTAAATGTAATGTACCTTTATAAACCTATAGAATATTAAATTTAAACTGTAAAATGAAACTCTACTATAAAACCATTTTAAATTGGCAACTAAAAAGTTATTGTAGATGATTACCTAAATTTCTTTTTAAAGTGCCAATAAATAGCTAAAATGTATAAAGAATTTTCCTTCATTTGCTGTGCAGCCAACCTTCACTCAACTCTATGTATTCATTCTACAGAAAAAAACATGCAAAAAAACTCATGGATGTTGCACAGGCTTGACCTCCCATTCAGTGTAAAAGAAGCATATTTGTGTGAATCAGTATTTCTTTTGTGATTTGTTTCATGTATTCTTTGTATAAATTTTAAATCCAGGTTTTTTTGGTGGCTGCGGGGGTGGGGGAGATAGTGGATATTTGTGAAAAGGCTTTACTGAAGTGATGACAAAAGCAAATTTTATTCCTTTGTAGAAAACAGGGACATTTAGAACCAGTCTTAGTATCTTTGTTCTCTGTTGAAAGAAAAAAAAAATATTAAGCTTCATACATTTCAATGGCCTTTTGAAACTTTATATTTTACATCGAAGATACAAAACTTTAAAGAGTATTTTTTTTGAAAGCATATTTTCTTCTTAAGGGTGTTGTATCTTTAATTTGTATGATGACTACAATATTTGATTTGCACTTATGAATATTTATGTGTTCAGGAACTATCTGAAAAACAATATCTCAAAGCAACTAAACTCAAAATAACACTTCTCATCTGCATGTTTGGCATGGACAATTGGTCAGGCTTTCCGGAATTCCATGCCAATCCCTGATATCAATATGGTGATCAGCCTTAAGGAAGTTGGATCTAGGGGATCTCAGATACCTACAGCGATTCTTTTCTCCCTCAATTAAACACTTACACTGATCAGGAGCTACAATCAGTGAGTCAAAGTTGCCTCCTTTTATTACAACAACCACCCTGTGATTTCAGTATTTTTATCTCCATTATTTGGAAGAAAAAAAGGAGGATCAAAGAATCCGTTAGATTTTTGAAACTTTGTATCTTGAACTGAAAATCCCTGAATTTCCATTTCAGCTTTCTGCTTCTTATTTTCTTTCTTGATTTAGTCCCAGACCAAGTTTTCATGTGCTAGATGACACATTCTCCAGCTGGGCTTAATGTCACCACGTACCATGCTAGCTGTGGTACAAATCTTTGCTCCCCTGTTCTAATCCCCTAGTTTTTAAAAGTTTTATGCCTTTTGAATTTTCCTTTAATACCATAATCAATACAACATTCTTTGCAGCAAACTGATAATGAGATTATTGTATGTGAAAAAGATTCTAAAAAGTGAGATTTCTAGACCAAAAATTGTGTCTTAAAAAGTATTTTATAGGGCCAGCCGAGTGGCTCAGCTGGTTAAGCGCTCGCTCAAGAGTGGGAGCTTAGCTGTGAGCAACAATAGTTTGATGCCCAGCCCGAGCTGAGCTGCTGTTGAGCTGCCAACAGGAGGCAGGATGGCTCAGCTAAAAAAAAAAAAAAAAAGTATTTTATATTAACATATTATTTTCTAGTAGGTAGTAGCAACTTACTTTCCCAAAGTGACCTATTAAACAGACCTATAAATTCTGATCATTGGCAAAATAGACGCTTTGCTCTTTTTATTTCAAATTTGTTGGGAAAAATATCATTTCTTTGTTTTTTGTTTTTTATTGTAGTTTCCTGTCACATAATTAAATAGAGCTTCTTTTCATTTGGCTGTTGACCAATTGTATTTCCTCTCTTTGAATAACCTACTTATAATCTTTGATATCATTTCATTTTGATTTTATGTTTGCTTTCTTCTCTATCAATTTATAAAACCTATCAAATATTAAGGACATATAAAATGTCTGTGTGCCATATCTATCATAACTGCATTTTTCAATATATTGTCTTTTTACTTTGTTGGGATATATTTGTCACACAGGCATTTTATTTGTGTCAAGTCAAACCTGTCAGCTTTTTCTTTTTATGGTTTCCGGGTTTCTTGTCCTGCTTAAAAGGCTCTCTCCCATCAGAGGGCATTCAGATAGTCTCCTTTATTTTTTCTAATATTCTTATTATTTGATATTTTACCCTTTGAATATCTACACTAAATGCCTCATTCTGAAGAAAGCCACCTGTAATCATGTAATTAAATCCTGCCTTCCTGTTCAAACCCCTTTTCCTGCTTGGTCGTTTATACAGCTCTCCTGGGAAGTACACCCTGAGATCATGCTTTGCTGCTATAATGTAATCTCCAGCTCTTTTCTTCTATGAGAATGATGAACAAGAGAGTGAACCATTAATTCAATCTGTGCAAGCTCAAGTCATTTTTCTAGTAGCTATAATAAAATTGTATTTATAATAAATATAATGACAATGAGCATAGCTTCTTTCTATCTTATTGCTTTTGGAAGGGCTTTCTTCCAAGATTGCCACCAAGTGCTTCATGAGTATGTGTATTTACCACATTACTCCTGAGCAATTCTCCTATCACCAAAAAAATAGTTTAATTTTCATTTTCAGGTTTTAAATTCATCCCTATACATACATTTTAGTTGTGAGGATGTGTGTGAATTTCAATTCTCTTCCCTCTCCCCCTCAAACCTGGGTTATTATCTGTAAGGGGCTGTGTGAATTCTTCATATGTTTTTTTCACCTGTATCTCTTCTGGTCATGCATACAAGTCTTCTTCATACCGCCCTTTTCTGCTGTCTCAGGATCCTGAATGCTTTGTTACTGATCATTGCTGACCCTGCTTTATCTTTTTTTCATCTTTTTTGTCCCAGTCTCATTAAATATCCTGAATTTTGAAAAATTGTTTTGGGAACTCAGAAGAACAGAGCTATTACATTCCTTCCTGGAAATATGATAGAAAGATTTTTCCTGATCTTTGTTGCTGCCTACCAACTACACCTTCCTCCTTTCCTGCAGGTAAGTAGTGAAACATGAGGCAGCTGTCACAGTCACCCTATAAATGCATATATAACTCCACTGTGAAAGAACACAGATCTGACAATGAGACATATCTGGTCAGGCTGTTAGAAATATATCTAAAATAGATTCTATAAGCAAGAAATGCCAATATCAGAAAAAGATTTAACTGGCAACCCCAGGAACCAATACACATTCTCAATTTTATACACTTTTTGCATAATAAAATGGAAGGATGTTTTTCTCCTTTCTTTGGCACCTCAGATGGAGGGGTAGAGAAGAAAGGAAATAGAACAAATTATCAAAGAGGCTTGATCCTGAATTTTATAAAAAATCAAGGGATTATTAAAAAGAGGGATGCCTGATATTCCATTCTGAGATATTTGTTCTGCTAATGCATAAATTCCAATAACTTTAAAAGAAGCAACTCCTAGCAACTCCAATAACTTTCAAAGAAGCACACATTGTATTCCTAACACAATTATAATATATATCTAATTTATAACTACAAGTTATAGTTAGCTATAATCACAATCATAACAATAGCTTTAAAGATGGGTGCCATTATCATGTCATATTTACAGACATGGACAATGAATAGAAACTCTGAGTGATTACTAACTGGAACATAGGTAATAAATATGAAGGTAAGATTTGAAGTGATTTGACCCATACATCCCACATCACATTAGTAGCAGCATACCAAGTGTTCATTAAAGGCTAATTCACATTAAAAAGAAAAACAAAAAAAGCCGAGAGGTAGAGGTATTATTTTAGGGGAGTGGGCGTTGAATACTATAAGGACTAAGTTCTATGGTGTGCTCAGCAGGTAGCAGAACATGGAGCGTGCTCAGGATATTAAGGTAATTTCTTCATTGCCACTTGCCTAGTCCAAGACACCATCCTATCCATATAGACTTGATAGCTATATGTGCTTCCTAATTGGTTTTTCTATTTCCACCCTTATATTTCTTTTAGTAATAGAACCACAAGTTTTGGCTGTGTTTGTGGCAACATAATTGATTCTAGCCAGTGAAATATGAGCAGAAGTAATCTGTGTTAACTTTTTCTGAAAAGAGAAATTGCTTACCCTCCATTTTCTTTCTTTTCACCTTCTGTAGGATGGACTATGAATCTGATGCTTGTGAACAGTATCAATGAAAATAATGGAAATATTATGGATAAAAGAAATAATGGAGAATGATGACACCATTGAAGCCACAGAGAAGAATCTGTCCTGGGATGATGCTTTGGGGGTGGGGGGATGCCTACCTAACATGGGGGAAAAATAAACTCCCCCTCTCTCCTTGGGAGAAAAATAAACTTTCATCTTATAAGCTCTATTGATTTCACCAACTCTCTATTACAGAGGTTAGCCTCAACCTAGGTAATATATTTCCCTGCAATTCATTCAACATAAACTGTCCAAAGTAAACTTTTAAAATACATTTCTGATGGCCTCCCTGTTTTGTTTAAAATCACCCAATAGTGTCTAATGTATCTTATTTGTAATAAAATGAACACTTTTTTACTATGTGGTAAACCCAGCTGACAAGTGAGTTTAAAATCTATATTCAATGACTGTTTCATTTGAATTATATAGTCAATAGAATGTAAATTTCTTAAGAAATTGAGTTTTCCTGATGTAATCGGGATCTTATAGATTAGAAGCATAGAGAGTTGCTTTATTATTTAGGATAGGTAGATGAGTGAAGCAAATGTAGCTTAGTGGAATTTTGAATCATTTAAAGAATTTTTGATGTTTCAGAGAAAATATAGTGGACATCTACACCATTCAGTCTTTATTTTCAAGAACGAACTTTTTACCAAAATAATCCAAATTTAACCCTAGTGCTTCTAGGAGGTGGGAATGCCAACTTCTTTGTTGAAATTTACAAAAACAAACTAAAACAAGTCCAAACAAAAGCCAAACCTTGAAACTAAAAGTTCTTAAAAACTTTCAAGCTTGCTTGAGAGCTGAAGGTCAGGAATTATGTGTAATTTACCATTACGTTCCTCATAACAGCATAGTGGGATGAAAGTATTATGCATGTTGGCAATAGGAAGGTTAGGCTTAGTAGGATAGATTATTTGGACAAGATAAGTTTATTGTTGTTTTTATTTTCTGTCTTTAGAGATGATAGAAATTCTAAACTTTCATTGGCGCTATGGAGTGATGATTAATGTTTCACAATTTACATAGCTAATTTCATTTACCTTTGATGTTTCCATCACATTTTCAAACATTATAATTTTTTTCCTCTCTAATGCCACACTTCTGTCCCTGATAGCACTTAACATAGAGTTTTGCATATAGTAAGTGCTACAAAATTTTGTTTGAATGAATAAATTGTCAGCAGGAAACATATCTTACATATAAATGATATTTTCTCTGAATCCATGTGTAAGAAAGAAAAATTCTTTTCTGCAGAAGCTCAAAATCTACTCCTTTCCAATACTTGTTCCCCAAATTCAATATACCCTGTATTGCTATCTTTGTGGAAGCATTCTGTGTATATGTAAGTATGTCTTTGTATGTGTTTGTGTATGTTTATATATTCACTTCGTATGACCTTAATGCTGGTGAATTATACTAAAGGGGACTAGAAAAACAACTAAGCTTCAAGCAGATATTATAAATTCACACATCTAAGATTTCAAATGATTAATTAGTTAACCCAGTGTGATCCCTTCTAGGTATAATATTGTTTAGTTTCTTGGCAATGTACAGCTTTCTTCTTTTCTCTTTTCAGCATTCAGTTTTTTATTGAACTATTTGACTCATTTTACAACAGAAAACAAAAGAAAGGGTCAAGATAAATCTTTGATTATCTTCCCCCAACATTTTATCAGAAAAAAGGACAAAATTCATATTTAAATTATCTTTGAAATGGAAAATTTGCAGAAAAAAACCACACACTCTGATGTTTCATTTTAATGCTAATCTATTTTGGAGATGATTGTTACATTTGCTCTATCAAGGGAAAGCTAGTTTTATAAGCTATGGTTCAGTTTCTTCAACTGAATGTCTAGTGGATTCATACATTAAACTCTTGCTGCAATGTTTGGATATGTTTTCCTGTGGCTCGCACTATCAACAACAAAGATGTTTTATATGCCACATTGCATAACATTTTCTAATAAATTTATGTCATCAATGCATTAGATTCTAATTTATCTATACTTAAATCTCATTGATGCCACTTAGTATGGTTTGAGTGTTTTTTACTAAAATTCTATATAATGGTATATTTATTACCATACAACAAAGGTTTAAAATAAAAATAATGTCATTGATATACAAAGCAGCTCAAATGTCATTAAATGCATGAAATAGTCAAAATATCAACTTTTCCATTTTTGGGGATTTTTGACACATTTTGGAAAAAAACACTTGAAAATAATTGATGCAGTAAAGGCGTTAAATAGACCACTAGGCTGGCGACAGAAAAGAAATGTTAAAAATTTACAAATGACGATGCTAAAATTGAGCCCAAGAGACCAACTCCTACAAGCTTGATAGCCAATGGGACTTGGAAATCTCTGGCAATTTTTGGAATGCTTTTGTTTTGGAGCCTAGCATGTAAATATCAGTTGCTCCCACTGGGCACAAAGAGAAGAAATAGAACTGCTGGCAACTTCCAGTAAGAGATGTTAGTGCCCTTCAATAAGCTGAAGGAAGAAAGTGACACCAAAATCCCTTTTCAAATATAAAATGTTCTTATTTTAGCCATACAAATCACAATAAAGAACAATAAAAGCTAGATCTGGAAAGCGTAGAGAACAAGAAAGAGATAAACTAAGTACGTGGGTGTGTTTTCCCTGTTAAATTGCTTATGGGTTGAATTATGCATTTCCCAAGAAGATGTTGAAGTTTTCACACCAACTACCTATAAAAGCAAGGTTATTTGCAAACAAGGTCCTCACAAATTTAATTGGAGTTAAGATGAGGTCAATAAGGTGGCCTTAATCCACTTTGGAGAAAAAGAGGTAAATTAGGACACACAGACACATGATGGAATGCTATGTAATGACAGAGGCAGAGATTGGAGCAATGCTTCGACCAGTTAAGGATGCTGGAAACAACCAGCAGCTGGGAGAGGGAAGGAGGCTCTGGAGGGAGAATATCCATGCCAACACCTTGATTTCAGTCTTCTAGCCTCCAGAATTGTGAGAGAATAAATTTCTCTTTTGTTAAGCAACCAACAAGTGATGCTTTGTTATGGCAGCCCTAGAAAATTAATACAGATTATTTATTTTGACTTATAAAATGCTATGCTAATATTCACATAAAATTACCTGGTAATCCCCATTCCAATTACCCAAAAGCACAGGTCATTATCTTTGCTTATTACTGTTTTTTCAATTTGTTGCCTTAACTTTGTGTATCTAGGACTTTATTATTTTTTTAGTTGAACTAGTTTATAGGTATGTTCCTAACACAAATGTCTGTTTACATTGATAGTCACGTGCTATCAATAATATGACAAAAATGACAATGAGCACATCTTTATATTATACATAGAAACAGTACATTGCCATATGAAAGTATTTTAAGTGTTTATTAATCATGGCCCTTAGATAAAAAAAAGTGTATTTCTCACCCATGAGCAACAATAAAAGATCTCTAGTCAAAAATGACATTCAATATTATTGTTGGCTCATTCTTAAAACTTAGATTTTCCCCCTGTCTTAATTTGAGTGCAAAACTTTAAACTTTCTATAATCAAAGGAGATCTTATTTCTTTCGATAACCCAAGGTCAACCATGATCTGCAATATTCTTCTGCATTGTTAGAAAAGTAACAAGATTTTAAAAAATCAATTTCACATCTCTTAACACTTCCTCATCATTCCTTTCTCTCTTTCTTTTTCCTACTTGATAATGAAATTCTAAGTCACAAAACTTGTTTCATATTCTGCTTAATGATTCTAATGGTAGTGAGATGAATTTCCTATAATTGCATGAGATCTATTTGAATGACATCAGTTGATTACATCACTAACCTACAAGTATTTACTATACACCTGCTATACATCAGATATGATAATAGTTGATAGAGATTTAAAACTAAATGAAATATAGCCTCATATCTCTAATCACTTAAAGCCCCCTAATGGAAGTAGATACGCAAACAAATAAATTGTAATCAACTTGGAATATGACATTACAGGAACAAAAACGGTATCATCAAAAACAGGATCAATATTGCAGCCTAAGAGACATTTGGAAAGATGCACGAACTGGTAATGTTTTAACTGATTTGGTAGAAGTTTTCTAAGTGTTCACCAATTTCTCAGCAGAATCTCCACTTCATCTTCCTGTTAGGCTGCATTTTGCGGGACTTTTTTTTCTGTATGAGATAATGTGACTGCTTCTTACCAGTGGAAGTGACATACATCACTTCCATGCCTTTAAAAATTTCTCAAAAGATCTTTATTCTCTAAATACTTGATTGAGTATAGAAGCTCCAGTGGAGGACTCTGAGGCCGTCGTTAGAAAACCAGTGTTGAGATTAAAGAAGTCTTGGGTTCCTAAATTAACCTGTGGAGTGCAGTTGGCCAAATGGTGTGAAATGTATCTTTTGCATTATATTTAGCCACTGAGATTTGGTGATTTTTTTGTTATAGAAATTAGTCTACCATTACTAATATGAGGTCAGACAATTAAGTTTGCGAGCTCATCCTAGAAAAAGTCCTACATACCTCATAGCTGAATATCACTAAGGTCGCCTTCAAAGTACTCCCCTTGGGAACCTATGTACCCACACTAGTGCCTAGTCCACCCTTTAAAGCAATTTTGGAACTCTTTTTCTGGAATGGCCATTAGAGCTGTCATCGTATTAACTTTGATGTCCTGAATGTCTTCCTTTCAATATTTCCTATATCTTCGGTTAAAGAAAGAAGTCATTGGGGTCAGATCAGGTGAGTAGGGAGGGTGTTCCAATACAGTTATTTGTTTATTGGCTAAAAACTCCCTCACAGACAGTGCCTTGTGAGCTGGTGCATTGTCATTTTGCAAGAGCCATGAATTGGCCGAAAGTTCAGGTCATCTAACTTTTTCACACAGCCTTTTCAGCACTTCCAAATAGTAAACTTGTTTAACTGTTTGTCCAGTTAGTACATATTCATAATGAATAATCCCCTCTGATATCGAAAAAGGATAGCAACATTGTTGCAACAAGTTCGCAAATTTAATTATCAGACCTTGTATACCACCTTTACTATATACTGTCAGTATATTGGAAATTGGAAAGTTAAAGAGAGCTTTCCAGACAAAGAAGGGCTGAAGGACCTTTTAAGCATATACAACAGCATGTACCAACAGACTGAGTCACAAAAATTAGAATGTCCAGAGAAGAGTGACCATGAGTGAACAGTACAATATCATCCTTCAGAAATGCAGAGTGGGGCCTTAGGACAATGTCAGGAAATGGACAGTAAGTCAGATGGCTTTCAGAGGGCTTTAGATGCCAAAAACAAAATGAAAACCAGAAACAGAAAGGTTCTTTAAAGAGAAGGAATGCCATGACATAAGCAGGTCTACTTTCTCTCTACCTTCCTTTTTTCCTTCCCCGCCTTTACTCTGCTGTTTTCTTTTTTCTTTCATGGAGGGAGACAGCTCCTAACACTATAATTAATGGTCTTAAAGTAAAAAAGGATTGGGTGACTTCCAAGTCATTTGGAATACCACTAAAGCTGTTGAAAAAGTGATGTGATTAGGTCTGGTGTATAGTATGGGATCTGGCCTTGTCCCAAAGAGAAGTCTGTCCTTTGTCCCCAGTTCCTGGAAGGTAACCTCTAAATCTTTGGAATTTCCTTAGTGATATGAGTATCTTTGATTTTAATGGTAGCCCCTTTGGACCGCACCTGATAGCTGACTCCAAAGAGATGACACAGGATGGGGCTAGCCACATCCCATAGTCTTAGGGCAGGAACTGGCTATACCTGAAAGCTGAACCATATCATTTAGAGTAGGGCCTTTGCACTTCTCAAAGTCAGTCATATTTTTAAGTTCAACGTGGGCAATCAATCTATCAATCACACTACAATTAAGCATCAGTAAAAACCCTCATCACCACAGCTCAGGTAAGCTTCTCAAGTTGGGTATACACTAAGTTTATTGTCTCATTTTGATGTTGGTCAGGTAACACATCCCATGGTCAACAGAATTCTTAAAGGTGGAGTATTCCCAGACTCCACTCTGTGTATCTCTGTATTTGGTTAATTTTCTGTATTCTCTTAGTGTAATAATTATAACCATGTGTATAATAGGTTTCAGTAACTTTTATGAGCTTTTGTATTAAATTACTAAACCTGAAGGCAGTTTTGAGAAATACTTACACTTGAAGTTGGTGTCAGAAGTGAGGATGGTCTTCTGTGGACTCTCCCTTCTAACTTTGTAGCTGGGCCATGTTTGCCATTGGAGTTAGGTGTCTTGGGTAAATGTGGAAGTAGGGAGGATTGTGCCCTTAACTACAGAGTGTGACTAACTCCAGGTAGCCTGCATTAGAGATGGGGAATAAATTTGGTATTTTGAGTCATCTGTAGTTGGAACATTGGTGGAACACTTCCTCCTTACTCCTCCAAATAACCTTGGCTTCTCTGTACCATCCCTTATATTGCCCAGGGAAGCAGTGTAAGGTATCCTAAAAACCTTGGGAGAGAAATAGGGCCTGTAATTCAAACAATTTTATCTTCCCTTTTTATCTTCAGAGACAACATCCTGAAGGAGATAAACATAGCGGTTTGCTACTCCCCACTTAAATTTTACTGGGCTGGCTGCAATGGGAGGATGAGTAACACGTTTCTAAGGCAGTTGTCTGTCTACTTCTGAGAGTAGGTAGTAGAAAGTCCATTGTTGCTGCACATCTAAGCTAGTTCTTCCTATTAATAAAGTTATGAATTGATTTCTATCTTCTAAGTTTGTCCATCTGTCAGTTCATTCAGAATTTGAGCAAGGTAAATGGAGTTTTACATATTACCCCTCCTTTGCATCCAAAAATCCCGGTACTAGAAGGAAATATCTGGGGAACAATTTTCTTAATGAAAAAGAGTATAGGATAGATTAGTGATTTCTGCACAATGTTAGATAGCAAGTTTCCACTTGCCAGACATTTTCTGAACCTATTTGCTATCATCCATTAAGACAGTTGTAATAAAAATGTACAAGTATGGCTAGTTTTGGAAAACAGTTTTGAAATTAGAATTAACATAATTTGAAAGTTATCAGGTTTGAGAAAAGAAGGAGGACTCAGGGGTTATAGTTTGAGAGATTGGGATATGGTAAAATAATAAATTCCCTTATGAATTAGGAAAGATGATGATTCACTTGAAAGTATATTAACTTGAGGCTGCATATATGACATGTAGATGAGATGCCTGGAATGTAACTAACACACCTGGGGAATATAGCTGCTAACCAAGACTAAGAGACCTGCATTTTTTTTCTTAATCTTTAGAAACCTATACTTTCACATTCCTATCTCATTTAAGCAGAAATTGATTTTGACATCACTCCTAAATTACAAAGAAGACATAGAGTTTGCTCGCACTTAGAAACTAGGCATGTTTTTAAGTAATTTCTTTCTATTCACAGCATGGTCTATCAGCTCTATTAAAGCCTCATATCAATGTCAGTAAGGTGGTAGAATAGAAGTTTCCAGTGCTTGTCATCTCACAGAAACATCAATTTGAATAACTACAGGCACTTAAAATTACCTTTATAAGAGCTAAGGATTTCAGGTGACAGATTACAGCAACTGAGTGGAGCACAGAAATAAGGAAGATGTGTTGAAGAGGGTATGAAGGGCAATCTCACCCCTCCCCCAAGTCCAGGCAGCCTAGTGCTGAGAGGGACACCCTATTTGTAAGGGAAGGAGAGTAAAGCGAGTACTAGATTTTGCTGTGGACCCTAGTACCAAGCCCACCCCAGTGAACCCCAGCACCAGGCCTGTCCCTAGGGACTCAGGACCCGATTTATCTTTATGGACCAAGGCATCAGGCCCACGTCAGTGCTGGGCCAGGCCCCGCAGACTCAGGCTCAATACCGTCCTCAGCACCAGATTGGCTCTTGTGGACCCAGTCTCCAGGTCGGAATCTTTAGACATAGTCACAGGGTCCATTCCAGTTGTTGCTGGTACCGGGCTGTCATGCATGGACCGAATATCCAGGCCCAACCATGTGGACACATGTCCTAGGCCTGCCACTGCAGACTCAGGTTACAAGTATGCCCTTTGGACCCAAGCACCAGATATGTCCCAATGGATCCAGGATTCAAGCCTACTGCCATGAACCCAGATATCAGGCCTCCCACCTGCTCACCCAGGCACCAGATTTCCTGCCTACAGACCCAACCAGATGGCCCTCTCAGAATCACTGGTCGAGGACCGGTCGAGTGGCGCATTGGTTAAGAGTTGGCTTGGGACGCCAGCTCTGAGCAGCAGGGCTGCAGTTTGGATCCCACATGAGGGCCAGTGACACTGGGCCCTCTACAGCTAAGATGGTGAACAACAGCTTGACCTGGAGCTGGGCTGCCGTGAGTCACTGGCGATGGCACAGGCTGCAGCCCCTGCTGCAGTGGGCTGCCTTAAGCTATTGTGAGTGGCCGGCAGCCAGCATGAGTGGCCAATGGCATGAGCTGCCATGAGCCACCATGAGCTACAGTCCAATGGAGGGTGACCAATCTGCCTCACCCGGGAAGAGTGCAATGATAATACCAACATAGGCCAGTAAAACAAAGTCCTCCACAACTAGACTGAAGAACAAAGGGCCAGCAATTTGTGTGTTCCCCTTCCCCAATTCCCCAATGCTGGTCCCCTCCCCCAACTCCCCAATAAAATCTATTTAAAAAAAAAAAAAGAACCCCTGGTCTGGCTGACTGGTGAAAGGCTTTCTCTGTTAAACACAATCAGTCAATGAAGATGTAAAAGGGGTGTCTACTCCTTTAAATGAGCAGACACCAATGCAAAGCCCCAAGAGTTACAAACAATCATGGAAACATGACACCACCAATGAAATAAAATAATGCAGCAGTAACCAACCTCAAAAAGATAGAGCTATATGAACTGCCAGACAACAAATTCAAACTAGTCATTTTAATTAAAGGAGCTCAATGAGCTACAAGAGAACACAGCTAGGCAACTAAACAAAATCTTTTCCAACCACAATGGTATGAAACTAGAAATCAATAACAGGAGGAAAAGTAGAAATTCATAAATGTGTGGAAACTAAACTACAGAATCCTCTTCAATAAATGTTGTTGGAAAACTGGTTAGACACGTGCAAAATAAATAACTAACTAACTAAATAAATAAATAAAATTGTACTCATCTCTCACTTCATATAGCAAAATCAAGTCAAAATGGACTAAATACTTAAATGTAGAATCTGAAAATTAACTTCGGGAAACTGAAAAAAGTAGTCAAGTGCTTGTTGGAAAATAACTCAGGGAACATATAATCTTCACGAAGGGCTCTAGTAAACCATTAGTCACTTCAAAGTGCTTCAAAGTATGTCATACTCTTTTATCTAGAAATCAAGCCAGTGTGTGCTTCTAATTTTAATGTACTGATTACCATGACTAAGGGCCCTATGCACCGGTAAGGAAGAGTAAAATAAAAATTCAGTTTTATACAATCTATAACTTTATGTTAGAGGATCTCATGTAAGAGAACAAATAAGACAATGCTTAAGGCGATTGAGATACATAAAAAAATGAATGCAATTTATGTCTTCTCATTTATCATTAAGAACCTCTAGTTTTAAGATCCATGTACTCAGCAAAAAAAAAAAAAAAAAAAAAGACTTGTTCTATTGTGGTAGGGTTTTTCTGGAGGAAATTGCTGAGTAGGCAGTTTGGAACAGGAAGCTTGTCCAAAAATGCTTTGAAATAACAGCAAACATATATACAGCACTAAACCATATGCCTTTTTCTGTTCTAGATATGCTAAAGATATGCAAACTTATTTAATACCAATGAAGTCCATATGATTATCCCACTTAATAGATGAGTTAACTGAGGCAAAAAAAATGGTTTAATGACTTGCATAAGGTCATGTAGCTAGTTTGCTATTCAGAGTTCTCCAGAAAAATAGAACCAACAGGATGCATGGATAGAGAGATAGATGAGAGGGAGGGAGGGAGGAAGGGAGGGAGGGAGGGAGAGAGAGAGAGAGAGAGAGAGAGAGAGAGAGAGAGAGAGAGAGAGATTGAGATTTTTTTAAAGAATTGATTCACGCAATAATGGGAACTGGCAAGTTAAAAATATGCAAGGAAGGGTGAAAGATTGAAGATCCAGGAAGAATTAATGTTGCAGTGTGAATCCAAACACAGTCTGGAGGCAGAATTGACTTCTTTGGGGGACCGCAATCTTTTTCTCTTAAGGCTTTCAACTGATTGGATGAAGACCACCCATATTATGGAGCGTAATTCAAAATTTACCAATATAAATATTTAATTTCATCTAAATAATACCTTTTCAATGACATGTAGGTACTGCGGTTTAGCCAAATTGACAGATAAAATTAACCATTACTTATGGTTATATGAATCCAAACAGTGCTCATTTAAATTTTAAAAAGCTCCAATTGAGTACACTAGTAAAGAAACTGTGACAAGAAAAATACTTAGCTCAAAGGAAAATTTGTGAAGTGTTCATAAGATGGATTTGCTTCTTTTTTACAATCCAAAAAGTCTTTTATTTTTATCTTCTCATTTTGAGTTAGTGTTACCAAAGTGTCCATTGACAATAGATGAAGGGCCACCATTTCAAAATTATTTTCTTTTCATCATGGGATAGCATTATAGAAAAGAAGGCACACATAAATTTGAACTCAATCCTGATTTCTACTCTAGATTCTTCAAATACTAATGGCATGCCTGTATGACCACAGGCAAGATAGCATTTCTTAGTCTCAGATTTAAAAAAAAAAAAAAAAATCCATAAAATAATCTAATAATAACTACCTCATACAAATGTTTGTAAAGTTAAGTGAAAAAAGCCAGGTAGGCCCAATTCAGTATGTGTAATTAAAACAGGCATCCAATAAATGCTAGTTATCTTTCCCTTGAAGCATATACAATTACCAAAATTATTTCAAAACTCAAAAGAAACAATTTTATTGATGGAATATTCAATGACAGCAACAGGAGGAAATACTTTGGAGAAAGAGGGATATGCTTTTTCATCCTTTCCCCCATTTATCTATGTATCCATTCATCCATTTTTCTACCATTATCTACCTAAAAAAAGGAAAAAAGAAAACAAACTGCATTCATGCAGTACTGATTTCATACTTGTATATGAATGCTGCTGGAAAGGCACATATATTAATAATATATATCATTTTATTTGATAAGTCAACAAATATAAATTAAGTATACATTATATGCCAGGCACAGTAGTATATGTTATACATAGTTTTTATCTTAATTTTACAAAAATAAAATAAATAAGTGAACATTTCATCCACATCAGACAGGTGGAAAATAGTAATGATGGTTAGAACCCATGATTATTTGCTCTCAATTGGCCTTGCTTTTCTCACTAACATCCAATAGCACTAAACCAATCTACAGAAACCCAATCATAGAGAGAAAGAAATGACTCCAGGAATGAGGTGGTCAGAAATATTGCTGGTCCAGTCAGTCCTCACTCAAACTATTTCTAATTTTCTCTTTTATTGAATCGCTTCCTTCACTGTGAGTGGTAACATAATGACACCGTTTATTTGCCAGGGTACCGATATTAGGTATATCATATTCTGAACACAAATTGAGCTCATTTTAAACAGCAGCACTGCTGTGATAAGAGTAGAGATAATTGTTGTTACATCATGCACTAGCTATGAAGATTAATGAAATAAATCTTCCAATTGCCCAGCTTATTAATATTGAAGAACTCATGTGAACAGATGGACCATATTTGGCAGGTTTTTTCCACAATCTTTATAAAAAATATATACCCTGACAGGATTTGTGCAACCCTGCCATATTCCATCTCAGCCAGAATTGTTTTAGTTAATCAAGCTTTCCAAAAATTTAAAAGCGTTACTCAGAACTTGAAGCACACAGGATATTTTTTATAGTACAAGTGGAATACAAGACAATGGTCACATGGACTGTGTACATACTTCAGACTGCCACAGACTGCTTCAAACACAGGCAGGAGCATGATTCAACACTAATTGCATTCAGTTCTGTGCTTTAAGCCAAATAATGATAAATAATAATAATAATAATAATAATAATAAATTCCAATAGAATAACATTTCCATTGAATTAGACATCATGAATGGGATATACATGGTCTTAGTCATTGGTACATAAAATTTACTGCTCTTGGTAACTAGAGCAGTAGGTAGGCACAACAAATAATGTAGGCACCGAAGAGAGAAGTCTTCGATCTATAATGAGGACTCTTTTAAACCGTCCTCTCAGAGCACTCTAGGAATAATTACTTTTTATTGAGTATAAAAGCAATGTGCCATGTATTTGGTAATGCAATTTAAATATATTATCCCATTTAATCCCACTGAAATGTTGGTATTTCTATTCTCATGTTACAGACTAGGATACTGAAGATTAGAAAGATCAAATAACTCACCATTATCAAATAATGCTTGGTAGAGCCAGGATCTGAGCTCATTGTGTCTAACTCGAAGTCCAAACTCTTATCCACTAAGCCATACTGTCGTTCTCTATCAGGCCTGGGAACAATTAAGGGTAGCAATGGATGAGAATTAATGTTTATAGTGTCTGGTGCTGTCTACTAGGATCTATGGTAGATGCTTTATGGACATCCTGTTATTTAATACACAACCATATTAAGTAGGCCATACTTGACTTCATTCTGCAGTCAAGAAAATTCAGGTTCAAAGAGGCTAAGTAATGTATCTTAGAGAATACAGTTAATGGGAAATGAGGCCAGGATCCAAAACCAGGTCAGTTTATCTTCCTTTTGACTTCACCTTCTTTCCTACTACTCAGAACCTAATAAAACCTAAATGCTGCCAATTTTAACTTCTAAATAAATACATACACCACTTTCCCTTCCCCAAATCTTCAACTACTGCTCAATTTTAAAAATCTCTTTATCTTTGACCAGAAAAGTTCCATTTATCATCAGTATGGCTGGTATTTGTTGAACTTCCTGTTTTTCATGGGTTCGGTCATAGCCTACAGTGCTATATTCTTAAAAACAAACACACAAACAAGCAAACAACATTGTTCTTTAAGGTTATGATGTCTTTTGAAACCATGAGCACCCCTTCTCTATTGCCAACATCTTCTGACCTTACAGTCACTTTAATTATTTATTATTTGGACATATGATCTCAGTATCTTTCTATTACACTAACTGAATGATCATGGGTAACTTCTACCTTCATAACGATGGCTTATCTATTGCTGTAGCCTTTTGGTTGATCTCACCACTGTATGCCTGTATATTCAGTGGTATTTTATGTTGCTAAATCCTCAGTCCCTCCATGTCATTAAAAAAATAAATTTCAAATTTCTTAATGTGTTACAGATGGCCCTTCATGATTTGATCCATCTATTCTTCAAATTCAACTTCTATCACTACCTACCTCCTTTGCACATTAAATTCTAGCAATACTAAATTAATTGTAGTTTTCTTGTAAACACCAGTTTTCTTCATTTCTATATTTTTGCATGCAACATTGACTCTGCCTAGAACATATTTTTTACTTTTACTCACCTTGTGAAATCTTATATATCCTTAAAAGTTATTTCGATATCAACTTTTCTGCCTTCCCCATAACAATACTAATTAAGAGAATTAGCAGGGTAATCACAATGTGAGCTACAAAAATATGGAATCACTATATTGTATGCCTAAAACTGATATAACTAATATAATATTGTACACCAAGTAAAAAAAATGCAACATATTCAATATAAAGATTTGTAGAAGACCATCAATAAAAACAATTTTTAAAAAATTCTAATGTTCATGTTCTTTGATGAATCTAGATTAGAAACAGTAAAACAAAGCTGTAGGACTTTTCATCTGTGATGCTCTGAATGTACTTGCCCTAAGGTCCCAATAATACTGTGGTCTCTGAATGAGATATTTCAGAGCTCAGGCTGCTAGTAAGTCGCTTGTCTCCAGGATAGGAGACTGGATTATTGGATAAAAAACACTGAAGACCTACTAACATAAGGCTAGAGAGATTTATATTCAGGGCTAGAAATACCAGAGTTGGAGCAAAGAATCTTATTTCAATACTTCTGTTCTATTAGGGGATATATTGAGTTAGAGGCTTGTTAGAACAGTTATTTCTGAATTAGTAAAAACTTCTTACCTCCCTCTATTACTGTCACACACACACACAAATACTCATTTTAATTGTATGTGTTTTTATGCTTCTCTTATTTCAACAACATATACTGGGTACAAACTACAATAAAAGACTGTGCATTTAAATTTAAATATCATGGTCCAAATTTTCCAAATTTTACCCTCTAGTAAGTGGAATAGATTTATATAACTGTATCAAAAAAAAAATCTACACCTCAGAAAAAACTTCCAAATTAAGTGTTATTGTGTATTTCTGGTCAAGATAGCAGAGTGGGTAAATGCTCTGCTATCCTCCTCTCACAACCACATCAATTATAGCTAAACCACAGAACAACCACCACTGAGAATCTCCTGAAGTCTTGCTGAACTGAAGCCCTACAACTACTGATGTACAGAAGACGCCACCTGGAAACTGGTGAGGGGGTGGGGGCCAAAGACACAAAAAAGCCCAGTCCCACACCCACATGTGACATCAAAAATAAGGAGGGATATTTCGGCTGTGGAGGTCACTCCCTTAGGAACCAAGGTCCCAGCCCTTCCCCCAGTACTGGGCTTCAGTGCCAGGGAAAGAAGTCCCCATATTTTTTGGCTGTGAAAGCCAACGGAGATTGTGTCTGAGTGAGATGAGGGCAGCTGGGGTCCCAGGTGCTTCTCTTAAAGGGACCATGCGAGGACTTACTCACTAGGGCCTCACAAGCTCTGAGCTCCAGCACTGGGAAGCATCTCTGAAGGTGCCAGGGACATATGGGAAGGAATTAAGTTGTCTAGTTTCAGGTGAAGGCTGGAAGGCTAGCTTTCTCGTGAGTGGAGTAGCTGGGAGAGGCCATTGTTTTGTTATTGAGTCCTCCCCTCCCCTGAAAGCACACACAGGTAGACATCATATCTGAGCCTCCATCAGACTGGCTATCATCTTTCATCTGTCCTGCTCTTGAAATTCCCTGAGACCCCGCCCCAGATAACTTTTGGGCACACCCAAGCCCCTTCCAGTGTCTTTTCCATATAAACGGTCTGCCTTGGCTCATGTGAGGACTTTTGTAAAATTTATCAAAGGTTCACAAAATTCAAACAAGCAGCATCTGGCTTCGGCATGTCCCGTACCTATGGCTGACCAGCGCTAAGCCCTTCACTAGAGACAGCTGACCTTGGTTCATAGCTTGGCCTTTCAAAGAACCTCCAAGCACAGCAGGAGTGGTGACCATCTCTGGATTGCTTTGCAGTTCATTCCAGGTGGCCCTGTGCAGGGAACAGACTGGGGCTGAACTTACCTGCACTAGGTCCCCTCCCAGGAGGCTGGTAGGCCTAGTGGCCAACTTCACACAGTGCTGGAGCATCACCCAGCCACCTGAAAGGAGTTCATACCCAAAGGCCAGACTGAGAAAGCACCAGAGCCCCATTAAAGCAAACCCTGCTCTGCAGGGTCGTCCTCTGCACAACAGCCAGTTCTCACAACCAATCAGCCTGAAAGTCAATCCCTCTCACAGAGGTGAAAACAGCAGGTGCAAAGTGCTTAAATACAACAAGAGGGTGCACAAAACCCACATAAGGGACACACCTGAAGTGCATGGCTCAGGTGATCAGGGAGACTGCACCACTGGGTCCCAAAGGATACCTACTGCATAAGGTCACTCTACTAAGACTGGGAGGCACAGCAGCCCTATATAGAAACAAACACAGGGAGGCAACCAAAATGGGGAGGCAAAGAAACATGTCCCAAATAAAAGAACAGAACAAAGCTCCAGAGCAAAAAACTAAACAAAATGGCAACAAGCAATCTACCAGATGCAGACTTCTAAACACTGGTTATAAGGATGACCAATGACCCCAGGGAGAACTTAAACAAAGAGATAGGAAACATAAAATGGAGATAGGAAACATAAAAAAGACCCAGTCAGAAATAAGGATTCTAATAATTGAAATGAACAATACATTAGAGGGAATCAACAGATTAGGTGAAGCAGATGGTAGAATCAGCAATTTAGAAGATAAGGTAGGGCTGGCCCAGTGGCGTGGTGGTTAAGAGCTGGCTTCGGAAGCCAGTGGCCCCGGTTCGGTCCCACATATGAGGGCCAGTAACACTGCCCTCAAAAAAAAAAAAAAAAAAGAAGAAGATAAGGTAGCAGAAAACACCCAATCAGAACAGGAAAAAGAAAAAAATCATCCAAAAAAATTAGGAGAGTTTAAGGGACCTCTGGAAAACATCAAGCCTTCCATTTGCATCATAAGGGCACCAGAAGGAGAAGAGAGAGTGCAAGGAATTGAAAAACTATTTGAAGAATTAATGATGGAAAACTTCCCTAAACTGTTGAAGGAAATTGATAAGCAAGTCCAGGAAGTTCAGAGTCCCAGAAAAGATGAACCCAATGAGGCCTGCTCCAAGACACATCATAATTAAAATGCCGAAAGAAAGAATCTTAAAAGCAGCAAGAGAAAAACAGTTAGTTACCTACAAGGAAGCTCCCATAAGACTGACAGTTGATTTCTCAACAGAAACACTACAGGCCAGAAAGGATCAGCACAAAATATTCAAAGTGATGGAAAGCAAGGACCTACAACCAAAATTACTCATCAAAGCTATCATTTAGAATCAAAGAACAGATAAAGAGCTTTGCATACAAGGAAAAGCTATAAAAGTTCACCAACAAACCACTATTATAGGAATCTTAGACAGACTTTAAGATTAAAAAAAAATAAAAAATCAGAAATATGAATAACAAAATGGCAGCAACTACATAATATCTATCAACAATTACTTTAAATGTAAGTGGATTAAATGCAAAAGATAGGGTAGATGAATGGATAAGAAAACAAGACCCTTACATATGCTGCTTACAAAAGACTCACTTCAGATCCAAAGAAACACAGAGACTGAAAGTAAAAGGACAAGAAAAAGATATTTCATGAAAATGAAATAATAAAAAAAAGAAAAGAAAAAAAAATAAATAAGAAAAAAAAGAAAAATACTTATGCCAGACAAAATAGACTTAAAAAAATGGCTACAAGTCACAAATAAGGACCCAGTAATCCCACTTTGGGGTAATAAACTGAAGAAACCCAAAGTGCTTGGAGGGGACGTATGCATCCATATGTTCATTGCAACGTTGTTTAAAATGGCCAAGTAGTGTAGGCAGTCTGGGTGTCTGTCAATGGACAAATGGATAAAGAGGAGGTGGATATATACAATGGAATATTATTTGGCCATGAAAGAAATGGGTTCTCACCATCAATGGCAGCATGGATGGATCTGAAGGGAATTATGCTGAGTGGGTCTTTCACCCAGAGAAAGACCAATGCAATGTAATTTCGCTTATATGTGGAATCTAAACAAACAAAACAGAAATGAACTAATTTATGAATTTTGTCTAAAGGATATCTATGACAATTTGGTCATGTAATTTCTCAGTCAAGAAATAAATCTTTACTCCCACCTATACACTAAGTGAATAATAAAGAATGTGAGCTTTGTTGTGAGAGCATAATATAAATATGCAATAATGTTGTAAAGTTTAGACTACAAATTACATGATCAATATTATTGTTGTGCATTGACAAAGAGATATTTTGCTTCTGTTTTAGACAAAAGGATATTCAATGATCATCAATGTAATCAGCCAATGTAATGCATTTCAAAATGAAATAGTTACCTGTTCCTTGACAAAGAAAATGGTTAGCCATTATCTATGAGGAAAGGCATTGTATGTGGTGGGCATAATACATTTATAAATAAGAGATATTACTGGACACATAAGGAGCCAGAAAGAGTATTGGTTATAGAAGCTATTGGATTAAAGTTCTAATTCACTTGCATACTAGCTGTTGGTCTTGGGAGCAGGTCATTTAATCTTGCAAGAAAAACAAAAGTAGTTATTATATACTTAAAGATTGATGCAGAGTTTTTAAAAATTCACTTACATAGTCTCTTATTCTGCTTCAGGCCTGTTCAAGTATTATTATTTTCTCTATTGTATAGGTTTTTAAAAAAATGAACTTTATATAGGTTTAGTGATTTTTCTAAAGCCACGTAGAAAGTAAGAAATATAATCAGGTCTTTTAAATTTCTGGTTATTTATCTCTACATAACAACATTGTCTTTCCACCTCTACTGCAGAATTCAACAGCTTAAAAGAACAATTTTGTTATTTCTCATGAGTTAGTGTATTGACTAGCATCAGTTTTTCCACATGGTGTCAGCGCTTCAATTATCTGGTGGACATTTGGGCTGGAGCATTCAAGATGGCTCTGCTGTATGGCAGAGCTGATGCTGTCTGCTGAGTGGTCATTCAGCTTGGACTGTGAAACAGAACATCTGCACTTTGTTTCTGCATATGGCTTAGGCTTCTTGTAATGTGGTTGGTTTCCAAAAGGAAGATTCACAAAAGCAAGAGTTCCAAAAGACAAGATGGAAACTATAGGCCTTTTATGATCCAGGCTGGGAAGCTAAGCAGTGTCACTTGCACTATATTTTAGGGTTATAGAGGACCAGCCTCGATTTTGTGTAGAGAGGAACCACACAAGGACATGGATATATGGAGACTGAGGTCACAGATGATCGGGGAAAGGGGCAGAACCTGGTAGACAAGCTACCACACTGATTATAAAGCCATTGAATCAAATTGTTTTTGTGTGATAGTCTCTGCTCTAATTATTGCAAACTGTGGTCAGTAAATATAAAATGGAAAAACAATTAATGGTTCACTAGAGCAGAATTCTTTAACTACCATAATCCTAGAGTATACAACATGTTCATAGGAATCTAGAAGTAAACTATCTGTTTGCATGTCGATCTCCCTATTGAAAAGTCCTTATATCTAAAATAGAGGGTAAGGGTATAAATTTCAATGTCGCTTTTACCTATGTTAAAATCCTGACTCCGCCAAATACTAGCTGTATAACTTTGACATAGTAATGGATAATGTACAGAAGTTTTATATACTTGTTAGTAAAATACAGCAATAATAAGTGGTTATAAAGTAGCTACTTCTCTTTCGGTTGTGAAGGTTAAATAATATAGTGCATTAAGAATGTTTAATATGAGAACTGAAAGGTAATAAGTTGTTAAATAAATGGTAGCCACGTCTATTATATCCAGAAAACAATTAAATATAGCAAATATAATTTTTAGACTATACATTTAGGAAGCAGAAAAATAAACTCTTTTCTGTATATGTAATGGAATTTGATTTCTATTTCAAGGCTCCATTCTACAAGGGGTGCTTTTATCTCAGTCAATGCAAGGAAATTTCAGTAGATTTATGCCCTTCCCACCTTTCCTTAAGGAGAAGTATAAGAGTATGGGGTAAACAAGGAAATCTCAGACAACCTTGGGATTATTTTAGAGCAGAAGAATCTGTGCTGTATGTTCCCAACTAAATCTTGACAAAATGGAAGATGTCCAGTTTTCTGGCCCCTAGCTGTGTTGCACCTGGACCAAAAATCCTTAAGTTTTACCAGTTACCTCATGATGGCAGACTGATTTGGAAACACCAAATATTTCCCATGTGCTAGAGAGAAATAAGGAAGTAGTGGAGAGAATGACTGGACCAGGGGTGGCCTTGTATTTAGGTCCAGGGGTTTCAACAATTCTCAGGCCTGAAGGAAGGTTTTTAGCAGATGACAACTTGGTTACATGACTGGAGGCTGAAGGTCTTCCTCTACCCATTCTGCACCACTCCTTGAGCTCCCCAGAACCAATAATACAATCCTGTGAAATGGATCAGTAAGCCAAAGATACTAAATTGATAAAGATTACCATCTTTTTTTTCTCATTGGAATAAGATTTCAAAAAGCAATTCTCATTTAATTATGGAGAGAATAACATTTTTTCTACCTGAGTTTCTTGCTTATATTTGTATTACTTGTATATGGAACCAAAAGAAATGTAATTCCAAATATTTCCTCACATTTTTGTTTATTTGGGTTTTTGTTTTGTTTTGTTTTTTTGAGGGCAGTGTCACTGGCCCTCATATGTGGGACCCGAACCGGGGCCGCTGGCTTCCCAAGCCAGTGCTTAACCACCGCACCACTCAGCCGGCCCTTTCCTCACATTTTTAACAGAGAAATTCATAGTACTGAAATCAGATATGGAAGCTCTATCACAGCCTACCATAAAACCAGTTTATAGAGTCATTCTCATTGTTAGATAAATTAGCTTTTATATATAGTTGGGAATTGCTAAATTGAACACTATCAATTATTTCAAATCTACTTCAACCTGCATTTTTTTTGTGTGTAGTTTTGTTTTGAGATGGACTGATTGAATTATCAAAAAGATAGAGCAGAATGATAAAGCGTCAGTCAGCATAAAGTAGACATACATATACAGAGAATATCAAAACTTCTTTGAATCTACAGAGATCTTCCTGGCAATTGCTCAAAAGGCTATGTTTGAAGGACAGCAATATTCACTTCTGATGAGTTTTCATTTGTCCTGCTATGGCATGAGACTTAAAATCCCAAAACAATTGAGCCACTGTGACTTAATATGTCATTTTCTCTTGTTTTCCAAGTAGCATAGTGTTGCATTTATATAGTGCCATGTCAAACTTTATAAATCAACCTAGGAGACAAAGAATGAACAGTCATATAACAAAAAGCATGTGCACAATGCCTGAGCTCACAAGTCACAGCTCACTGAGCAGTCTTCCCAGAAGCATCTATCTCAACTCTTGTCAATGACTTGCCCAGAACATGCTGCATTTTGCATCTTTCCTTTCACCCAACTCACCCAAGCTGATGACATGCGATCAAAGCTTCAGAAACAAATCAATGAATGCTTGACTTTCTAAGGTCTTTGTTCTTGTCTGGTGATTGGTGACAATGGACTCAGCACCTTAAAAATAGTGGGTATGGTCAAACTACATGTATTTTTTTTTGTTTCAGTGCTCACTGAACAAGATCTAGCATGATATGAAGAGTATTTTGTTGCAATATTGTAGAAAATCTGCATCCTTTACAGTAATTTCACAATTAGTTCTTAGGAAATGGTAGAGAAAAATGTTGACCTGCTCATGCAAATATTATATAAAACCACTGTGTAAATTTCTGACTTGGTATGGAAGCAACACTGTGACTAACATATCTGGCTCAAAGTGGGAAAAAGGGATACTAATTAAGGTGTGTTGACTAGATGGGTTCATAGGGATCTTAAGCCACTGAGATTAAACAAACAAACAAACAAACAAAATGTCCACTTCAATTAAAGTTTCAGAATTTCACAAAAGTAAATAATCTGAGACCCCTCTCGGATTTGCCATCACCCTCTTTATATTTCTTAATGATAGACAATGCTGTGCCTTAGGACTAGTTTCTGAGGAGAAGTCAGATGTAATTGTTCTCTTTGTTCCTCTGTAGGTGAGGTGTTTTTTTTTTTCTCCTTTGTTTTTTACTCAGGTTTTTTTTTTTTTTTATCTTTTATTTTCTATAGCTTGAAAATGCCATTCTGAGGTATAATTTTTGGGGGCATTTATCCTGGTTGGTGTTCTCTAAACTTCCTGGATCTGTGGTTTGGTGCCTGATGTTAATTTGGACAAATTCTGTCATTATTGTTTCAAATATTTCTTCTGTTCCTTTCCCTCTTTCATTTTTTTCTGGCATTCCCATTGTATATATATTATACCTTTTGTAATTATCCTACAGTCCTTGAATAGTCTGTCCTGTTCTTTTTCAGTCTTTTTGTTTTTCAGCTTTGAAAGATTCTATTGAGATACTCAATCTGGCAGTTTCAAAAAATTTTAATATATGTGTAAACTGTTTAGTAAGTATACACAGATTAAAACATTTTTTAAATGATAAAAATCTCAAGTAAGTGTCCTCCAGGTGAAATTCACAGTCAAAATTTAGGGTTTTATTTATTTTTTTATTTTTTTAATAAGAAGACCAGGCAAGCTATAATCTGAACATAATAATGTTATAGCAAGGCTCCATATTTTCTGGTTAAGGGTGTCATATTATAAAAGTACACTGTATATCACCCAGCACTTTCAAATAAAACCCACCTTAGCTACTAAGAAAGTAATGAAGATTTGAAAGTTACAATGAATTCTTGAATCCTGAGTGAGTTACTGAATGGATACAAGCTTTCCAATTACCTTCTTCTTTCAAGATGGTATAGAGAGAACACTCATTCATTAAGCATGCATTACAATCTTAGCACCTACAAATTGTTTTACTATTTTAGTTTCAGAAGGATATGTTTCCAAGCCAATGTTATCAAAGCTTTCACCTTTTTAAGTTTCATTGCAATGTAAAATATGCCTTAATAAAACTACCTAAAATAAGTCTTCAATTATAAAGAAAGAAAAACAATTAATACAAAAGTAGTATCATAACAAGTGAGCAATTAAGAGGTTGTATTCAAATGATGACTACAATCATGCTTCTGAAGAGAACTGTCTTATCATGTCTCTTAACGACCACAGACTTCTTGCAGTTAGTTACTAGGAATAATTTCCTGGCATTCACTTAGAGGATAATATTCTCTTTTCCTTCCCTTTGTACTGTGAGTTATCAGTCTAAATACTTGGTTTTAATAATAACCCCTTATGTTAAGAAGGGAGGATTGCACAGTAAAATAACTATGTGTCATGGACACATACCTGGATTCAGGTACAATTTTGGAAATCATCACCTAAACTAAAATCTCTTCCCAGGTTCTTTGCCATTTTTCATCGTGGCCTAAGGAACAATTCATAATGCTAATTCTTCATCTGTCAATCCATTAATTTATTCAACAAATATTTATTAAGTCCACAGTATGTGCCAAACCCTACGATGCCATAAACCAAATACATGTGTCTGTAGCCTTATGAAGCTTAAAATATAGTGATAAATTCAGATGTTTATGAAGTAATTAAAAATTTATGAGTAATATGAAATAGATCCACAGGATATAATAAAAAAATATACAAAGGTATAGGACCCAAAGGAGACAAGAAATGTTTTCCTAGATCAACATAGTAGTAGCAGCAATGAGGTTAGAATGAAGTAAACAGAGGGAAGATATGAGATGTAATTAGGAAATAGAACTGATAAAACCTGAATGGACATTTTAGAATGAACACAGAGCAGGAGGGAGAAAATATGGATCAATGTTTTTATCACTAAGAAACACAGGCTGAGGAGCAAATGTGTTGGCAAATGTTTTGAATCCACATTTGTACCTGCTGTGTCTGAGACATGTGAGGTGTGTCAGGTGGGTATTCAAAACTGAGATAAGTGGAAGATATTTGTATATTCAAGCATAAAATATATGAGAGATTCTGGACTCCAGACAGACCTTTGGAGTCATCATTATGGAAACTGATACCATGAGATCAGATGACTCCATTCAGGAGAATGTACAGAAGAAAATACGCTCAGAAAATGGCAAAATTCTGAGTGTACAAACTTAAGGCAGAGGAAGAGGAGGCTTCACAGAAAGTATGAAGATGCACTAGGAAACACTAGATGCCTGGAAATACAACAAAAAGTGTGTTCTAGGAAGAGGAGATTAGCTGCTCTCATCAAATGCCAACAATAGGAAAATGAGATATGGAGTGAGTTGTATCCATTAGAAATGATAACAGGGAGAATATTGCTGACATGGGAGGAGGTTGTTTCAATAAAGTGATGAAAGCAGAAGTAAGGTTGCTGTAGATCGCAGAGTTGGTAGATGATCTTTTAAAGATAAGCATCATATTAATCATTCTCTTGCTTTAAAAATGTGGTAGCTTCTCATTACACATGAAATAAAATATTATATTTATCATGGCCTTCCCAAACTCATTCTAAACCACTGCCTTGTATTTATAATGCTTCTCACTAATCTCTTTACATCCCTATAAAATAAGAAACTTTTTATTGTGTGAAGGTCTTTAAAATTGCCTCTCCTGTGAAAGGTTTTCACACTTTTATTTCAGAGAGTTTAATCTCCTTATTGATTTTCAACAGCTCTTTATATGTAGCATATCTTTTTTTTTTTTTTGAGGGCAGTGTCACTGGCCCTCACATGTGGGACTGAACCGGGGCCGCTGGCTTCCCAAGCCAGCGCTTAACCACCGCGCCACTCAGCCGGCCCTATATTTAGCATATCTTAATTATATGTCTGTAGTACATGCTCCAAATATTTTTTAGTGTCTACATTATATTTGCAAAATGCAAACACATATGCTGTAATCTTTTAGCCACCAATAGAAAAATGAGAAAACAAACCAAAAAAAAAAAATATTCTGTCAATTCACAAAAAACTAACCTCCTAAGAGTAAAATATAAAAGTTCCCAGTGGATGGGTTTCCATTGTAATTGGCAGAGAATCTTCCCACAGGCTAAATATTCTGATACTCTAACTTCTTTCTATGTCTCCCAACTCACCTTATAACACTTTTTCTCTTGCTTGGTCCACTCCAGCATGATGACCTTCCTTCAGCTCCTAAAATATCCCAAGCTCGTTTCTGTTTTTGTCTTCGAATTTAATGTTCCTTACTTTTTCTTGGCCACTCAGGTCTCAGCTCAAATGACATCTAATCAAATGCTACCCTGATTATTTTTTTTAGAGCTTTTCTTCACTCTTCTGATTATCTTCTTGATAGTTGGTCACTCCACCAGCATTAACTTCCATAAAAGCAAGGGACTTTGGTCCACTGCTGTAGTCTGAGTATATTGCACAGTGCTGGGGAATGAAATTTTTTTAATAAATGAATAAATAAATGGAGAGATGAATGAATAAAGAAAGTGCCTGAGAGGGTTGTGGATTAAATGAAAGAACTTTGAAAGAACTTTTGTTGGTTTGTTGCTGTTGAGATTTTATGTATATATAGTGAGAGATGTTTCAGCATCTTCAGTGCTGTTGGAAAGCAGCCGATATAGTTGAGGACAGGTTGAATATATAAAAGACAGAAAGGATAATTGATAGAATAAAATCTCTGGAAGATTTAAAACACAACTGTATTCTCTTCAGTAACCTACACTTCTATTTCTTAAAAGCTACTCATACTTGCTTTAAGATGATAATTTTTCAAGCCCTGTGGTAACAATTTCAACAATTGAATTTTTGAAATACACTATTCTTGGGAGGAAAAGAACTCAAGAAAAACCAGTTGTGGAAAATGAGGTCAATAAGGAAGACAATTTCAGAATTCTTTACTCACACTAATAGACGTCATTCAGCATGAGGCAAATGGGACCAAGGCAATACCAAGGGAAGTCCAGAGAAACTTACTTCTCCAATTTACAAGAGCTAAAAGATATATAGGCATATTCCCTTTGTTGACTTTCTGTACCTCTCACATCAGAACATTTGCAACAGCTTCTTGACTATGCTATAACTAAACTGCATTTCCTAAAAGCCACAAAATGACCCCACAATTTCTTCAACAAACACTCATTGATCTCTCACTCTATATCAATAACTATGCTAAGCATTGAAAAGGAGTGATTAAAAGACACACACACACACACACACACACACACACACACACACAACACACACAATTCCATGCCTAGCGATTATAGTAACTTCTCAGGTGGTTGCCTAACTTCAGTCTTTCTTTTTCTTCCATAAACCCAGAATTACTCTTCTAAAATATAAATTGAATGAAAGTAGCAAACTGCTTGCACTGGTATAATTGCCTAAAACACTTCATTCATTGACCAGGATTGATTTACCCTGCCCCCAAGGCTCTTCATGGTCTGGCTTTTTTCTTTCTGCACTTTTTCTGCCCTCCTCCCCACATGTAGCTTCTGTTCTAGGCACAGTAAGCTGCTTACAGTATTTGAAATAAACCACACATATTCATGCTTCTGGGACTTTTCATGTGTCCTCATTTCCTTAAAATTCTAGATTCTTTTTTTTTCTTGTAATATATATGACACTCTCCAATGTATTCTTAGGTTAATGTTTCTACCTTCACCCTGACCAAGCATTTGAGAATGTCTTCCTCTCAGTGATTTCTGAATCACTGAAATTATCACACTGAAATGATCACATTTTCTCTTAATCGTTGGTAAACATCCCTGAAGAGGCCCAGTATTATGGTGGATTTTGGAGGAAAAAAAAGACTTTGTTACAAAATGATTCCACCAAGTATTAGATGTGATTTTTTTTTCTGAGCAAATTATACAGACTTTCTCCATTTCTTCATCTGAATAATTAGATTAATAATCATGAAGTCATTAATTAGATGTACAAATTTGTCACAGAACAGGGTATATAATAAGGCATGTAGTAACTCAATCTGTATTAGTCCTTGTCCCTTTATTCCCCAGTGATATGCAAGTTCCTAGAGAACAATGACTGTGCCATATGTTTCTCTGTATTCCAATCCAACATTTGACATAGCTTTGGAACACCACAGTTCTCCCTCAATAAATGTTATTGGATAGTGAATTAATTGGGATGGTTACAACCATGTGGTGAGGCATGGAAATTTTTTAGGATATTGTCATGACAGGCTGCAAAATATATTTGCTTCATTATACAAAGACACTTTTAGCATCTCAAAGTAGCGATTTCACATTTATTTTCACTAACTACTTGTAAATAACTTTGCTTATAATTTATTCTAAAGACTGACAATACTTTTTTTCCTCCTGAAGGGCTCTTAAACAAGATTAAACAGCACATTATTCAACAAGATAAATATCTTAATTTTAGGGCCAGTATCTTTTTTTGTAATGGGTATGCTATAAACAGTATAGAACATTAATGAAAAAATTATACATGGATATTGAGAATTAAGTGGTTTTTTTGTAGTGTCTTTGGGAAGTATACTGTCATGCCCATTTTATAGACTACTTAAAACAATATCATCAAAGCACCAATGTGTAAAGGAAGGTATACTACCATAATATAGAGGAAAAGAACAGTGCAATCAATTTCTTATCAAGACTTAAGATAGACTTATCAATTTTAGATAGAAATTGCCTGCATTCTTGTTCTGTGATTTTAGGCAAATCTTTAAGACTCTTCCTTACTCACTATCTTCAAGAAAGTAATGGGACTAACAAGTCTTCTTTTGGCTATGACACATCTTATTATTAGACCTAAATGTGATAATAAAAGTAAATGCAGTCTGAATCTTTTAAAAAATGTACAAATTTAAAAGACTCTAAATGGTGATAAAAGTGGAGCTTCTGAGATGTACCAATACATTTGTTTGCAGAACTAGTCTTACTAACAATGAAAGTAAGTTAGAAAAAAAAAAATCTTTGATGACTACTTTGGCTACCCTTGATTTCTTAAAGTATATTTTTGAACAGGTTAGAGAATACTGTTTTTAAAACAAGTGAACAGACTATAGAATACTCTTTTGTTTGTTTGTTTGTTTGTTTTTGATAAGTGGCTCTATGTTAAGTGTGAGATGAATGAGAAAGGAGTGTGCTTAAAAAGAAATTGTCATTCAGCAGATGAAAGATTAGTATGCAGTATTAAATTTTGAGCAGTTCTTGCCATTGTTTCTCTGATATGTGTGTGTGTGGTATGTGTGTGAATGTGTTTTCTTATTCCAATAAATAAACAGACGAAGCTAATGGAAACATACAGGATAACATAGTAAGAAGTCCATTCATAATTTGTAGGCAGCGAAGGAACAAAGTTATGTCTGTGAGGAAAACATTAAAAATACGTTTTCCCATGCTTATATTTATATGAAAGAATAATTGACCTCATAAAGACCCACCAATATTATGTATTATTTTATAGTGCAATTCTATACAGTTTTAATTCCCATCATAAAACATCATTATTGGGCCAGCTGAGTGGCGCGGTGGTTAGGAGCTGGCTTGGGACACTGGCGGCCCCGGTTCAGATCCCACATGTGAAGGCCAGTGACACTGCCCTCAAAATAAAAAAAAATAAAAAAAATAAAAATAAAATAAAATAAAACATCATTATTATTTTATACCATACATATTTGTTTTATTTTATTAACTTTTTTTCTTTGCACTTGCTATTTTTTACTGAATTTCAGTTATCCTATTTTGGCTCATTTTCTTATTTTGTTTCTGTCTGAATATGTTTCTCATTTTTGTGTGCATTTTTTTTTTTTAAGAGAGAGAGTCTGTTTTTTTTTTATAAACTATTCCAGTTTTGTTTTTCTGAGATTGTCTTTATTCCTAATAGTTAGTTTTACTGGGTACAAAATTCTTCATTAACAGGTATTTTTTCTCATCACAGTGAAGAGATTATTCGTCTCTTCTGACACCCATTGTGGCTCTTGATATCAACTTTTAGTTTAATTATTATACCTATGCAAGCAATCTGTCTCATTATTACCCCCATGCACATAAGTTGTTTGTTGTTTGTGATTGATTTTTATATCTTCTCTTTGATTTTTGGTATAGTGCAGTTTCAGAATATTAGTTGACATAGCAGAAATTTCCATGTTATAAATAATATAATTTTATTTTGTCCTCTTTATATTAACTCTCTGATTTTTTTTAATCTTTTTTCATTGTTTCTGACAAGGACATTCGATATATGGTTACTCACATGAAAATTATGTTAATTTTTTGACATAATTGTAGATACATGAGAAAATGCAAAGAATATATATGCATATGTGCAGGTAGGTCCTATGTACCCTTCACATAGTTTCCCATAATGTTGTCTTAGGTTTGATTGAAAAGGTTTCCTGATGATTTAAAAGTTTTACATTCTAGTTTTATTGTTTTAGTTGTTATACTTAAATTTATTTTTCTAATTTTTCTAACATACTCTAAAATTGTTTACCATCTCTTGTGTTTTATAAACAAAATAATAACTTTTGAATGCATTACCATCTCCAAAACCCCTCTTCCATCTTCTATATTACAATTAAACTTCTAGCTCCAACTTTTGAACACACATATGTATACAGTTGTGTTTATTGTTTTAGTAGTCAGTGTTAACAGCTCTACTAACTTTGAACAATTTTCCTTTGTTCTGTCCATTACTTCTTTTTTTGTTTTCTTTACCTGAGAGTTTATTTTCCCTACTTGTGAAGTACATGCTTTTTAAATTATTTCATTGAGAATGTGTGGTTGACAATTTTCTTAGTTTTTGTATGCTTGAAAATATATTAATTTTATTCTCACTCTTAAATAGTAATTCATCTATATGGAGAAGTCTTTGTTATTTCCCCTTAGCATTTTCAGGTACGATTATTATTATTATTATTATTATTATTATTATTATTGTTGGCATCTGTTACTGCTGAATAGAAACTGCTTATAAGGCTGTTTATTCTTTTTAAGTGAAATTGAAGGGATTTTGCTGGTAAATTTATTATTCTGGAATTTTATTTTAATGTACAAAAGTGTAAGTGTCCTTCCTTCCCTCCTTCCCTCCTTCCTCCTTTGCTTCTTTCCATCTTTCCTTCCATCCATCCTATTTGTTATTTTCTGGTGGCATTAAATTTAAGTACAATGTCCTTCTTTTATGGGAAATTCTCATATTTATTATTATATTATCATTATTTATTAAATATTTATTCTGTGCATTTATCTTAATTTTCTTATTTGAAACAGCTGAGATTAAGGTTGGAATTTTCAATTAATTCTTTATATTTCACCACTTACCTTTAGAATATTTTGTCTATCTCCCTATTCTCCATTCAAGGAGATTTCTGTAGTGCCATCTACCAGGTCGCTAATTCTCTCTTCTATTGTATTCACATCAGTATTTATTCCAGCTATTGCATTTATTAATGTGTGACCATAATTTGCTTTTCCATGATTTATAATTGATCATCCTGATTTCATAGTTACCTATTTTGTGTGAATGCTATAATTCACTGATTGAGTAAAACATTCTTTTATTCTCATTGACATAATCGTATAGAGTGAAATGCACAGAGTTTAACAATTGCCATTTGAGATGTTTTGATAAATACATACACTAAAATTCATACACATCCCTACCATGATATAGAATATTTCCACCATTCCAGGAAGTTATCTCAAACCTGATGACACAGATTTAATCAATGTTCTGATTTTTATCATCAAACTTTGACTGTTCTAAGGACTTTATATAAATGGAGTCACTTATGGCCATTTTCTTTCACTTAGAATACTGTGTTTGAGATTCATTTGTTGTTACATGTATCACAAATTTGTTTCTTTTTATTGCTGAGTAGCAGTCTAATATCACACATAGTATGAAAATATTTAAAACCTTGCATCCACATTAATATTTTCAATCCTATTAAACACCGTAAGTTTTATTCTATCCTTCCTCTTTTTCTTACTTATCATATATCTGTGCTGCATCTTGAATATTTTAACTTATTTCCTTAATCCTCCTATATATAATTAATTTCCTTGACACATACACCATTTCTTCAGCATCACTGAATTATCTCTGGACTACCCCAACATATTATTTGGCTCCAAACAAAATTATTTTGAAATAAAATGGGAAGGATGAATAAGTCTATAATTTATTTTATCTTTTGAAGATATCTATTATCCACATTTTCTTTAAATAATGTATGTATTGTTGCACACATGTGTGACGGCTGGAATTCACCAAGGTAGCTTTCCTTAGGTGCTAAGCAATTTTAATTTAATTTAATACTCATGTATAGTGAGTATTTTATTTTTAGTTTTTATTTTTACTACTTTGCTTGTTTTACTCTTCTTCTGCTCATAGTTTTATACCAGATGGTTGTGTGTTTGATTCTTCATTTTTTAGATTTAAAACAATATACATTTTTCAAAAAAATAAAGCATGTAAGCATAACCACTATAAAAATTAAAAAACAGACTTTGTAAAATAAAATTTACCTCACAAGTTGATAAAAACATTTTCAAAGCAATAGTAATTTGAGTGTAAAATGGCATAAGTACTGCTTACACTGTGTCTAAATGTTTTGCACTGAAATATTTTAATATTATTTTGTTATAGGTATTTATTAACTTTTATGATTATTTTTTGTTCCATGTTATTTTTAAAAATATACATATATGTAACTTCATCATTTTTAGACCCCGTATTTGTTTAAACACATAAAGCATACATATTTTATTTATTGATTACTCTGTATCCCATGTCTCAATATGTTCTTCCTTTTTTTACTCATATGTACCGTTATTATTCCTAGTATGTACTCATAATGCCAAGGTATCTTGCTCAGGAGCTGATCAGAGACTCAGCACATTCTGAATCTGAAATGACCAACCTCTTCTTCCTGGTTAACGGCTCTGACTTGAGCCTTGATCACTATCAGAGACCTCTCTTCCTCAAATAAGAGTTTTCTCAAGGGAAAACTTGGTGTCCTTTCTACTAGTTTATCTCAGCAGTACAATCTAATTCCTTTACAGAGACTCTAAAAATATTGCACCTCAGGGCTGGCTGAGTGGCACACTGGTTAGAAGCTTGCTTGGGAGGCCAGCTCTGAGCAGCAGGGCACCGGTTCGGATCCCCCATATGAGAGCCAGTGATGGTGAACAACAGCTGCACCTGGTTGCCTCCATAGCTAAGATGGTGAACAACAGCTCCACCTGGAGCTGGGCTGTGCGAGCCCCGGCAACGGTGTGGGCTGCAGCCCCTGCTGCAGTGGGCTGCCATAGGCTCCAGTGAGCTGCCAAGAGCCGCCATGAGCGGCTGTCCAGAGACCTGTGACCCATCTGCCTGACCCAGGAAGAGTGCAATGATGATACCAACATGGGCCAGTGAAGCAATGTCCTCCACAACTAGACTGAAGAAAAAAAGGATCACAACTTGTCTGTTCCCATCCCCAATTGCCCAATGCTGTTCCCCTCCCCCAATTCCCAAACAATCTTTAAAAAAAAAATAAAAATCACACCTCAGAAATTCTATGTGAATTTTCTTATACATTCCATTATCCAGAGAAAAAACAGGGAGAGCACTAAATTTCTTGTTCCTTTTCCAATAATTGCTCCACTGCTTTGCATTTTGTCCTAAATGTGCACAAGATGCACCCACAAACAAATCCCTCCCTATATTTTAAGAATGGGACATGGGTACCAGAAAAGCTCTTACCTGTTCTTCCTGTTATGGTTTTAGCAAAGAAAATTTAAAAAAAGCAATTAAAAGATAAGGTTCATTTAATCTTGTAAAAGAGGTCTTTTAGTGGAAACACAATAGAAGAAACTTCAAAGGATAAATTAGAACATTCGATTACATAAAATTCAAAATTCTGCATACCAATAATACAAAAAAGCAAATAAAAATGGTAAACTATTTCCAGATTAGGAATCTGTTTAAAATCTTGATATATAAAACTTCAATAAAATTGGTATATAAAAGAAGATTGTAGTAGAAAACAAATGACATATTTCTGATAAGCTTATACAAAAATGTTCAACCTAATTACTAATAAATTCAATAAAAATTCATTGGTAATTCATGTAATGCAAATTTTTATATACATAATTCAATAAAATAATAAATTCATTAAAACTATTTTTTATGGAGCACTTAGTACTTTCTAGGGACTAAATGAGATGATTTACACAAAACAATTAACTATTTTCATGCATCAATCTTATGAGGTAAGTGTATTTCCTTATTTTAAAGAAAAAATTATGCCTAAAATTTTCTAAGTCTTCCCAACTCCAAATCTGGTTAATATTATGGCATAGCAATAACTACTATACCAAATCTTTTAAAGGCAATTACTCTTCTTTCACTATCTAATGAGAAACTGAATCATTTTTAAATGATGTGTGTTAGCTAGCACAATAAAATAAGCACTATCATTAATTGTAGGTAGATTTATACGTTGATATACTCCCAGAAATAATTATCCAATTCATATTAAGAGCCATAGAATAACAAAAACACTTTGATTTAATGTTTACTCTTCCAGAAATCTGTCCCAAGACAAAATCTGATATGTAGACAAAAATTTATGCAAAAGTACATATATTACAGTACTATTTCACAATAATGAAAAATTGGGAACAGACAAAACTAACAATAAGGGAGTAAGTAAATCAATGATCAGATGTCTTGAAAGTGAGATACCATGCAAATACTGACAAATGCACTTCATGAATTTTTAATCATATGTAAATTCCCACAGATGTACTATTAAGTCAAATTCTTTGAAAACAACCAGTAAAAATTAAGGCAAACTGCTCTGTGCCCAGCTTTGCAGCATCTTGTTGCAAAAATAAAAGTGTTAGGCAAGCAATGGAAGGGAGAGGGTGTTACTGTATAGGCAAACATTCAAACTTAGGTCCAGTTTCCATAGTCATTAAAGGAGAGCCCCAGGAAAAAATGTGATACTACTGCACCAACCTGTGATCATATGTAGTAACATTTGGCTGTATTTTCTCAAGTGCTTGATGTTACATTTATGTTTCATAACTATTGTATTTATATTGTAGTTGCACTTTTCGATGTGTTAACATACACATATGCACACATATAAAATTAAGCCAAATGTCATCAATAGTTATCACTGGATATTATTATAGATTTTTTAAATATTCTTCATTATACTCTTCTGTATTTTTTCTGAAATTTTACAATGACTACTAATTACTTTTATGTTAAGAATAAAGTGAACATAATTTTAAAGAGCATGACCACCTAACGCAAGTGGCTATCTTGAGAGTTAAATAAAAGTGTATACATAAAAAAAAAATTAGCAAAGAACTTACTATATAACAGATACTCAATAAGTAAATCAATTTTAGTAAATTAATTATAAGATTGTAAATACATTTCCTTAAGATAATGTATATACAGCTGTTAGCCCTAAAAATGGCTACTGGGTATAAAAAAGTAGAATTTACAAACTCCTTTATAATTTTTACTTTTTGCCATCATATATTCCATATTCCAGGGAGAAAGCAATGACAACAAAACCAAGATTAAACCCACATTCAACTTCTTTCTAATTGTTTAATCTTTGAGATGCAGGGGTTCTAAAGAGAGGTGAAACAGGGAAACATCATTCACTTCTGTAGTGTTCTCAAACTACATGATTCACATGTCTACTTAGGGTATAACAGAGAATTATGGTGAGGAAGGTAAGAGTGAGATTGGATACAGTTCTTCAGGTAATTATAATATATTCCTCCTTCCAGCCTCTTAAAAACAACTGTATTTATTATTCTCTTTCTATGAGTCTATATTTGAAGACACACAGAAGTCTTTTCTATAGGAGTTTGAGTGAATAGGATGGATTGTGTTTGAACAAGTTGCTAAGAACCACAAATCTGTTAGCATCAGAGCAAAGTGTATTTCATGTCAGTGCCACTTAATTTTAGGAAGAAAGAACATATTTTGTTTATTTTGGACTTCTACATGTTATTCCTATTTGAGAAAGACAAGTTATGAATTAGGAAAGGGTCCTACAGTATTATATTTGTGATCCTGACTCTTGCTTTGCTCAATGTCTGGAAGGCTTTTCAAGTACAAACCATTAAGAGTGATAATATTTACTTTTTTTCAGCCTGTCCCAAATACCGAGGGAATTGGTGCAAAATATCTTAGCTTTCTCATCATGGTCTTTTTTGTGGCTCACCTATAGCCAGCCTTGGATGGGCATCTTCTTTCTGCTCTCCCTCGTTTTTTTCTAGACCTCTTACCTATTCCTATAGTTTCTTCCTGAGTTTCTTACAGTCATATTTACAAAATAAGCAATATTCCTCACTGACTATTTTTAAGGAGGCATCTTTCAAATTCTTCAGAACATAAACCACAAGACTAACAAAGCCTGACCTGCCCCACCTCCCAGCCTCCATCAGTAATTACTGCCTATTATATACACACATGATGAGCCCTTTTGATTAACAAAATCTTTTCCTTTTCCTTTCACCAAAGAATATACTACTAATCCCTTAACCAGGAGTGACAAGCAAAAGAAAGAAAAGGCTGACATGGATATAATACTGCATCCTACCTCACAAATAATATTACAGCAAACCAAATACTCATCTTACAATCCAAAATAAGAGCCACATATTCAACTACTGCTCCTCTATAATTTATTAGAAAACCAGTGGTGTGGAACTCTTCCAGGTTATATCATGGTTATGTAGGAAATAATCCATTCTATAAATCAGTAATCACACTTCTTTTATAGAACAACTATATATGACATATGACAACATGTAAATTTAATGAAACAAAGACCTCTCTAGCAGGCAGTGAGACCCATGATTTCCTATGGATGGCTTTCAAATTTAGTATTAATATTAATTCTGTGTTTTTGAAATTTCTGCCTCTCAATTTGCAAGTTGACATTGACTTGTAATTAAGCCTGTCTGAGCTTGTAGGCTGGGTGAACTTAAGGGAGCTTTTGGCACTCTCGGGGTTCTGAGTGTCACTGTTGTGAAGAGAGAAGGCATTAGCTTAATGAGGAGAACTATGAGCTATAAAACCACAATTAGGTCTTTCCCTATGGTTGGTGAATGATCATGTGTCTGCCAACAGAAGCATAAAAATGGTTTGAGGCTGCCAGTGGAGAGGTGGTAGAAACAATCAAAAGTGCCTAGTGAATGCATGATTAGTCATGAGAAAGCATTTCTGTAGGACACTGGGGAGAGACTGGGGTAAAATTCATCAGTTAAGATATATGAGAACCCTTAGTTAGCTTTTAAAAATGCACCTACTATCCATAAAAGAAGCAAGCAAACACACACACACACACACACACACACACACACACATATGCCACTTATAAACATTGCTGTCCAGTCAAGAGTTGGAAAACAGCTGTTGTTACAATCCAGACGGAAGAGAGTATTCAAATGGGAGAATAGCAGTTTTAATTGCTGGGGACCCTAAGGGCAAGCTATCCTCAGCAATATGAATTTGATGCTGCGGGACAAAGAGAACAACTTCTGTGCAGATAAGCCATCTGCCCTACACTGATCTTGCCAAGAAACAAAATCTGCAATTGACATTACAAAAAAGATACCAGGACCTTGGCCCCTCCATAGTCTTCTATGCCATCGTGGATGAGACAACTTCCAGGCCCGTCTGGCAGCCAAAGCAAGCAAAACAAGTGGATCTCTCTCATTCAGCTCTCAGTGCCTAAGTGCTCTTGAGCAGGCTTGCCTCCAGCTAACTTCATCCAAGGGACAAAGATAAGCATATTCTGGATGGGACTGATGCTGCTTTGAGCTCTCTCCCTCTCAAAGTGCTTACTTGCCTTGAAATATGTGTTAGTTTTTTATTGCTAATATTAAGGGGAAAAAATACAAATGTAGTGCCTTAAAACAACATACTTCTATTATCTTGTGGTTCTGGAGGTCAGAAGTCTCTAAAATGGGTTTTACGTGCTAAATTTGAGGTGTCAGCACAGCTGTGTTTCTTCTGGAGACTTTCAGGCAATGCATTTTCTTGCTTTTTCTAGCTACTAGGTGTCATTTGCAGTCATTGCCTCATGGAACTTTCCTCCATCTTCAAAGTGCATCACTCACACCTGTCCTTCTATTGTTACATCTCTCTGACTGTGACCCTCCTGCTTTCCCTTATAAAGGTCCTTTTGATTACATGGGGCCCATTTAGACTTTTCAGATGAATCTTCCAACCCTAAGATTCTTAAGTCACTTTTGCCATAAGCAACATATTCACAGGTTCCAGTAATTGGGTCGTGAACATCATTAGAAGGGGTGGGTTTGGTAGACAGATAATTGTTGGGACAATCATCTGTCTACCACAAACTATATGTTAATAGTCATATCTATCTCTCTCTCTCTCTCTCTCTCTCTATATATATATATATATATATATATATATGTATATATATATATATATATATATATATATGTATATCTCCCTAGAAAAGGGAGGAACTTAGTTTCAAGGATGCCAGAAAAGAGAGACCATAAAGAAGAGATACACAAACAAACAAAGAGAACCTGAAAGGACTCAATGCACCTATAATAACGATGTACTCAAAATAGCTGTAGGTGTCCTCTAGATATGACAGGGATGAACCCAGACTATTGTGAATGGCAATTATACTTTAAAACCTTTTTTTGTGAAATCAGGTAGACATGTGTGTCAACTTCAATTCTTCAGCATATCCTCCTTTTAAGCAGGAACACTCTACGGCTATGCAGAGAGCTTGGTTCACCAGCTGAAATGAGGTTGAACATATACCCTTGAGCTTTTATGTGCCACAGCAGTCAATTATGCTAATAGGTCCCAGTTGTGTAAAAAGTGCTACCACATGCTATTCATCTCTGTGCCCTGTGGAGCAACTCAAGCACTTTGCATATCCCTAATCAATAAATGTGATTAGATTCAATTGGATTAATTGTTTCATAACAATATCTACCTTGAAATAATTTGTGCCACTTATTACAAGGAATTCCTTACAAATGATGAAAAGGAAAGCAACCAAATTCCTTTACCTTTAGAACAGTGACTCTAAAACATCTATGTGGATCAGTTGTATAAACAGATCCAGAGTTCCACTAGGGGCTAAGTCAGCAGGACTAAGGTAGACCTCAGGGGTTTTCATTTTAAGAGGAACCCTAGAATATACTGATCTAGGAGACCCTACATTGCACTTTTCAATAAAATAAAGTAAATTATAATCCTAGTAGACAGATGCACTTACATAGAACTATGTCTTCCTTAAAAGTTAAATTCAATCCTCTTTTATTAAATTATTTGTTTGATGAATGGAGTCCTCCCCGGAGAGTTGCGTGGAAGTAAAGGTGGGTGGACAGGAAGGATAGTCATTAAATTACTAATGCCACCTGGAAAGAAGCATGTTGCTGACCTGGAATTTTCTGTCTTTTACCATGTGCCATAAAGGTCAGCTTAGCATCTTACCTATTTCTCTACACACAACTCTTCAAGACAAATACTATTAATACCTAGACTATAAACATTGTAAAATAGAAATAGAAAAAAATAGGAGCTAAAATGAACATCTAGTTAAGTACCTTACTCTAGTAATTTTAATATTACAAATGTGGTAAATGCCTGCTCTCTATCTCCTGTCCTTGGATCAGCAAGGTTTTGCTATATTTGACTATTTTATAATTATTACTAGTAGTAGTAGTAGTAGTAGTAATAGTAGTAATAGTAGTAATAGTAGTCTCATTGGTCTAGTTTCTTAAACACAATTCAAGTTCAGTTTCTTGGGAGCCATGATAGTATCTGATTCAATACTGGGAACCATGATGAGAATATATATGTTCATGAAACAGAAAGAAAATGTGATTTCAAGAAAAAAATATTTTTAGAGGTTATGTTTAAAATTCAAAGGTTCTTACATGCAATGAATATCCTACTCATATGTTTTGTGGCATTTAACTTTTATAATATGTTATACTTATACACACACATACGCACACACTCAAGTGCATGCACCTTTAGCTCATCTTGTCTTTAAATTACATTTTTGGTTATTAGTGAATGTCTTCTTATCACCTTTTATGGTTCTCTCATTTCTTTCATAGAAAGTTCCCTTCCATAATTGTTTCACAATTAGATATACCTGAAATTAATGTCTAGATTTGATTTTGTTGCATGTGTACAAACCAACATGTCTTTCTGCTCACATGAGCATTTATTGGCAAAATAGCATGTCCTTGCTTATTGCAAAAATCATTTCTTGCCAACATGATTTATAAAGAAATGAGCATATTACCAAAAGCAATCAAAGTGCTTCTGTCACATCTTGGCAAACAGGTTGTTCAGTACAGTTACTCCCTCCAACTGCTATACCTTTTGCTATATTTCTTTTAAGCCATTTGGCATAATTATAGAAGTAATTATTTCCTAACTCACTCCAACTCTTTTATCACAGCCATCTAATAAACTAAAAATAACATAAATATTCAGAAATATATGGTCATGTATTTACTCACCCTATAGTTACAAATATGATTGCACTGAGGTAATTAATCCCCACCTCTTCATGTTTTGATATTATTGTATATAACAATGGTAAAGGACTTAACCAGTGTTTTGTGGGCATAGGTTTATGGGACGGGAGGACAGGATAAAAACAGAAAAAAATTGAGAAGTATTTGTTTACTGACCTTTAAAGCTTTTCATCTAAGAAGGTAAATCTGACATATACACCATAAATACAACACAAAGTAAGTATAGTGCATGATATGTCATTAAGAATTTTTCTTTTTAGTTTCAAGTGTACAAAACAATGTAATAGTTAGACATTTCACCCCTCACAAAGTGATAACCCCCTTCCCCGATCTATTGCCCCTCTAACATCGTATACATATTACAATTCCATTGACTTTATTCCCTATGCTATACTCCATATCCTGTAACTATATATATATATAATATAAATATATATCCTGTAACTATATATATAATATATAAATATATAAATATAATATAATATATAACTATATATATAATATATAAATATATGTAATATATATATTAAATTATAGTTGCATACAGTATTATTCAGCTTCAGGTATACAACACAGTGGTCAGGCATCTGCACAGTCCATGAAGAGGTCTCCCTAATACCAGGTGGGCACATTAAGAGATTTTAAATGACTTAGAACAAAACAGGTGAATGAAAAAGGATTGCCTGACTAAATCAAGAAAGACTTCCTGAAGGAAGCACTGTTAGAAGTGAAAATCTTGAAAGCCTTTCAACAAGGGGAAAGTGGGCTGGTGAGGGGAGAAGAAGAATATAGTTGATGGATTATTAACAATATGATCAACACTAGACTATGGGAAGGTACAGGGTGACTTTGGGGAAAAGTGGAGTCCATTTCAATGTGTGAAGGGAAACCATTTATGAGATTAATTCATAAATTGGGTTAATGTAAGATAGTGATGAGCTTCAAATTTTAAGTTTCATAATTAAGAATATATTCTGTAAGCACTGTAGACCAATTAAAAGTTTTGCATGGGGATTGGAAAGATAATTCTGATCAAACTGTGAATTAGGGGACCAAAAGGAAGAAGCTAAGAAACAATTGAGGGACTTCTTCTTCTGGTTAGGAGGAGGTATCAGGGACCAGATTTATTCTCCCACCTGAAGCAACTAAAAACTACACAGAAAAAAAAAAAAATTCTTCACCAAAGGCATTGAAATCAGGCAACAAAGGTAAATGGTCCCTGACAGATGGAAAAGGTGTAGGCTCTATGACTGCACCAGCTTATTTCTTATGAAAAGTTTCTAGGTCCCCCTGAGTTGAAGAAATGTAACAGTCGAGGTGGAGATTGTTTGCTGAACAGAGACCTGGAGAGGAGAGGGAGATGCTCAGAGAAAGAGCATCTAAGATCAGCACAGAATTCCCACAAAGTATTTTGTTAAATACTGCTAATCATATGAATATGAGGATATCAACGGATCCTAGAGAGAAAAGAAAAATCATCTGAGAGGCATATAAGGGACAGAGTTTGGGTGATTCTCCTAGCCAGGAAGAGTTACTATTCCCAATAGCCAGAGTGGAAAATTTCATAATTAACTAGGAATTGGTTAGAGTACTAAGAAGGATATAGTCACAGTACTGAGGGAAATTATCTCTAGACTAAATAGTGCTCTATGACTACTAAAGTACAGCAAGTAGAATTCTAAATAACCCCCAAGATTTTTGCTCCCTGATATGCATGCCTTATATAATTCCATTTCTTTGACTATGGGCATGACCTGTGTATATGATGAGATAGCACAGTCATATTTCGGATATGCTAAATGGCAATCATGAAAAGGCTTTACAGATATAATGGAAATCCCCAATTAGCTGATTTTTGAGTTAATAAAGAGAAAAATTACCTGAAGTGGGCCTGATTTAATAAGGTGGAAACCCTTAAAGGAGCAATTTGACCCTTCTTTTTTTATTACTACATAAATGTATTTTATCTTATTTTATTTTATTTTATTATTATTAGTTTCATACTAATTAGTTACATACAAAACAATGCAATAGTTAGACATTTACACCCCTCACAAAGTGATAACCCTCCGCCCCCAATCTATTACCCCTCTGACATCATATATAGCTGTCACAATTTCACTGACTCTGTTACCTATGTTGTACTCCATATCCCATGACTATATATATATATATATATATATATATATATATATATATATAAAATTTTAGTTGACAGTCAGTATTATTCAGCTTCAGCTTCAGGTGTACCTTCTTGAATATAGTGAGTTTCCTACTGTCTTTGAAAAAGTAAGATGCTATGCTGTCAGAGGGACACATGTCCAGAAAATAGAGAGGCCTCTAAGAGTTAAGAGTGGAACCTGCTGATAGCCAGTCAGAAAATTAGGACCTCAGTACTATAGCTGCAAAGAACTGAATTCTGCCAATAACCACATGAGCTTGTAAGAAGACCCTGCACTCCATAAAAGAATATAGCCCAAACAGGATTGTGGACATGTGAGAAATTGAAAGGGGACCCTGTTAAGCAGTGACTGGTCACCTAACCCATATAAACTATGAGATAATGAGATAATAAAAGGATGTCATTTTTAAAATAATTAACTTTGTGGTGGTCTGTTATGCAGCAATAGAAAAGTAATACAGTAAATAAGTCTGAAATTAAGACTGGAAAGGATCAAACTGCTTCCAAGTAGCTTTACCATGTCAGTGAACAAAGGTCAAGGATGTGTACAGTCATACAAATATACCAAACAGCCAACAAGATATAATTCATAATGTCCAACAATCAATAAAAATTACCAGCATTCAAAGAAGTAAGGAAATATAACTCACAATGAAAAGAAAAAATGAATCAAGATTGACTCAGAAATTGCAGATTATAGAATTAGTAGACAAATACATTAAAATATTAAATACATTAAAACAAGCATATTAAGTAATTTAATCATTGTCTGTATCTTATGTTGAAGAAACTAGAAGAAATAATATGGATGAGATAAAAGAAATGCAAATCTAACATCTGGAGATAAGAAGTATAATGTACATGTGACTTAAAAAATATGCTAATGGAATTAAACACATCTTAGTCATTGAAGAAGTAAAGAATAATAAACTTGAGCATATAACAAAAGGTACTAAACAAATTAAACAGAAAACTGAAAAAAATGTTGAAAAGAATCTCAGTAACCTACAAAACAACTTCAAAGAGCCAAATATATGAGTTAGTGAAGCCCCTAAAAGAGACCAGGAAAGAAACAAAACAAAACAAAACAAAACAAAAAACTGAAGAAATCATTGTCAAAAATGTTTTTCAAAGCTAATGAAAACTGTAAACCCACAAATAAAAGAATCTTAATAAATTCAAATTATAAGAAATATTTTTAAAATACATTATGACACATTATCATAATATTGTATAAGACTAATGATTTTAAAAATCTTAAAAAGACCTAGAGAAAAATAAACAAATTCCTTACGAAAAAAAAAAAATCTTATTTAAATATTTTGAACAAGATAATGTTGAAAGCAAAATGACAACAACTAATTGTCGGGTGCATAATATATGTAGAATTAAAATATGTATTAATAACATAAAGGCCAGGAAAGGAATATGAAGGTATATTTTGATGAGGTCCTTTTACTATATGTTAACTTGTATATTTTCACTTAAAGGTACATTGTGATTAGTTATCCGTGTATCTATCTTATAAAATGTAAAGCAATCAACATAATGTGAAAAGAAGCTAGCAGAAAAGTGATATAAAGTAAAATAATATAAGTTAATCAAAGGTAGAAAGAAAAGTAGGTTTAAAAAGACCACAAAATAGGACAAATAGGAAACAAATAGCAAGATGAGAGACACGATTAATAGACATATATCAATGATCACTAGGAGTGATTATGAAAAATATGTAAACACCTCAACTAAAATGATTGTCAAATTGGATAAAGAAACAAGACACAACTATGTATTTCCTATAAGAGTCCCTTTTAAATATAACAAACAAAGCACATAGGATAAAAGTAAAAAGGTGGGAAAATATATTCAATGCTAACACAGCTCAAAAAATAAAGTGGAATGATTATATGTATTAACATTAGTAAAACCAAATTTCAGAGCCAAAAATATTATCAGGCATAATGAGGGTTATTCCATCATGATAAAGGAGCCAATTCATCAGGAGGAAATAAACAATTCTAAAGATTTGTGGATCTAACAATAGAGTTTTCAAAATACACAAACAGTGGATGCAAATTAATAGTACAAAAAGATATCACTACACACATCACACATATTAACACCTCTGGGAATAAAAGACTGTATATATCAAGTGTTGGAGAGGATTATGGAACAACTTGAAATGTAGACATGTAAAATGGCAAGATCACTTTGGAAAACAGTTGAGAAGTTTTTAAAAAGTTAAATGCATACTTAAAGAAATGATATGCACAACATCATGAATGAATGTAGAGTGACAGAAACCAGATAAGTGGTTAACTGTGAAAGGGGTAGGTGTACGAAGGGTGAGAAGGAATAATCTCAATTGGTCATAAAAGCAAATTTGAGAGGGATTGATATGTTTTTTAACTTGATTGTGATGATAGATTCACACATGAATAATTCCTCAAAATTAATATTCTGAAACCTAATCCCCTCCGTAATGGTATTTGGGGATGGGGCATTTGAGAGGTAATTAGGTCATTAAGGCAGAACCCTGATTAAGGGATTAGTGCTCTTATAGAACACAGAGAAAAGATTGCCATCCCTGAACTCGGAAGTAGCTGCTCACTCTACACAGAATCTGTCAGCAACTTGATCTTAGACCTGTTAGCCTCCAGAACTGTAAGAAATAGATTTCTCAAGTTCAAAAGCCACTAAGTCTACATAACAATCCAAACAGACTAAGACAATGGCATATGTACCTGGGCTGTTATGAACACTTCTCGTATTTTTCTACCAATGTGCTCCACATAATGTAGGCATTGGTAGAAAAACAAAAAACATCTTTACGAACTGACATTGCAAAGGATATTTCAAACTTGAGAACATAATTATTGAAATGTGTCAAGTAGGTATAATATAAAATTGTCGTAATAACCATATCACCATAGTGGCAATTTCTTACAAAACTAAACATGGACTTACCATATGACTCAGCAATTACACCTTTGAGTATCTATCCTAGATAAATAAAAACTTATATTTACACTAAAACCTGACCATAAATGCTCATAGCCACATTGTTTGTCATAGCTTAATGCTGAAAACTATCAATATTTTTTCAATACATGAATGGTTGAACAAAGTCTAGGATATCCATACAGTGGAATACTACTCAGCAGTATAAAGGAGTGAATTACTGATACATGCAACAGCCTGGGTGATCAGCAAGAGCACTATAATTAAGAAAAAAGTCAGTCTCAAAAGTTTATATACTGAATGATTCCACATATGTAACATTCTTAATATAGCAAAATTACAGAGATGAAGACAAAATTAGTGGTTGCCAGTGGACAGAGAGAGAGATTGTGTGAAGGGACGGGTGCAAATACATAAAGGTATCTCAAGGTAATTGTCATGCGGTGATGAACAGTTCTGTATCTTGATTGTGATGATGTTTATACAAATGTATACATGGGATAAAAGTGCATAGCACTGAACTTTTGCATAGATCCCTACAAATAAATGAATGCAAAAATATTTTTAAAAGATGAAAAATGAATAAGGTCCATCATTTAGTTAACAGTAGTGTGTCAAAGCCAAGTTCCTGGTTTTGATGTACTATGGCTATATAAGTTATCATTGGGAGAAGCTGGGCGAAGAGCAGTTTTCAAATTTCCTGTGAGTCTATAAATAGACAAAATAAAATTGTTTAAATGGGATGTTTAATTTTAGATTTCTAGATTTCCATCTCTTATTTTTGCATGTTTAAACATAGTGGTTGAAAATGAACTACTGTAAGATGTTTTGCTCATGCTGGTTCTTGATTTATAGAAGGCATTATGTATTTCTGATATGTATGGAGTATTTGATCTAGCTATACCTTGGGAAACTAAATTGTTCCCCAGGATTAATGTTCCCAATCTAGCAAATATTACTTAGATGATGTCTACTAGCTGGTGAATTGCAAAATTGCAGTTTGAAGTCAACTGCATTGGTTTATTATCTTCTTTTTTTTTTTCTTTTTCTTTTTTTTTTTTTTTTTTTGAGGGCAGTGTCACTGGCCCTCATATGTGGGACCCGAACTGGGGCTGCTGGCTTCCCAAACCAGCGCTTAACCACCGCGCCACTCAGCCAGCCTGGTTTATTATCTTTCATTGCTAAGCTTCCTGTATAAAAACTTTCCTTACTCTCACCACAATCCCTCTTCAGATGTCAGATCCAACCCACTCCAATTGCTTATATAAAATTACTATTCTTCCTTTTGTGGCTGCACCATACCTCATCTATCCCTCAATCATTATATGTTGTCTAAAGGTTTTTGATAGACAAACCTTGCTATTTAGATACTATATATATATATATATATATATATATATATATATATATATATATATATGATTTTTATTTTATTTTTTTTTCTTCTTTGACTAATTTGCCCATCCACTGATTCTTGCTGATTTCTTATTAAGGGTGTTTTCCATACATTTAAGGTGTCACTTTTTGCAATTCTCTTCCCATGAATACACTGACAGTATGTTGCCAAGCTGAAAATTTTGGAGTTACCTTAGATCCTTTCCTCTCCATCACATACCTTAGACAATCATTATGTCTTTTGTTTCTCTTGCCTAAGATCTCCAAAATATTTATCCCTGTCATGTTGACTCAGATGGTTCATTCCCTCATGATCTTCTGTTATCACAAAATTCATAGTCTTTTTTCTGTCTCAGCCATGCCTCTCTCATTCACCATTTATACCACCTTTCTGGTGCATGAAAACAATCATATCACTTATTTGCTCTGTTTCTTTAACCATCTCACTCCCAAATCTGTGTTTTGGTTCTGAACTCTCACTCATGTTTTACTTCTATTCCACCAACTTGCTTAAGGAGAAGCAGTCATCAGGATGAGAACATAACTAAGGCTTCCTAAACGTCATAATAATAGAAAGTCAGTTTTTCTACTTGTGTGTCTCGAATATCAAACATACAGGTAACTCTTCAATCAACAATGCAGAATTCCACCACTCTATAGTCTCTTGCCAAAGCATTTGCAACTAAATTGATCCTGCACTTGGAAAAAGCTCAGCTGAGACTCTAATTACTGAGAGGGGTATGTTCAGTAAAATCTATCCTTTATTAAGTTTTTTTATTAATGTATTTTGAGTACATTAGCTTCCCTTCTCTGCAGAAATGCAATAACTGAATTTTAATTTGATGTATGGCCTTATCTTTATATTTTAAAGAGAGGGGCAATTTATATTATATTTATAGAGGGCAATGCGTTACTTGTAAAGTGTTTGCTTATTTATCATAAATCAGAGCTGTTGGATGCCTGCATTATTGAACTTGCATAATGGTCATGTAGTCAAATCTTCTCTAAGACGATTCTAGGGAAAACAAATGTTTTAAGGTAAACTTTTTGAAGACCGATTATATTAGGTATTATATTGATTAATAGAATATTCTATTGGGTTGTTGGAAAAGTCATGACATATTTTTGCAATGAAAAACGTAGGAAAAATACATCATGACTTTTCCGATCACCCAATACTTTGAGATCAAATTTACTCAATTCTTAATGATTAAAAGGACTATCTTCCAGCTGTATGTCTTTTCCTTCCTAAATAGTTAATCAATTTAATTTTTTTCTTATTTCTTTTTACTACTTTTAGTTGATAATAATTTAACTAATTTATTTTTAGGAGTTTTGAAAAATTTCTGGTCCCTCTTTTTAAGAATAGCTGTCATAAATTTTACAAATAACAATACGCATGTAAAACCAATACTTGACTCTCCTATCATAAACTGTAATTTTCATTAAAAATAACTGTTTCTCTTAACTCCTCTATTTTTATTAATAGCTTCAGTATTATTTTAGGAATCTAGGAACATCTTCTCTGTTTCAATATCCAATCAGGCATCATCCTTTCCTATTGTCCCCATGAAATGATTTTTGCATGTGGCCCTTCTCAATTTTAGCATCCATCACCCTGTCCAGGTTGGATTATTTGTGGATTCTACAAGAACCTCCCAACTAATCTCCATATCTTCAGTGATAGACTGTAATCTAAATTCATTCTACTATTATTGCCACAGTACTTAAACTGAAACATTACTTTTATTATATTACTGTCCAAAACCTGGACTAGTAAAGTTCATCTTAGAAATTGAATGTTAGTTTTCAGTCCTCTGCTAACTGTAGTTTTTAGTTTAGCCTAGACAGTTACTGCCACAATAAGACCTTTCAATGTAATTCTTTGTATTTCAGGAATATTTGTCTCGGATGGTTTCTTAACACAGTTTGATGCAATGAGAATTTTCGAGGGAAAAAAGCATGAAGATAAAGTAGGTTTCAAGATGGGAAGAAGCTGCATATTTTGTTTGGTAATCAGTTTTACAATCCAATACCTTATAGGAGGTATAAAACAGATGTGAAAATTAAAATCACCCTTATACCAAATGGTTGCATTAAAATGACCTTGTCAAGATAGCTATCTTAAAGGCCATATCCCATTTCCTTATTTTTTACCTACATTCTCCATGCTTTTTCCCAACACTAAACTTTATTTTATTGTTCTCACATAGTACTGTCTTTTCCCAATCTTTATCCCAGACTGAACTACCCTTAACTCTCAGTTGAATCACTAAATTTCAGAGTTAAAAATTAATCTTTTCCTGTCAATTTCCATAGAATCATGCCAGAAACTCTATTTTCTTTTTTTCATTGTTTTATTATATCTACTTTTAAAAGTGACATATCTTGATAGCTTCACTACAGTCACCTAAAACAAAATACGTTTGAGAAATGTTTATTCCTTTACAGTTCTTGTCATACACCTGCACATATTGATAGGATTTACTAAATATTAGATGGTTGATGAACCAATAAAGCATTGTGCTAATAAAAGTTGTCTATAAGCTTTGATATTTTATTAGTTTCTTACCTAATGTTTTACATAATCAAAATTATATTACAGTGATATATTGTTCTAATTTGTTTGAAATATACAGCATGTTATTTCATTTTAATGTCCATACTCACTACTCAGTACATATCATAGGTTTTTTTGTTAAAATGAAGGAATCAAACCACAACAAAATTAAAGATTTGCCAAAGATATTTCAGCTAATAGGTTTTTTTTAGTTGATACTCTTCAAGTCCAGCATTCTTTCTAGATACCTTGCTTTTCTCGTGCAAAATATATATCCATTATTAACACAGAAATCATTTGAAAAGTAGAGTATAAGCAATACTTGAGGGGTCTCCAAAGGTTTCAGATTAAAAATAAAAAATTCCAATTGAATAACTACAAAAATATTATTTATTATAAATTTCATATATGTATTCATGAAAATGTTCTAAAAAATGTAAGTAATTCTCTGTTTAATCAGTTGCTGTGCTGCTTTGCTCATCAGTAAACTTGCATTCAGTAATCACAGTATCCAAATGATAATGTGTGAAATGTACTTCTATTTTTTTATAATTTAAAAATCTGTGCCCAATGCAAAGTTGTCTTGCAGCACAAAAGTATAGAAATTCAAATATTTTAATGTATGAAACATGAACAAACATAGTAATTAAAACAATTGGCAAAGATAATATCAGGATCAGATAAAAGAAGGAAAATGGACCATGACTGACTTTTTGATCAATTTGTAAAATGCATTATTAAATAACTAAAATGGTTACAGCAAACTGTATTATCATATCTTCATTCACTCATGAAGTTTTCAACAAATATGAGTTGAGCACCTACTACGTGAAGTCTTTATGATTCATATATAGACTTTACAAAACACAAGCAATACAATTTGGTAAATTGACTAAAGTAGGAATACTTTAAAAAATAATTGACTTACTTATCAGTAGGTTCAAAAAGACTTTAATATTATGAAACTGTCATTTCATATTGTTTCTTAGAATAGTCTTAGATTATTAAAAAATTAGCCTCAGGGCCAGCCGAGTGGCGCGGGGGTTAAGTGCTGGCTTGGCAAGCCAGCGGCCCCGGCTTGGGTCCCACATATGAAGGCCAGTGACACTGCCCTCAAAAAAAATCATAAATAAATAAGCCTCTACATTTTCTTACTTGGTGGTTTTTATATCAAGGAAAATAAGTGTAAAATTTAGTCTTAGTTTATCTCTAAATACACATTTGGTTATCTAACATAGTTCTGAGCAATCAAGAAATTCTCTCTCCTACAGCCATCATGGGTCTTTCAGTCTTTATAATCACATTCATAACGAATATCCTCTGTAGTGATCAGTTTGTGGGCAGTGAGGCAAAATGAATCCTGGGCTTCAAAGTCAGACAAACTGAGTTCAAATCCCACTTCTTCAATTCATTAACTGGGTGACCCTGAGTACGTTAGTTGCCCACAACTGTATCTGTAAAATATAAATATTTATGTATCAAGCTAGTCTATTTATATGTATTTGATTGATGTATAGCTATAGAAATATATGTAAAAGATAGATAAGAGTTGTTGCAGGGATTGAATGAAATAAGCATGTAAAGTAACTATCAGAGTTCCAGGGAAATAATACAATTTAAACAATTGCAGTTATTACCATACCTTATTTTCAAACCCTCCTAATTTAATTTGTTGCCTTATATACTTCCTTCCCCCTGTTTAACATTATTACTTCAACACTACTAGAACATATACTTTCACTACTAGAACATATACTTTCCTTAAAGTTTGGAAGCTGTGTTTGCATTGCATTCTTTTTATATTTATGCATTAATCATTAAACTTGACCCTTTTAATATTTAGAAATGAAATTGGCAATTTCACTAAGAAAGTGTACCAGAAATATATTTATATTGGCCTATAGAATGCTTCATTTTGTTTTTAAAAGATCAATCAAATTATTAGCTATGAATTAGAAGAAGACAAATAAATTTGCATTTTAAAAAATTAAGATGTTGATATTTCTAATTTTTTTAGAATATAGAATAGAGCTAAATCAATTAGGAATATAGAATAGAGCTAAATCAATTAGGAAAACAACTCATCGAATAACAGTTACTTCTCAGCCTAATTTGTAGGGATTGAAGAAAATACACCTTGAAGCGTCAATGGGGCTATTTCTATTTTACCAGTCTAGTATAATTCTAAAAATTAAACAAAGGAAATATCTCAAGCTTTGGTTGTAACCAAACAATAATCTTTAAAGATTAAAGGCCTAATAAAATACATAACTATTTTTGTTTGCACTTTGATAGTGTGTTGTGTATAAATATAATTAAAGGAAGATACTGGTTGTTCTGATTTTCAGATTTAAATAATACTTTCTTACTTTGAACTAAATGTATTCTCAGGAATATCTTTTTTTTTTTTTTTTTTTTTTTTTTTTTTTTTGAGGGCAGTGTCTCTGGCTCTCATATGTGGGACCGAACCGGGGCTGCTGGCTTCCCAAGCCAGGGCTTAACCACTGCGCCACTTGGCCGGCCAGGAATATTTTCTTAAATTCACATTTCAAAGGATGTTTTCCAGTCATTTTGTGCCAGCATTAAGAGAAAAACATTAGAATCCGTGCCTAAAGAAAAATGAATGGCTTAGTTTTCATTCAAAAACTCACAAAGATTTTGTATGCATTAAACTGTATAAATGATAACACAGTAATCCTGGCTCTAATTGCAACATGGACTGTTAAGAACAAACCATATGTTATGTTCATCAATGTATTAAATACTCACAAATGAGTCTCACTTATGTAAGAAGATTTCTAAATTATAATTTTTAGATTATGAATAGAGAGCTGATCAAAAATTTTTTAAAAACACTGAAATTCCAGAAGTATGCATATTCTGCAATATCTTCATATTTCAGTATAAGTAAGCAACAAACAATCAGTTTGCCATGTGCCCTTTATATCCAAAAGGCCTCCTGCCAGCTCATTTCCCATTTTCCCCTCAATGGGTTATCAGATGAATATAAATTAGTACAGTTAGGAGATTTTCAGTAAGAGCTGCATTTCCTATTCCATTGTGAAATGGGTCAGATGGCAGCACTTACTTTGATACTGCCATTCAGATCCAAAGTAGTGAAGTGCAACTTGCAAACCATTGTACCCCAAGTGATTATTGCACACGGGACTAGGCAGCATGACAATGATTGAGTGTCAATTAGTTAAGTCCAAAGGCAACCAGTCCAAACTGTTAGGGATTTTTAAAACATAACATGTGTTCCCAATTCCCTTTAATGCCCAATTGGCATGGAGTCACTGGCAAAATCTGCTGCTCAGGGCAAGTTGTTAATTTGTCTTTCTCAAAGGTAACAAACAGATGTGAAAAGAGCTGGTCAAGAAGGAAAGCATACTGTATGCTGTGGCTTTAGTTAATGCAAATAAACTCTTAATAGGGTGAAAAAAATGCAGATAATTCATTGTGATGGTTGTGTCAGCTGTGAACTTTAACATAACAAAAAAGAATTAAGGTATCTCTCCTCAAAATCTGCCCATTGCATCAACTATTAATATATATATGAAATAATATAAAGGTTTTTCAAATGCCATAAATCCTTGTGCATATTCTTGGTGCTTGCTGTTTTCTTTCTCAGATTTCTATGGACTTAGAGCTACAAAATTATTAAAATATTGGTTTCAAAAATAAAATAATGTCCACCAAATAACTCTACATTAAAAGTGCAGAAAATACCAAGAGTTGGCAAGGATATGAAGAAATGGAAACTCCAACACTTTGCTCATCGGGGATAAATTGTCACAGTCACTTAGAAGAATGTTTTATTGCTATCATGTAAAAATGAAGATGTACAGACACTATACCTAGATATTCCACTCCTATGTATATTTCATACAGCAATGTAAGCACCAGGACATGTACAATATTTTTCAGGTCAGGATTGTTCATAAAAGTCTAAAATTAAAAAACATAACATCTCAAAGTGTATCAGCAATATAATAAATAAACTTTGAAGTATTCATATAACAAATGTATGTATATAATACAGCAATGAAAACATGTGAACTGTAGCTACCTATACCAACATGGGTGAATCTTAAAAACTGAAACAAAATATTCATTTAATAATTAAATTACATAAATTTAAAAAAATGCAAACGTTACTTTAACTTCCAGTCATCACTTGTATCTAGAGCAATATAGGTTAGTCCTCCCACAGTAAAACAAACAAACAAATGAACAAACACAAAATGGACAAATATATGAAGTTATTGATTTTAGGCATCGGACACAAGTAGCTGAGGCTGTTATCCCAGACAGACCGGGATCTCATGAGGTGAGCTCCACAATTGCCCAGCTGTGTGTCTAAGGACAATTGCCAACTCTGGTGCAGAGTTCAATTACAAAACGTGGTTTTGCAGAATTTAGAAGTAAGAGACCAGAGTGGAGGAAAGTTCAAGTTGCTGGAAGTTACAAGGCAGATCACTAGAGAAGAAAGAGCCTCAAAAAAGTGGTCATAAATATAATTGGAGTCTTCTGATGAGTGCTTGGCTGAGATTTGGGCTATGCTTAATAAAAGGCTTACTAGAAATGGCTGATAAAACAGTTGCTACCTGTGTAAGAAAGAAAGAGAGATACTAGAGGTCAGCAGTGCTGGAAGACACTAAAGATAAGACCCAACCAGAGTAGTGAGACTTCATTAACCCCTTGTTAGTCACATTCCTTGCACCCAGCTGAGACACTAGAAAGGCCTCAACATGAGAATAAGAATTACAACCTGGAGGAAGTGTATCCTTAGCCCACCCTGAAAAAAATCTAAACCCATGCCCAGATAAGATCCTAAGGAGAGAAAGAATTTCATCATTGGGACTGGCTGAGTTATAAAAACACGGGGAACACCTCAAACCTTCCAAAGTTCTGCCCTGATAAAGCATAAAACCAAGCCTGTATCCATATAAAGTGATCAAAGAGCAATTGATCTGCTTATGAGAATAAAACCAAATAATCTTTAAAAGAAGATAGAATCAAACGTTTTACAGCAAATCAACAGTAGCCATATACAATAGAAATTGATTAGGCATAAAAGTACTGAATTACAAAACTAAACAGAAAAGCATCACGTGCAGAATAAGAATAAAGGTATTAATAACAATGAACCTCTAGATGCCTCAGATGTTGAATCAAATAGCCAAGACTTTAAAACCAGTAAAACCATATTAAAATAACTAGTGACAATAAACTAAATGAAAATATTGTCTTAGTTAACAGATAAGGGAATATCAGCAGATAAATGGAAACAATGAAAAAGACAAAATGAAAATCCTAGAACTGATATGTAAAATGATTACAATAAAATTTATCAAATAGGTTTACCAGCAGATTGTAGAGAACAGAAAGAGTCAGTGAATATAACGGCAGGTCATTATTAATAATCCATTCTGAATAACAGAAATAAAGCAATTATAGAAAATGAATAAAGATTTGTGGACTTGTGGAAGAATACCGAACAATCTACTGTGTCTGCTAAATTCAGGAAGAAAAGCCAGCGCTTAACCACCGCGCCACTCAGACACCCGACGAAAAATATTGACATGCAAATTGAAAAAGACTAGAGACCCCCAAAGCAGAAATGTCCTCCTGGAACATAAGCTCTGTTCGTCCCTGGCTCTAACAAAACTCTGGAGAGTATGACAAAATCAGAAATACTTATGCCTTCTCCTGCTGACCTATGACCTCTGTGCATTCCCAATAATGGTTTTTTTGTTTGTTTGTTTGTTTTTTTGAGGTTGTGTCACTGGCCCTCATATGTGGGACCAAACCGGGGCCGCTGGCTTCCCAAGCCAGCGTTTAACCACCGCGCCACTCGGCCGGCCCCCAATAATGTTTCTTAATATTTTTATGTGATTTGGAATTTGTCTTGTACCCTGATATGTGAGAGTTGGAGAACTAGATGAAAATTACCTGCAAGGAAAAGTGAAGTTCCACAAGATACTCATTTTGTTGAGTAACAACAAATAACATATACCTCATTTTGAATTGTTTAGTGCAAGGAATCAATTAAGTGTAAAAGAAATATTATGGAGTCCCAATGGAAGATAATTACTGGTACTAGGTAGTAAAGAGAGAAACTAGCTTCCTGTATGGAATTGCTTACAATTCGATTGAACTCACTTCGAATTCAAGGTATGTATGCATTCATATATACCTTGAAAGCCTGATTTGAAAAGATAAGAGTAAGAAGAAAAAAGGAGAAAAAGAGGAAAAGAAAAAAAGCACCTGAAACAAAACATACATTTACCTTCTGGATTCTTCCTCTTGGGACACAAATTGGTAAAGAGTGGTAATGATTTGGTGGGGAACAATCAAAACCAACATTTAAAAAGTTGAGTTTAGATCTCAGTCAGGGATTAGCAACCCATCATCCACAGGCTAAATCTAGCACATTGCCTGTTTTGGTAAATAAAGTTTTATGTAACACAACCACACTCTAGATGGCATATTTCTTACGGCTGCTTTCCTATTCAGGCTCACCAACCCCATGTTAGAAAGTGGTGTGGTCCGTCACTCAAACTATAAGGAAAAAGATGGGAGCTATAAGACTAGGCTGGCAGAAGAAGCTCACCAAGGAGAAGAGATAGAGCTTAGACTGGCCTCCTCTGGGCTGGCCAGGTGTTTAATCTCTAGTGTCCAATGAGAGTCCATGCAAGAGATAGTTCCCTCATGTTTATTTACTTAACAACTGCTTTTCCATGAGAATTCATCATAGACTTCACCTTTTTAAAGAAGCCTAAAAAAACTGGGTTAGGTGTCTTTATTACTGTAAGTGGGCTATTGCTATATGCTGTTACAAATAATCCCAAAAATTTTACATAGAAACATATATATTTTTTTAAAACCCTGGCTTGTCTATAGCAGAATTAAGTTATTATAACAGAGAATATATTGACTACAAAGCCTAGAATATTTACTATCTGTCCCCTTACAGGAACATTTGCCAATCCCTGATATAAGGTGTTAAACATTAAAGAGACATTGAATAGGGAAGAGACAGAATGGAGTCTACAACTGAGTAAAGAAAAGGAAATAAGGAAGCCTTGTACTTTATGGAAGAACAACAGTTGGCATTAAAAAACAATAAGAATGACTTTGGAAAAAATAAGAACAAGATAAAGGCAGAGTTGTCAGAGAACCTTGAAAAATCGGAAAACATGAGGTCCAATTTTATAAAACTTTACAGTACACTGTCATTTATTCTTGATAACCCTGGTAAACATCATTAACATCATTAATAAAAGGGATTTTCAAGAGGTAGGCAAAAGTAAACTATTAGATACAAGAGCATTCATATTCTCAGTTAGTATTTATTACATCTATTATTAAAAAGATATGAACTTTGCTATTCTTTTTAAAATAATATCTCCATTTTACTTATAAACTAAAATCAATCACTAGTCTATGTGCTGAAGACATGAACAAAATTGAAGCGGGCCACAGTAAGTTCATGCTTTAAATGTATTTTGTAGAATTTTGCATATTCTGATACTCTGTCTTAGTCACTTGTGGATTTATCTTCATTGCACACTAGCATTATGAGAAATAAGATTTCATCTATTCTGAAATAAAATATATGTTCTCATAAGTTGGTAAACCCTTGATTAATTAAGAAAAACATTGAGGAGGGAAATAAATTAAATTCCTTAAAAATTTTGTTGAAAAACCTTAATACTGTTTGGTCTGACAATTAATTATGTTAAAAAATTTATATTTCATGTCAATTTTATTTATAAGAGTAGGTAAAAATTTTACTGGGTATTCGGGAGATAAAAATCTTGATGTTTTGAACCAAATACTAGAACTGAGACATTCAACTACCTGCTCAATTGTTAATTGAATTTTCAGCACTTGAATACCAAATAGGAGTTCTCAGCATATTGTGATAGAAAGAGATCAAATAGAAAGTCTCTCTGATTCCTGCCAATAAATTTTGCCTAAAATCTTGATTTTTTTTTTTTAATCTTAGAGTTGAAACTTTTCCTTTGAGTACTTGAAACTAACTGTTACTTTCCAGCATTTGTCAATAAGCAAACCTTTCTGCTCCATTCAGACTGACATGAGGTCTAGAAGAGCGTGTTCAATTACATTCATGGCAAATAGGAATCACAACTTAGAGATTCTCGTGTGTGTACAACCAGGAAGTGCCTTCTAAATCAGTGGCATGTATTCAAAATTTTATGTATGTTTGCTTATCATTTGTAGACAATGATTGACTAGGGAAAAGGGTACTTACCACTAAAAACCACATATAATATTTCAATTAAAAGGGTTTAAAATCTTTAGCTTTACTATTTTCGTTTCTCAGTAGTTGTAACACGTTTTGCCATGAGCAAGGCAGGTTCATATTGCCAAGTGATGGTCATTGGAATCAATTCAAAGTCAGCAGGAATCCCCAATTTGGGGTGTGGTGAAGAGGGAAAGCTTATTCAGTGCAAACAACGCAGTTGTGAATCATCACAGTTCTGAGAACATCACAGCTGTGGAACAGCTCAGTAGTGTTGCAGCTCAATTATGAAGAAGCATGGCTGTGAGGTGGCCCTAGAGTCAGAAGGCCCTTGACCCCCACCCCTTCCCAGCTAGACAACTCTACTTTACTCTCCTCTGGTCTGCTCTACCTACTCTGGTCCAGTCTGCTCTATTCTCCTGCTCTGCTATGCTCCAGGGAAATACCTTCAGTGTTTCATCATCAGTGTTGCAGATCCAGCCTGGGAAATGCTGTCTTCAGTGGAAAAGGAAATTGCTGTCTCTCTGAGCTAGAGAGGAGCTGACTTAAGACAGAAGTCCATGCCCCGGCTCCTGGTTGGTCCAGACTTATGCAAGTGAGGATCCCAAATGCTCACCATTTAATTGGTCCAAAAGGCACTGTCCTGATTGTTCAGAATAGAGCCACTTTGACTGGTTGGTGAAGATGCTGACAGAGATAAAGCTGTGAAGTTTCAATTGGATGGGGAAAGCCTCTGAAATGCTATTGAAATGCTACTCCAGGAACTCCTTTATAAGAGCTGGATCCTGTGGTAGAAACACAGTGCAAGCAGGCAGTTCAATGCAGGCCTCTCCTTTAAAGTGCAGTTTGTGCGAGAGACCCCTGGTTAGAAGTAGCTGCTAGGCTCTGCTTTTAAATTTGAGCCCAGTTATCCACTCAGAGCTCTTCTCAGTAGGTATCCTCTTTCTCAGAGAAATACCTTTCTCAGGTATTTCTTGAAATCTGGAAAACAACTTAAATGTCATTTGGTAACATGTTTTGCTGGGGACAAGAGCCAATACATTTCTAGATCATACATTTTAAGGCAGAATGTTATGAAGTATTGAATACAAGTTCAACATCATCAGTGGACACAAAAAGGGCATTTAAGAGACCAAAGCTGTTCCTTTTCTTTTTTCCCTACAGATTTTAATGAGTGAAAATTTGATTATGTTAACCTTTCTTTTTAAAATCATCATTCACCTTTTAATGATGTTTATATTTCTCTAAATGCCCTCTAGTGAATATATATTTTTTCTCTGTGTTGACATAACCTTTAATAGTTTCATGTCTGTGTGTAGTTTACAATAACTGTGCTGTCCTTTGAATAAAATATCCTGCCAGGGTATGGAACAGTTTTGGGGAGTTACACTGTTTATAATGTTCAGCAAGAGGCCATGTACATTGTTGTTAGGTAGTCAGTCTACTCTTCCTGGAATGTAAGTAAAGAAATTAAAGTTATTGAGACTCTGCTGTATTCTGCTGGCTTCACCCAGAGACAGTGTCTATCATTACAGCAATAGCTGCGTGGAAATACTGGGCTAAGCTCCTCTACCCTCAGTCACAGCCGTTTATCACCACATCAACCTCCACCAGAACAACCATCACCATCATCACTATACTCTCTATCACACAGACTGCCCCTAATGCCTCTCAGGCTTTCCAGAAAGAATACTCCTCACTTCCACAATCAAGCAAATTAGCTTCATAGCCAGTAGTCAATTCCTAAAGAAACTAAGAAAGAGAAAATTCATTGCAATACTGGTAGAAAACATAGATTGGCCCTAAGGTATTCAGAGAAAAATAATAAAATCTATCAAAGAAGCAACTGAAGCTGGCTAACATATTATCTTGAAGAGACTATTTGATTTCATATCTCAGTATTTTTCCATTGTATGTAAGACTATAAGTAAGTATTAGGTTAAAACCATTTGGGGCTTAAATACATTTTAAAATTAAATTCTACTTGAGGCTTCTAGAAGAAATGACTTATAATAATGATTAGTTTAGGGCTTGAGTTCAATTATGTAACTAAAAGGATAAAGGATGACTCTAAAGAAAAGATCAATGTCCCATATTGAAGAGACAGTTCTTTTTTTTTTTTTGGCAACTATAGTTGACAGATATCCATAAAAGAGAAATGATACCATCCTATCATCCTATTAGATATCTCTCTGACATAGTATTCCCACTAAAGATTCTGGCTGTCTCATAAAGTGGCACAATAATACAGTTTTTCTGCATAATCAAAGAATAAAATCTTGTCATTTGATGTACATGCATGGACTTTGAGGGTACTACACTAAGTGAAATAAGTCAGGCAGAGAAAGACAAATACTGTTTGATTTCTCTTATATTTAGAATCTAAATAAACAAAACAAATGAACAAACCAAACAAAACTCATAGCTACAAAGAACGGGTCATATTGGTTGCCAAAAGAGAGAATATTAGTGGGTGGGTGAAATGGGTGAAGATCATAGAGCTACCAACTTACAGTTATAAAATAAATAACACATGGAGATTTAATGTAGACATATATATATATACACATACATGCTAGAGATATAATGTGTAACATGATGACTATAATTAATATTGCTGTAAGAGTAGTTTCTAAGTGTTCTCATCACAAGTAGAAACATTTTTTTTTTCTTTTCACGTTATTATATGTATATGAGATGATAGATGTTAACTAAACTTATTGTGGTAATCATTTCACAATATGTGTGAAACTGTCATGTTACACTTTAAATTTATGCAGTAATGTGTGCCAACTATTTCTCAATAAAACTTTTAAAAATACAATGTCACGATAAAAAAAGAATAATATTGGAAATCTATTTTTGTTCATAAAATGCCAGGATATTTTAATGAACTGCCTCAGAGCTCTATGCAAACAAATGTAACAGTGGAGATTTAGGAAAATAAATTATCTCTTTATTGTGTAGAATAGAAGAAAGTAAGAATCTGTGAGAGAATAGGAGCTTGTTTTCTAAGTTTTAGTACCATTTCAAAGTTCCTGAAGAGAATGAAAAACCCTGCAAGGATCATTACTGCAAAACTTGAATCTAACAAAAATTTTCATTTAGTCTATTATTATAAAAACTATCTTAACATATGACCCAGCAATCTCATACCTAGTGTTTACCCAAGAGAAAAAAAAATATGTATATCCACACAAAATCTAAGCATGTTTTAGAAGTTTTATTCATTATTGCTAAAAACAAGAAACAACTCACATATTCATTAGTTGATAAATGAATAAACAAATTGTTGTATACCGGCATAATGGAATACTCTTCAGCAATAAAAATATGAGTGCACTTGTTGATACATTGAACAAGGTGGATACATGGCAAAACCATTATGCTCAAGTGAAAGAAACCCTACACAAAAGGCTAAACACTATACGATTCCATTTATATGACAATCTGAAAAAAGCAAAATTATAGCTGCTTTAAGATATAATTTTGAGATTACATTTTAAAAATTTATAAGAGACAGATTTCAACATTTTTCACTAAACTGGTAAAAGTCAGTAAAGGGTGCCTTTTCTACAGAATAAGATAAAACACATAGAAATATTAATGACACATAGAACTAATGACATTCCCAAAACCAAAGATAAATAATGCTATGTTATATTTCATAAAGAACAGAGTTTTACATACAGAAGTGCAGTTATTTTACATGTAAAATAAATGTGCCAACTCCATAATGATTACCAAATAACTTCTAAATTATGAGACACTAAAAATACAAGCACAAAGATCAAACATACCTCATTATCAGTGACTATAAGTTGAAATGAGAGAATATATCAATGTGCCAGGGTGAGAAGATAAAGATCATGTTATCTCTGAAATTTTTATATATACAAAGATCAAAACTACTGCAGTATAAAAATTGTAATGTCACAAAGCTTATAAGTTGTGTGCCTGTTGCATATATATTATTGGAAACCTTAAATGGCTGAAATATGAATTACCAGAATCAGGTCATGTTAGTTGTGATCTTGACACTAGCATAGATATTTTATGAAAATCTAATTAATTATCACTGATTATAATGACTGTAAAATTACTTATGAAACTAGTTGTCCATGCACTCACAATTGAAAAGGAATTTCATTGACCATCTTTTATATGCAAAGAGGAGAGATGATATAGATTCCTTTAAACTATTTGGATTTTACTGAAGTTTTGATCGTTCTTTGAAGTATGTTAGTCAAGGTGGCCTTCCCAAAAATGTTTGTATATAAAGTATTACGGAACTTTACTTCTAATGTTTATTTTAAGCAAAGTCACTGAGATATTCCTTCTTTAATGGTCTTTCATCTAATTTGCCTAAGAAAATATTAACTTCAATAGTAATGGTAATAACTACTGTTTACTGAGGACTTAGGATATCCCAGAGTTACTCAGTATGATTTCCTTTCATTCCCATAACATCCCTACAAGGCATACACTAATATCTTGCTTTCATCAATAAAACTAATAGCTGACCATTATTAAAAGCTCTGTACTTTGCATGAATTAATTTCATTACTGACTACAGAAACAGGGGCAGACCTGGGAACTGTTGACTGTTATTATGAAGGAGACTTTATTCCCATTTTATGGATAAGGAAACCAGAACACAGAGATAATCTAACTAACTTGCCCACTGTCACACAGCTAGTATGGGTTAAACAATGTTTATTCCATGATTGCAATTTTAATAACTATTCTGCTTGTTGTTCTAAGCAAGAAGAAAATTCTTCAATATTATTTAAAGGTGGGCTGGCCGAGTGGCTCAGTTGGTTAAGAGCTCGCTCAAGAGTGCGAGCTGAGCTCTGAGCAACAGCTGTTCGAGGCCAGCCCGAGCTGAGTTGCCGTTGAGCTGCCAACAGGTGGCAGGATGGCTCAGCTAAAAAAAAAAAAAAAAAAAAATATATTATTTAAAGGAACAGATTATCCAAATTAACTACTAAACTGAAATCTTTCCACTATATAACACTGCCCTCATTTCATGATATTCTGTATATTCTGTATATTCTGTACATATTCATAACACATTTCTTTAGAATGTTTAGTAGATCATATATAACAGAGTAATGCATATTTTTGTCTTTAATCCTGGAGTTTTCAAAACAGAACATCATAGATATATATATATAGTGATCAAACAATAAAGTGAATGTTTAAATTAAAAAAAATTATTACAGTAAAAGATATAGCCATTAATCCTCCTCAAAATACACCCCCCTTGCTTCAAACACATTTATCCCATCATTTTTGCCATATTCTGAAGCAGTTCAGGAAGTCCTCTTTCATGAATATATATATATATATGATATATATATGATATATATATGATATATATATACACACAACACATACACACACATATATATCCATTATATTTCATTTCTATACACTGATATGCAAAGAAAACAATAAATTGTTGATAAACAATCATTAAGGTTTCAATAGATTCATTAAAATTCTGAATTATATATGATATCATAATATAGTATTATATATAAAATATTATAGTATCATATATCATGATAGTTTTATATACATATATTATATATGATACAATATTATATATAATATATGTTATATTATATATAATACCATAAATAATATTATGTTAAATATATACATTAAATTATATAATATTAAATATATATGTGTGTGTGTGTGTGTGTGTGTATATATGTATAACTATATTGATTTTGTAGAGACAAGGGTCCTAAATGGTTGGATTCCTTAGTTCTCTTCTACCAGGTACAATATCATTGGCTTAATATATCAGTTGTTTATACTCTCAATTATACTACATTTGATTGACATTTTGTCAAAGAATTATGTTGTAATATGCTGTTTTTCTAGAGCAGGGCTCAGCAAACTGCAGCTCGCGAACCCCATGCAGCTCTTTGGATATATACATGTGGCTCTGAAATAAAACTGAAAATGAAAATAAAACTATCATTGTTTCATTTATAAAATATTTAAAAGATATTATTCACATAATGGTGATTTCATTTGTTTTATGGCTCATGAATAATTTTTAAATTGTTGTGAGGGACGGTATTGGCTCTTCTGTCTCAAAAGTTTGCCGACCCCTGTTCTACAGTAATCGGGTGCTCTGAACATTACATAAGTAGAGGAGCTACTTATTGAATTAATGGATGCTTTCTGTATAAAACATGGCTTTTCACCCCAATAAACTTTAAAAAAAACAAAACAAAACATGGCTTTCACATTGCTTATACCTCCCCCCTTAATAGATGCTTTCAAAATTCATAGGGGAATATTAGCCTGTTTTTTTTCATACTTAATATTTTTTCTTTTGCATGTTGCATTTTGGCACATATTTATATTGCTATTACATATATAACTTCGTTTAACATGGTAGCAAATGCATATGAAAGTGTGACAATTAAGTTCGTGAACTTTCCATGGTGCACTTACACGGTGGAAACTTTGCAAATTTACAAGTTTGACCTTTGTATTAACTACAAATAAAATGTGATTTACACAAAGGTCGTTTAAAATTTTAATAAAACTATTTATTTATTTTATCTTTATTAGATTTACTGAAGTGACATTTGTTGCTAAACTTATCTAGGTTTCAAGTGTACGTTTCTATAATACATTGTGTATATGCTGCATTGTGTGTTCACCACCCAGAGTCTGTTCTCCTTCTGTCACCACATATTTGGTCCCCTTTACCCTCTTCTGCCAGCCCCTATCCCCTTACCCTCTGTTAACTATTAAACTGATTTCTGCATCTATAATTTTTGTTTGTTTGTTTGTTTGTCTTGCTTGTTACTTTCAGTTTAATGTCCCACATATGAGTGAATAATCTCAAGATCAATTCCTTTTGTTGCAAATGGCAGTATTTTATCTTTTTATGGCCAAGTAATATTTCATTGTATATACATACTACATCTTCTTTATCTAATCATGTATTGAAGACAAATTATGTGGTTGTTTCCATGTCTTGGCCACCGTGAAATGCTGCAATGAACATATGTGTATATATATTTTTATGAATAAATGTTTTCAAATTTTTGGGGTAGATACCCAGAAGAGAGACTACAGGGTCATAAAATAATTCTATCCTTAATTTTTTGAGGAACCTCCATACTGTTTTCCACAGTGGCTGTACCAATTTACTTGTACATTCCCACCAATAGTGTATGAGGGTTCCTTTTTCTCTACAGACTCTCCAACACTTATTAGTTGTCTTGATCATAGCCCGTCTAACAAGTGTGAAGTGGTGTCTCATTATGGTTTTTATTTGGTCTGTAGTTTTCTTTTTATTTGTTATCCTTACTAGGTTTATGTATCAGGGTAATATTTGCCTTGTAAAATGAGTTAAGAATATTGCCTCTTCTTCAATTTTGGGGTAGAGTTTGAAAAAGTCAGGTATTAAATTATCTTTTAGTGTTTGGTAGGATTCACTAATACAACTATCTGGTCCTGGACTACTGATTTTGGGGAGGTTTTAGGTGATTGTTTCAATTTCTTTACTGTTGACTGATCTATTTAGATTTTCCAGTTCTTTCTAGGATTCAATCTAGGAAAATTATATATTTCTAAGAAATTGTTCATTTCATCTAGGTAATTGAATTTAGCGGCATATAGTCTTTCATATTATTCTTGTATAGCCTCTGTATTTCTGTGTTGATCATTGTAACTTCTCTTCTTTTATTTCTGGTTTTGTTTATTTGTGTCTTTTCTCTTTTTCCATAGTGAGTCTAGCCAGGAATTTCTCAATTATATTAGTCTTTTCAAAGAATCAACTCTTTGTAACATTAATTTTCTCTATTGCCTCTTTGTTCTCTATTTCATTTAATTCTTCACTATTTTTATATTATTATTATTTCCTTCCTTTTAATCACTTCGGGCTTCATTTATTTTTATTTGTCTAGTTTTTAAGATGAAATATTAGGTTGTTTATTTGGAATTTTTCTTGTTTCTTGAGATAGGCCTGTAATGATATAGACTTTCTTCTTATTGTTGCTTTAGCTGCATCCCCAAAATTTTCATATATTGTATTTCCATTCTCATTTGTTTTTATATATCTTTTGATCTCTCCTTTTATTTCTTCTTTGAACCAGTCACATGTTTTGTCAGTACTGCAATCTTGATTTCTCTGTCATTTAAGCCACCTATAGCCATGTCTTTAAGTTTATTTTCTGAGGATGTTTTCATTTTCTTTCTGAGCTGCTTTGCTATCTTGGTTGTTCATGATGTCTGTGGACAATTTCACTGCCTAGGCATTTATGAGAGTGAACTCTGCAGCAGGTCGATAAGGCGAAATCTTTCTTTTGTTTAGCAAGAGGTGGCGCTGGAGCATTTTATTTCCTCTTGCACTGCTCCAGATGGCTTTTCTGATATCTGCTGGATATTGGAAGATTCCTCGTATTCCCTCAGGAGGTGAGCATCTCCTCTGTGACCAGATTTCCCTTGTCTCAAGTTACCACCCCCATGGGAGAATGTGGTGGGCTATGGATTTCTGAGCCCCTGAAATCCTAGTGCTGCCCCAATAACCAGATGCAGTTCTGTGCTTCATGAGCTGCCCCCACTAGGTTCAGCTCTGAAGTGTGTAAGCAGCATGGAATTGGGGCCACTACTGTGGCCTCAGCTTCCTCATCACTGTATCTTCACCCTTGTCAGTAGGATTAGCTACAGTTTTGTGTCTGCCCCTCCAGAAACTGTCTCTCTAGTTCTCAAGGCTGTAGAAAATCTGCTTTGTATCCTGACATTCACTGCTGCCAGTTTCTTTTGGGGCTCACTGCTTACTCTGGGAGGGTGTGAGGAGGCAAGCTCTGAGAGGGTAGAGGTGGCCAGGCTCCCTGGCTTTGTTTTCTGCCTGGCAATGGAGGCTGCTAGAACACAGATATTGCACTTTGTATTTGGTCTCTGCTTTGCTCCTTGGATTCAGCCATATTATGTGCTGATCACTCAGGCAGGAATGCTTGAGGCCCCAGAGAATGCACTTGCAACCTGAATCACTCCCTCTCCAGAGACCCACAGTGAGCCCTGGTCTTAGTCCTTGGCATCCATCTTTCTCTGTTCTTCTCCCTTCCCTCCTCTCTTGCTCACCCACATTCACCCACCTTCAGATGTTTTGATGTGTGGATCATTCAGATGTGTTGGTATGTTGCACAGGGACTCCTTTGTTGAGTTACAGCTATTCAATGTGTAATATCAAGGGGGGAGTTCAAGAGGACCCCTTTTGCCACCAGGCTTCTGACCCTTTATTTTAATTTTGACTTAAATGTATATAGAACTAAAGAATATGGTTTGTGAAAACCAATTCTTAATATTTTGGAGATAGATTTAAGGGTTAATATATGGCCTAATTTAACAAATGTTTTAAATGTTTTTTAAAAGAATGTATTCTCTAACTGTTGGATGTAATTTTAGATACATTTATAAAATTGTGCATTACCAATCTGTCTTGTGTGTGCAGGTGAGAATATTTGTACATCCTCACTGCTTTTTTATATTGATCAGGTTTATCGGTAAGAGATATGTGATAAAATATGATGTTTTTTTTGCAGAGGTAGGGCTTTAAAATTTTTGCTAACTGCATTTTTTTTTGTTAGAGGTTTATTTTTTTCTAATTTTTATTCTTCATAAAATATCTTAGTTGTTTAAATCTGAAAGTGTCTTTTCTTTGGTCTGAAAGTGTCTTTCATTTTTGAAAGATACAATATCTGCACAGAATTTTGGCTTGATAGTTCTTATTTCCTCCTCAACATTTTAATCTACTATTTTAATTTATTCTGTATTTTTTTATTATTATGGTTGGAAATTCAGCTTTCTGTTAAATGAATTCTCTTTAAAATGTGATTTGTCTTATTCCTTTGGTTACTTTTAAAATACATTTGTCTTTGGTGTTGTACACTATCAGTACAAGGAGTTTGTTTATATGTTGATTTCCAATAGATGAAGTCCTCATATGTTCATTTCTTTGTTGGTTGTTAATTTTGATTCTCACTTATCGATCACTTTTTTTCTTATATCTTTTGTAATTTTTGATTGAGAACTACTCCTTTTTCTCAAACTTAATGTGATAATTCTTTCAGATCTGGATGTGAAGCTGAGTTTCTCCAGAGAGAATTTGTGAGATTTGTTCTGCTAATTTTCTAGCATGCCGCCAACTTGAGAAATTTTCAGATAAATTTTCCTGCTTGATCTTTGTTTGTTTGGAACATATAGTATGAATTCAAACTCCAACTACCAGTTAGGATTTGTTTTAAATGTCAAAGGATATATTCGCCCCTGCATTTTGTATCAGAGTTAAAACAAGACAATTTCCTCTCATTTTATAAATGGTGGGACTTCTCTCTCATTTAATTTTGTAATACAGGTACACCATTTTTAGGTTTCAGCTTTATGTGGAGATTCTATCTTTTGATTATTCACTTTAGACTGGCCTTTGACTTTATCCGCTGTTCCTCATATGCTGTGAAATTGTCAGTGTGGAACCTCTATTAACCTGGGTTCATCATGAAATTTTAGGTTGAAGGCAAGTTTTGAAACTCAGTTACTACCCAGATCATTTGCTTTCATATGATTTTGAGGATTTAAATATTCTCATGTCTTGTGCCCAATCAATGATTGTTTTATATAGACAATTTTAATATATTGTGTATCATTTTAGTGTGTGTGTGTGTGGGGGGGAGTGCGTGCGCACGTGTGTGTGGTGTGTGTGTGTGTGTTTGCGTAGTTTTTAGTAGATTTTTAGTATGTTTCCTCACAAGGATGTGACACATAGAGCAACATGAAGACTGTTTTATTTTTTTTCCCTTAGGGATTTTACATTAAATTTTGTGAGGACTGATTTTTCATCAACAGTTAAAATTTATCTTAATATCTAAAAATATCTATCTACATTTTCATTTTTTTGTTACTCTCATGTTCCAAAGGGTTATCCAATATAGAGATACTACTTGGAAACCTCTAAAATCTGCTTTCAAAAAATTTTTACTTATTTGTATTTAAATGCATTCAGTGAATCAGTTGTCCTTGAAATAAATGGTGCCAGCATGTTAAATAATGATAGCTTCTAGGTTTAATATCATCTAGCTAACTTAAGTTTCATTAGTTAACATTTGAAGTATAATTTAATAAAAACAATTGATTTGTTTTAAGCATCAGAGTACCTTCTGAATGCATCTAGTTAAGACTTAATTTCTTCTCTGGCAGATATTCTTTCATCTTCCCAAAGCCACATCTCATGATCCAATTCTAGGTGCCATACACTCAGAAAGTGATATGTTAAGTTTTGAAACACTTGTGTCCTTAACATTTTGTAGTTTTTAAAAAACATATTAATCAGAGCATGAGCATTGGGTTGACTAAATCTGTCTTAAAGTTAAAGTTTAAATTAAGCTAGATTATAAAACATGCATGGAAATTTGTCAGATTTTCCAATGAGGAACAAAAAATGGAGAGTGGTATGGGTTCCAGCTTTAGTTACCAGCAGACTTGAGGGTGGAATTTTAAGGAATGCCACATTTCCTTTCCTCTTCTTGCTAAATGAAGCAACTTCATTGTATCTGATAGAGGTAGAAAATGCCCTCATTAGCTATAAAATTATAGAGCCCTAAAGCATTACTACTTCATATAAAATGAAAAGGTTGAAGGAATAACTTGTCATTTTCCCATGTCTCTACATATCTCACATAGTCATAGGGCTTTTGAAAATACAAATTTTATGGGAAATATATATAATTTATGATATATTAATAAAATGTATTTACCCAAAATATATTCAGAGACCCCAATAGCTAGTGTTTTAAATATATTTATGGGGTAACTACTGCAGTATAAATGCCTTTATAAATGGGTTTCTTAATTTTCTGAATGGATAAGCTATTTACTGAATAAGATCATGTTTATGAAGGGAAAAAATTTGTCCCTCAATAATTTTCATTAATAAGGAGGTTAGTAAGATTTTTTTATAATAAGCAGGACTCCTCAAAGAACACAAAACTCCATCCACAATATCAAAACAGCAGTTAACTCCTCTAACCAGTTTGGTATTTACACAGTTCATTTTATATTTTATTAAAATATCTAAATTTCCATGTCTATTAAGATAGAAATAAAGCCTTTCAAATATTTCTTTATCATACTTACTCATTTCTTTACATTATTCTGTTTAATAGCTCTGCTCTTAGTATTAAGAAATGCAGTATTAATGTCTAGAAACAGAATGATTACAACAAATATGGAATAAACGCATGTCACACCATTGCATCATTACTTGCAAGAAGACATGCTGAATATTATCATGCCATATGTTAAATAGTAGAAGTTTTAATTGAATGCAAACAGTAAATGCATATTGTCATACATCTCTACAGGATTCATATTATAGTTATTAAACCTGTTGGTTTGTGCCAACTGAGCAACAGATAGTGACAGAATATTAACAATCTCCTCAAAAGATTCTTCTGTTTCAGAAATACTATGCATCAGTGCTGATTTACTCTATCCTGAACTTTCTCTCTGTACATGCATATGTTTAAATCAAGGCTGAATGACTGCCAAACCAGCACTGACCTCTCAATAGGGGTGACATTAAGAATTTTTTTGTGGTTTGTGCTTTTGAACAAAGTAACATATAACTTCCAGAGGCTCCCAGTCAATGCATACATTCACAGTTCTTTGTTCACCATCTTCTTTTGTGTCAGTGACTTTTAGATGGAAAAAAATATAGCTCTAGCTTTAAGCTTTGCTCTTTTAGTGCTTGCAGATTGTAATATATATTTTTTTCATGACAGCTATGAACACATAAAGATGATGTTATTATGACACATGAGAAACAGAAAGAAACTGAGTGTGAGAATAGGACCTTGGATATCTTGAGGGTAAAATAGATATATTGTTGAATTTTTTACAGTACAAACACTCCTCTTGAGAGGAATGATGTTATTTTTAGATAGATATGATGCCCTATTTTATTTTTTCCTAAGGTTTGATAATTTCCTATACTGTAATATAATATAATCTTGAAAAGCAAAGGCAGTTTTGTCAACCATATCCCTTCCTGAATAATATAATGCTTAGTTTTTTATAATTTAAATGTCAGTAAGGACTGATTTATTAAAATGCATGCAGGTAAATGTGTTTATTCTTTCATCATAAATTGCACAGTTGCTTAATTTTATTTACTTCTGTAAAATAGCTATAACATCACTGCAGATATGGCAACCAAGAATTCACATGTTCACATTTTATAGATCTCTCAAACAAAGAAAAGGTGTGTTTCCATGACAACCAAACCAGTAATATCCATTGGTATGTGAATAAGATATTTTTTAGCATTATGTAGATTTTCTTTTTAAAATATGACATTTAGTTACTGAGATAGAATTTATGAATGTGTAAACATAAGTACATTATGTGTTGCTGAATTTGTTTATGATTTTCTTATTTATTTTTTTTGTTTTGGAGGGCAGTGTCACTGGCCCTCACATGCGGGACCCGAACCAGGGCCGCTGGCTTCACAAGCCAGCGCTTAACCACCGCGCCACTCGGCCAGCCCGTTTATGATTTTCTTGACCAAAAGCACTGGGAATGTTCAACCCCAAGAATGACCCTGACTGGAATCAAAGATTTATATTCTTTGCTTTGATTTTCATCTGAAGGGAAGGGGACTGGGGGATTTTATTTTATTTATTTTGCTTTTTAGGTTTTTGATGGAAGGGGAGGAAGTCAGAGGTAACAAATCCCTTCAATAGACTGTTAAAAAAAAAAAGTATTAAGCTCTTGTATTCCTGCTCCTAAAAAGGGAAAACATGGGGGAATAAATTTGAATTATACTAACACTTCAAAAAAAAACCCCAAAACTTTCTGTATCTTAGCTTTTCTATGACTCTCATTTGATCACTAGAAAAATATACTCCATATAGCTGGTCTAGTCTAATTCTAGTTAATTCTATGGTAAGTTTGAGTGCTAAATAATGCCTACATGTTCTTTTCTTTATAATAAACCAATTTTTAAAGAAAATTCTTTTTTTGTTGTTTGTATATGTTTTTACAACAGTCTAACTTGCTTAGTTATTATAAAGTATATGCTCCAGGAATGTGGAGCAAACTATAAAGATCAGGAGATATTTATAAAAGAATACAAATACCAGAAAAGGCCAAACAAGTTTTACAGTATCCCATCTAATCATTTATATAAAATTATTTACACTAACTTATTTGGGCTCCAAAACTTAAGGTATCACGAAAGACTTTGCCTTTCCTATTGCACTTAAATAGATAAAGCTTGATTCTAAAATTCAAGGCCATGCATTTACTTATCTTGAACTTCTATTCCATTTTAATTTTCCTTGCTCCTATTCTTAGCCTATATTGCAACCAAAGTGGATTAAAATTTTATAAATTTATCCCTCCGGTCCAACACAGTGACTGACACATAGTGGTAAATATTAAACACAAAAAGAATTTACATATTGAATGGAGCAAATCCTGGTGTAGCAGGACCAGTTGTCTTGTTTTTTTCTAGTGATAAATTTTCCACACAACTGATTTGAAAACTACACGTAGTAACTTCCACTTGGCCTTAGGATAACAGTGGTTGCTTAAATGTAAATCTTTATACATTCTCCCCCAAAATTTATACACATAAATGGGATGTACCAATAAAATCACACATAATTCACTTACCCTATTCCAAGGAGAAAGACACATGAACTTCAAAATACTTGTAAGTAGAGGACCGGCCAAGTGGCGCATTGGTTAAGAGCTGGCTTGGCAAGCCAGCGGCCCCGGTTCGGATCCCACATATGAGGGCCAATGAGGGCCAATGACACTGCCCTCAAAAAAAAAAAAAGACTTGTAAGTAGAAAAATACACACAAAACACTAACACATCTATCAACAGCACTCACGTGGTCACTTCATGAATATAGAGCATGGGCTGGAGAGAGAGGGTGTATGAAAGACTGTGCCATGAAAATGAGCATCATTGAACTGAAGACATATCTAAAGCATAAGTAAATCTCCAGAAAGGAAAAGTTTATCACAAAATGCTAAAACACTGAATACAGGTCTGAAAAGTATTAACACAACATTGACTACAAGGAAAATAATCAAATGGGAAAGACTAAGCAAACTCCCAAAGGAGAAAATAATGATAATAATAAAGAAATAAGTTAAGAGAGAAAATAGTTGAATATGTCAGGCAAAGAAGATCAAGCCAACATAAAATTGGAGCCACTAAAACAGAAGAAAAAAAAAAACCAATAAAGTAACCTGAAATAATACATAAGCTATATTTTTAAAAGATTTTTCAAAACAATAGAAAAATTAAATCTATATATTGAAAGAATGCATCACATATCTGAGATAATTGACCCAGGTAAACTATAAGACATATCCTGTAATCAATTTAGACTTTAAATTCATAGAAAAAAATTCTTCAGAGTCTCTAAAAGGAAAAGATAAAATATTTATAATAGTACATAAATAAGACTAGAATAATTCTTAAACACAGAAATTTAAAAAAATTGGAAAAAAACAGCAATTTCAAGAAACTCAAGAGAAGAAAATATAAGACAAACATTTTATATATCCATTATATTTTAGACTATAGAAACACAGTTTAAACATTCAGAAATTCAAGACATACTGTACTGTAGAATCTTTCCTCAAAAATATGTTGGAGAATGAACTTCATCCACTAAGAGGTGTATGAGGGATATTATAGGAAGATATTTGTGGGTGAGGATTTAATATATTGAACTCTACATCAATTAAAGATTAAAACAATGTTTGGAAGAGTAATATATGTAAAAAGAATGATAAAATAGAAAACAAAAACAAGAAAAAGAGGAGAGTAAGGGCAAAATATAATAAAGTCATTGATGTATAAAAAATAGGTGATAATTAAAGAATATCATTTAAAAGTGAAAAAAATTAGATGGTAAAAGCTTAAGAAAGAAAGGAGGTTAAGGACACTAAAATGATATAAACTCAAAGGTAACCAAAGTTACAAAAATACAACTTTTTCTTAATACAAGAAGATATTACTCATTTTTATGAACTAATAAGAAAGGATTTCCTGGTAAGATACTAAGTTGGGGGAAGGGTTTGGGAGGAGAGCCAACAAATAAAAAAACAAAAAAATAAAAAAATAAGAATACACACACACACTTTAACATTTCTGAATAAAATACAAGAGAACCAGGGGCCGGCCCAATGGCTCAGTTGGTTTAGAGCTCGCTCAAGAGTGCGAGCTGAGCTCTGAGCAATGGCGATTCGATGCCAGCCTGAGCTGAATTGCCGTCGAGCTGCCTACAGGTGGCAGGATGGCTCAGCTAAAAAAAAAAAAAAAAAATACGAGAGAACCAGAAAAATGTATCTGTCCATGTGTCTGCTTAATTTTGCAAAGAAAGACACAGGAAGGACCCCCTAAAGCTAATGAAACTTGTTTGTTTATATAGGGTGGGAGCAGGGGAATTGGATAGAAGGGGTAGAAAGGAGCTACACTCCTCTATATCATTTTGTAATGATTTGACTTTAGAATCATGTTAATGCCCTACATGTACAAACTATAAAACTAAATTTTAAAACAATGGAAAAAACTATAAAATGGAATACAAACAGAAACAGATGGATACAATTGTATTTCACATGAATAATATGACCATGGTAAAGGAAAAAATATAGTACTAATTCAAGTAACTTTGGGAGAGAGATTTTGACTTCCTACCTAAGTATTAAAAAAATAAAAAAGGTTAAAAATCTTCAACTTTACTAACAGATGGGGAGATTTTTAATGTTATTGGTATGGTGATTCTGAAAACATCATGTAATGTTCTAAGATTATAAATATAAATATATCCCTTGATGTTGTTGTAAGGCAGCATTCTTATAATGGAAGAAATGGAAGAAAACCATTACCAGATAGAATGGTGAAAGTTAAAAAAGAAAAATTTGGGTGGGTATGGGATCAGGGATTATTAGTACAGAGCCATGAATTCCAAATACTGAGATCTGTCCTTTAAAAGACCTAAAAGTAAAGTACAAAATGGGAGTGGGGTGGGGAGGAGAGAAATATCTAACCTGCAGTAGAATCCTTTTTTTCCTTTTTAATTAATGTTTATAGAGGTGACAATTGTTAGTAAAGTTACATAGTTTTCAGGTATGCAATTCCGTAATACATCATCTATATATCATATTGTGTGTTCACAACCAGTCAGTTCTCCTTCCATCACCATATATTTGATCCCTTTTACCCTCATGTACCACCCTTCCAAACAACAAATGTAACACAAATGTTATAGTAAGAAATCACCATTTTTAGAACCTCTAAATTATAATAGACTCAGGCAAGAATCATTAAGAAATTCTAAAACTAGACATGGAAAGTTTTATGAAAAACATATTTACTTCCTTTTTCCGTAAATTAGACGATTTTATGTAATTCATAAATGTGGAATCATGCAGTATTTGTCCTGTGACTGACATTTCATTTAGCATAATGTCTTCCAGGTCCATCAATGTTGTTGAAAATGGTAGGGTTTCCTTCTTTGTTCAGGTGGAATATATTCTATTACATGTATCCACCACATTCTTCATCCTTTCATCTGTCGATGGACATTCTGGGTTATTTCCCTATCTGGGCAATTGTGAGTAATGCTGCAATGAATGTAAGAGTACAGATTTCTCAAGATAATGATTTCATTTTCTTTGGATGAACACACAGAAGTGGAAATTGCTGGATCATATGGTAGTTCTATTTTTAATGTTTTGAGGAACCTGTATGTTATTTCCTTAAGGGTTACATCAATTTACATTCCCACCAACAGTATAAAAGAGATCCCTTTTCTACACATCCTTAACACTTGTTTTCCTTTCTCTTTTTGATGATATTTTAACAGCTGTGAGGTGAAAACATGTATTTTAATCTGTATTTTCCCAGATAATTGGAAACGCTGACCATTTTTTCATGTTCCTTTTATGTCTCCTTTGCAAAAATGTGTGTTAAGTTTCTCTGCCCATTTTTAAATTAGAATGTTTCTTATTTTCATTATTGAGTTCTGTGAGTTCTTTATATATTTTGGATATTAACCTCTTATCAGATATGTGATTCGTTTATATTTTCTACCATTCCATAGGTTGCCTTTTCATTTTGGCATTGGTTTCCTTTGCTATGCAGATTATTTTATTTTGATGCGGTCTCACTTAGTTATTCAGGCTACCTTTGTTTTCAGTACTCCGTCCCTCCCAAAATTATTGCCAAGACTGACAAATTTTATGATTCCAGGTCTTATGTTCAAGTTTTAAATTTATTTTTAGTTGATTTTTGTGTACGGTGTAAGATAGTAGTCCAGTTTCATCCTTTTGTATATGACTGTCTAGATTTCCCAACAGAATTTATTGAAGAAACTGTTATTTCCCTGTTGAATATTCTTGGACTCTTTCCATTAAACTAAATATCCATATATGCTATGCATATATTGCCTTTATTGAGTTTTTATACTCAATATGTTAAGGTGGTTTTTTTTATCATGAAAGAATGTGCATTTTGTCAAATGTTAATTCTGTATTTATTGAGCTAATCATATGATTATTATTTTTTTTATTTTTCTGAGGACAGTGTCACTGGCCCGCACATGTGGGATCCGAACCAGGGCCGCTGGCATCCCAAGCCAGCTCTTAACCACCGCTCCACTCGGCCGGCCCCATATGATTATTTTTTTTATCTTTTATTGTATTAATGTGATGTATCCCATTGATTTGCATGTGTTGAATCATCCTTGCATCCCAAGGATAAATCCTACTTGATCATGGCATATAATTCTTTTAACATGCTGTTGAATTCAGTTTCCTAATTATTTGTTGAGAATTTTTGCATCTGGACTCATCAGGGATACTGATCTGTAGTTTTCTTTTCTTGCAGTGTACTTACCTGGCTCTGGTATCAGGGTAATGCAGGCCTTATAAAATGCATTTTTAAGTATTCCCTCCTCTTCTATTTTTTGGAAGAGTTTGAGAAAGATAGGCATAATATTTGGTAGAATTCCCCAATGATGACATCTGGTCTTGTGCTTTTTTTTGTTGGAAGGTTTTTGATTATTGGTCTATTCATATTTTCTACATCTTCATGGATCAGTCTTGATAAGATGCATGTTTCCAGGAATTTATCAATTCTCCTAATTTTTCTCATTTGATAGCACAAAATTGTTCACAGAATTTGCTTATGCATTTTTGTGGTATCAATTGTAATATCCCCTCTTTCATTTCTGATTTTAGTTATTTGAGTCTTCTCTTTTTTTCTTAGTTTATTGAAAGTTGGTCCATTTTGCTTATCTTTTGAAAAAAACAGTTCTTAGTTTCATTACTTTTTTCTATTATTTTTTCTGTTTAATTCTGCTCTTTTTTTTTTTTTTTTTTTTTTTTGCCTCTTCTAACTTTGGTCTTAATTTTTTCTTCTTTCTCTAGTCCCTTAAGGCATAAAATTAAGTTTTTTTTGAGATCTCTTTTCTTATATAGGCATTTATTTCTATAAACTTCCCTCTTAGAACTGCTTTAAGAGCACCCTTTAAGTTTTGGAAGGCTGTAATTTCATTTTTACTTGTTTGAGGATTTTTAAAAATTTCCCTTTTGATTTCCACATTGTCCTGTTTGTTTAAAATTGTGCTGTTTAAAATTCACATATTTGCAAGTAGTTCAGATTTTCTCTTTATGTTATTTCTAATATACCATTATGGTCAGAAAATATACTTGGCATAATTTCAATCTTCTTGAATTTTCTAAGTCTTGTTTTTTATGACCTATCATAGCATTTATCCTAGAGAATATTCTATGTGTGTTTGAGAAGAGTATGTATTCTGCTGCTATTGAATAAATTGTTCTATAGGTGCTTAGGCCAATTGGTCTAAAATGTGGTTCTAGTCCAACATTTTTTGTTGAATTTTTTCCCTGGATAATCTATCCATAATCCCTCCAAGTGTTCAGATCTGTTAGTATTTGCTTCACATATGTAGGTGCTTTGATGTTGGGTGAGCATATGTTTATGATTGTTATAACTTCTTGTGAATAGACTCCTTTATCATCATAAAATGGCTTTCTTTGTCTCATGTTAATGTTTTTGGCTGCTTAAACTGTATTTCTTGCTTAAACAAATAGATAACATTTCTTTGTTTTGGTTTCTACAAAGCATGGACTATCTTTTTCCATCTCTTCACTTTGAGTCTATGTGTTCTTAAAGCTGAAGTGAGTCTCTTATAGGTGACATATAGCTGGATCTTATTTTTTCTTTTTTTCTTTTTTAATACTCATCTAGACTCCCTATGCCTTTTGATTGGAGAATTCAATGCATTTACATTTGGAGTCATTACTGATATGTAAGGACATACTAATGCCATATTAATTGTTTTCTGGATGTTTTGCTGTTCCCTTTTTTCCTTTCTTCCTATCTGCTCCCTACCTTTGTAAATTAATATGCTTCACAGTGATATGCTCTGATTCTCTCTTCTTCATATCTTGAGGATCCACTACAGGTGTTTGTTTTGCCTTTACCATGAGACTCACATAAAGCATATTAGAGATATAACATTCTATTTTACATTGAAAATAGCTTAACTTCAATTGCGTACAAAAATTCTACCCATATATTCCCACCTTTAATAATTTTCATGTCACAATTTGCTTCCTTTCATATTTTGTATTCACTACTAATTATTGTGGCTATAGTTATTTTTAGTGTTCTTGTCCTCTAACATTTATACTACAGTTAAATGGTTAACATACCACCATATTATGTGTCACAGAGATTATGGTTCAAATCTCAATTCAGCTGATTACTATTTGTTTTAATTTGAGCCAAAAGTCAATTATTATTTTTGTGAGCACACTAAATTTAGATTTAAAATTTATAATTATGAAACTCCTGCTTTAATTATATTAATCAGAAGAGGTAACTAAGAAACCCTGGAACCACTTATTGCTTACTGTATACACATTTAGTCTCTTTTAATGTTTAGATCAAACAAACAAATGCTTAACCTAGTTCTTCTCAAAGGTGGTCACTAAACTATCAATACTACCTATATATATCTTATCACCATCTACTGGTGTCAACATTTTACTACTTCAAGTTAAATATGGAAAGCTTACCTCCCTTTATGTCCTTGCACCCTCTCCCATTTATAATTGTCTTAAATGTTTCTTCTACATACTTGGAGAACCATATCAGAGAGTGTCAGTATTTTTGTTTCAATTTACAATTATTTTATAGTAAATTTGAACAAAGGATAGACTACTATACTTATCTATGTGTTTGTTCTTTCTGCTGGTCTTCCTTCCTGATATGGAAAGATTTATTTTTTTCCTTCTTGTTCAGAGAAATTATTTTGACTATTTTTTTAGGTTAAGTCTGCTGGCAACAAATATCTTACTTTTCTGAGATATTACTTACTTATTTCACCTGAGAATGTAATATTTTACCCTTCTTTCCTGGAGGATACTTTATTCAATATAGAATTCTGGATTGATAGCTCTTTTCTTTTAGCAATTGAAAGATGTAATGTCATCCTTTCTGACCTTTATGGTTCTGATGAAAACTCAGTTGTTATTTATTTATCATCTATTATCTATCTATCTATCTATCTATCTATCTATCTATCTATCATCTATCATCTATCTATCTCTAGATAATGATTCTTTTCTTTCTGGTTGCTTTCAAGATGTTTCTTTGTAATTTTCAGAAATATGATAATGATGTACCTTGGCATGTATTTCTTTGGGTTTTCATCTTTGAGACTCAATCAGCTTCTTTAATCTGTAGGTTATGCCTTTTGACAAATTTATGAAATTTACAATCATATTTCTTTAAGTATTTTTTTCTGCAATGCCTACCTAGCTCACCTTTCAACAGCACTTATCCCAACCCATCTGCTCCTTTCCACTTTGATGACAGGGGTGTTAAATCTTTTGTTATATACCCATATGTCCCTAATGTACCCTAATGTGGTTTATTTCAAGTTTCTTTGTGTCATTCAGACAGAGTATTATCTTGGTGATGTCATTTGTTAATGGTCTTTTCTCATTCAAGTTGAGATTTTTCTAGTTTTAGTATGATGACTGTTTTATTGCTATTGTTGTCGTTGTTTTTAAACCTGAAAATTTGGGGTATTATGTTATAAGCTCTGGGTCTTATCTGAATATTTTGTTATAGCTGGACTTATCTTACAACTCTGGTTGGGGAAACATCACTGTCTCATTATTGCTAAGAGACTATGTTCCCTATTTGGCCTCCATTGACACTGTGGAGGGATGAGACTTCTTGCCACTGAGAAGTGGCCTGATTCTCCATTAGGTCTCTTCTAACAGCATCCCAGCTGAGAGAGAAAGTAGTGCCCCATTATTGCCACATAGTTGGGAAAATCTTGGTTTTCTAATTGGTTTCCATGGACATCATACAAGGTAGGCCTCCTTATCACTTGATAGGGATAAAATTCTGCTTCTTGACTTAGACTTCTTTGGTGCTTGGGATGTTCCTATATAGTTTGTAAAGATGAAAGTCCTGGGTTCCCATTTGACCTTTGACCTTTGCTGAGAAAACTGGCAATGGGCCATTATTTGCACCGAGGTATTTGTTTGGAGTGGAGTGGATATTTTCTAAAACTTTTTTGTCTTGCTAGGCCCCTTTATTGATCCTTTTGTTAGCACAGCAAGTTTTTCTTAAGACTTTTATTGTCTGGATTCTTTTTTTTTTTAAAGATTTTATTGGGGAATTGGGGGAAGGGAACAACGTTGAGGAATTGGGGAAGGAGAATAGCCAAGTTGTTGTCTTTCAATCTTAGTTGTGGAAGGAGCACCAAACTAAGTTCCAAGTCCAGTCATGTCACTCAGCTCAAGGTGCTGTGTTTAATTAGTTGTGGTGGGTGTAGCCACCATCCCACGCGGGAGTAGAACCAGGAGCCTTGTTGTTAAGAGTAGAGGCTCCATCCCCAGAGCCACCCAGGAGGAAGCTTAGCTCAAGGTGCCAGTCTTAGTTACAGGTGGGCATAGCCCACGATCTCGAACAGGCAGTCTTCTTATTAGAAGAATGTGCTCTTACCAGCTGAGGCATCCTGCCACCTGTTGGCAGTTCAGTGGCAGCTCAGCTCGGGCACAGCTCACTGACCCATGTGGGAATCGAACAGGCAACGCTGTTGCTCAGAGTTAGCACTCTTAAGCTAACTCTTAACCAACTGAGCCACTCGGCCAGCCCTATTGTCTGGATTCTTTAGCATTTCCAGGTTGCCTGCATTTTCAGTACTCAATCTGAAAATCCAGGAAACTCATTAACATTTTGTTTCTTGTATCCTGAGATTCCTAGCCACTGTTTCTCTGTTTCTTCTTTTCTCTCAACATTTCTGAGTCTTATTTATATTTGTTTTATATATAAATATATATATATATATATATATATATATATATATATATATATGTTCCAGAGTTTTAAGCCATATTTAGCAAGAAGAATAGAGAAAAGTACTCTACTCCATCTTTTCAAAACTCCAGTGTCCATGTTGTTAGCCTGCCTTTTATCTTACCTTTCAGAGAAGTTATGTACGTAAAGTTCATGCTCAATATACGATCATACAAGAACTCCCTAAATTTTATTACCTACATTTGTAAAAATGGGACAATAATATTAATAGTCCAGGATTTCTGCGAATAGTAAGCCACAAGAATTAAGTAAAGATTTTGGCACAGTACCAGGAGTTTAATTAGCATTTAATAAATTGTACCTTTACAAATAGAAACCACAACTTCAAAAGATTTCAGTAGAAAAAAAAAGTGGAAGAGAGAATAAAGCAAAAACTAATGTCAAGAATAACACTAGAGGGAAATGAAAATTTAACTCATAATAATGATCCTTAATGTTTTTGACTACCAATTATGTTCTAGTCTTTGTAACTATTTTATGTTTAATTTTGAATATTATGAGGCAGATAAATTATCATGTCATTTATACATGAAAACAACTCAAGAAAAGAGAGATAAGTCCCATTACCCAGCTTTCAAAGAAGTCAATATATGGCAGAGGTTGTAAATCTGTCCAGGCAATATCTCCCCAGAGGGTGATCTGTTCTGACTCTGCAATATCTCACTATTTTCATACTGACCTCTTCAAATTATACCATGCTAAGTATATATTTATGACTTTTAGAATCTCGTAAAAAATCATCTAGAGTCTTTTGAACACAAATAAAAAGTATAAATATACAATCAATATCCTATCTAGTGAAATTAAATGAGCTCTTTATATTCAAGCCACAAAATTATGGTACAAATGAATAAACCAAATTACTTAAAACACAATAGAGCAAAATAAAAATAATGGCTATATGGTTAAAATAAAAAAAAAAACTGATTTGAAAAGCAGAAAAATAATCACTACTCTAGGACAAAGTAAACAATACAGTATCTTGAAAAAAAAAACAAAGCTGTGGATTTAACATCACTTTAGCTATTCAAGGTGAGGCATAAGCTATATTAGTGCTTTGAGACTACAAATTCCCTCCCACAGTAATGAAGAAGAAAAGGAAAATGAGACCAGAAATACCCTCTTACTCTAATTTTTTTCAGCTGTGGACCGCATGATCCACTGTTGGTGTTATCTGTATAACCACATAGTAAAACTACCCATTAGTGTCTTAAACCTCATTTCATTTGTTTGCTTGCTTGTTTAAAATATGTGTGTTTTCGGAGGTGGGGGTAGGGAGCAGGAGATGAGGGGAGATAGCAGGATGCATGCAAGTCTACTGCAACTGAGTGTCTAGATAAGAGCAGTATTTGGCAAAGTGTGGTCTCTGAACAACCTGCACTGCCTGACCTAGAAAATAGCTTACAATGCCAATTCTAAGCTTCACCCCAAATCTGGTTGAATCGGAACCTCTGGTTGTGGTGTCCCTACCCCTGTGTTTCAACATATCCTCTATGTAATACATACAGATTCTAAAATTTGAAAACCATTGGTGTAGAACACCAGCTATCTATCTTATATCCTATCAACTGGTGCCATTAATTTTTACATGTCACTCCAACCCAAAGAATTATAAAACCAATCCTTTCAAGGACAGAGACACAGAGGTATGCCCTGTAATAAGTCTTAGTACATATACCTGACATAAATGATTTCCTTTCCACCGGCATTGGACACTCACTTTCCCACTAACTCATTCCTTTCCGGTGACCTTCACCTACCACCACCTTCCTTGGTGCTTTGGCTTTGCCATGCTAATGAAATACATCTGAACCCCTGCCACTGACAATCAGTTCTTCCTTCAAACTTGACTTCTCTCCTGAAACACTTTTCCTTATTTGAAATCAGCCTCCTTGGCTGATACTCTGCTTGATACTCTGTCAACATCCCCATCCAATCTTACAAATTGGGTAAATGGCTGCCTCAGGTTGATGGTTGATTGTATGCCAGTCATTGAGATTACAGAAATAAACAAAATAGTCAAGTTTCATATGTTCATAGTTTATAATCAAGAGTAGATGACAAATATCAATGAAGTAATTTTCAGTGTGAACTGTTATAAAGGAAAATTTTATGAACTAGGAACCTGTCCGAGGAGAATAATACATTCCAAACTGGAGACTCACAAAATGCTACTCTGATAAACTGCATTTAAGTAGAATCCTAGAGCAGGATGAGCAGAAATTATGTAGATGCAGGAGACAGAGGAGGAACGTGTGCATTTCCTAAGGCAGGAGGATGGCATATTTAAGCATCACAGAGAAGTGTAAATGGAAGAGAGTGGCATGAGGATGACGTGGGGGAGGATATGTAGTTGCACAGTGTTCAGTTTGAGAATTAGATACTCAAGACATTGTAAACCAGGTAAAGTGTATTGAACTAAACTCCAACGGTACTGAAAAAAAAACAAAAACATAAAACATACTGATGATGAGTGGTATGAAGATATTTGCCGTTAAGAAATATTGCTTTAAAAACTACAGATAATAAATTTGAGGATGAAAGTGGATAGGGGTGAAGAATCTATTCAGGTTAAGAAAGGGAGAGATGGTGAGAACTGGGACCAGAGTGATGGTACTGGAGTTAGTGTTTCAGATCGTTTGAGAAATGACTATTTTTTCCCAGGGCGAGTCAAGAATATAACATGATTTAAATTATACGTGAATTGATAATATCAGTATCATGTTATTCAATTTTTGTTGTCATTTACTTATTTTAAGATATATTTTTCAAATTCTTTTATATGATTCAAATTCATATATATATATATACATATATATGTCTAACATATATATGTGTATATATATATATCATATGTATTTTATATATGTATATATGTTTTTTCTCAATATACCCATTGAATGAAGGACTGAAGAAAGCATCGACTCTTAAGAAAGAGTTAAACACTTACCAATTGTCATTTGCATTAGAATTTGTATTCTTTAAAAACACACACATTCTCACCATTACACAAAATGGACTTGAAGTTAAGGCTTGGGTTCTTTAAAGTATGAATGTATCATGGCTGAATAACACATGTTCATATTTTAAATATTATTCAGTCATGAGAAAAAAAAACAAACAAACCCTGCCATTCGTGACAACATGGATAAACCTAAAGTGAGATTAATCAAATAGAGAAAGACAAATGCTCTGTGACATCGCTTATATTGGAATCGAAAAGAGTTGAACTTGTAAAAACCAACAATAGAATAGTTGTTATCACAGGCTGGGGTGGGGGTTTGGATGTAGGTTATTTAAGGGTACAAACTTGGAACTAGTAGATAAATAAGTCCTGGAGAACTAATGCACAGCATGGTGATTATAAACAATATGGCATTATAACCTTCAAAATTGCAAAGAGACAGGATCTGCTTTAAACTTATACAATGTTATATAACAATTATATTTCACTATAAAATAAAGTGCAAATGTATCATCACACGCACTGCTGTAAATAAAATCACTTGCAATAATAAATGTTTTCCTAGAATTTTCAATATCATGAAAAGTTTATTTTGAATTTTATACCTTAATCTAAAAATTAATGGGAGTATCTTTCCCTTCAAAGTTAGCTTATATCATATTAGAAAAAAAAATTGTTTTAGATGTATTGCCTATTTATTCATACAGCCGACTGAGAAGGAACCTCAGTGACCACAGTTTATATTTTATGATTATACAGTAATCCAATTAAAACTTAATCAAGGCGAGAAGATAGGGTTTTGACCAACAATTGTTTTCTATGACTAACTTTAACTTACATTTCAATTATCCTCATTGCTGATGTATAAATGGCATCACATAAGTACTGACGCCTATACAGTTTCTTATATTCTGCTCACACACAAAAAAAAATCACCAATTAAATGGACATCTCTTCTTTTATAACATGGGTTTTGAGTATTAAAATGAAAAGGTACTCATTTAGCTTCATTTTTTATCTTTGAAGTATAGAGCTGAACAGAGCATTGCTTTCACACTTGTGACAAGAAAATAGATGAACAAACAGCAATTTAACATTTTTCTTTATTCTATAAGAGAACTGAGGTTGCAGAGCAAATGAAGAATCCAAAATATGGAGAGAGGTAGGAACCTGCAAGGAAAAGTAAGACTGGAACATTTATGTACCTAAGGCAGAAGACACAGACCATGACAGAAACTTGTGAGAAGTTTCAGCTAAAAACCTTAAGAAATTCCTAAGGTTGCATGGGCTAGCATAAGAAGTGAGGAAGTTACAGGTTTCAGACAGGAAATTCATACCCTCTTGCAGGCTTTTCCTTCAGAAAGTCCTTTAAGAGCTCACAGGCTCATGGGGGAGAGAGGAAAGAATTCAAAGAAAGCTTTCATTGTGATGTTGACTGGGGGAAGTGGACAAAACTCAGTTCAAACTTCACCCATGATCACCTTCCAATCTTTTCTAAAGAATAACAGCTTTAATATGCAGAAGAGAGAAGGAAAAGAAAAACAATAACCAAAACAAACAAATATAAAAAGAAAATATCTGGTATCTGTAGCCTAAATGCACAGGTGGACACCAACTACAGTTTGGAAATGGCAACAGGGAAAAGTGAAAAGTTCTAATTTTAAGAAAGGGGCACCTTATAACCCAGCAATTCCACTATTAGGTATTTATCCAGAGAAACCCAAGACGCTAATTCAAAAAAACATATGTACCCCTATGTTCATTGCAGTACTATCTACAATAGCCAAGACTTGGAAACAACCGAAATGCCCATCAGTAGACGACTGGATTAAGAAGCTGTGGTACATTTATACAACGGAGTATTACTCAGCTATAAAGAAGAATGAAATCATACCATTTGCAACAATATGGATGGACCTAAAGAACGTTATGCTAAGTGAAATAAGTCAGCCAGAGAAAGACAAATACCATATGATCTTACTTATGTGTGGAATCTAAAGAACTGAATAAACAAGCAATGTAAACTGAAATTGTCTCAGAGTCTCAGGAGAAAAACTGATGAGGGCTAGATGGGAGGGGATGGGCATGAGGGAGAAGGGGAAAGGATGAGGCAACATAATTTGGTAACTTCAATATTGCCACACAGACAGGAAAGACAGTTGGAGGAATATAATCAATAATTTTGTAAATATTTTTTAGGGGGCCAGATGGACTTATGGCTTCTTACAGAGACCACTTTATTGACGGTGTAGAGGCCTGACCACTGCACTGTACATCTGAAGCTGCCGTTGAATAATATTATATCGCAACTATAATTTAATATATATATATATATATATATATATATATATATAATTACGGGATGTGTAGTACAGTGTGGGGAGTGGAGTCAATGGAATTTTAATAGCTACATACGATATTGGGGGTGGGGGTGGATTGGGGGAGAGGGGTTTTCATTTTGTGAGGGGTGAAAAGGTGAAAAGCATAACTATTGCATTGTTTTGTACACCTGAAACTAATTTAAAACAACTAAAAGGGGGCAGACCATATGCCAGCATTACATCTGGAAGAGGACAGAAATGTTTGTGAGGGCCACATTCCTGAGATTCAGGCTTACAGTGCTTTCCTAAAACTGTGAACTAACCAAAGAATGCCATTTCATTCTCACCTACCACCAACACAATAAAAAACAAATAGTTTCACATAAAACTAAAGTGGAATACAGTAAGAGGTACTAGAGAATTCTCTGGAAGGCAGTACAAAGAAAAGATTCAATGCCAAGTGCACAGCAAATTTATCAAAGGGATTTGAGACCTCTGATGCACTGAGGATAAAGTTTCTTTTTTTTTTCTTTTCTTTTCTTTTTTAAGTAGACTTAGATTGTTTGTAAATTTATATTGCAAACTCTAGGGCAACCACTAAAAGAAAAAAAGTATAACTGATATGCTAAGAAAGGAGAAAAAAAATGGAAGCATATACAATGCTCAATTAAAGCCATAAAGGGAGAGAAAGAAAGGGAAAAAAATAGAACAAAGTTAATTAATGGAGATCAATAAGATTATATTGAGAGGAAAGTTTATATTGAGAGGAAAAGGACTGAGATTAATCGACACAAGATTGAAGTAGAACAAACTTGGAGGACTTACACTACTCGACTTCAAGAATTACTATAAAACCACAATAATCAAGGCAGTATGGTAGTGATGAAAGAATAGACAAATAGATCAATGAAATAGAATAGAGAGCTCAAAAATAGACAGACATGAATATAGTCAACTATCCCTGACAAAGGGCAAAAGGTAATACAAGGGAGCAAAGACAGTCTCTTCAACATATGGTGCTGAAACAACTGGACATTCACATACAAAAAAAAAAAAAATGTATACAGACACAGACCTTTTACCCTTTTGCAAAATTTAACTCAAATGGATCATAGACCTACATGTAAAATGCTAAACTATAAAATTCCTAGAATATAATATAGGAAAAACCCTAGATAACCTTGGGTATGGTGGTGCCTTTTCAGACACAACACAAAAACACACAATACATTGCATAAACAATTGATGTGGTGGACTTAATTAAAATTGAAACATCTGGTCTTCAAAAGACAATATTAAGATAAATAGTAGACAAGCCACAAACTGGGAGAAAATATTTGCAAAAGACACATTTGGTAGAAGATTGTTACCCAAAATACACACAAAAAAAGGTAAAACTCAACAGCAAGAAAACAAACAACTCTATTTAAAAGTAGTCTAATAACTTTGATATATCTTTACCAAAGAAGATACATATTCGTATGGCAAATAAAGATATGAAAAGATGCTCTATATCATAAATCATCAAGAAGTTATAAATTAATCAATAAGATACAATTACACAGCTATTATATAGAATTGCTCAAATCAGAAGTGATGACTACACCAAATATTGGCAAAGATGTGGAGGAACAGTAACACTTATACATTGTCAGAGGGAATGCAAAATGGTGTGGCCGCTTTGGAGGACAATTTAGCAGGTACTTACAGAACTAGACATACTATTACCATATTATCCTGCATTTGGCTCCTTGGTAGTTATGCAAAGGAATTGAAAACTTATTTTCAAATATAACCTGCATAAGGATGTTATAGTAGCTTTATTCATAATTGTCAAAACTTGGAAGCAACCAAGATGTCCTTCAGGAAATGAATAGATAAATAAACTATGGTACAACCAGACAATGGAATATTATTCAGTGCTAAAAGAAATAAGCAATCTAGCCATGAAACGACTTGGAAGAAGCTTAAATACACATTACTAAGAGAAAAAGCCAATATGAAAAGGCTACATCCTGTATGATTCCAACTATATGACCTTATGGAAAAGGCAAAATTATGGAAGCAATAAATAAATCAGTGGTTACCAGCATTGGGGTGTAGAAGTGAATAGGCAGAGAACAAATGATTTTCAGGGCAATGAAAATACTCTGTATATTACATTGAATTTGAATTCATACCACCAAAACTGAACCCTGAGATAAACTATGGACTTTGGGTGATTATGAGGTGTTAATGTAAGCTGATCATTGTAAAACTATGGACCATTCTTGTGAGTGATGAGTGATGTGGATAATGGGGGAGGCTATCCATGTGAAGGATACAACATTTGAGAAATCTCTATACAAAGTATTCAATTTTGTTGTAAACCTAAAGCTTCTCTAAAAATAAAGTATTTTAAAGTATAAAACAAAATAGGTAACTGATTTTTGACTAAGGTAAAAATGCAATTTTATTTATTTATTTTTATTTTTTTTATTTTTTTATTTTTTTATTTTTTAATTTTTATTTTTTTGAGTGTCATTGGCCCTCATATGTGGGACCCAAACCAGGGCCGCTGGCTTCCCAAGCCAGCACTTAACTACCATGCCACTTGGCCGGCCCTAAAAATGCAATTTGATGGAGAAAGGACACTCTTCAACAAAAGGTGTGAACCAACTTAATGTTCATATGCAAAATAATGAACCTCATTACATACCTCAGTACTTATACAAATGTTAACTCAGAATAGATCATTAGCTCTCATGTCAAATGCAAAACTATACAACTTCTAGAAGTAAACATAGGAGAAGATATGTCTGAACTGGGATTTGGTGATTTGTTTTCAGATACGACAGCAAAAGCACAATCCATAAAAAAAAGATAGATTGGATTTATTAAATTAAATATTTTGCTCTGAAAACTAAACTGCTAAGAGAATAAAAAATAACAGACTAGGAGAATATATTTGCCAATCACCTGTCTTATAAAGGATTTATATCCAAAAAAACACAACTTAATATCAAAATAAAACCTCAATGATAAAAAGAAAAAAAAAATCACCAAGAAAAGATATGCAAAAGATCTGAACAAAGACTCCTCTAGAAAACATACAAATGGAAAATAAAAATATGAAAAATATTCAACATTTCTAGTCATTAGAGAAATGCAAATTAAAAACACAATGACATAGCACAATATACCTTCAGAATGAATATAAAACATGAAAACAAAGAAAAATATCAATATGAAATGCTGGGAAGAATGCAATGCAGAGTATCAGAACTTTCATTCATTGCTAGTAAGAACACAAAATTATGTAGTTACTTTAGAAAACAGGTTAGCAATTTCTTATAAGGATAAACATACACTCACCAAATAATCCAGCAATCCCACTCCTAGATATTTGCCCAATTAAATTGAAATCTTCTGTTCATAGAAAACCTACATGTGAATATTTATAGCCGTTTTACTGATTAAGTACAAAACCTACGAATAACAAGATGTCCTTCATCAGATGAAAGAGTAAACTGTTGTCCATTCCTAAAACGGACTACTTCTCAGGCTTAAGAAAATGGCCCATTAGTTCACACAATGTGAATTAACTTAAATGCATTTTGCTTCTTGAATGAAGCCAGGCTCCAAAGGCTACAGATTGTTTCACTTCATTAATATGGCATTCTGGGAAAATCAAAACAATAGGGATGGAAGGCTGACCAGTGATTGCCAGAGGTTGACGGAGGAGTGGCTGAGTAAAATGGAGCTACACCAGAGACTTTTTAGATGATGAAACTGTTCTGTATGATACTTCAGTGCTAGACACATGATTCCATGTATGTTTAAAAGTGATAGAACATAATACAAAGAATGAACTTTTTGTAAATTATAAGGAAAATCAAAGAGAACATCAATCACACTATGGAATATAAACTGTGACAAGTGTATCTAACTCTAATACAAATGTATTCACAGTTTCATGAAGGTGGGGGAATGATCTATATAACTTTTGAAAACAGTGTTTTGACTAGATAAAAGCTCCAGAGTAAAAAATAAAGCTGTATACCCTAGTGAGTAAATTTGCTACTCATAGGGGTTAACTTAACACTTCAGAAATTAAGTTACATGTTTGCAACAGTTGGACAAATAGATAAATTATAGATGATGGAAACAAGGTTTCTCACTATCAGAGAAAGAACTAACAAAAATACATATATAAGCAAAGGGGAAGGCATAAATGAACCCTACCTGTGGTAACGGATGACAGTAGGATAGGTAAGTATGAACTCATGTTTATTTAAATATACATACAGATAGATAGATAAATAAATAAATATGTGTATACATAGGTTAGAATATATACATGTTTCCTAACGGTCTACAAAGAGGGTCTAGCACCTTGACACTCAACTGAAATGAGTACTTAGTGCCAAGACCTTGGATTCTAAATTCCAATCTTCAATAAAAGAACCATGGTTCTTTAGAGCATCATTCTAGGGCTGTGATGGAGAAAATGCGAGATGAAACTAGCATCTTGTACAGACAAGAATAAGGAAGTGCTAGAAAAAATAAAAAAATGGCTGAGTACCTTTTAAAAGGATTCAGTAGCCAACCCAAAATGGCTTCCAGTGTCCAAAGGTAGAATATTTAATCAGCAAAACAAATCATTAATATAGGATTGTAATTCAAAAAATAAAATAAATATCCATGAGTGCATACTGATCTACAGTAGTCCCCGGGGGCCTTGTCCATGGGTAAAACATTCCAGGGCCCCTAGCCCATGCCAGAAACCGTGGATAGTACTGAACTCTACATAAGTTTGTTTTATCCTATACACACATACCTATGATGAAGCTTAATTTATAAATTAGGCAAAGTAAGAGATTAATAACAATAAATGAAAATAATATAAAGATAAGTTGTAATCATGTTTAACTTATGTTCATAAATTCTTTGATATTTCTCCTTCTAGGAGGTGGAGCTTAATTCTTCTCCCTTTGAATGTGGAATAGAATGCCTTGCTTCTAACAAATGGAATATGAAAAGGGAAACAGGGTAACTTTACAATGGAGAAACCAGGTAGAAATCACCTTAACTATGCCATCAAGGTTAAAATGCCCAGTGTTAAGTCACATTGATGCCATACACTGATGCCATCAGAAGAGCATTTCCACTCTGTAGTAATCATTCCCCTAATCTTTAACCCAGTTTAATAGTCAGAAAACATCAAATTAACCAAAATTGAGGACATTCTACAAAATACCTGACCAATACTTTTCAAAAGGGTCAGTGTTATGAAGGAGAAGTAAAGACTGAGACGCTTTCACAAGTTCAAGGAAATTAAGGTGAAAAGATGATTAAATGCAACATGGTAAACTGAATTGTATCCTGGGTCATAAAAAGGACATTAGTGAAAAACAAACAAAACAAACGATTGAAATCTGAATTATAATAATATATCATTATATAATAATTATATAATACAGATTGAAATCTATATTAGTTAATATTTCCTGATACTATTTTCCTAGTTTTAATAAATTTATCATAGTTTTGTGAGATGGAAACTATGGTATATAGGAGTTCTCTATATAATCTTTCCAAACCTATAAGTCTAAAAGGATTTCAAAATAAAAGGTTAAAAGGTGAGTTGCTGAGCCTTAAATAGCTTACAAATATATGTCTAAGGCTGATTTGTACTTTTTGTATTGTATATATGTATATCAATTTAGGGTTGTCTAAAATAATTAATATAAAATATATGAATTTACATATATGCAAATTATATATACATATATTACATTAAAACACATGTGGGCAATTATATTTTCTTCTATAGTATATGCCCTTGATAGTGTATAATGACAGAGTTCTATGATAGAGGAGTTCTGTCAACTGCTAATTCTGCTTTTTTCTCCAAGTATATTGTCTGGTTTTTTAAGTCTCTTGACAGTAGTTTATCTCATGTCTGTTAATGCTGTATGTGGAATGTAACTGAATAATTCTTCTATAGTTTATCTTTCATCTGCACTTACTGACAGAACTCTTTTTTTTTTAACTAGAAAATATCCATTTGCTGTACTTCGGGAAAAATAAAAAAATTTGATTGGTTTACCAAAAAATTGCTATGCTTAATTTGAAAATGCTACCTGAAAATCTGTGATGATGATTTTCATAAAAGACAATGAGCTTCACTGGGACAAACTAATCACTGTTCCAATAAATTTATATGCCAAAATTTCTCCTTCGGTTATTTGTACACATGCATTGAACTTTCAGATTTGCTTATCTACCAGAAGCAGATTTTGATTGTATATGTCTTAGTACAGCTCTGGTCACGATGATTACAAGTTAATTCTGAGTTGTAGTATTACATTGCTACTTTCATTTCTTTAGTGAGCCATTTTTAAGCCACTAGGTAAGTCATTGTGAATGGGGAGGGGGGCAATTATTATTGTGTAACATGTGAGAACTACCTTCAGGGCTTTAAAAAAGACACACTTATTTTTTTCACAGTTTCCATAGGTTATGAGTCTAGATAAGACTTGACCAAATCCTCAGGATCCCACAAAGTTTCAATCAAGGTTATTAGCTAGGTTGCATTCTCATCTAGAGGTTTGACTAGTAAATAATCCATTTCCAGGCTCACTCAAATTATTGACACAATTTATTTTATTGTGACCATATGACTCAGGGCTCTACCTTTCTGCAGGTTGGAGGTTGCCTTCAGTTCCCAGAGGTTATCCATAGTCCCTAGAGGCTTCCCACAGTACCTTGTCACATGGGTTTTCCAACATGGCCGCTTCCTTCATCAGGCTTGAAAGGAGAGTTTCTGTTTCTAATTTGTCAAAGAGAGAGTCTTATAGGAGGTCATTGAATCATGACACTGATTTTACATCACCTTTGCCATATTCTGTTGGTTATACCCAAGTCATAGGTGCCATCCACACTCAAGAGGAGGAGGTTACACAAGGGCGTGCCCACCAAGAAGTAGTGATCATTGGGAATTACCATAGGATCTGTCTGTCACAGTGATGAACTATTACAAATAATATCTTCCCACAAAAGAAGTTAAATAAGTGAAAATGCCAAAACACAAATCATGTAAAATTAAGTTCTTTGGGAACAGCAACTGAGGGTTAGCTGAAGATTATTTTAAGACAATGCCAATCTTTAATGATGTTATGATTATTAATAATAGAATGGTAATATATAAAAGTAGAATTAAATTTACATATCATACATATCCAGGCAAATTTACTTTTGTCTGAAACTATTAAAATTCCTATCATCTGTATAATAGATCACCTGAGACCACCAGTGTTCTGCAGATTCTTTAAGAAGGAGCCTCGGGAGTACAGATCTCTTATTAGACAACAGTCCGCATTATCTCATCAAGATAAAGATATGGATTTGGGGCATTTTTCTCTAATTACAAAATCTGCTTTCATATTTTTTTCCCTCTTCAATAAATTGCTTTTTGGTTAACATTTTAGTGAATGTAAAAAAGGTGGTAAAAGTGTTGCCATAAGAAACATCTCCTTGTTATCTGGGGAAATAGCTTATGTGCAAAGGTGAATACACAGCAATTTTTGGATACATGACTATACTAGAGCTTTAGCTAAGTTGTGAAAATGTAGAGGCACAAGTGGGACACAATCCCAGATTTTCTGGCTATTTAAAGCAGACACTATTAATGTGTGCCATGGCAACTGTTTATGTAAAGATGGGCAAGAAGTGATCCCAGAAAGAAAAATAAAATTTATTACTTATTTTGAAGTTGGTTTGGGGTATATCTATTTCATTCAATTACTAAGAACGAATATCACCTTAAGCACAGTTGAAATTATAAGGAAAGGAATACATTACACTGAATAGGCCTTTGCTGAAGATCCATTGCTTTCTATGCTAACTGGCCCATTCCTAATACAGACATTCAGTCACCTGCAATGCATTCTATTGTCTTTAGTTATTTCTTTTTCCTTGTACACAAAGCCCAAGTATGCTATTAAATTACATAAGGAAATAGACATGAAGGTCATTAAAAAATATAAATGCAGTACTTCAAATATGGCAGTATAATGAGGAAATGATGTATCTCATTTCAGGCCTACATGAAGCATAAAAGAAGATGAATATGGCCATAGCTTTATGGAATGCTACAAGACACTTTTTTTCTAAGTTTTTAACATATAGTTTTTCATTTGCCTTGAACTACTACTTCAGGTGGGGGAACTATCACATAACACACTATTTCATTTCTGTAGCTTAACTTTTAAATAGTGTAAAAGTGTATTTCTCTGAAACATTTGTTTGTGCTTTATTTACTGTGTATCTACAACATTATCAAGATGTTGATAACTTATCTAGATATGCTTAAATCCTATCACATAAAGACTTCTTTACTTACATATTCACTTTTGCTCAAATTCATTAGCTATATACCATAAATCTCATCTAACTATGGCAGAAAGTTTTATATATATATATATATATATATATATATATATATAAATGCTATATACTGAGTTTATATTTAAATAAATTTCACAAAGGCATAGGTCTCTCATTGTAATGAAGCAAACTTTCCCTTTAGCAATATTTCTATGTGATTAAGTTAGAGATCAGATAACCTCCTTATGCAGTATTTGCCCAATAGCAATATAAAATTCAATATCAACTGCATTATTCTACAGACTTATTCCATTCTACATGCAAAATGAACACAAAATAAATGGATAAATGAAATATAAAATGTATGACATGAAAAATTTATCACTTGAAAATATGAACAGAAAGGGCAAAACAAAGAGAATAAAGCATGTGATGGCAACAGAAGAATGTAACAAATGCATAAATCTGCAACTTTATATTTTCAATAAGTGTTTTAGATGGCTTTTGTTAAGGTACCAATGTTCTGAAGTGGGAAGTCTGATTTGTATAATCATCTGCAATAACATACACTGCTACTGCAGGGTAGAGATCACATTCATTTATATATTTTTTTTCTCCTGAAAATTTCAGCAGTATTTCATGCAAACAAAATCAGAGCATTAGTTCAACAAGTAAAGCTACATCTGACTGATTTTCTTTTTGGCAGAATGAAGTAGTTGCAGTTTATTTATAGATCTGAAAATGATCAATTAGCCTCTGAAAAATTGACTTTCAAGTCATGTTAGATATTATTACAATTATCAATAAACATACACTAAATATTGGTTGAGACATTGTAATAGGGGCAGAAGCAATAGTAAACTATTTTGTGTTATCTAGTATTAATGCTCCAGTTGAATCAGACTTGTATTTGGATCACTACTTACTTTATATATTTTATTGAACCATGTATAAGGTGATGCTATAGCTGTTAGATAATGAGCTCTAAGAGCTTTATTTGCATTGGATCTTCTGAAGCTGGATAGGGGTGGTATCTGTGTTACAGAGACAAAAATCGAATATACTTGGAAAGATCAATGTTCTTTAATTCCAGAACACATAGAGTCAAAATTCACGTTGAGAATTACCAGGTTGAACCTGCAATTCTTAAATTTTATATCTTCTCCCTCCTTGGCAAATTAGACTTGGATGAGTAAATATATCCCTGAATGTTGCATGCCTTTTAACCCTTTTCATAGCTTTCTACTCCTCATCTTTGAGCACAATAATTATTTTCCAGTTTCAACAAGAGTTGGTTTTAATCAAGTTTACTTTGAATGTTCTTATCAGGAACAGTATCTGTTAAATCTGTTTATTTTTATCTTGTTCCTTCTAGGCTTTGTTTATTACTATAAGAAGCAGGCATTAACCACACTTCCCATGCTTAGCAGCATGGTTCTCTGATAAGGCTTTAGAAGCAAAGATAGATAAGTAAGTATATTTCTTAAACAGATGTAAGTTATGCAGTCTAAAAATTAAGAGAATATTCTCCAGTTCTCAAAAGTCCAGATTTAAAAAGAAAATAAATGATCCATTTTAGGATTACTTATTTGTCCTAGGATAATTTGCAATTGACCTTTCTAGAGATGTCTGTTAGAGAAATCATTTAGGAAGCTTTTGGCCTGGGAATCTTGCTAGATGCTATGTATATCTTTGAGAGATACTTTTTTTTGTTCCACAAAGAACATACTGATCAAGGAGTATATTGCCCACTAGAAGAAAGAAAAATATACAGTGTTTTAAGTATGAAGGTTGAGACAAGCATAGGGTATAGAGAGCAAACAGGAAACTCTGTCTTGTCTTGTCGGGCAAGGTGAACCAGTAAAAAATTTCCTGGGTGGGGCACTATCTGAGATTTATTGGCATTATCAAAGGAAAATAATGCACTGACTATAAGCTACATGCTTTTACCTTCATAGTAAACCATTGAATTTGTTCGAATGGAGCAAATTTAGTTAGTGCAGATCCATATTAATATATTGCTCTAAAAACTGAGAAGTCCAAGATTAGAAAGCTCAAGAAAGAAATTAAACAGGTATCCAATCAGGTTTGGAAAAGGGTCAAAGGAAGGTTGGAGTAGAGAATTTTAAGCATTTATTTTACTTTCCTTCTTATTGCCTTGGATTGTCCAGGGTCTAGGGATACAATGTGGAAAGGTTTTGCAGTTGACTATGGGTAAAAGGCACTTTTTCCATTAAATGTGAGTTTTGGCTCATATTTTCAAAGCTGGAGCACCTGGTGTTAGAAAGCATGCCTGAATAGCTACACAGAAGGTCATAACCATGAATCAGAAGCACTGGCACCTTCCCCTAAACCCTAACACAATATGTGTTCACATTACCTAATATAGGAGTAACAGCAAAAGAGGCAACAGATAAACCAAATTAGGTGAATGTGTAGGCTTCGAAAGGTGGCCAGCAAACAATCAACAAGGGCAGACCAGTTGGCTAGTGTCTGCCCATTACTCATGGCACAGGTCATGTAGTTTCAGGAGCTGTGACATAAGGTGAGTCTCCAGATCTGAGTACAATGCTTGCAGTTTTTAAAAACTGAGCAAGGTTATGTTGGAGTGTGGGTGAGGGAGTTTATTCTAGGACACATAATGAGTGGTTTAGCCTAGAGGAACAGTAGTAGAAGCACTCTTAGAAAAGAAAATTATATTTGTCCCATTCACCAAGACTACAAGAGGAATACAATCCCTGTTTTGTGTCTTGACCAGAGATGACTGATATAAGACAATAGCAGAAAGCCAATAATACAAAACAAAAAACAAAAAGCAAAACCCAGAAACAGAAGATATAGTCCATCTACTTGGTGTTTCTAATGGAAAATTTCCAACAGAGAGCGAAAAAGATTTGATGTATTAAAAATTAAAATAAAATATAAAGGAAATTTTAACAAATCAGTAATTACAATTATGTATAGAATAACTTTGATGATTAAAATATAAATTGAATTTAATAGAATTAGACTTAAGAAAAAATAGGATCTAGCCATATATTGTTTTTAGAAGAAACAATTATGACAAATAAACACAAAAAGAAGAAAAGCAAAGGGATGAAAAAATATAGCAGATATGTATGAATTGGAAGAGAAGAGATCTAAATTTGAATATCTGAAATATAATAAAAAATGCATACTCAAGACTAGTAAAAACAACAAGCCTCTAGCAAAACTAATTAAGAAAAAGGGGAAAAAAAAGGAACTTTAGAATTGAAACATAAACCTGGACAGACACAGCAGAAGTTTTTTAAAAGTATAAGACAATATTATGAACAAATAATGAAAATATTTTGAAACTATTAAACATTTGACACATTTGGAAAAGCATAAAATGCTAAAATATGGTTTTGCCAGAAAACGATGGTAATTAGAGGGTAATTATTCACAGCATGAATAAGTGCAGAAAGGGCACCAAATTATTCCAGAGTGGTTTAGTGGAAGAAAATAGGAAACCCTAGAAAGTTTTAGAGCTGTGAAATAAAAGAATCAAAATGAACTTTTTGGAAGATTAACAAGTTGCAAATTTTAAAGTGAGCAGATTTTCCAGTTTGCCAGGCAAAGTGAGTTCCTGGGACACATGCTAAAATCAGGAAAATCCCTGGTGAACTTGGCCAAATTGGTCGCCCTAGTTATGATATTAAAAAAAACAAAAAGATATCAACTGATTGTGGAACCAATGATAAAAGAAAGCCATGTGCTACAACCCTGGAGAAATGCCTAGTATTTATACTACTGATAGGGATGAATTGAAAAACACATTTTTTGACTGTAAAACACATGCTGCAAAAACAAATGAGAACAGGGGCCGGACGAATGGCGCGGTGGTTAAGCTGCTGGCTTTGGAAGCCAGCGGCTCCTGTTCAGGTCCCACATATGAGGGACAGTGACACTTCCCTCAAAAAAAAAAAATGAGAAGAGGAAGGAGGACATCAAGTAATGCAATGTAGTATCACTGTCCACTTAATGTACCTAACTAAGTCCAGGGCACGGAGCTATACTGACCGGATGAGTCAGTCATTCCTTCAACAAGAGACAGCATCCAAAGGTTGCCAAAGAGAGTTCTGCCAGCTCTTCCTTTTCTCCACCTGCAATTCTCCTTCTCCTTCCATTTAGAGAACATCATTGCTATTAAATAGAAAATCATTATATAGACTTGTGAGGAAGGGCTGTGTTGTATTGCATGATTCAGTGTAAAGAAAATGTGTTATAACTGTCAAGGCAAGCACTGGGTGCTTTGTGTACAGGGGATTCTATTCACTCTTTCACTAGCCTCCATCCCCATCTGTAAGAGATAATTCCCAAGACCCCCAGTGAATGCCTGAAATCATGGATAGTACCGAATCCTATATATAACATGGTGTTTTTTCTATACATACATACATACCTATGATGAAATTGAAGTTATAAGTTAGGCACAGTAAGAATGTAATGATAGGGCCAGCTGAGTGGCTCAGTTAGTTAAGAGCTTGCTCAAGAGTGCGAGATCTGAGCGACAGGGTTGCTGGTTGGAGTCCTGGCCTGAGATGAGCAGCCGCTGAGCTGCCAACACGTGGCAGGATGGCTCAGCTAAAAAAAAAAAAAAAAAAAAGAATATAATAATAATAACTAATAATAAAATAGAATGATTACAACAGTATCTGTAATAAAGATTATATGAATGGCTTTGGGGTCATTATTAAGTAAAACACAGGTTATTTGAATACAAGTACTACAATATCTGATAGTTAGTCAGATAACCGGGATAGGTACTAAGTGACTTAGGAGCAGGTAGTGTATATAGCATGTACACTGTGGACAAGAGGATGTCATGTCCAAGAGGAACAGAGGAATGGTACAAGAGTTTGTCACACTACTCAGAACAGCCTGCAATTTAAAACTTATAAATTATTTATTTCTGGAATTTGTCATTTAATATTTTCAAACCATGCTTGACCAGGGGTAATTGAAACCATGGAAAGTGAAACTGCATATAAGGTGGGGCTACTCTACATTCTAGATGAAACAGAGAACATGAAAGGGAAATTATTCAGCCCAGGTCCACCAGATACACACTAAAAACACTCCTGAGTGTTTGCAAGCCATGACAGAGGTTCTGCATAATCAACCTGGCTTTCATATTTGGATTTAAGTGGGAGGATGTAGCAGATGCAAATGAACAATAACAGAGGTATAAAGGACATGACATGTAGATACTAGACCTATAAATATCTCTCCCAATTTGAAGATTAATAAAGGGAAAGAGGCGGGGGAAATGGTGTCCATGAAGGAAAAACACCACAGCCGAAAATAAAAGAACATTAACAGGAAGTTTTAGTGTAAGAGTATATTTCTAAAAAGAATATTTCATTAAAAAAGTGAAATTGTATAAGATACCTGTTAACTGTCCTGGTGGTGAGGGGTAGAAAGAATCTAGAAAGGATAGCTTCTACGAAAGGGTAGAGGTGGATGCGAAGACAGAACAGTATTGAGATAAAGGTGCAAAGAGAGATTATGGAAAAGTAGGAAACCATTCAAGGTACCTAAAATGCAATAGCAGAATTTAATGTATATGTATTTTGGTATGATATGCCTTTTATATATAAAGGTTAGAACAGGATTAGAAAAAAAATCAGGCCCTAATGATTAGGAAACATGACACTCTATCAAAATTAAAAGAGAAAATAACAACAAGAAAGAAACAGATTATTAAAGAAAAGGTGATAAATAAGAACTGTGGACATAAATCCAACTTAAGAAAAATAGGTTCCAGAGGAAAAAAAACATAGAAAAAAACTAAAATCAATTATCTAAAATATAATGACAATGAGGAGGAGGTGAAGATAGATGAAGATTATAAAAGCAACAACACCCTTGTGCTAAGACAAATTCTAAATACAGGCAAAATTATTTAATACTCAGAAAATTTAGCACTTATACAAACCCTCTGAGAAAGTTAAGTGAAAAAATATTCCAACTTCCTAGTATTTATTATAGTTAAAGATATATGAGGATAATGTGGATTTTTAATTTTAAAAATCTGAGAATTATGAGAGAAGAGAGCCAGAGAAGAGTATATCAAATTGTCTATTCCACATGAATATGAGCCAAAAGGGTATTTTTTGTTTTGTTTTTTGTTTTTTTGCTTTGGTAACTAGAGATATCAGTTGAATTTAACAAGCTCCCTTTATTTTTATTCCCAACTTTATTAAGGTATAATAGATAAATAAAATTGTAAAATATTTAAAGTGTAAAACATGATCATTTGATATACATACACATGATCACTTGATATACATAGACTTTAGACACATTCACTTCAAAAACATTAAAAAAAAAAAAAAAAGAAAACCTCACTAGAATAATTAGAAGCTGGACTTCTGTCTTCTAAATCACTATGGGATCTGACTCACTTTCAAGTTCCCAAGGAGTGACCAGCAGATATGTGAAAAAGGTGGAAAAGAAAATCTGAATAATTGCTGAAAACTAAGAAAGAGTGTGTGCGTGTGTATGTGTGTGTGTGTGCGTGTGTATACACACTCTTTCTTAGTATATATATATATATAGAATAGTATATATATAGAATAGAATATATATATATAGATAGAATATATATAGAATAGAATATATATAGAGAGAATAGAATATATATATATACACAAAATAATATATATATTAAAGAATATATATATATATATATATATATATATATATATACACACACATATATTCCTTGATTTTTAGGTAAAAACACATGTGATCATATGAAGAAGTACAAAGGACATATGCATATTCTTTTCCTTATTTAAAAGTGAAGAATGCCATGGAGAACAAAAAGGAACAAAACTTCATTATCACAGCCAAAATTGAAGAGTGAGGCTAGGTCATGAGGTAGGCAGGTAACAATGTAAACAACTGTGACTGTTTTAAAGGAATCCCTAAAAAGAAACCATCCCCTGAGAAAAATCATCCATAAGAAATGGTTTACCATATGCAAGAAGATGGAAACACTCTGACCTGGGCCAGGATGTAGAGGAGTCCGATAAAGGAACAAAACTTATGCAGATATAGGTACAACTAGAAGACAGAGAGATTTGCATATACAATGCTATATTTATATCTTATGTTACTTTATGCTTTTTATAACTCAAAAATTTAAGTGAATAACAACAACAAAAATCAGAGTAGAATTGAAACTTGGTAACAATAATTCCTCTACAAATCACTCCTACAGATTTTCATATGTAGAGAGAGATATATGCACAAGCATGGAAATGCAGGTCTTTGCATAATAGCAAACATCTGGAAACAATCTAGCATCCCATCAATAGGTGCTAATTATGTGATTGATGGTACATCCATGCAAGGAAAGAGTGTAGCCCTTAGGGTAAAAATTAGTTAGATCTCAATGCACTAGAATATGTGTGATTAAGTGAGAAAATGAAGCAAGGTACAGAACAATGCCAATGCTATTTTCTTCGTGTTCATTAAAGTTGATAGGTATGGTATGCATACTTATGCAGAGGCATGTCTGTATCGACAGTCACCAATTATTGAAATTATCTTTGCACTGTACAGCTGAGAACTCGGGATAGCAGAAAAGTCTTTTCCATTGCATCACTTTTGTATAGGTTGAGTTTCGCGTGTCACTTTTATTTTAACACATCTTTTAGAAGAAAACTTCCTAACACTAAAATTTTGAGTTGGATACATAGAAAATGACTATGGGAACTGAAAAACTGTAAGATGTTTTCAACTAACACGTGTGTCGCCATGTACTAGTATTATGCAATATTACTTAGATAGAAGTATAAGTAGGCAATTTCAGAAAATGGAGTGATGCCAAATTTAAGACTTGAGATTATTTGTTTTCCACTATAATTAATACCGACTGTTAAGAGCACAATTTCACCCTTCAGAAGAGAACCCACAGGTTTTAGGTCTCTAACTCAGGCTCTACACAAACAATTGGCCAAATGAAAGTATTAGCCAATTATAATTTGACTATGCAAGCAACTGGGGGATGAGAACTTGCCAACACGTATCAGATAAGGTTGGGGAAAGTGGCCACAATCTCCGATACGAGAAAACCACAAGAGAACATTGTACACCTGGAGTCACACAATATTGTCTTGAATGAAGAGAGGGAGAAGAGGAAAAATCCTTTTCAGCGACACGATTGTTAGTAAAATAAAGAGAGATTTTAAAATAATAAATATTAGCTATAAATATTTGTGGCTGGCTTTGTCGCCTAAAAAATGACTTGTATTTATCTTTTGTTATTAGTATATGTTGTGTATTACAATTTTAAAACATTTTTTTCCTTTCTTAAAATGTGTATACACAATTTTTGGCACCTTCTGTACATATATTATGCATTTGTAAGGGATGAGTTATAGTTGCTAGGGGAACATAAATTTTGAATATGCAAATCCAAGCCTGGACTTGTTGAATAAATATTCAGATTCAATTTCAGTTAATTCTTTGTTATTTTGAATATTAGTTCATATAATATCCATGTCTACTGATTTGTTTTTTGACTCAGATCAGGTATTGATAAACATATCTGTTTAGTTGTTTGCATTTTAATAAAATAGTACTAATTAATAGGATTTTTTTATATCTTATATCCTCTTTTTTCCCCGCCTAAGAAATAGAATAGATATAATGGCTTTAGTTGCAGTTTTTTGGTTGTTGTTTTAAGAAAATATTTGTATTAAATATTTGGCCATCAGGCTGTGGAGTAGAGAAAACTAGTAACTAGGTCACTGAGACTCCTAGGAGGCAGATACTGTACTGGTAGGTACTTTCACACATTATTTTAATTCAGCTTTTATAACTCTGATGACATCAATAACTATTCTATAAAAACCATGAGGGTCAGGATTCAAAGTCAGAGATCCATATAAGGCGTTTATTTTATTTTTTTTCCTCTGACACTCTCTATAATTTAGGCAATGTATTATTTCATACATTTTCTTAGAAACCCCTATTGTGGAGTATTACTATTGGCTTGTCAGAAAAGTCATGATGTATGTTTGCAACAGATGGCACTCATTCATTTTTATAAGTACTAAAATCATTCGCATCTATGTTATTGCTGTGTCATTTGACAGCTGACAGCTCTACCTTCATTTAAAAAAAAATTGAGCGATTTGGTTGACTTTTGGAGATTTTACAACAAGTTGAAGATGGAAGACCAAACTGCATTTTTGCCATATTTTACTGTTTTGCTTCCATAAAGAGAAAAATGTGCATCAAGCTTACGAAAAGTTGCATAAAGTTATGGTGACAATGCTCGACAAAAACGTCAGTGCCAAGGATGGTTCATGAAATTCCATGCTGGTGATTTTGATCTCAATGCCTCTCCTCAGTCAGGGAGTCTCACCGAGGTTGATGATGACAAAATAAAGGCATTGATGGAGTCAAACCCACATTACATGACACGAGAGACTGCAGGAACATTGAACATCCATCATTCAAGTGTTCATGACCACCTGAAGAAGCTGAGATACGTAAGCAAGCTCAATATTTGAGTTCTACATGAACTCAAACAAGTTCATTTAACAGAGCGTATAAACATCTGCAATATGCTCATTAAGCGTGAGGAAAATGATCCTTTTTGAAGCGACTGATAACTGCTGATGAGAAGTGGATTGTTTACAACAATGTGGTGTGCAAATGGTCTTGGTCCCAACATATGATTCCCCTCAAACGACATCGAAAGCAGACATTCATCAGAGGAAGGTTATGCTCTCAGTGTGGTGGGATTTTAAAGATGTCGTGTTTTTCGAGCTCCTACCAAGGAATCAAACAATCAATTCGAATGTGTACTGTCAGCAATTGGACAGTTTAAACGAATCCATCATCCAGAAATGTCTAGAGCTTGTTAATTGTAAAACAGTTGTGTTCCATCGTGACAATGCGAGACTACACACAAGTTTGACCATCCATCAAAAATTATTGGAGCTTGGATGGGATGTGTTGCCACACCCACCATATTCGCCTGACCTTGTGCTGTCAGACTTCCACTCGTTCTGCTCTCTTCAAAACTCCTTGAGTGGTATAACGTTCAATTCATATGAAACTGTAAATAAGCACCTTGTTCAGTTTTTTGCAAATAAAGACAGGTCCTTCTGTAAATGAGGAATTATGAAGCTCACTGAAAGATTGCAAAGGTTATCAAACAAAATAGGCAATATATTATTGATTGATCTTTGTTCTTTATGTAAGTAAATGACCTTTGAAAAACATAGACAAAATATGTCATGACTTTTCCAATAACCAAATACAAGAGGTGCTCAAAATGGTTACCATCAACGTAATTCTAATATAGGTTTTTTTCTTTCTTAAAATGTATATACATTTTTTTGGCTATATATATATATAAAATCACCACACAAGACATATACAGTAATGCCTTGGTTTGCGAGCATAATTTGTTCAGAAACAAACTATTCGTGTTGCAAGGCATCACTCATTTACCAAGTTAAAATGTATTAGAAATGTTTGTTCGTCTTGCGAAACACTCACAAACCATGTTACTCACAATACAATGTTTCACTGTATATATATAATATATATTTTAATAGTTTGGAATTCATTAATAATACTTAAAATTAGCTATTTACTAATATGGTAATGATAATACAACATATTGAATGCAGAAAGAAAATTAATATAATATGAATATAGTAAAAGTCAAAACTTAATTTTACTTTTATTATTATCTATTTTATAGAGAAAGAACAATTCTAAGTTGTAGATAGGTTAGGCATGAGTAATAAGAGTCCCTGATTTCATGCTATCTCTTTTTATTTTTCTATCTTTCCTATAAATCCCTTTTAAGTACTACTCTGAATAAACTCTTCTAATCTGGAAAAACTTTTCTACCCTAATACAAAAAAGGAGTCTTTTATTTTCCACATGTGTGTCCTTATTAGCAGTTCTCACTGCTTAAAATTTCTTATGCCACTCTATATAGAGATTCTTTCAACCCAGCTTGTACCTCTTCACCACTGAATCTTCTGTGGCTGTCTTTCCAGGACTAGTCTGGTGTTTCTTCTTTGAATCTCCCTTATATTTAAACATAAAAAATAGCTTTGAAATATTGAGTGTCAGACGGTACCAGTCATTTGGCGGGTAGTCTTACTATGCTTTAAGACATCTGCTGATAAGGAGACTGAGTGAAAGAGCCCAATGTCACAAGCCCAGTAAATGGTGGAGCCAGAATTTTAGATTAGGCTTGTTTGACTTCATTTTTTAATATAGTATACCATTCACGTGAGGAAAATGTTTCAGAAGTCCAAATTAGAGGAATGATAATCAGCTTGAAAATTGCAAATGGAAATCAGTCATGCATTTTCCTATAACTCTTCCTATTAATGGCATGAAATAATTTGAAATATGTATACTTTCACTAGGTTTGGGGTAATAACAATAAAGAATACGGACAAAGTCTGTACCTCCTGAGATTTTATTCTTATAGGAGGAAATAGTAAATAAATAAGATGATTTCCAAAAGTGATGTATCAGGAACAGGGAAAACAGTAATATGACAGGAAGTAATAGAGGCTATGGATCCCCTTATATTAAGTCTGAGCAGTCTCTCTGATACCTAAATGATTATTAAGATCTAGCCATAAAGCTATCTGGAGATAAATTTGGCAAGCAGAGGGTACCGTGAGTATAAATGCCCTGAGATAAGAACAAAGTTGAAGGATTTGAGAAACAGGCAGGTCTTCAAAACCCTTCAAACACCTTGTTAAATTCTCCTATGTAATTATAGAATTCTGTTAAGTGTGAGCTAATATGAAATGAGGTCTGAAAGGAAGGCTGGGGCCAGATTAAATAAGCCATAGCAAGGGCCTTGGATTTTATCTTAAACTCAATAGGAAGCCACTCGAAGGCTTGAAGCAGAAGGTGCCATGGACTATGTCTGTTCTTTAAAAAAAAAAGGTTCTGAAAATGGATAAGGAATGAATCATAAGGTAAGGGGTAAGTGTAAGTACAGGTAGACCAGTGAGGAGGTTACTACCAAAGTCCAGGTAAGCAGTGATAGTAGCTAGCATCAAAATGGGGATGGGGAAAAACACATGGATTTTGGATTCTATTGGGGAGGTAGTATCAACACAACTTGCCAATGAATTGAATGTGGGGGTAAAGAACAGACAGGAATTTCGGAGGCCTCTTAGTCATATAGATTGGAGCCAAATAAGCTTGAATTCAAATCCAGGTTATACCATGAATTAGTTCTGATACCTTGATCAAGCAACTTGTCCTCTCTTAGCCTCATTTTCCTCATCTGCAAATTGAGACATTACCCACTTTGTAGATATACTCAATGAATTGAGTTAAATAATGCTGAAATCATTAACATAGTGTCAAGTACATAGAACATTCAATAAATGTAGATATTAGTATTGATACTAGATATTAGTATTGATACTATGTTATTTCATACTGAAAAGCACCAATTAAAATGTGATTTTTGCTAGAATCATGACTGTCTCAAATCAGTTCCATTGTCTCAATTCCATTAAAAACAAATTAAACAACATAATTTTTTTTACCAGAAATTGCATACCATCCATCAAATACTGAGTGATCACTCAGTACAAGCAAAAACTGTGGAAGGCATGAGAAAATTAAAAATAAACAAGGAATACTCCCTGATTTCAAAGATTTCAAAGTCTAGCAGGGGAAACATGCAGGCACAAATTAACATAAGTTAAATACAGCAATGCAGTTGCTATATATACACACCCACTATTATGGCAACATATGTATGAGTGAGAAAGCATGTATTTCTGGGTAAGGAGATAAATGTTAGAGAACATTTTGGGCATGAGTTTTTCTGGGTCAAAAAAAGGGAAGGATATTCTATGTTGAAACAACAGCATCAGCAAAGAATATGGAGGAAAAGTGCTGGGTGTGTTTCCCAAATGGACAACAATACAATGTAATGAGTGCAGAGGGATAAGAAATGAGGTATGAAAGATAGGAACCCATCTCTGTCCATGTCTGCTTAGTTCTGAGATAGGCTGAGAGGCAAGGATTATGAAGGGTTTTGAAGACCATGCTATGGAGTTAGGAGTTATTCCAGGCAACGCAGCGTAACAACTATCAGAGACTTTTAACCATGATCAACTTCATGTTTTTTTTTAAAAAAATATTACTCCTTTGGCTTTTGAAATTTAAATCAGAATAAAAGTTGCTAGAAAAGTAAAATAAGTTCACAGACTTTTTTTTTTCTTTTTCTTTTTTTTTGTTTTGATGAAGGTGGAAATAGTACAGACTTGACAATTATTAAGCATGTAGAATTTTTTTCTCCATTCATCATCAGTCATAGGCTAAGTCAAGGTGAAAAAAAAAAGTCAGAGACAGAAAACAAACCCACAGCTTGTAATTCTCAGTGTAATACTTTATGCAGCTAAATAATGTGAAAGTGTGCCTGGATGCTGCCTGATAGAGGACGATTCCATTTTTATATGTAAAAATCACCTTTAAGTGCACAAAATAAATTGTAAGAGCTGTGCCACTCTAATCAATCAGTATTGCTAGAACTAGGCTCTATAGCTATTAAAAGGCTTCTACTTCCTGAGACGTCTCCGTGCCATGCAGCTTAGTCATGCCTGCTTGAGCACATGGAGGCATGAATGAACTTTAAAAGAGAAAGAAGAATATGCCTTCGCTGGTTTTGTAAACACAGCAGCCGATGTGTTTGCCCTAAAAGGAGAGATCTGCCACTTTGTAAGTTAAGCCTGAGTGAATTGCAGAGCTTCTAGACAGATACTCAGGGAAGACTTTGGCAAAGATTTAAAATAAAATCATTACCCTCCTTCCAGAGCACAGGACATAGGGCAGCTAGTGGGCTATTTGGGAAGAAGGACTAAAAGGTTCAAACAGAGTGTTATGTGACTTTCATGGTCATATGGAGTCTGTGGAAGTCGCTTCATACAAAGACCTATTTTTAAAACGAGGAATTGGAATTAGGGTGCCTTGTTCAAGGTCTAACAGTTAAGTGAAGTCCTGCAATTGCAGCTCTGGCCTCCGGATGGCCCCTGCAATGGATTTTTCTACCATGCTGCTCCATGTGTAATGAAATCAGGGGTGGGTCATTAGGCATGTTCAACCTGTCTTCCAATTGTGAGTCCTAAGTAGTCTGCCTTTACTGTGCGTTTCCCCATCTTGCATCCTTCCTGTAATGGAAACATGTATCTGTGCAATTACAAACTAAATATCCTATTAATTCACTATTCATTCATTCAGCGAACATCAAGCATCTATGAGCTAAATGTTCATAGTGACAAAATCCCCAAGAAGTTCATAATCAGAGAGACACAGTAGAAGAGAAAAATATTAAATATATAATCACCAGAGAGTATGAAAAATATCTGATTTTTTTTTTTTAAAGAACAAGAGATTGGTAGATGAAATGCAGTGATTAACACTTGTTCCTTCCTTTTAAATCACTGAAAACATACTGCTTAAGGCTTTCTTAAGCCCTTAAGAAACATCAGTTGCTGGACACCGGAAGTATTTACAATTGCTTCCTAATTCTGACATAGTGAAAGGAGGTGTGGACTATGTGATGGGATTTGGGAGTTTCCCCCACACACCTGCTGCTCAGCCAAAGTTTTAAATGCTCACAATTTGAATCATTAAATTATTAGACCATAAAAAATAGCAACTTTATTTGACAAGAGTGAATCCCAGTTAAAATCACTAGCAGGATTCACTTATTTAGATTAACTTGTTCATAGATCAGACCCTTTTAGACATGGATGATGACAAAGGTGAGCTCAGTGAGCTTTTGATTACCAGTTGTTTCCCTTCAACACCATTCCCCCTGTCTTTAAGAGAAGCTCTCAAGTGCTTCAATAGAAGCATGACAAAGGATCTTTGAAATGAATAGCTGGTGGCCTCTCAAGACACAGGAAATAACAATATGCCTATCCTTTTCCTCAAACTATACAAAGATAGAAGAATAATAAACTAAACTAATTGAATTTTTAAAAATCCACTTGCCTCCTAAAAACAGGATAATTAAATATCATTTCAAATTTTATGCAAAGAATTTGCTCTGACCAGATATAAAACCTTGAAGTTATGAATAAGTTACTATTTACCTGTGAAAGAGACTTTAGAACAGCACAAGTCTTTCAAGTTTTATCCAATACTTTTTGTCTTCTGACATTTTTCACTTAGAATTAAGTCAACAAAGAATATTTTATAAGCAAATAAAAAAAAGCCACAGAGAAACAAAAAATAAAAACAAAAAAAAGTATTTGCATGTAATGTAACATATGAAATAATACATTTAGGTTTATGGACTATTGCAAATGAATTCAAAAATATCATTTAATGCTTTCTCTGAAAATACTGAATGTTTCTTTTATTTTAATGTATGCTATCTTCTTCAAAGCCTGTGATGCTTTCAAATCTTTCCACTTAGAGCTGAATAACAAAAGCAGGTTGTTTTGTACTTCATTTTAAAATTAATCTGTGGTCACTGACATTAAAAGTACTGTGTTCATGACCTCATCTCCAGTTTTAGGATGAGACTGATTCAAGGCTTCTGAGGCTGTGTCTCTGAGAAGCAGAGGACTGAGGGCCCCCTCAGTGATGAAATCTAACAGAGGGGAAGGGGCCTGAGTCTATCAACTGGACATCAGATATAGAGTAACACACACAAATCACTAGCACTGTCTGAGATTTTAAAAAAAAAAAGCCAAGGTCAAGCTTGCATCATTACCTTTTCAATGTATCTAAGTTATCAGGAGCTCCCTTTGAAGTTGCACTTCCATGGCCCTGTTCATGCCCATCTTGCCTGATGAACCCATTAGCTTAATTACTGACTGTCTGCCTTAGCAGTTTGCAGACCTCACTGCTATCAAATACATTTCACAAAGTTTAGCTCACAAGCCATTTGCATCAGAATCATCTGAGATCTTTGTTAAAAATGCAGATTATCACAGACCTGCTGTCCAGGGATGGAGCAGAGAAAACTTTATTTAAAACCAGAGTAGCGTCCTGCACGACAGAGCAGTGGGAGTGGAGAAGGGAAGGTGAAAAGTTAAGAAAGAGAAACACAAAATAAGAGAGAAAAATGCAGTTGGGGCCAGGGGAATGTCAGCCTTATGGACTGAGAGCTGAGAGTTCCCAATCGGGCCTGACTGCTCCTTTTATTGTCTTACAAATATGAAAAGATCAATGTAGCTTCCAAGGTCTGTGACACAGTCTCACACCCAAGAACAGAGCTTGGGGCCTAATTGCCCATGCTTGAAAGCTGCCATTACCTGAAGGTATTGTTATGCACCTCTTAAGAGACAGAAACTTCCTCTGCCTAGACTTACTGATAAGAATGCACAGAGGACAGATATTATCACATCAATAGGTCATTTCAGGCTGTCAGAACCTGAACCAAGGGGTCTGTGTCTTTCTTCCTCAACTCTGATTCTTCCCACGGCCCCCATGTGACCATGCCTGACTTAGGTTGCCCCTCTCTTGAGGGATCTTATTCGTCATTGACTAACCAGCCATCTTTTGGAGCTAAGTGGGGATACATAAAGAAAGCATAATATTGAAGCAATGATCTCTCTTTATGGAAAGGTGCATGATTGCAGACAGGCAGGCAGTGTTATGACAAACCAGTACCCTCAAGTATTTTTTTTTCCCCAAAAAACCTAAAGCTGGAGAACCTTGACTTACAACGTGAGGAATCTTTATTCCAGAAGTTGGCATCATGCCCTCGGCCATAAAATATGGAACAATGCTTTACTGAACTCTCTGGTTATGAATGAGTTTCCTTGTTTCCCTTTTTAAGATACAGAAATGACATAACTATAAAAAGCACAGGTTTCAGAGTGAGGCAAACCTAAGTTCAATTTGTGTCAGCCTCTTCACTTATAGGAAAGAAAAATCAGTGGTACTTCATGTGGTTTGGTTATTGTCTGTCTATTCTAGGGAGAAAAAAGGGTCCTGGACTATCTATATTACTCTGTATCCTCATTACCTTGGACAGAGTCAGCATATAGCAATTGTTCAAAAATATGAGTTTGTTATTGGTAGGGTTCAGAATATGTCTCCCCACAATGTTGACATAGACATACAATGTCATGCCACATTGACATGCAAACTATTTTGAGCTAAAAACATTCAAAGCCCAAAAGAGTCAGGAAGATTCTTTTTACCTCCCCCTTAACTGCCTAAAATAATTTAGATAGGGAGCCTTTATATCAAAGAGAGCTATTACCACAGATACCTTATTTTTACATCAGAAAGACTTCTCTTCATGGCAAGGCAAACATTTGTTTACCAAACATTTGTTCTTTACATCTTTCTATAAATTGAAGCCCTAGGTCCCTATCCCCTTCACCTTAGTTCATGAAGGCATCTAAGCCTCAAATGCCTGACTATCTTAGATCCTCAGATCTCTGGAGTTTCCACGCCTACTTAAAAAAAGTTAAAATATGTTTTCTCCTGTCAATCTGTCTTATGTCAATTTAACTATGAGGTTCACCAAAAAACCTAAAAAGGAAGGGGAAAGTTTTCCTCCCCTGCAGTTTAGAAATTAATTTGATAAATGCATACATAAAATTGTAATGGGGGGGAGGGTGGCTGAGTGGCTCATTGGTTAAGAGTTGGATTGGGAGCACGAGCTCTGAGCAGCAGGGTCACAGATTCAGAGCCCACATGGGCCAGTGATGCTGTGCCCTCTACAGCTAAGATGGTGAACAACAGCTTGACCTGGAGCTGAGCTGCCGTGAGTGGCCAGCGACAGCATAGGCTGCAATGGGGCTGCAGTGGGCTGCCCTAAGCTACTGTGAGTGGCCAGCAGCCAGTGGGAGCAGCCAGCAGCTGGTGTGAGCTGCTGTGAGCTTCCATGAGCCACCGTGAATGGCTGTCCAATGACCAGGGACTGATCTGTCTCAGCCGGGAAGAGTGCAATGACCACAATACCAACATGGGCCAGTGAGTCGAAGTCCTCCACTACTAGACTGAAGAACAAAAGGACAGCAACTTGTCTGTTCCTCTTTCCTGATTCCCTAATCCTGTTTCCTCCCCCCAATTCCCCAATAAAATACTTTAAAAAAAAAATTATAATGGGACCTGTAAAGGAAACTCAGCTGTCATCATTGTTGGTGTTGCTGTGGTTGTTATATTATTATTATTATGACTTTAAAATATGAGAATGTTCAAAACGAGAGAAATTAGTAATAGTAGACAGGTGGAGTCTGGTTTTCTTAGGAAGAAAACTAGGAATGATCAAATGTTCTTCAAGAATGAATGGCAGCTCATCAAGAGAGAAAGGTGATTCTGATTTGGAGAAGACGTTTTTTATGTAATAGAAATCGTGCAATTATACTGCAACTTTTCTTAGAGTTATGAGTGCTTAGAAAAGCATACACAGAGCTGAGAATTTCTTCCTTTTGTGAATCGATGAAGTTTAGATTTAGAACTCCATTGAAAAAAAATCAGAATGGTACAAACTAGCAGTTTGTTAATGGCTTACTATATTTTAAAGGAGAATAAGGGTATTTACACATTTCTAGATAAATGAATTTGATCTTTGAAAATAACCATGTACCTGTACTGCTAGGGATTTTCAAGTGGAGCCTAGTGGTGGTCCTGAAAAAATAAAATAATGTTTCACCCAAAGTTATCATGAATGAGGCTGACCTAATCTACTGTCACCTGTTACCAATTCAACTTAGGCACCTCTGGTAGGTTCTGTCCAAACATCACATAATTACAGAAGCCATTTTTGGCCTCTTACAGGAAATAATAACTCACCCCTCATAACTTTTACTGCTTACCTTCCTTTATTTTTCTCCATAGCATTGATCACCATCCATAAAATTATTCTTTTCCATTCATTTACTGTCTGTCCCCTCACGCAACATAATTTAAGAGGAGGCCTCAGTCAGTGGGCCACTTAGACCATACATAGACTATTGGTCCAAAGTTTAGGCAAGGTTGTAAAAAAGGCAAAATTGGCTCAAGGCAGGGTTGGCCATTGAGGGGTCAGGACTGACCTTGGGCAGGGACAAACTTATTTATGTGACTCTCTCCTGCAAGGTGCTAATAGGCACTGAGAGCTACATGGAAAAAAAAAAAAAAAGAATATCAGAGCTTAAGCTAGCATTTCATAAAATGTGTTCTATTAAATGTTCTGAAAATAATGTAAAAAAACACCAAAAAAGCAAAAACAGACAAGGTAGAAAAATAAGATCGGGCTCTATTCCTCTAAACCATAATCTTCCAAACCAAATCCTTTCTTTGAGGTTTGCATTGGGTATTAACATGCCAAAAACAATGAGAAACCTTGAAGCAAAAAACCCTCCCTACTTGAATGTCCTTTGTTTCCCACATTTCTTTCATGGAGGACTATTTCTTCTTCTTTACATCACATGCAGTAGCAAGGAGTTTGAAATAAATAACAAGGAGGAGTTAAGAATACAGCAGGTTTAACCATGTAGGGAAAGAATTAAACCTCTTGGGGAACTGCAATGAAAAACATTTCAACAGTGACTTTGAACCCCTTTTCTTTGTAGGTACGTTAAGCTGTTGGCCCCCATAAACTCAGGTCAAGATGTGACTCCACCTGCAAAGTTCAGTTCTCTCAGACTTCAACAGATACTTTCTGTTTGGTCTGAGTCCAGGTTCTAGACAGGCGCCTGTAATACCCAATGACACCCTCAGATGTATTATTTCTTTTCTTTTCTATGATTCATTGAAAGATTAAGGTCAAAATGTTCAAACTGAACCCAAATGTACAGTGGGGTCCCTGAAGTGATGGTATTTATTTCACTGATATGTAAAACAGATCAATTGAATCATTTTCACTCCAAAACCTGAGGGAAACCTGAGAAATCAAATGACATGTTTTACTTCCAGTAAGTATCTGCCCAAAGAGCATTTTGGAAAATATCAAATTTAAATGACCTCTCTTTTACTGGGTCCTGAAACTGAAAGAAGAAAATTTAGTATTCAAGGAGAGACCTGTGCCTGGGCCACTACATCTCTGCCATGTCCCTTCTCAGATCTTTACCATCAACCTTGATGGGTCTTTGATGTCAGAGTAGGGATGGAGGTGGTGCCGTGTTGGAAGCAACAGTAACATGAGCTCCAGATGTTCCGACAGGTGGCCTCCAGGAAGGCTACGCTATAAGGGCAATTAATATGGATGTGACCTTCATCTTGAAATGAGCTAAAGAGGCTTTTTGATATTTTCCGCATTTCAGGTCTGAGACTATTTCACAGCAGTCAAGATCAGATGGAACAAGCCTATTAAGGCTCCCTGGATTCAAATTTACAGAGTGTGTTGAGAAGACAGAACATTTATTGTGGAGGGTCCAAACTATTTTAAGTTTATTTCCCCTCCTTCAATGACAAAGCTATATCTTAGAAGCCTTTTTCTATGATCCCTGCAGTTCCTAGCATGTGCACGTACACACACAGACACACACACACACACACCCCTCTATAAATGTACAAATGCATACACAGATATACATTTTAAACTCTCATAATAAATATAATACATAAATAAAACATACATTCCATTTGGAGTTATATATCACACATCACATTGTTCTTCACCTCATGGAGTTCACATAGAATATATTTATTCACTTTTAACTTGAAATATCCTACTTGTATTTCAATTATTACCTTCACTGTTACCCTCTTCAAATATCTTTCTTCACTTTACTTCAGAATGAGTTAAGTGATACATTCTCTGGGTTTACAAAGCATCCTAAAACTTCTGTCTCTTGGAACCATTATTGTATCACATTAAAATGTGATTAAGCATCTTATGGTCTAAAGATTTGTCAAAGGGCAAGTCTTGTATTCCCAGAACTAAGCAGTGTCAGACAACCACATTATTCTTAATATTGGTTGTAGAATTCATTCTTACTTGAGCCTGTGTACACAGTTAAATAGTAATCTAATACAAAGAAGATTGTCTAACACCTAAGAGAGGATAGGCAAGAAAAATATAATGAGTCAAAGTACTAACTGTAATTCTGTACTAAACCTACATATGATGTATTATTTTAAATAGAGGTGCTCATCTGATTAAATATGTTTAAAAATATTAAATGTAGTTTATCATTGTGGGGTGCTGGTTTCCTCTCAAATTTTTATTTCATGTAGGAGATCCACAGTATTTTTTAATAGTTTAATTTTAGATTGAATTAAGCATTCCTTTGACCAAACATTAAGGACAATAGCATAAAAAAAAACACACAAAAGAATTTGATTCCTCACATTGCTTTTCATAGTTTTGAATACAATATCTCAATCAAGGATGCCTGCTATCCCCAAATAAATATGATATTTACAAATATTTTATATTTGGATGCCACCCGTCGTTTAGCATTATGTATTCCTTTGATCTTAAAACACCTGTTCTCTCTGATTTTTTTTTTTCAGTTAAAATAACCACAAGCAAAAATGGGCACCCCTTTGAGAAGTGAGATAGTACGACCATAGCAGCTGCCATCTGGATTATGAATTTCTCACAAAGTAGTTTTATTTTCCATTATTGCCACACTTTAAACACCTATTTGACTCTAGCCTCCACAAGGACTGATTGAACTGTCACAAGGTTAAAAATGTCTATATTCATAGCTGAAGCTATTTTTTAACCACACACAGTGTTTTAGGCTCAGCTAATATTTACTGGGAACATACTATCTAATACTCCATCTGGAGTTTCCCACAATCATCTAAAAGTGCTTACTTTCAGAGACAACTTACAGTAATAAGCAAACTTTACCAACTTAATATCTACTTCCTCTTCCAAATCATTATTAAATATAGTATGTAAACCATCTGTACTTCTAATCCACTGTTGTTAAACAGCCTCAGGCTGAGTCTTATTTTTCAAAGTGGCTTCTACTGCCGTTCCTACTGTTGTTAACTATTTTTCTAAGTGCAACCAGTCTCATTTTTAAGTCCATTGTTCCTCACTAGTTATAAGAAAATGACCTATCCACCTTTCTAAGGAAACATCACTCCACTGTAGAAACAAACTTATCGTTTCATAATCCTAGTGAAAACAGCTGTTATCAGTTACTCAGTGTTACAAAACTCACTGAATGCTTCCATTCTCCTTTCTAGGCATTGAACAAGCTATTCAAAGCAAAAACTTATTTGTGAGAACAGAAAATTGATTCTTCCTGCAATATTTCCAATTTATTGCTAAAGTGGGTAATTCTTCAAAAATTAAGCTTATCCTTTATTATTCTCAGTGTGAGATGATTTTGCACCCTATTGTTATTTTATGTATATAACCTTTGTCTTTCAACCATAGTGACCATTAACCACATTTTGAGTCTCCTCTCTCCTTCGTGAGATAAAGAAAAACACATAAAATCAAAGGGCAATCTTCAAAAAGATACATCATTTATAACCAGGAATCATGCCACTCATCTCAAGATGGTAACTACAAGATTAAAAAATAAACCTTTGAAGGATTTTTTTAAAAAGCTATGTGTATCACCTTTATTTTTTTTTTTTAGAATAATGTGTGTTTTTTTAAAAAAAATAAAGCTTAAAACTAAAAGACCAAAGTTTGAATACTTGATGTCTCTCATTGGCTGTGTGACTTTTGGAAATCCCAGCTAAGTCCTAAATTTGGTTTCTTCTTCTATAATGTGAATGATGGTGATTGAGCTGTTTACTCTGGCAGACTAATATTAGACTCAAATCAGATAATATATGAAGGAACTTTAAAAGATGTAGAGCAGAATACAAAAGTCATGCAATATCATCGGTCTTCCCGGAAGAGGAATACTTAAGAAAATTGAAAATTAAAGGCCACATCATGATTTTTTAAACAAGCATGTAAGAGCATAATTTTCTTTTCCTGAATGTTAAAAGATAATATTAAAAACCAAGCCTGGCATGTTTAAGCTGAAGTATTATTTAAAATGTTGTGGTTACAGCAAAGATATGCTTCTCTTTAATGGAAATAAAATCGAGTCATAAAAAATGAGACAGGCTAGTAATTTTCCCACAAAATCGAACCTAATGATTCTTCCTAACAAGACTATATATAATGGTGGTCATCTATTGGAAGGGGTAAAGGAGCCAAAGAATAAACTAGAAATTTGAGCAGGAGTCCTTTAACAAGTAATCTGGAACTGCTGTAGTTAGAAATAGGGCACTCAATTACAAGTAATGTCGATGAATTTTGGTTAAAGAAAAACAGTCCAGTCTCCCAGCTGGGAAGCTGAATGAATGGGTCATTTCAAAGAGGATCGCAGTAAGACGGGTTAGGTGAAGCTGACCATATTCAAAAGGAAGAATTGACACATTTAAGAAGGGATAGGACCTATTGAAGGGTATCCTGGATAGTCAGGCCATGGGGATAATTCTGTTAATATTTTTTCCATTTCTTTCCCTTCCTTTAATTTGCTAAGATTATAGGTAATAAAAGAACTGAGATCTAGTTAAATCCTCACTAGTAAACTGGGCATGCAAGTTTAGTCAAGACCATGAAGTAGGGCTGTATTACTTGATCCGTACAATTGGAAAGTCAGAGTTTCTCAAGTTTTTAAGTTACATTTTCTAATAATCCTTTTTTTGAAAAGCTCTTCATGAATGTGCTAAAGCTAATTTTTACTGCTTTGCTTGTTTTAGAGGTAGGACTTGAGATTTAATACTTACAATTTTAGTCTAATGTCTAATATTGCTTCTATTTCATTCAGTGTTATTCCTACATGGCTCTTCATTGCCACTTCCCTCCTTTCCTTCCCCCCGCAACCCCGTCTGCTTTTTTTTTTTTTTTTTTTTTTTTTTTGAGGGCAGTGTCACTGGCCCTCCTATGTGGGACCCGAACCCGGACCGCTGGCTTCCCCGGCCAGCGTTTAACCACCGCGCCACTCGGCCGCCCCCCCCCCCGTCTGCTTTTGAACATCAATTTCTGTATTATTTAGGAGAATTCTTTGTTATTTTGAGGTTCTAAACGTTGTTCACCAGTCTAGAAATCTTTGTAGAGGAATGACCTGAGATTTTGGAAAGCTACTAGAACTGTGTCCTGTGTCTAATAAATCCATGAAAATAGTGATATGGATATTGAATGCTTGCTGGGACCAGACATAACTGGGGAAAAAGGAAGGAGAAGCTTCCATCATGAGCTTCTCAAGAAGGCATCACCTTGACTCCTAGACCAGCTATTTCTGAAATTCTTGGCTCATAATGAAAATACATCAGGCACAAATGTCCTAGAGAAATGAGTCCTAACATCCTAGTAGTAACTTTGGCTGTAAGAGAAGATATGTAGCTATAGGAAAGAGACTCTCAACCAGCCACCATCCTTCCATCTATTATTTAATTAAGCAGGCAAATTTGTGAGAATCATTTGCCCCTTTTAGCATACTTTAGGTCTATAGTGTATGCATTAATCAATTCACATATAAATATTTATATAAATATTCTGATGTACAGTACATTTGTTAACCACTGATATAATGCAGAATACCTACACTCTTGTTGGTGTTGCTGCTTGACAGTGTTGCAGTTTGAGGTACTCAGTTCAATGATACACGGAATTAGCATTCCTCCATTGGCCTCCCTGGTTCATTCCTAAACATACTCAACACTCTCCACTTTAGTAAAAGTAAAAGAAGGAAAAACACACACACACACACACACATACACACACACACAAAAAAAAACAAAAAAAAACCCAGAAAACTCAGCATTCAATAAAACAGTAGAAGCTTGAATGATAAATGTGTTACCCCTCTAACACAAAGGTCACCTTTGAGTTGAGAATCCAAAAAGCTCTCTGGAGGTTATCTCATCATAAGAAGACTTGGAGAACGAAAAGGCGAAAATGCTGGCATGATATCTGGCCAAAATGAAAAGTAAGGAAGACACAGGCACTACAAAGCATTGTGTGCCTATAATATAAAAGGCATTTCCTTCATTATTGATAATACTATTTCACAAAGGGGCAAACAGGCTCAGAAGGCCTTAGTTCGCTCTCTAAGTTTTAAAGAGTAAGAAGTAAAGTACAAGGTCTGATGCCAGTTTCATCGGAGCACAGGTATTATGTGTCCAGGATTCATTCCTGTGCCACAAAGGATAAAATAAGTAGCAGCAGCTAACAGGCATTCAGGACTTATTGTCAGGTGTCAATCTAAGTATTTTGTATATATTACCTTATTTATTCCTCCACAGTTAAGATTTATAGATCGATATTATTATAACCTAATTATTTAGATAAAGATTGGAGGCACATAAAGAGTTTAACTAATCTGTTCAATGTTGCCCATCTAATAAGCGCCAAAAACCAGGGTGTGAATACTGTTATTTTGACCATGTTCTTAACAACTATTCTTATTAACACACAATGACTGAACTGTAAAAGGTGATATTCTGCATTGGAACCAGAATTCCATACTCGTAGCACTCCTTGCATTCACTCAATGAATATTTATTAAATGTTGACTATACAAGCACTTATTAGGAACTGAGAATCTAAAGAAAAGTAAACCAATATCTGCCTATGAGAACTTATAGTAGCAACAGTAGCACCAACGAAACCCCATGACAGAAGGCTATACTTACATGACCACATGTGACTCAAGTCACAAATCCTAGCCTGGGTAGAAATGGGAAATAAGTAGAATACTAAATTCAAGGTGAAAATGCTGGTGACATTCATTTCAGATATATGTAAAATCATACTATATGTCTAGTTAATTACTTAACAAAACCCTCAACAAAACATCCTGTACCAGGCCCTTTTTATGTGCTCAGGAAACTGCTGGTAAAGAAAAAGAAGAGAAAAAAAAATTCCCTTCCCTAATGGAGCTCACATTTGATAAAGCCCTAAATGTCTCTGCTATAGGACCTTTGTCATATTACCTTTATCAATAGAAGCACAATTAGTCTAATAGATACATAAATAGGAGACATTTCCTATTGATTTTATATATTTCCAGGCATAGATGGAAAGATGAAAGAATATGTGATTTTGTAAATAACTTATAGTCACTCTTCAGATCTACGGATTTGAAAAATATGTCACATTGGATACTGGTGATCATTGTACCTCCTAGCTAGTTTGAATGTCATCATATTCCTCTGGTGGCTAGTAAAATAATACCTATTTCTACTGTGAAGTCCTTTTGTTCAGGGATTGGTTTTAATCCAGCAGGGTATCTGCCTGTAGGACTGCATGTCAATCAAGCTCTCCCTTCCTCCTGCCTGGCACTTTGCCTCCCCGCACCCCTAACAGCTCTCTTAGATCACTTAATATCAAGTACAAAATATAATAGGATGCTGCATCTCTACTCTAAATCCACACCGCCTAACACTTTACCCTTAAATAATCCTTTCCTCTGGCATTCCATATATATAATATATATATATAGTGCTTTTGACCTTACGGCAAATGAGCAAATTAAGCAGGAGGCAGCCAAGGCACTGCCCAATCTGGCTTAAGTACAAAAGTCCATTTACAGCTACTGCTCTTCGCAAGTAGTTTCCAGGGTCCACAATGAATGGATATAATTTTGCAGCTACTAATTTTCTAAAGGAGTCAAAAGAATTCATGAGAAAATATGTATGTGGCCAAAAAAAAAAAAAAAGCCTTTTAATGCATTTTGCAGTTTATGCAAATCAACACCTACTATAGTTCACCATTTAGGAAATTACTTTAAACCATTTTCCATCCCCACCATTAACCTAGCTTGACAGATGTCCACCAACTTCTCTATAGTTAAGGCATATAAAATCCCCATTTATCCCACTGGCTATATTTTATTTCACTCAAAAGTCTCCTGCCATCTCCAATGTCGTCAGCCTCCAGCAGAGCCTTCCCACTTTTGTTTTAGTGGAAACCTTTCAAGCAGTAGTCAGGCGCTTTTCCCTCAGAAGTCCCCCCCCCCCCCCATCATGTCTTGCACGAATGGCTGAAAACAAAGATCACAGATACTTCCTTGCTCTCTCTTTTTTTTTCCTCTTTTAAAAAAAAATATAATTGTACTTAAAGGGCTATTCAGTTTGGAAACAGATTGATATGAATCACTTCTGATGTGCAAGCATCCCTGAGTGATACTTATGCTGTTATCTGTTGGCATCTTTCTCTACCTGCATAAGTTGACTTGTCAACTTTGAAAGAGGCAATAGCTGATTTTACATGCAAGCTCATCTGCGAGCAAAGGCTCAGAAACTTCCAATGAAGACGGAAGCTATTTTGAGAGCTTTCATGCAATGCCCTGTTCCTGCAGAAACCATTTTTGCCTTGTTTGTGCAAAAACAGACCTGTTTCTGTTCTGTTGTATGAAAACATGTGGGGGAGGGGAGGAGGTGTATGCATTATTTTGCTTTTTGATCCTTAGACTATAGTATTATAAACGCTGATTCAATCACACTGAAATGACATTATTTTATATATTTTCGTTATGTTTATCAGTGAGAGGGTTTGAATTTGAACTAAAGAGATTGGAGATGGCCTTTGATATTATAAACATTTAAATGTTTCTTACTATAAATCACTATGAATTTATTGAGGTATGGAAGGTAAGTATGATAACATCACTGTGTTACAGTTTATTGATACAGTAGCTTAATAAGCAGGTAGTTATTTCAGCAGCCTTCACAGAAAGAAGACAAGTGCTCTTCAAAAGATGTTCATAATTTGTATTCCTCCATGTTCAAGAAAAGATGTTGACATTCACACACTTCAAGTGCACTTAGTCAAAAGTTATTATTTGTCTCTATATATTATGCAATGTGAGGCTCGCTTTGCACATCAGACTGCTTGATCCTAAAACTTCATTGTTCTCTTTTCCCTTGGGAAAAAATCCTCTACATTTTTCAAAGACTTTAATGGAAATGCTAGTTACTCCAGATTTTCCACCTTCCTGGAATAAGAATATCAGCCTCAAAATGAAAACTTATTTTTCTAGCTGCAATATAATATACTTTTTAAAGGTGTGACTCCAATGTCAGTGTATCCTGGGAAATAAGAAATGAGATTAGCAATTTCTTTGTGTCTGAGACATATTCCAAAATGCACAGTCTATCTCAGGGGCAATCCAAATTTTTCTCTTTGATTACAAAATTCATGGAATTAAGAATCAGAAAATCATCAAATAATTGTATAGTGTAGTGATCACCTCCTCTTTTACTGCCCCACTCCATATCAGTTGCACAAAATAATTACTTCATCTTTTCCTTGTAAATAACAGCTAACAGATTGGGAGGCATGGTTCCTACTATTGATTCTCAGGACTGTTATCTTCTACATTTCATGCTATGGGCACACGATGAGAGGGAGGTTTGTTCACCACTCCTTCATCTTTGCTGGCTCACTAGTATGGCTATCACTCAACAAAGATATGGTACAATTAAAGCGCTCTGTTCTCTGAGGTGACAGGGAGCCCAACATCAGTAAAGTCCCCATCATGGATTTGAATTTTCCATGTCTTGTTCTGCCTCTGTTGTTACTTTTTCATCATCGCTCCCAACAGGCATCGCCTGCCTACTGAGACAAGAGCTAAATGAGTTGAGAATTCTGTCAAGTTTACATCAGCAGTAGGCATTGCAGACATTACTAACTCATTAAAAAATGAAATTCAGGGCCGGCCAAGTGGCGTGGTGGTTAAGCGCTGGCTTGGGAAGCCAGCAGCCCTGGTTCGGGTCCCACATGTGAGGGCCAGTGACACTGCCCTGAAAAAAAAAAGAAATTCAAAAGAAATAAATAAAACTCTTTCACTTTCAGATAACACTAACAATGACTATTCATGGTTCAAATGTAGAGATGCAAAGTACAACTGTGGAGTGTACTAGCTTGTTCTTTTTAAACAATATTCATGAATGTTGAGAAAATGGTGCCCTATAATTTTGTTCTTTGTTTCATTACACGTATGTGTATTATATGTCTCAAAGAGTTTAAAAGCCCCTATATTAGCTAATACACACTACTTATTCTAAAAAAAGAGACTTTAATCACATCCTCATAATCAGTGGTATATTTCATACATACAATCAATTCCGGTTAAGACAGGGATGGAAAAGTTTATTTGTTTGTTTGTTTGTTTGTTTTTTGAGGGCAGTATCACTGGCCCTCATATGTGGGACCCGAACCAGGGCTACTGGCCTCCCAAGCCAGAGCTTAACCACCGTGCCACTCGGCTGGCCCTGGGAATGGAAAAGTTTAGATAATTGCACATGGCAAACAAGTTGAGTTTGGCAAAAAGTTACCTTCTGTATGCCTACAGCTATTACTTGAACCCACTGTAGAATGATTTTGATTGACATATTCAGAAACTTATTATTCTATTCAAAATATACCTCCTCCAACACAATGTAAAAAAAAAGCAAAGTGTATTTCCATTGTCATCTGAAAGCTCTGTTTCCACATTGGCAACCCACTACACTAACAGGCACTTTTAGAATAAAATTAATCACAATAAAATCTTGAGCTAGAAATAGTATAAAGGTGGATTTTACACAAAGACAGTGTCCAATTAAGAAGTCTCCAATTGGATGAGAATTTGAATGGAGTCCCTTTGTCTATACTTTTACATTATATTAAGCTTTGAGGTACTCTTCCAAAATAAACAAATACATAACCATACTAGCTACCTTTATAAAATTTCATAAGAATAAAACTAAAATGATTTATCTTGACAGCTGTATCAACTAACTATAAGCACTTTACTTAACAGCCTCTCTGTTTTATTATATCCCCTGATCTTAATGATTAGGCAAACTAATTAATTGTTTATAATAGAATATTCTTTTTAGCTTACATAGTACATTTTTGCTTCCCTTGGTTTAAGAGTGAAAAATACAGATATTTTCTAAATATTTGCTATCCTTTCAACCCTATAACAAAAGAAAGCACACCTCTCTGGAAAATATTTTAATCTATCTTTTTTAATAGATGAATCCCTCAATGATGGAAAATATTTCAACAAAGCTTTTTTTTCCTTTCATAGTACATTATGAAACTATCACAGCTAATAACCTAATAAACAATAAGGAGAAATAAGTGCCTTCCTCATAGTCTCCCACACCCATCAAATCTAACTTATGCCCTTAATTCTTGATTTATTGCCTTTGAAATGGCAAGCCCTCCTTATAATTTTTAAATATTAAAGGAAAAATGAATATCCTTTTCAAGGAATCATATCAATAGTTGAACAAATACACCAAAATATTTACACACAAGAATATATCCTTCTCTGGAGTAGTTGCCTTTAGAACCTGCACTTATAATGTGATGAATCAAAAAAAGTATGTTGGGACTGCTCTTAAAGGATTTCTTTCTGAGAGATGTCATGCAGAAAAGCCTAAGGTTTTCCATTGGTTAGGCCTGACTCTAAGTCCTAGCTTCATTGTGTCACAGCTTTGTGAAAAATTACTTAATCTCGTTGTACCTCTGTTGTTGGTTTGTAACATAAAGTACATGATAATAGCATGTACTTCTTTAGGTTGTGGTAAGAATTTTTAAATGTTTAAAAAATGTCAAGTGCTGAGCATATTGTTTGACAAATAGTGAGACCTCAGTAAATATAAGCTATTATATATGAAAAAGATACCCTTTCAAAAATAAATCCTACCCTGAAAAGACAATACTGATACACCACCATAGAGGAAGATAAAACCTACATGTTGGAGGCTTAGAAGAGAATTAAAATAAGAAGGTCCAAAATTGTTTTTAAAGAGGGCTTAATCCTTAAAGTTTAAATGTATTGGATTCTTAAGGTAAAAAATGTCACAAATTTTTATATGTCCAAGTTTGGACATGTTTGTGAAAAATACTCTAAGAGTATTTTTAAACTTTTGTTTACAGAGCCATGGGTTTTAATGGCGCTGCCTTAGCCCCATGCTGCCAGGAACTGGGAAACAGGTTAATAAGGGGATGGTTTATATGCAGGGGACTGAAACTCAAAGTAGACACCAAATGTTAAGAAGAATCTTGGAATGAAATATGAGTTTCTCAAAGAACTTTTTATTATGAAAAGATAATATATGATGATGAGGATGATGCCAAATGAAAAGCAGTTGGTAGTGTACAGTTAAAGGAGCACTGACTTTAAAGCCAAGACACTGGGTTTGATTACTGCCATTATTTAAAAACACTGCAATCATAGGCAAATTATTAAAACTGTGACATTGATTATTCATCCATAAAATAATAAATGCTTCTAAGAGCTGTTGTAATGAGCATACTAAGTAACACATGTGCAGCTTTTATTAGAGTTGTGGAACATTTACACATAAATCCTGCACTTTCTAAGACAGTCACGTGAGCATGCTCGCTGAGGTGACCATGGCAAGACAATAATGTAAGCTTTCCTTACAAATATAAAGAGAAAATGAAGATAACATTTAAATGATAAGAGCTATAGCTAAGATACGATCAATAACAGTATACAGAATATGTTGAATATATTATCCCTTAAATTTTCAGACTAACATGTTTGAAATGGAAGTAATTTCCTATTTCATGTGTAAATATCAATAAAACAATATTTTTAAAAAGTTATTTTGGTATTGTTTTGGGGAAGACAGGAGGTAAGGAGCAAGCTATAATAAAGATCCTTCTGTCATTTTGGAGAACACAGATATTTTAAAATTTGATGGTTACAGTCAGTATAAGGGCTATTGCAAACCCTCATGTACCATGATGTCTTTGTAGCATTATTAACAATTTCAGTAATTTATTTTTTAAAATATTTTAATCCCTTTCCCAATATGCCATTCAAAAATTAAACCCTTTATCATTTCAACTGCATCCCTTCCCTCCTACTTTACCTGGCCTAAGGAACACTAAGTGAGAAAAAATAAGAGCCAACTGAGTGGATTAATTTTGCTACAGGATGTAGTCCCAACTTCAGATGGCACCTTGGTGATGGCAATCAACCCTGTTATGTGACTCTGTTCTGTTCCCTTCTTCAATTCTAGGCAAAGGTTTCCTAAACTTTCTCCAGTCTCATTAAGACATACCTCAAGTCTTTTTGGGATCCATTTGATTCAAAGAAGCAGGGGAGATACATTCAGAATCGCAAAAATGAATCGTATTTGCAAGAGACAGTCTGTTCCTTTGGCAGCAGAGCAGAAGGGACCTTTGAGTTTGAAGAGCCAACTAATCTGGAACACTATTCTGGCTCCTTCTCATCCTGACATCCCTACACCATCCCCACCATAAATTTCCTGCCAATTCATTTCTGTCATGAAAACACAATTCAATTCATTCAATGATGATTAATAAATAAGGATCAAACACAAATATAATACCTCAAATAAGAAACAAAAAGACAAAAAGATAAGTGGTAAACACTGATTGTATTTAACCATTGAATTTAAGAGTAAAACAAATGTATCAGAGTGATAGAATGCAAATGTTACATGCCCAAATAATATAGATATAATGTAGCAATTATATAACAAGTAAAAATAGAGAAATAATGGAAGAGGAGGTGGGAGATAGAATAAGATAACTCCTTGTGTTACCTGATACAACTAAGCATTAAAACATAATTTTGAGCTGAAAAATCAAGTAACAGAAATAAAATATATCCTGAAATAAAGTATTCTTCTTTTCAATTGTCTATGTAGCAGTTACTATTTTTTTTTAATTTAGTGAGACCAAAGACCACATGCATGCACACACACCCACAGTCACAAAACATTCTCTAAACAAAATGGAATAAAATTAGAAATTAGTGATTAAACCATAAAACAAAAATGTTTCTACCAAATGGAAATGTAAAACTCTTAAGCATCTCTTTTTTAAAAGAGTGAAACCAAATACAAGTTATAGAATATCTAGAAAATAATGTACATAAGTCTACTACATATGAGCCTCTGTATGATGAAAGAAAATGTGGATAGACCAGAGCCTCATTTCTCACTTTCGCTTTCAGGATAGCTTAGCAGAGCTGGCACAGCTGAAATGAATCCATCTGCAGAAAGATACCCTCATCTTTGTGTGATGTCATCATTCCTGACAGACAAGGCAGCCCTCTGTATTCATGTCCTTGGCCCTTGATTTGCATGCTTTCTAATGATGTTCCCTGGATGCAGAGATCTCTTGATATATTTCTTGCTACTTTCAAAGGAAGATGAGAAGTATTCCCCATGCCCTCTTATGCTCACCTATAAATATAAATCACAGCATGGATATGGGGCTTGTTCTTGCTCATGTGATGCTCTTAACTCCAGCCCTGCTCACTAGGGGAGGCAGATGCTTCTCCATAGTTAAATTGGCCATGGTGCAGGCAGAACAGTAATGGCATGACAAGAGTTTGGGGACATTGTGTGCGCCGCCACTTCTCTACTTATGTTTTTTCCCTGATAAGACTTTTGTTATATCTGCACAAGAGCTTGTGTACAATGTGGGGTTTCATGTTTACAAAGTTATAGAGTTTAAGTGGACCACCCCAAGGTTTGAAAGCTTTTCCATCCAGGGAAATGAGAGGTCACCAATAAGCCCAATTAACAAGTATCCAATAACCCCAGAGTGGATCATTATCCAAGTATCCCCTAGAGTGGCTACTGAGGCCTTATTGGTTTAGATCCTAGGGAGGGAACTGAGCAGCCATGGGGGTCCAATAGACCAGTATGCAACAAGGTGTTGGGATTACCCACTTCAGGCCCCAGAGGCCATGGAGCAATAGCTGGACACTGTAAGACACTAAAACCCCTAAACAAACAGGTGATCTAAAGTACATGAAGATATGCCTCAATAGTAAAATCCCAGATAGTGACACTTCCAGTAGCCAGAAAATAGGAGGCCAGGTTCTTTGAGGAGTAGACATTTATGCATTATTTCTGAAGTCAGGGAAACTGATAGAATTACAAGCTGGGATGCCCCTAATAAAAAGAGAGCAGATGGGCAAATACCAAAACTCATGTTGGACTTCAGGACATTAAGGAGCGGGGAAAAACAGGGACAAGGACTATGCCTGGGACCTGCTGCTGCTCTCTTCTCTGAGGTGAACATTCCAGAGGTTCTTCAACTTACTGCATACTTAAGTTCACATGGCAAGCATTTTGTTTCTTTCTGTCTGCAATATGCTTGCTAGTTTTTGCCACACTGTTCTTTTGTCTTGATAAGAATGCCTTGAGCACTTGAGCACTATATTAGTTTCCTTTTGCTGCACCAAAATTATTATAAACATATATCTTTATGGATAAATATTTTCAGGTTTTTTGGGTAGATACTGAGGAGATGGATTGCTGGGTCATATGGTAATTCTATTCTTTTTTTTTTTTTTTTTTTTTTTTAAAGATTTTATTGGGGAATTGGTGGAGGGGAACAGCGTTGGGGAATCGGGGAAGGGGAACAGACAAGTTGCCGTCTTCTTGTTCTTCAGTTTAGTTGCGGAGGATGTTGCTTCACTGTTGATATCGTCATTGCGCTCTTCCCGGATGAGGCAGATCGGTCGCTGGCCTCTGGATGTCGCTCATTGCGGCTATTGGCAGCTCACGCTTGGCTGCCAGCCGCTCACGCTGGCTGCGGGCCACTCACTGTAGCCTATGGCAGCCCACTGCAGCAGGGGCTGCAGCCCACACCATCACCGGGGCTCGCAAAGCCCAGCTCCAGGTGGAGCCGTTACCAGCTGTAGAGGGCAGTGTCACTGGCCCTCATGTGGGATCCGAACCGGGGCCGCTGGCATCCCAAAACCAGCGCTTAACCAATGCGCCACTCGGCCGGCCCGGTAATTCTATTCTTAATTTTTTGAGGAACCTTCCACGGCCTTCCATAGCAGCTTCACCATCTGCATTCCCACCAACAGTGTATGAGGGTTCCTTTTTCTCCACAGCCTCTCCAACACTTGTTATTATTTGTCTTGTTGATGACAGCCATTCTAACTGGTGTGAGGTGATATCTCATTGTGGTTTTGATTTGTGTTTCGCTGATGATTAGTGATGTTCAGCATCTTTTCATGTGTCTGTTGGTCACCTGTATGTCCTCTTTGGAAAAGTGTCTGTTCAGGTCCTCTGCCCATTTTTTAATTAGGCTGTTTTTCTCATTGTTGAGTTGTATGAGCTCCTCATATATTTTGGATATTAGCCCCTTATCTAAGGCATTGTTTGCAAAAATCTTCTCCCATTTGTTTGGTTGCCTTTTTATTTTGCCAATGGTTTCTTTTGCTGTGCAGAAACTTTTTAGTTTAATATAGTCCCATTCACTTATTTTAGCTTTTACCTCCATGGTTTTTGAGGTCAAATTCATAAAACCCTTTTGAACCCAAGATTCATAAGTTTAGTACTTATGTTTTCTTCTATGCAGTTTATTATTTCAGGTCTTATGTTTAGGTCTTTTGTGGATTTGGAATTAATTTTGGTACATGGTGACAGATAGCAGTCTACTTTCATTCTTTTGTATGTGGCTTTCCAATTTTCCCAGCACCATTTATTAAAGAGGCTGTCTTTTCTCCATTGTGAGGGATGCAGAACTGACTCTGGGTGGTAAACACACAATGTAATATACAGATGATGTTATACAGAATTGTATACCTGAAACCTATGTAACTTTAGTAATGCTTGTAAACCCCAATAAATTTTAATTAAAAAAATAAAATTTAAAAAAGAAAAACTTGTTTTAAACCAAAAAAAACAAAACAAAATATTACAAACATAAAAGTTTAAAACAATGCTTATTTATTAGTGCCAAGTTCTATAAGTCATAAGTCCAGACACAGCTTCAGTGTGTCACAAAGTGAAATTAAGTTGTCTGTAAGTTATGTTCGCACCTAGAGTTCTGAGCCCTCTGCCAAGTCCTCTGAAGGTGTTGACAGAGTTCAGTTCTTTGCAGGTTATAGAATCGAAGTCCCTATCCTCTCGCTTACTATCAGGCGAGGACTACCCAGTTCTTACAATGTGCTCTCAGTTCCTTTCCATACGGCTCCTCCAGCTTCCAAGTGAACAAAGAGAATCACCCTCCTTTAGAATCCTGCTTCAACTCTCTGACTCCCTCTTCTACCACCAGATAGAAAAAAACTCTCTGCTTTTAAAAGGCTTATGTGCTTTGATCAAGTGCACCCACATAACCTCCCTATCTTAAGGTCAACTGATTTGGCACCTTAATTACATCTTTAAAAAAATAATCCCTCCAGAGAGGTACCTAACTGAGAGAAGGTGCTGGTAACCCCCAAAATTTGGAATCTTGGGGTCCATCTTAGAATTCTGTCTACCACATGCATGAACAAGTTGATCAGACACAGTTATTCTTTTGATTCAACAAGTCAATGGAATGTATAGCCAAGAAAAGCATGTATTTTGTCAAGATTATACAATTGAAACAATGACTCAAACTAGGAGAAAAAAATACTTGGTCTTCTCAGAGGATAGCTAGTTTAGGCAGTTGTGCTACCCAATGTCATGTCTAATTTTAATGTCCCTGACTAGCTAGAAGAAGGCATTGGTGTTGGAGCTTTAGTGTGGCCCACAGAGGCTTAGGTAACAAAGTATTAAGAGCACTGTTAATCTCTTTGACCTGACATCTTACCTGACTGAACATACTACCACTCCTGGCATTTAGAACTGAGGCTTGGGCTTTAAGTTTCATATGCCTCTGGAGAGGAAAACAAAATCAACCTGACTTTATTACAGGGTATCCATGAGTTGGAAAAACTCTAGTACAAATGTGAATTGTTAGTAGATGTACAATCCATATGAAAATGACTTTTTGATGTAGGCTTTGATGAGAAAACTGCTTACATTGCATTAAATGTCATCTAAACACACTGACTAAAGATAAACGGACTTTGATGGAGGCTATAATCTAAGGCTCCACCACCCAAGTGTTCAGCCGGGAGCTATCTGAACTATAACCCAAGAATATTAAAGGCAAACATTTAACAACTCAGGAGGTCCAACACCTAATTAGTCATTTTGGGTATGGAAAGCAGCACTATTACTCCCAGGAATATTAAAACAACCTCTGTACCAAGTCAATAGACATACGGTCAAATTTAAGTGGAAGGCCTTATAGCAAGAAGCCTTGAAAGCAGTATAGACAATAACAAATTAAGTTCAGTCCTGGAATCGTCTATGTTTCTTCTTATACTGCATTTAGCACTAACTACAACTCTATTCCAATTAATTTGTCACCCAGATGATTGCAATAACTTCCTAAATCATCATCCTGCTTTGCCTTTACTTTCTTAAAATCTGCATTTTATTTGGCAACCAGTGTGACTTTTTAAATAATATAAGTCAGATAATCTCACTCTTCTGCTCAAAACCCTCCCTGACTTCCCATCTCACTCTGAGTAAAATGCTAGATTCCTGCGCAGAGCTCTCACAACCTGGTACGTAATCAAGTACCTTACCTTATTTCCTGCTACTTTCCCTTGTTCATTGTGCTTCAGTCACTTAGGGCTCCTTATTTTAAAAGAAAATGTACCAGTAAGGTTCAAGTTCAGAGCTTTTTGATGACTGCTGCCCACTTCTGGGGTTTTCTCCCGTATGCACCAAAGCCTCACTTCTTTACTCCTTCAGATCTTTTTTCTCAAATGCCGCATTTTCCACGAAGCATTCCACCCTATTTAAATGGCAGCAGCACTTCCCCCTCAAAGATCTATCCTCTCTTCTTGCCTTATTTTTTCCCTTAGCACTGAAGAACAGTCCTATTATGTGTTACTTTCCAATTTTGGGGCCTGTCTCCTTTATTAGAATTTAAGCTCTCTGAGGGATAAAGCTTTGCATGTTTTGTGCCCTGCTGAATTACCAATGACTGGAGCAAAACCTAACACATAGTTAGGACTTGATAACGATGCGTTGAATGAACTGAGTTAATAAACAAATGGTAGCATCTCAAATCAAAAAGGAATCTAACAGCCTGCCCAATAACTGATAGTGGTACAGCACCATAGCCATTTTAGAAAAATAAAACAGGATCCATACTTTACACTTTATAGCATTATAATTTCCAAAAGGTCAAAGATATGAATGTGAAACAAAAACCATACAACGCTAGAAGAAAACTTAGAAAGATAATTTCATAATCACAGAGTGAGGAAGCTTTTTTAATTATGACACAAATTCCAAGAACCATAAAAGAAAGATAAATTACATGACAAAACTACACTGTAGCCATAGGGCAAACCCTATGATAAATAAACTCTAAAAATAAGTGAAAAAAGTGGAAAATATATTTACAATTAACAGAGTAGAAAAGAATGACTCTCCTTAATATGTGTGTCTATAAATGGATATGAAAATGACCAACCTAGTAGAAACTATGAGCAAAAGGTATGAACAAACAATTCCTCATAAAGGAGATACAGAGGGCTTTTAAATGTGAAAAGCTGTTCAATAAGTGAACCACAAAATCCAAATATATAGGGGTTCAATAAAGAGCTGACAGTTTGATAACAACTTTATTGTCAAGGGTATGTGGAAACAGGCAGTCTCATTAAATGCTGGCAAGAATATTTATTAGTACAATCCCCATGGAGGAAAATTTAGCAAGATCTATCAAAATTATACAGCCATATGCCCTTGCCTCACTAATTCAATTTCTAGGAATATATACTTCAGACATTCTAGTATTTTCACCAAATTATAAATATGAAAGTGCGAAGTATACTCATTAAAGCATTGTCTGTAAGAGAATGCTGACAACCTTTTTAAATGAAAATTAATAGGGAACTGGGTTAAATAAGGTGCAATAAAGTAAATGAAAAATAAGAAAGGTCTTTGTATATAATAAGCAAAAATTTTCAAGTGGAGAAACAAGTAGCTAAACAGAGGTTATGATATATAATTAGCTGTGTTAAGAAAGCAGGGGGAAAAGGCATCTTTGTATTTTCTTATATATAAGTTTTAAAAACTTTGAAAGAATATTCAGGATATGAAAAATGAGAACTATCTCCATGATCAAGTGATGAAACAGGTTGGGGGTGGGGAGGGGTAGAGGCAAAGGTGGAGGGGAAACGTTTCGTGACCTAACTCAATTTTTGAACTCTGTAAATCTTAATTGTTCGACTGTGTGAATTTTCCTATTAAAAACCATAATCAATATTGAAATAAAAAATAAGCTCTCTACAAAGTTCAGATCAGTTGTTCTAATTATGCTAAACCATGTGCCATTCTCCAATCTTAGCTCCCAGGTCTTTATACTCTAGCATATGTGTCCAAGTAAGTCCCAGAGGGATATTTCTAAACCAATTGTACAACATGTTGTTAGCCAGCAGCTCTTACTGAAGCACTACTAATTTCCCATTCATAAACAAAAAAACATAAACAGAAAAAAAATCATAGAAACTAAGACAGAATGAAAACAAAATGCTAGAACTCGGAACACTGTCTACCAACTATATATAAAAAAAAAAAATGGAACTAGTTGAAAGACAGACCCAAATTTTAATTTATGGCCCAAGAGAGCCTAATGTAAACATTAAAAACTGTTTTAAATATCATAAAAATTAAAACACAATACCAAAAGAACAAAGAGGGATTACAAAGCTTCATCCAATAAACAAAACGATGGACTATTATGTGTTGAAGGAATTGAGACTGTTGTCACATAATAGGTGCTCAATCAATTTCTCTGTTATCTGAAAACATAGCTCCCTTATCTCATATTCCTATGGAAAAAAATCAGTAAGTGCCTTCCACATTAGACTGCATCATGGGAGATTATTAAAATATGATATTTAATATTTTAGCAAAATTAAGTTTTTTCTAGGTTAATTTTTATTATTCCAAAGAGTATGTCCTATGACACCCCTCATTTGATTTTGTAACATATCAACATATTTGTAACATATCAAAATATTGTAACATGTTAAAATATTTGCATCACGTGTCATTGGTATATTCAGATAAATGTTCATAAGGAAAATGGGAAAAAAACAGTTGGATACGTGATGATCAATGTAGCATTGGGTAGGAACTTGTCAAAATAGAATAGCTAAACTCACTGAGTTTACTTAATTGAATTTGAAACATTTTAAATCTGCCTTCTTGAAAATGTCTCAAAAAACAAAGTTTTAATCAGATGACTCTAAAATAACCTGATGGTATAAGAATAAGTTTTATGTCTCTATTACTCAGATATTTTAAAAGTAAGGATAAAGTGACTGACATTTTGTTGCATTGAATTTTGGAAAGATCTTTCATTTGAAAGTCTTTCCAGACATTTAACAAGTCCAAAATATGACAAGATTTATACTTTCCCAATTTACATGTCTAATTTGACTAATTAGGCAAGGCTTTACATTTGAAAATGTTTCCATTTTGCATTTATTTTGGCTTAATTCTCCTGAAAATAAAGACAATAACACAGATTACCCATAATGACATCATTTTCTCTTTCCTCTTATCCTGTATCTAGCATTTTATTGTTTGTTCATTAGTTGGGTAGCTGTGGCCACTGAGAATATATATCAGTGTCATACAAACCTCCTGATTTTTGATACTTGATGTTCAATCAACATCAGTAACAGAAAGCATAGTCTTTCCCTTTTATTTTATATTTCTGAAGACAATCATTAGTAGAAATTGTTTAAGGATGGCATCCAACAGGAGTAAGGAAAACAAAAAGGCAGATACCAATTAGCAAGCACCTTGTCCTCTTGTTTGATATAAATTATATATATATCCCTTGGGAAAGCCACCTTTCAGCTTTCTCTTGTATGCCTCTCAGCTTTCATATAAGCAACCAATAAGATAATCTACAGTAAAAGATACGTTAAAAAGAAGCTACAGGCCCAAAATAAAGTCATGTGTGCCAAGCCCCATGTCAGCAAAACAAGAATTAATACCTAACCTAACTGTAGCTATCAACTTGTCCAGAAATGTACCTTTAACCATTTAACCTTGTGTGGAAATTAATAAAGAGAAACCTCATTAAAAATGGAGTGAGGAAACGCTGACCAAGTGGCACGGTGGTTAAGCGCTGGCTTGGGAAGCCAGCGGCCTGGTTCAGGTCCCACATATGAGGGCCAGGGACACTGCCCTCAAAAAAAAAAAAAAGAAAAGAAAAAATGGAGTGAGGAGGCAGGAGGAGGGAACTCTCATACACATGTCACTCAACACACACTACTGACCCCAACAGGAAGAGACATACCTTGCATCTCTGACAGGAAGTGATAACTACATTACTACCTCAGTGGAAGGAAGAAAAGATTCTTCACAGCCCAGTAATAGCTCAATCAATGGGAGACTGTAATAACTAAGTCAATGAAAAGTCTTTATGCTTTCAACTTTCAGTTTCCTTCAGTGGCCTCTGTTTAAAAAAAAACCCTCCCAAGTCCAGCAGTGTTCTCATTTGTGTCTCTAAATCTGCACATGGTTCATCATTAAACGACATACCCTGAATTGCAAATCTGTGTTGTTACTGTGTAACCTATTTTTCTGGAGAAATATCTGGCTGTCTATTTACTTAAGGTCAACGCTGAAAATACCTGGTAAGCACTAGTGAGGTAATCTGCCCAATAGGCCTCTTTTGTTCCCTTTAGGAGAGTGACTTTGTCTGAAACAATGTATTCTTTGCTAATCATTTCCTTTTTCTACCCCCTTTCTAACTTTAAAATCCATCCATTTTGTACTGTCGTTTGGAGCTCCTTTCTATTTGCTAAAAGGGATAATCCCCGATTTATGAATTGTTCACTAAAGCCAATTAGATCTTTAAAATTTACTGGGTTGAAGTTTTGTTATTTAACACAACCATTCTGATAGTCTTCCTGAATTGACAGCCCACCTGGAGTTGCATTATGTCAACCAATGTAACTTTTGCCAAATAGTACCCCACGTATGATTAGATGATTAGAAATGACAGCTACTTTTAAAAGAAGAGTAAAACAGGATCAAAAGAAGGGAGCAATAGAATAATGCACACAGCAGGATTAAGAGTCAGTGATGAAGGCTGCCTCAATCATTTCATCATCCAGAGTGACTTCTACGAAGCAAAATAAGAAGAAAGTTGCTTAAATGTAAAAACTTAGAAAGGCAGAAAATCGGCAGGTGAGGTACTCTAAGCAACCATATTCAGAAAAGAAATTATAAGGTTGGTTGTAAGCAGCTTGTAACACACAATGCTACAATGCTAAGTGACCCTAGCCAAAATTCTGCTGCTAGTGCTTTTTGCAATTCCCCTAGTATTTTCTCTTTGACAGTGAGCCGATAGGCAGAAACATTGACAGACCTTCATTAAAACAGAGAAGAGAAACAACAGTCTACAAGAAAAATCCCCCCAAAATGCAGGGTAACACAATAATGGACTGGAATCATTTGTATTGCTAGTCAAAAGAGAAGGTGACATATAGAGCATGCAAAAGATTCATTATCAAGTTATAAAGATTATTAGAAAATCAAGGAAGTGCAGTATCAATTACCCAGTATAATGCTGGCAGTTTTAATAACCTATATCTGTAGAAGTAGAGTGAAAAATCTGTATGCATTTTTACTCTATAATGCATGTCTAATTCATTGTTTAAAGCATGTCTCTGATTATTAGCTTTTTAATGGGATGCATATAAACATGAGACTGTACTCCTTATCTCACCACAAATATTTAACAGCGAAAATAAAGAAAGGTGGATTTTAGCTTTGAGTCTTCTGTCTTATATTTGAATTATGTTAGTTTATTCACCGGGTTTCTTTTGTAGAGTGTGCAAAGGTGTGGCACAATCTACTCTGAGACACATTCCGGCTTCCCATTTTATAATTGTTTGGTTATCACATAGCCGGGTGAGGCAGGGTGATCGATAGTTCATAAAATGCACACTGTTTGATGGAAAACTGAGACACCAACCACAGTTTATTGCATTAATAAAGTCAGATATTTTTCCAAACATTAAATTTTCTCCTCCAGAATACTACTTTAATGGTATGGTGAAACGTCACTGGACTCAGAGTCTGACATCAGGGCCTCAAATTGGCTATATCTGAGCAAGAGCTTGGTATCTTTGTGTAAATTTTATCCTCAATTTTCTCACCTGTAAAGTTAAACTACACTTCAGTTTCCTTTCCAATTCTAGCATCCTGTAATATTGTGAGTAAAATTTGCTTATAAATCATGTGAGCTGTTTTATGAAGAGGATGGTGGTGTAAAAAAAGATAAAGGCGCATGGGAAAAGGAACGTGTGAGTATGATGGCAAGCAACTTCCTGGCTAGTTGTGATTCACTATTGTCATCACTGTAAGACTCTAAATAAATGTTTTAAACTCTGTAGCCACTGGTTTCCTCATCTGTAAAATATGAAAGTACTCTAGATCAGAGGTTTGCAACACACCACACATTATTAATAAGAAATGAGTAACCTCCATCAATGTTTTACAGTATATATAAATAGTGCTATGACGCATAGCACAATAATCCTATGCCACTAACTAATCCAGGAATGTGTGTGGTCTTAAAATTCCTATAATCATTGAAAATCATTAGAATCATAAAATTTTAAAACTAGAAGGGGATAGATGTCATCTAGCTTAATTACAGATAGAGATAGAGATGATATAGAAATAATATATATTCTTTGCACATTTCTAATGAATCATCACTTCAGTCTATAATTTGAAAAACAAAATCTCTAGTATACATATTCAAGCTATATTATCTTAAAAAGACATGCGTCCTTCTCTTCACCTAAGGGAGACCACTTCATGGACGGTGTAGTGGCCTGACCACTGCACTGTGCACCTGAAGCTGCCACTGAATAATTTATATGTCAAATGTAATTTAACATGTATATAGTCATGGGATGTGGAATATAGTGTGGGGATGGAGTCAATGGAATTGTAATTGATATGTATGATATCAGGGGTGTGGGGGCAGGAAAGGGGGAGGGGGAGTCACTTTGTAAGGGGTGAAAAAAATAACTATTGCATTGTTTTGTACATCTGTAACTGTTAATAATAATAATAATAATAATAAAGTTTAAAAAAATAAATTCTCTTGGTTTCTGTAGTTTTTCTTGGCACGTGCCAATGTCATGGTTCTAAAAATGGAGGTGTCTGCGATTCCCTCTCAGAGTTCCAAGGACTGCCTTGGAAGTACTCTGGTACAAAATAAATGAGTTCCTTCCACCTAGTAGAGCGGCCATGATGGCATAAGCATGGATTAGTAAGGATTCCTGGGCCCTTCTTGATAAGTCCCATTGGATGCTTTGGGAAGGAGGTCCCTGAAGTTCTTAGTTGAGGATATGAAGGTAACTCCTCTGGGGAGCAGCTGTGAATTGTTGCCAAGTTTCCTAGACAGATTTTGTTCAGTTCTAAAAATATTGGTTGCTTACTTTTAATATCCGAGAAATTGAAGGGTTGAGAATTTAGGAATCAAAAATTTGGATGAAGGATAGGTGATAAACAATAAACACAGATGTACCATTGAGCAAGAACATTGAATTAACGGGCTCAGAGAGATAAATTGGAAGCTTCCTGGAGTTAGTGAAAACTGAGTTCTTAAATCCACACACTAACCCGAGATAGAGCATGAGAGGCAGATTTGCAGTAGGCAAGAGGTGGCCCAGAAACATTGAAGTACGGCTATGTTGCATGGAGTCTCTTTCCTTTGATCCTGATTGGCAGGTTAATTAATCCCTATATCATCAACATACCTGAGTCTCTATCACCTGCTTATAGTTACCTTAAGAGACAGAGATGATGATGTCAGTGCTTGAAACGGAAAGTAGTCATACATATAGGGGCTTGCCTAGTAAATATGAACATGAAAGGACACCAAAGGGAACCACAGAATTCCTGTTTTGGGAGATTGGGAAATGTAACTGAAGACAAAAGTTGTTTATAAATAAATGATCATGTTCATTCTTAGGAGACAATATGTCTCAACAGATAACCACAAAAATGTTAGATTTTGATTAAATCCTATCTCTACCACAATAACTATACATTTTGGGTCAAGTGACTTAACTTTTCTGAAACTCAGTATCCCACATGGAAAATGGAACAAATATAGCAACTACCTCATAGGGTTATTGTTGGAATTAAAGTAAATAATCCACATAAAGCAGTTAGATCTGTGCTTGCAAAGCAGCAAGAGCTCAATAAATGCTAGCTATCTTTTTAAGTGGAAGTAATGCTTCGTTCTCTCCATCCTCCATGCAATTTTTTTGTTTGGTGAAGACACTCTGGGCTTAAGTTACCTGGCTGTAGGTCCATGTGAAAAGCAATCTTCTGAAAAGAATAGTCGACATACTATTTTAGTATTATAGTAGTTACTTTATAAGGTACTGTTCTTACAGAATACTAAGAATGTATTATGAATTCATTCTAAAGGCATGGTCATCACGGCTGTGTAGCAACTGCAGAATTAGACTCATATTGTTCTCAAACACTAAAATCAAATTAAGTGGTTGTACTATGAATAGCAGTACTTATTCAGCTCCTTTCCTTTTTAAAGCACTTTATAAACATTAACTAATTAATCTCCACACCCTTATGAGGTAGGTAAATAATTGTTAGCTCCCTGTTTGAGGAAACCAAGGTTGAGGTTAAGTGGTTTGCTTGCTCAGGGCAATAGAGTGAGGCAATATTTAAGACCCAAATTAGGACATTTTAATTTATATTAATTTATTTTGGACACTGTACTGAATTTTAATGATAATTTATTATATTTTATTACCCTTCATTATTTCTGTCATGTAATGGATGGAAACATGCAATTCATTGCAGAATGAATGAAAATAGGTAGAAAAAAACTCAAGAATTATTATTTCCTATAACTCACTATGATGCCAAAAACTTATAGGCCATGAAACTAACTAGTCAGAAATAGTCATTTCATTTGACCATTTTTATCCTTTACAGTCATGTGTACACACACACACACACACACACACACACACACACGTCTAATTCCCCTAATAGAATATAGGACTCTTAATGTTAGGAACCATAGAACCATATCTTATTTACCTTGATTTCTCCAAAAACATATATTAGTAAGATACTACTTTGTGGTATGGTAAGTATTTAAGAAACAAATATTTTCAGTAATCTCCCAATTGTTATTCTTCCACTCTCAAGCCTCATCTTGTGCATCCTCCATAATTCTATCCAAATTATAAGTAACAGAACATAAATATGATTAACCTTGCTCCTTTGCTTAAAGTCACAAATGTCTCCATGTTTCTGCCCCCACCTTCATGCCCTTCTCTTTCCTTCTCCAGAAATTTTGTAATGTGGAACTCATTGAAACATACTTTTACCAAAGCACTTAAAACCTTATAACCACTTAAATTTTTTATGATTGTTTTATGAGGGCAGAAAATGCATATCCCAAACTAGATGTTATGTCTCAGTGTATGACACAAAGTAAGTGGTCAATAACTATTTGGTCAATGCAGAAACAGTGGTAGAAATAAAGATACTGTGCTGCCTTATCCAAGGCAATTTTGCTGTTAGCTTATTATGAATTTCCTCATGTTGAACTTTGATGTCCACTAAAGGAACAACTCTGAAGCTTTTTCTTACTTGGCCTTTCTTATCTCCTTATGTATTTTCTGTAATCCACATATCATCAGAATCTCTGTACCCTCTGGTAATCTCCTATTTGGCAAACTCCTGTGAGAGTGGGTATATATTGGGTTAAGAGTTAGAAAGAAAGATTGGTGAATGTAAATGAATTATTTCAGCACAACTTCCTCACACAGAATCCATATGATTAACCCTTTACACTACCTCTACATGAAGTCAAATAGGTTCTTACTCATTTTATCTTCTTGCTTTAGTTATAAAAATAAATCAAGTTGTATTTTTGAGACCCTTGATCCAAGTGGCGCGGTACTTTTTCTGCTGCTCCAGAAATGGCTATTTGGACTTAAAGCTGGGGAGAACATTGGTTAAAGCCTTGTGAGGCTATGTTCCCCCAACCATCATCCCAGGCCCTAATTAACCCCTAGGCTATGTAAGTGCAGAGAACAGGGGAAATTACCAGAGCCATTAGTTTTCAATCTATTGGGGAAGTACCAAGTCAAGTAAAGGGAGATCTAAGAGAATTCCATATAGAGACTTGTTGATTGAAGGACAACAAGATAGGCATCTCAAACCCAGAACACAAGTGTGATTATGTAGCATCCTCTCTGATCCTCTGTGGGCTTATATAAGTAATGGTAGAAGAGAACGCAGAGTACATGGAGGTAGATAGATAGAGAGCTTGCTCGGTGGAGCAGCCAGCATTCCCGGCTGATATGACATGGCTGCATGAGTTTCACAAGAGCCCAGTAGACACCATGCAAAGCGGTAAGACTTCAGCCATCTTGTCAATACCCTGAAAAAGAAGACCCTGGCAGCTATAGGATGTGTGGTGAACTTCTTGGAGTGAGATCTAAAAAAGACTGAGGTGAGACATTGTACAGGAGTCTCTCTAATGAAGAGACACTGAAATACTTTCTAAACAGCCCACACGTGTCCCACAAGATTTGGATGCCTGCAGTAGAGAGGGCTGGGGGATGTTAACCAGAGCAACAGCAAAACCAATTAAGGACAAAAACAGCTCAAATTAAGCAAATCCCAAAGCACCAGCAAGTAAAAGGATCTGGAGGGAAGGAAGAAAGAAAAAAGTCACAGCTCACTCCTCATCATAACTGAAGAGAGGTGAAAACTCCTACTAATTCCTGGGGTTCAGTGGTCCACAAGGGAATCTAGTTTCAAGTGCTTTGCATAGCAATTCAAGTTCGCATTCCCTGGGAGCCCTGAAAATGTTCTCCACTGAGGCTTTCTTACTAGTTTACTTTATCAAGTCCCTTAAACTGAAGCCTGGCCTGGGCTGGGAGATGGGGTTAGTAACCACTAACTTGAATAGAAGATTGAAGTTTTCAACCAGAGCCAACTAGACAGGACTAAAAAATGACTGGGAAGCTATGATATCTGCCTGAAATATCATTAATGGCCTGAAAAGGTGGGTCTGACAGGATATGGTCAAAAGCAGTAATTGGCAAAAAAAAAATAAAACTATTTCCCACTTGTATCTTCACTGAATTCAGTCTGTTCAGAAAATTGATTAGAATAGCATTTAGTAATTACTCAACAAAATTGTTAATGAACCATTTTTAATATCTAATTCTTCTAATATTATAATTCAAGAGTAAGACAGCTGGAATGGTGTTTCTGAAAAATAATAATCTGTTTCAGATTCTTGATTCCATTGGCATGGTGCTTTTCCTTACAATGACAGTTTATTTTGGTAACTTCTGCTGTCTTTCTTAGATTTTCTACCAGCAGTAAACATTTAAAATGAATGGATGAATAAATGAATGGTCATAGAACTGAAGATTACAATGGAATACTCATGATTATCTAGTAAATTGTAAGCCACCTCTTTTCAGGAGCCCATAAAAGGGTGCTCTCATGCTAACCATGCCCAACAAGATTGGTTTAAATTCCTTTCATTCTCTTCCTATCTGTACACTTCCAATCTTCTGTCCTAAAGATTTTAAGGACACAGAAATAAGATTTTAAGGACACTTTGTCACACAGAGTTCTTGAAGCCAATGAATCTGAAAAACAGTCTGTCATTGGTCCCCTTACTATACATGCAGATAACATTGTTTCTTCTAATGCCTCTGACTCATAACTCTATAATACATTTGATAGCTGTTCCCTCTACTAAGTCAAAAACCTGTCTACAACATCTATATACTATTTCTGTTTGCTTCTTGTACATTTGGAAATTACTAGTACATTTATTGGATACTTCTATCACAATTTGTTCCATACTAAAAACAGAGAAATTCAGACACTATAACCAGCTCTGATGGAGTCTAGTATGTTCTCTTCACAACCATTCCGCTGACCTTACAGTGTCTGTAATACTAAAGCAGGGGCAGAAATTTATAAAAACAGCAGTGATGATTCTTGAATAAATTTAAAAATTATGAGATATGGACAAGAAAAACCCTTTCCAGTAATCAAGCACACATTTTGTTAGTTCTTAACCCCAGAGTGATACAAGTTCAATGTATTCAATTTTAGAAATCTAATTGCAGCAAATTCAAAAAGATATATTTTTCTAAGCAATAAATACAGCCATTTCTTTTTTTTTCTCCTTCTCTGAAGGATAAAAGGACTGGTGCTAAGAAACAGCTGCAACTCCAAAGAGATAGCTCAATATCTCAGAATATGTGGTTGGGTTTTTTTCTAAGTGGACTAAATGAATAGCCAGTTTTATTTCTCTGTCCCCAGGAAAAGGATGTAAATGGAGTGTCCTTTCTAACAGCTGCAAATATGAATGATTAAAGTGACTCAGACAATTGAAGAATGAAACCTGCATTTGCAGATGTCACCTTCAAAAGAGTGTGGAGTTGACAGCTTTGTTTTTATCTGCTCCCACCACCTAAGAGCAAGTAAACTGATTTTAAAATGAGGAACCAATATGTTCATTTTCCATGAAAAATACCAGCCAAGTCTGGACTCCGTACTTTTTTTGTTTATCCAGGGGTCCATGGACTGCAATGATATTGTTTTCTATAACCATAGAGTTGATTTTATCTTTAGCAGTCAATTGAATGCAAAGATATGTAAACACAGTTATCAGTAATTTTGATTCGCATGTAATTTTGTAGGGCTTTATATCTCTCCAAGATTATTACTTTAAATACATTTTTCGGATTTTCAATTTGATTTCGACCAGTTTTTTTTTTTTTTATCAGATTACTCCAGTGAAATGTGCCACAATGAATGTGTAGGGAAGTTCTGTTTTAATTAATAAATTTTAATTCTCCTTATTTTTAGGAAAACAGGAGGTATTTTTGTAGGAGTGGAGGTTGGGATTGTGTAGTAGCAGAGTATTTTCACCCTACTTCTTAAGGGATCCCCAAATTGTCTGGACCTGAGTTTTCTGTGAATTCCCAATGTTTCTTTATGTCATTTCCATTTCTAGCTTCTGTGGAATTCTTAGTTTCCATTTTATACCCTACAGCTGTATTCCTTATCTCTAAGACCACACCTGATCAAAACCTTGCATGGATAACAGGCAGCTGTACAGAAAAGAATTTTAATGGAAGCAACAATGTAATGGGTACATGGCAGCAAATAGAACAGAAATTTGAAAATTAAACATTACAGATCTTTTTTTATTATTATTAAAGTTTACTGGGCCTACAATTATTAGCAAAGCTACATAGATTACATACCTTAATTTTTAAAAAGACCTGGTATTTATTTCCATTCACTTGGACTCCAGCACTCCAAAATACCTCTTGGCTCTCACTTCCTCCTCTGTTCTCTGCTCTTCCTTTTTCTTCCAAATTCATGTTTATTCCCATGCAGAAGAGTTGGCTAGTTCTTCCTTGCCTCTCTCCAAAATATACTCTCAACTTCTCACTTTACCATTTCAAGAATATTGATGGATATTTTACTAGATCAAAATAATTTTCTTTTCTTTGGAACAGTCTTCATGACAGTTGTAAATACAATGATTTTTCTCATGCTACATAACAAGTAAACTTTATCTGATGCCATTTTGTTTCACTCTTCTTATGCATTGGTCTTTCTTCCCTTCTTTAGATCACACCAACCACATTTCCTTCACAGACTCTTTACACTTGCCATATCTTCCATTTAGCCCATTTGACCCTAAATTACTCTTATGGCTTGCATTATCTTGTCATTCAAATCTTACTCCAAATGACACCTTCACAGAGAATCATTCTTTGACCACTCTATTTAAATTACACTCCCATCACACACTCACATTGGCTTTTTGTCATTTAATGCTGTTTTGATAGTACCTATTGTTCCATGCAATAATTTTGTTTTTTCACTTTTATTCTAATTTACCGTCTGGAGGTGAGATAGCAGGAGAAACACAGCCAGGGTTGCGTTATCACCACCATTGCTCCTGATCACCATAATCTGTGGCTGAGCGGGTGGCATCAGCAGGCCTCCACCATGACATACTGTCACAAAGGAATCCCAGCCACTCCTTCCTACCCATGTGGGTCACTCCAACCCAAACTCCTGTACAGGAGTTTCAGGCTGTCCTAGCCCTAAGTCATAGGTCTTTATCTTAGCTGTCAATGAAATAAGTAGACAAATATTAACAAGAGGGGATGCTGTTATTCAGGAGGCAGATAAAACATTGTGCCCACGATGTAAATGATTAACATATTAGGCTAGTTTTGTAGTATTTTCCTCTTGAAAATAGAGAAATTAACAAAGCACATTTTCTTTTACTCTTTGACTAAGCTGAGTAGTCTTCTCAAATATGTGAAACCATAGTTAGAGTTGAGATAAAGCAAGTATTTAGAACACATTGTCCGTAGTTTGCAAAAATCACATTTGTGACCCTTACCTTATAGCAATAGTACCTTCAGATACAAAATTAACTTTCTACATATAGAATTTAAAAGCACATGGCATTCTCCATCTTGTAAAAAATATTTATCTGTTCTCCAACATCTAAACAGAAAATGGAACAAACTCACTTTAAGGGGTTCAGAAAAGTTTTTGGGTGAAATTAGGTAAAAGTTGCTTCAAACCTAACTTTAAAATCTACTAGTTTATATATGTCATGCACTGATAGAATTTATGGCTTGTAGTCATGCAAAAAAAAGTTTCGTTTATAAGATTGTTGCAGTTACCTATTATGGAAATTCCACCTGAACATTTCATTTGTATTCACAGAAGTTATGGAAGAAAAGAGCTACACAATTACTTGGTCATATAATAGGTCCCCTGAGCAAGGGAAGGCATTCTCAACCCTGTGTTTTCCAGAGGTTTATAATCAGTGTGTGAGCAGGTCTAATTCTTGCCATTTTTTACAAATTTATAAAGTTTTCTCTCATTCATAAGATTCAGAAAGTTGAAGGAAATGCTTATGCATGCACAAAGGAAATGATCCTCATTTGAGTCTCCTTGGTTTATGATTTAATGTCTATGCTGTCTAAAGTTATTAGACTATCTGTATTTGAACAAAGACATGTGGTGTTTTGTTATCCCATCTAGTTAAAGTTACCATTCTCCGTACTTTGGAATGATGAGGAACTAGCTTAGCTATTAGAAGTCCATTTTTGGGCCGGCCGAGTGGCACGGAGGTTAAGCGCTGACTTGGGTAGCCAGCGGGCCCATGTTTGGGTCCCACATATGAGGGCCAGAGACACTGCCCTCAAAAAAAAAAAAAAAGAAGTCCATTTTTACTTATGCTGTATTAACAGCTAACTCTATTGAGCATTTACTCTATGCAGATACTTTGTGATTTGTTAATACACATAACATAGAACTAAAGAAACGAGGCATTTAAAAAGTGAAATAACGTATTCAAGATCATAGTACTGGGAAATGGCAGAGCTGAAATTTGGATACAGGCCTCACTGATTCCAGAGCCCATGTTAGTAACACTCTGTAAACTGATTTATTTTCTATGAAATAGTAAACATTTGGCCTCAATTTGGAGTGTCCATTCAACAGCAGCCCAATCTACAGGTTTTTCTTTAACATTTTAGAATTCATTGTAAGATTGCTGAATTTATTATGAGACAATGGGAAATCATAAAGGTAATTAAAAATAGGCAGCCCTTATTTTGATATTTGAAACTCTGTATATCATCAGTGTTGTCCTTGGTAATCCTACTGAGGGTTCCTGCAACAGAGCCTCCTCAAAGCCAATGGAAAAAGGCAGACGCAAGTGCCCATCCATGTGTTATTTTAAAATTCAATAATTTCATAATAACCTCCATCTGCACTTAGCATAACTTCTGGAATAATTCTTCATACTAGCCAATATGACCATTGCTGAGCCCCTTTTGCTTAAGAATTAAAGAAAAGAGCCAAGAAAAGATGGGGAAAAAGAGGAATAGTTTTACAAATAGCATTTGCCAAAAATCTATAGCCAGCTTAATGATGTGGTCAGGTATTTGGATGCTGCAATAGGAGTGTCTGAATAGATTACACTAAGATGCTAAATAGACATATCAGAATCAATGTATCCAAAAATTCCTGGTAATCCACCTGCTCAAAGTTGCTCTACCCAAAACTCTCTTCCCTTTTTGCTGATCAAGTCACTCCATCCTCCCAGTTACTCTGGTCAAAAACCTGGCGTTCACCCAGAACCATTTTCCTTTCTCTCATACTTTACATCCAATGCATCTGTAAACCTGTAATTTGTATCCTCAAAATATATAACGTTGCTTCAAAATAACCCAGGACCTGGGGAGAAGGGGGGAGGTTGGTAGCGTATACATTAACAAATTTGTCTGTGAGTTGATATTGGGCTGAGTGACAGGAGATCTATTTACACTGCTTTTACTGTCTTTGAAGTTTTCATAATGTATGTACATAGAGACAGAGATAGGCATGTACTAAGACATGGAGAGAGACACTGAGAGATCAATCCAATTTGAGTCATAAATATTATTTTCAGGGATAATTGCAACATTTCTCTATGGAATCTCGACCTTTAGACTTTATTTTCAGTGAATCAGTCAAAGTAATATTTTTAAAACATAACTTTCTGTTGAAAATCTTGCAGTTGCTCCTTATTTGATCCAAAGTGAAAGTTGAAATCTTTACTACACTTTTCCTCTTGTCCTTCTCACACACTGCTGTTCTCCTTCCTCATCCTATTTCAGCCATACTGGCCTTGCTCTTCCTTGAACGCACAAGGCTGCTAATTTAGAGCCTCTGAGTGTTCCTTGTACCAGAGAAGCTTTGCTTGTATATCATGATGGCTTTCTTGCTCACTTCCTTCAATGAGGTCTACATTTTAAAATATATTTCATGCCACTCCCAGCTCTGACACCATTCTATCATGCTCTACATTGTCTTTGTGCCAAAGCAATTATTCAATTGTAACATACTCTGTGTAATGATGTATTCACTGTCATATGTTTTTGGGTTTTTTTTTCTCTTCCCTTCTAGAGTATTACCTCCATGGAGACAGGGAATTTTTTGATCACCCATCTACCCTAAGTACCTTGAAGATGCCTGGCTCATAGGATGTACTAGATTATATTTGTCAAATGAAGAGCTAAATAAATGACTTATGGGAAAGTTTAGGTGATTTAAAGTGCTATTTAAAATAAAAACATTAAAAAAGTCACCTAGGGAAAGATGTCAGCTTTAAACTCTTCTGAAGAAATCAAATAATCTACCCAGCACTTTGCTAAATTTGACAAGAAGTGATGATAGAATAGGTTAAATCTTAAATTAAACTTCATGATAGCCAAAAAAAATAATTTGGGATCAAATATTTGATAATACTGTATTTTATATTCTGTATATTCATCATACATTATAACGAAGCTCCAAATCTGAAATACAGTGTTAGCTAAACATTTATGTCTATTTTATGGAACTTTGAATATTATCTTTAATAACTAAAGATTATGAATGTTGTACATTTGCTTTTTATCCTATGATGTTGGCCCTGCCTCTGGTTTATTTTATGATTCCTAATCAAGAAATAACTCCTTCCTCAATTTTATAACATTGGTTCCACGGGAATTTGGATTTCCTCTATAGTGACCTGACTCACAACACAATATCCCAATACGCATAATGATAAAAACTGGCACCTTTGTACACTGTGCTTTTTTGTTATCATTTGGTGTTGCCATTGCTGTCATTTTGGAGATACTTATCACATATCAATTCATTGTGGCTCTCTGAATTATCAGGCACATGAAAATAATTATTCTATATTCTCATTATGCAGTGAATTTTGCTTTGTCATTAAAATCATCTTGTTTTATTATTATTTAGCAGCATTGAGTAATGCTCTCCAAACCAGGGTCTGCACATGGAAGGGTGTGTTTAGCATGGGGGAACTGGAAAAATAAAATATTACAAACTGTGTTTCTAATTCTTACTTTTAATTTATTTAAAATTTTTTCTTGCTATACATTTCTAATATAAATATTAGGAAATTAGGGAATTTGAATAACTTAAGTAATTGTATTTATTATAATTTATTAAAACTGTAAAATGTAAATCCTGTTTATAATAAAAAGATTAAAGAGGAGAGACATGCAAAATTTGTAATGTGGTGTCACTGGTTTAATTATGTTGAAGTCTTCTGCCTTAGAACTCTTGAGAGAAGAGTGTGTTAGTAACTGTGCATCCCAGTTATTTATTGTGAAGTAGCATACCAATCTAAAACTTAGTGGCCGAAAATAATTTATCACTCACAGACTGCGAATTGTCTGGCCTTAGAAGAATGGTTTCTATCTGCAGTCTCTTTTGAGACTGCAGTTGGATAATGGTTGGGCCAGACTGGAATCATCTGAATGTGAAACCAAACAGGATGCCACACTGAGCTCTTCCCACTAATGTCTGGCCACTGTCTCTAGGAGAGTAGCCTGCACTTCTTACACGATGTTCAGGCAATCCAGAGGCAGGTAGCAAAAAGTGCCAGGGCTCAGAGCTGGCAGAGCAGTCACAAGTCAGGGCAGACTGAAGGGGTTAGAGGAAAAGATTCCATTTGTCTTTCATAGGGTTACATGTGTGCACAGGGAGGCACAGGATTGATGGCAGCCATCTTTGTAAATAAGCCAAAGAGTTTTTACTTGTGAAATTTACTTCATTTCCATAAATTTGTTTTTCTAAAATGTAAAATGGGAATAATAATAATAATGCTTAAATTTTAGAATTGTTGTGAAGACTAAATGAGATAATGCATGTAAAGTCCCTATCACTTTGCCTGCCACACAAGTTCTAAATAAACTCTAGTTGACATTCCTTTTATTTCCTATTAGCCTGGGGTATCCTTAAGGGCTGATATTGCATGTTTTCATTAATATAACTCAGTATCATACAGTAGTTGATAAAGTGTAAACCACTAATAATTATTATTTAGTTAATGTATGAATCTATAAATGTTCTAAATATTTCTGCATTTATAAAGCTGCAGGGTTACTCTGCCACTAAGTAGAAAAAAAAAATTAGGCAACCTGGGTCTAAAATGATATGACAGATATTATCTTTCCTAAACAACCAATCTTTAATAGAATTTATCGTTGCCTTGCTTCATAGAGACACAGCCTCAGGGTGAAAGATTAAAGATCCTAACATGTTGGGCCGGCGGAGTGGCGCAGTGGTTAAGAGCTGGCTTGGGAAGCTAGCGGCTCCTGTTCGGATCCCACATATGAGGGCCAGTGACCCTGCCCTCTCAAAAAAAAAAAAAAAAAAAAAGATCCTAACATGCATAGTGAAAAATATCTGAAGCTGGAAAATGAACATGGCACACTGTAGACTCACTAGCATTAATTAAGTGAAAGCTGCTTGTGTTTTTCAGTAAGCTAGCTAAGAAACCAATACAGGGATATAAAATGCTGGTAGGCAACTCAGGTATGGGTTATGCAAAGTTTGGAGAGCACGGAAGAGCAAAAACAACATGAGCAGAAAGCAAGAAAGTCTTCCAGTTATTTCTTACTAACTTAGGAAGTATGAGTAATAGACCACATGCCGTGAACTAGATAGGCATAGACGTCCGTCCTCTTTTAAAAATCAGCTTAAAAGTGAGAGGAGCACATTGAGAAGAGCCTCTAATATTACCTCCTCTTCCCACAGAGCATTTCGCCCCAGTGAGGCGCCTGTTCCCAAGCGACCCTGAGCACTGGCTACCTTCTGGCTGCAGGCATCTACTTTCCGGGTGTCTACCCTTTTTATCTCAAGCTCTCTTTTAAACACTATATTAAATGAGTCAAAACTGAGGGCATGGTGCTTCAAAGCTCAGGCTCAGACCTAGTAGCCATCTGAAAAACAGTAGCATTGTAAAAAGGATTTGGTATGTTTAAAGTTTAAATAAACACGTTGGAACTATGGAAACCACTGTATACCTTTGTCATCATCGTGTGTGTGTGTGTGTGTGTGTGTGTGTGTGTCTGTGTGTGTATGTTTTAGATTTCAGCAATACACTTGTTCTCAAACATGAATATTTTCCTCACAATAAAATTTATCTCTTTAAATGGCAGTCGACTGTCAAGTATGGATTCAGATTGCTTGGGTATGAATGGCATCCCTGTTATTTATTAGCTGCATGGCTTTAAATAAGTTATGTAAACTTTATATGCTTCAGGTCTTTTATCTGTAAAATGAATGTAATATCCTCTTTATTGAGTTGTTGCTCAATTAATAACTTATTAAGTTAATACATTTAAACGTCTCAGAAATGTGTCTGAAATATACTAAATTATAAATGATTGTTAGTTAATAAGCTTCCAGAAAATCAACTACTTTTGAAAATTCTGTTTTTAAAGAATTTTGTTTCTAAAACATATAATAATAATAATTTTATGTTCTTTAATTTTTTACCTGTGTTGATATACAAAAATGATATTTTTATTATTATTATTTCATATGGCATATACATATCAAACCATATTAGGACAAATACATTTTCCAGCAAGGCTCTTAATGACTGACAGTATGGGCTAAAAACAAAAGTTTAATCAAATGCTAGTACAGCAGGTGTATTCAAGAAGGTGGAAGTGTGATTACAATGATGTTCAATTTGTGATTTGAATTCTGGAGACTTAGAAAGATTCAACTGAATCTTTATACCTATTTACCTATAATTGTCATTGAATTGAGATAGGTTTTTGTATTCAGAAACGTCATTTCGTCAAATGGACAGCTATTTTTCCCTCAGAAGTTCAATAAGAGAGTAAAATTGCCATCATAAAAAAACGTGTAATGGTTTTTACCTGTTAAATAATAAGAAGAAGAATCCTTCCCCCTCCAAGGAAGAGACTTTGATATAAGCTTTGAGGCTTGGATCTTATGGAATTTCTGTCCTCGAATATGTATACTTAGTTTAGCACAAACTCACAGCAAAAAGAGAGGTATGTGAAAAGTATTTGGGAGAAGTATTATTTAGGAACTTAAACCTTTTGACTCACTGTCCTATGAAATCATAGTAGTTTGAGTATATTGATAATCTGCACTTATTAAGAAAAAAACGTTTTTCAACCCCATTTAATTTTTGCAGCTCTGAATGTTATGCTTTTCTACAAGAAATGGGCTGCCATGGAAGCCTTCACATCTCCTGTCTGAATGAGCAACTCTTCTCATTTATACTTGTCATTAAGGGTCAGGGAATCTTCTCTCATAGACTAACCCACCAGGACACTTAATTAGAGTCATAACATGGTTTGTGTCAAAATTAATCATACTTCGTGTTTAAAACAATCTTTCCTGAAGTGGAAAATTATATCTGTTGATTTTGTGATAATTTTGATGGTGCACTTGACAAATACTAATAACTTTCTCTTCAGAGACAGATCTAAAGGCAATTGCACTTGGACAAAGAAGGGTTGATCTATGCCATTTAGGTCATCAATAAAATAGGCCTAAACCAAAGTAAAGTTGAATGTGGAATTCATTATTTGCCTTACGCGAGTGTCCACTATGGAACCATTTTTTTTTCCTATTAAAAGTTGATTTTACCTATTCAAAGAAGAATTTTTAGAATCATTGTGAGTAGTTTCAGAATATTATGCATAGGAATTGAAATGTCTTTCCTTTCCTTTGCAAATCATATTACTGATCCCAACCTAACTCTAAGCAATCATGACAATAAGTGTATGAAAATAAGGGTGGTAAGTAAAACATAAATGTGTCATATACACGTTTACTCCTCTTTAAAACATTAGGAATTTTTCTTGTAGTACTCAAGGAATAGTTGGTTCTAGACATGCATGCCTATGTTGGCAATAAACCATTGCTATTTTATATAGAAAGGGCTAGAGGCACAATTCAGAGTCATCATTTTAAGATTACCCTGAAGTTTCACACATACTGCTGCTCACACCCCCTTAGCTCAAACTTAGATAAATCACACATACAGCTTCAAGAGATACTAGGAGGCAGAGTCTGTACTGGGGGATTATATGTGTATGGCTGATATTCAAATGTTCTATCACCAAGAAAAGGAAGGATATTGTATACTGAAGCACAGGTTATAGTTTATACTTCACTGACATTTGAAGTATTTTGGCTGCCAAGCATTTATCCTACTCTCTTTAGCATCATGAATTTCCTGTGGGGAATCATGCCTCTTTCACTTTATGGCTTTAAATGTTAATTTGGTATCCATTTCCTGGCTGCAGGAATGGGGGATTTTACTCAGGTCACATAAATAAGATTAACTGTATCTTGCTACCCTGTTGATTGGTTCTGGGATGGGCATTACACCTAACCTAGGTAGAAATAAATAATCCTTCGTCCTGAGCAGGGCTGCATTCTGTCTTCCATTTGATGTGAACACAAGGTACAATTCTCTGGGAGCTATTGGCATCCATTTACATACCACATGGAGCCTGAGAATTAAGCCAATAAAGAGTAAAGTCACATCAAAAAATGGAGATAGACAAGATATTAATTACCTTCCATGATCCCTGTACCCAGCTCTACTTAACTCTTTCTTTTTATCTCTAGACTTTTCAGCATATACAAGCCAATAACTTCCCTTCATGACTTAATTAATGCAAAGCATAAATGTGAAAATAATTTATTTCTTGGTAATTTTTTATACATGATATTTCTAAAATACAATAGGATACTCTTACATTTTTACAGTGTGAGCGCTTACTCTGAACATGCAGTATTTTGGACATTTCTTCATGTGTTATAAAAAATGTTTTCAGCAATGACCCTTCTAGCCCACCTTATATAAATTTCAAATGTTGAAAGAGTATTTTTGATGGTGTGCTAAAGTGAAAGTATCTTTCATTTTTTCCTCATATTTGTGACAATTCAATACTATTGTGTCATATCATACAATTCTTCTCAAACTTTGCTGAAGCAGAAAGCAAAATCTCCTCCAAGAAGCTTTCTCTGTCTTTTCCCTTGCTTAGTCATCATCTTCCCTTTTCTGTGCTCTAGTTATACCACTATCTTATCACTCAAATAATTATATTGAAATTAGCTGTTTAATTATCTATCTTCATCACCACCATGTGCTTAATTCTTCTTATACTCCCAAAGCTAATAACAATGCCTGGCACATAGCAGAAGTTCAATATATTTTTTTTAATCTAATAAATTTTATGTTTTAGAGAAGTTTTATGCTCACAGCAAAACTGAGCAGAAATTATAAAGATTTCTCCCATTCTCGCTGCCCCCACACTCACACAGCTTCCTTCACTATCACTCCCAAACCAGAGAGGTAAATTTTTTTAACCATCAATGAACCTATATTAATATATTATCACCCAGAGTCCATAGTTTACATTGAAGTTCTCTTGTTGTTATACATTCTAAGGGTTTTGAAAAATATTAAAGACAGGCATTCACCATTATAATGTCATAAAAAAAAACAGTTTTATTACTCTAAAATTCATCTGCCTATTCGTCCCTACCCCAAACCATGGTAAATACTGATCTTTTTATTTTCTTTACATTCTTTGACTTTTCAGAATATCACGTACTTGTAGTTGGGATCATACAGTATGTAGCCTTTTCAGATTGCCTTCTTTTACATTTAAGTTTCCTCCAGGTCTTTTCATGGCTTGATATATCATTTCTTTTTAGTGCAGAATAATATTCTATTGTCTGGATGTATAACCATTTATTTATCCATTCATCTACTTAAGGTCATCTTGGTTACTGACAAGTTTTGGCATTTATTAAGAAAGCTGCAACAAACAATTATGCACAGGTTCTGGTATGAACATAACTTTTCAACTCATTTGGTTAAATACTAATGAGCATAGTTGATGGATCATTTGGTAAGAGTATGTTTAGTTTTGTAACATTTGGCCAAAAAGTCTTCCAAAGCAGCAATGCTATGTTGCATTCCCACCAACAATAAATAGGAGTTCCTGTTACTCTACATCCTGGTTAGCATTTGAGGTTGTTGATGTTTGGATTGTTGATGTTTGCATGTTAATAGGTATGTAGATGTAGTGGTATCTAGTTTTAATTTACGTTTTCCCAATGACATACACATATAATGCGGAGCATCTTTTCATGTGTTTATTTTCCATGTGTATGTCTTCTTTCATGAGGTGTTTGTTAGGTCTTTGGCCCATTTTTAAATCGGGTTGCCTTTCTCCTTATTGTTGAGGTTTTAAAAGTTCTTTGCATATTCTGTATAACAGTCTTTTATCAGATATGTTTTTTGCAAAGAGTTTCTCCCAGTCTTTGGCTTATCTTCTCATTTTCTTACAGTATATTTTAAATAACACAAGTTTTTAATTGTAATGAAGTCCAGCTTATCAATATGTCTTTCATGTATTGTGTCTTTGGTGTTGTATTTAAAAAGTCATTGCCGTATTCGAGATACTCTGGATTTTCTCTGTGTTATCTTCTAAGATTTTCTCTTTTGCATTTTACATTTAAGTCTATGATCCATTTTGAGTTAATTTTGTGAAGTGTGTAAGGTCTGTGTTTGATTAATTTCTCTGCATGTAGATTCCCAGATTTTCCAGCATCGTTTTTTGAAAAGACCATCTTTTCTCCATTGTGTTGCCTTTGCTCCTATGCCAAACTTTAATTGGCTATATATCAGGGGTGCCAAAAAAAATGTGTACAAGTGAACACTTTGGTCAACATTGTTCAAGCAGTAGTTCACCATAACCAGAATTGTCTGGACACTAATGGTAACCACTTTGAGCACCTATTGTAATTGCAGAAGTAAAACACGATTTGTATTCATTGTTTGTTATTGGTATATATTAAGTATTACAATTTTAATAGATTTTCCTTTTTTAAAACGTGTATACATTTTTTTTTTGGCATGCTCCATATTTGTGGGTCTGTTTCTGGGCTCTCTGTTCTGTTCCATTAATCCATTTGTCTGTTCTCCTGCCTGTGCCCCACTGTCTTGATTACTGTAGCTTTATTATATGTCTTGAAGTTGGGTAGCTCTTTGTCCTTCTCCTTCAACATTGTGTTGGCTATTTTGGATCTTTGCCTTTTTATATAAACTGAATTTAATGCATTTTGTTTAGGTGGAAAAAAGCATTTGCCAGTATGTATGTCACTCTTCTAAACAGTGTTTCCTTCATAGCAATTGGCTTACCTTCATAGAAAAGAAAATACTCCAGACTCATCATCAATGGGGTATCAAAGGTAAAATTTTGTGACCACTTTGTCAATGATATTAAAACAGGTGTCCTTTTTTGTCTCTCAATTAATAGTCTTGTACCTTATTTGTGAGGTAGTTAGCTGGGCTAGATTAGAGTCTAATCAATGTGCAGGCAAAGTAAAGGAATTGACAGGAATATTGATCGTAGGCTTCTGTGCTAATAGAAGTGATTATACATACACTTAAATTCTGTTCGCTTAAAGATAGCTATGGTAAGTAAACTGAAGTAAAGAGAGTCCTGCCTGTTCATTTTGAGGACAGGTCCAGCAATGCCATTTTCAGTATAATCAGCTGTTTAATCTCAGACAAACCACTTACCTATTCATTCAGCTTACCCAAGAGCAACGTTTCTCTCTATATTCTCATGGATGGGGACAATACTTTCTTATTTAATTCTTAGTAGTAGTCTGGAATCCCTTATTCTCTCATGAGATAATCTATTTTCTTAATAAATAATAAATTCTGTTCCTAAGTGTCCAAAATACTACCAAGTATGTGAGAAGTGGCAAGAACTGGCATCTTAAACCAGGGTGGTAGCTTTCTCCTTCTACTGTCATTTTGAACATTTAGTTTCTGAAGAAAGCAAAATGTTTATAATAGGTTTTGGTAACATTTTGAAATAGGCTACTGAGTTTTGGAAAATTTAACTCTGAAACTACTATCTGCTTTGGAAGGAGGTGCTTTTGAAAAAGTGGTGTTCATATGCCTTTTTATGTTTTTTTATACTTTTTTGGTTATATGATTTAATAAGAAGTATACACATAAAAATGATGGCTATAGTACCCTTTCCTTTATCTTCTTTTATTATTTATACCTTTGATGATTTTAAGCCATGGGTTGTTTACACTAGGTGTGCCATTTTATTTAGTTACTCAGATATTATGTAAAAGGGATGAAAGAAGACAAAAAGAGTGAGCAAAGTTAACTGCTACATGTTTGAGATTTGGCAACGCAAGCTTTTTCATAAGTTAATATAAAATGATGTATTTTCTAATTTGCTACTCATAGAAAGACAAGTAATGTATTTAAAATTATTTATTTGAAATCCCTAATAAAAATCATCAGAGGTATCCTAGTACTATGTTATATGGTCAATGCATTTTTTAATTTAGAAAAAAATTTCCCATTCCTCTGAACCAAAAAGAAAGGACAGAATAGGTTTTAAAAACAGATAATGAGAAATGATGATTTAGAAACAGGAAAGCACAGAATAGTTTAAAAGATAGATAATGAGAAATGATGATTTAGAATAATCTTCCAATATTCAAATAATCACTCATTAAATATAAAATAATATGTTTCAGCTATTGTGAGCTCTTATTAAATATCAGGCATTGTGCTAAACACTTTACAGGTGAAAATGGTTTTTACAAACCAGATCTGGAAATGTGAAAGAGTATTTTTTAGTGCCTCAGGAACTATTTTAAAAAATGTTGAGGAGAGGTTTGTGTCCCGGTGCCAAAAATGCAGCAAGACTAAATGTAGAGAGAACTATACATGGACATGAGGCTGAAAACATAAACACAGGAGTCAGAGGATTAAATTTGATCTTAAATGAAACAAAGGGACTCCAAGCTTTGGCAGACACACACATATGCATATATACAAACTTGTATTTGGAGATGACAATTTGTTGTATTGCAAATATCCAACTACACAGCAATGTAAGTCTGAGCTAAATCATAGTCATGAGAATTGAAAGGTACGGATATATAATAGGAGAGAAAATATTAGGTGATAGAATGAATATGGATATTAGGAGGAAAGCATGGCTCTGGAGATCCTAATTTGTCTAACTGGAATTTATTGTTATTAAAAATATATATTAAAATCAAGTATATTAATGATACTATGATGTTTGCTTTGAGACATTTTAAAACTCTCACACGTTAAGTTTTCATGCAGACTAGATAAAAGCCATCAGTAATTAGTCACAGGAAACTTGTAGCCAAATCCCTGGCTGGATGATCAGAATTGACATCAGACAGACATCAGGCAACTCAGAATGCAATACTCTATTATAGAAGCATGACGTTAATCTAATCATACAAAACATTAAACCATTTGTCTGTTTGTTTGTTTGCTTGTTTGTTTTTCAATTACAGTTGACATTCAATATTATATTAGTTCCAGGTAGAGGCATTTGTCTTTTTAAAGAAATGTGTAGCAATGTCAATTCAGCCTTTACCCTATCCTCCAGTCTTATCACCATAGACACTTTCCAGAGGGTAAACTGGCTTTTCTTTTGCCCCTGATGGGCAAACATTTAGCATAATGCTGGTTGCAGGTATAACTGGGTTCTGCAAGAATGAATCAAGAGTGAAAGTTGCATATACTCAAGGTATGAGTGTTACTTCCCATAGGTCTTTTTCCCAACTTGGAATACCCAAACTAGGAAACATAAATGTAGCTGTCCCTAAAACATAAGCATATATTCATAATCATTTTCTCATTAACAATTGCTTCAGAGACAAAAAATGTCAGTCAACATTTGCTTGAGTGAGAAGTTGGATATATGAACAATGTACATTATTCAGTCTGCCTATCAAATTAATAAAATAATAATCCATCCTGTGAATTAAAAAACAAAACAAACACCCACAACAAGTGGTCAAATATATTCCTCCCTTCAAATATGTCATACTCTTACGAACTTGAAAGGAGAATATCATTAAAATTTTTCAAAAATATAACGAGATCTTTCAAATTAGTACTCTTGGGGATTTATTGGATACTTACACACTTAATAGAGGACTAAAAATTGCATTGATGCCAGCATTTAACCAATTACAGGAATTATGAGTAGAGAGTCAGTTCCAATCAAAATGCTGAGACAATATTCAAGCCATCTCATATTTTGTGATATTGCCATATCAACATCTGCTTATAAACAGCTTATTCTGATCTCCTAGTAAAAGCAATGTTAGCCTTGGGTCTCCCTGCCTCTCTGTACCTGTCTATCACTCATCTCTTAGTAGAAACAAAGTTAGGTCTTGGGTGTTTCTTCCTTTCTGTATCTGTCACATGAATTTTTCATGACCTCTTAGGCTTAGGAGCACAATTAGTAGAGACGATGACTTCAGCCAGCTGGTCTCTGACTTAACATTTAAAGTAGTAACTACATTATGATTCTGGTGAAAGCAAACAAACAAGACTGCTCAGTTTTATGATATATCCTTTCTATTTAATTTTGAGGATTTAAATATTAACAATGGTCTGCTTATTAGGACTTTGGGACCTGTAATATATATATATATATATTTAGTTTCATTATCTATATATTTAGCTTTGCTTTGGCTTCCTTAGGGCTTATGATATGATTGTTCTCTGTTTTCTTCCTCTTACCTTAAGACTGAAATGGCACTGCTTATGCTAAATCAATAATATCAATTTGTGCACCTTTCCTGAAGATTACATATAGAACTCCTGCTGTAACCTCATTTCTGATAAAATTATTCATCTGCCCTAACCAATAAGTGAACTTTTAATATAGGCCATTCCTTTCCTTTTCCTCACTACAGCTAACTGATGTATATGAATAAAACAAGAGCATCTGTGTAAAACCAAAATGGCAATTTATATATATTAGATGCAGAACTTCATTGCTTGCAGGTTATTAACCAAGGTAACCAAGGGAATACTGTATCTTTATCTGTTTAATTAATGATGCAGGCTTTTGTATTTGGTTTTCATAAAAAATCAGTCGTTGCTTGGTAACTGACTTGCCTGTGGGCTCCCAGAAGCTGGGCTTTCTAAGCAAAGCACCCTGTTGTCTTATAAATGGGGCAGTAAAGCTTGCTCAGACATGCCTTAGGCATTCAGTAGCAATTTTACTGTACAAGTATCTGATTCTGACTGGGAAGTTCTCTTTTCCAGAGCCACACTCAAGTGGAGAAGGGGGAAGTGGAAGAAAGGCTCCAATTTCCACTTTAGCCTGATAGTATGAAGGAAGACAAGTGGCCACAGGGATATTTGTTCTCATTTCCCAAACTGGGAAGATAAACTATATTAGAGTGGCATGAATTAGCTGAAAATAAAAATCAATTATGTTGAGTGGAGTATTTAGCTTCAGGACAAACTGCAGCGCAGCAGGACAATGAATGGAAGAGTGGCACCAAAACAGAGACATTGAAAAAAATCCAGCTTATAAAATGGATTCTGCAAGTTATGTATCTCTGATCATGAGGAAAGGTACTGATAACTATGTTTCCCATGCAACCGTTTATACACCCTATTATGGCTTGTACAAAATTATCTTCTATTTATTCTATATAACTCTTTTTTTTTTCTTATGACAATACAAGCTCCAGTAGGGCAGGGTACTTTTCTTCTTTTTCCTCCTCTCTGTTCACAACACCTAGAACAGAACCTCACACAAGGTTTGCATCCAATAAATGTTTGCTGAATAAAAGTCGAAAAGTTCTTTAAGTAGTCTATGAGCTCTTTAAGAGCAGGAATATTGTTAACTTTTTTTTGTTTGTACATGGTTGTTTTTCAATAAAGTTTTATCAAGTGAAGTTAGCATGAGTGAATGGATAAATGGAGGAGATGAGTGAATGAAAGAATAAATGAATGTGTGAATGAAAAAAAAAACAAGGAAGAATAAATCTTAACTGCTAGAAGACTGAGTTAAAAGTTACTAACGTATGCAAATACAATTAGTGGTAACTAAATACTAGTAGAGAAAACGGCTCAAAGTAAAGAGTACTGACGGTGTACTTGAGAAAGTAATATTGACATAATACCTAAATGATTGTGGATATGCAGAAGAATAAAAATGATTGCCAAATGCATTCTAAGAATCAATTATGATACATGTAATCATTTGCTAAAATCTGTCTTAAAGAACTTTTTAGCATTGTAAATTTAGCTATCATTTATTTAGTGCCTACTATATTCCAGGTACTTTCTTCAAATGATGTCAAATCATTAGCATATATAAAGTTAGGATTACCTTCCTCTTTTAAGCTGGTAAAATAGACCAAAAAAAAAGGTTAAGAGACTTTAAAGGCATCAGATAAATTAAATGAAATATGCTATGCAAAATAAATTGAAGACAAACATTTTATATTTATTAAAATGATGTTAAAAGTTCAAGTAAATGTTTAAGGTCTGGAGTCATTTAATATTTAAAACTTATCTACATCAAAAATAAAATATTGACTGTGAAATTCCAAATCTTCCCTTACCCAGTCCCTGGGATACTTAGTCAAGAAAGGAGAAAAAAAGTCTTATAAAAATAATACACTAGGTAGGCAAGTTCGGTTTTTGTTGTCTGTATTCTTATTTTTGCTATGATTAGTAAAGACACCAGAAAGTTACATGTTCTAATTGATAGGAAAAAAAAAAAGTTTGGTAAAATCTATGACAAAATGATACATTAGGAAGAGTTAATATATCAATTTTAAAATAGATTCTTTTTTAATTTCTAGCATTATTTCAATTCTATCTTTGATTCTTTTGATTACAGCTTAGAATTCCACAAGTAGTTATAGAAAACAAACAAGCAAAAAAAAAGGTGGAGGGAGGGAACTTTATGGAAATAAATGTAAATCAGACTTTAATGTTTTCTATCCTGGCAATACAGTAATGATTTATATTATTACTCGAATCTTAAAGTAAATGGCACATTATTTTTTTCTTAAAGCAAGAATTGTTTCTTGAAGTATATTTGTTTTCTAAGATGTACAATTGGTTCTTTGTTAAAACAGTGGAATTGAATAAAGTAAAAAAATGAAACTCTGTCCTTGAAAATAAACAACTGTATCATACATTCTAGTGTTGTGACCTGTATGAAGTAGCAAATATAATATACAATAAATTGCTCATCTTATACATTAGTTCTCTCCTAAAATTGTTAGTCATTTTGTTGCATCTGTCATATTGGAAACTTATCAACTTACTAGGAATGTTGGAGAGGATAGTAAAAAACAACAGCAAAGCAATGGTCTTGAAAATATAATGTCATAGCTGAAATCAAGTGGAATAGAGTGACCCAACATTATCTAATGTGGTATGACTAAAACTATTGTAAATGAGCTTATTTCCTGAAATGTATACTCTTACTTTGAAGCAAAGCTATAGCCTAAAACACAGTGCTGTATAATAAAGCTCACTGTCAATTTTATTGGATGGCTCTTTAGAAATCTGAATCTTTCTTATTTCTTGAATTAAAAAATCTGTTTATTCAAATATATATCACCATCAATAAATAGTTAATATGCATCTATAAAATAAGACTAAAATCCTCCAGGTAACTTTCATCAAGGCCTCAGTGACATATTTTTGTACAGATAAAACTTGTTACAGTAATAGCAACGTATCATGGATGTTAAGCATACAGACTCTAGAATCATACTCTCCAGATCCTTCCAGCACTCAGTAACTCTGTGACCTTGGTATAACCTATCTGCACTTCAGTAGACTCATAAAATTGAGATAATAATAGTGCTTAACATATAGAATTGCTGTAAGAATTAAGTAGGACAAATTATGTTAGATGATACTATTAGTTAATTATAGTAGAATCAATTTAAGTTCCACAAGAGTCAGAACCATATGTAGTTTTGCTTATCCTAGTAAAATCTCCAGAAAAGAGTAGGTACTCAGCAAATATTTGTTGAATAAGTGGTGAATGTAGGAATAAACGGAAGAAAGACTGGATAAATGAATAAAGACAAAATGTGACTATCACTGCACCAGCTAATATATTTTGAAAATGCAAGCAATATTTTTCTTCCCCGTAAACTATTGGGCTAAATAGACCAAAAACTATTATATATGGTCTCTGAGAATAATTATTTCACTGTCACAAGGTAGAGGCAATTTTCTTCAAAAGTGACTTTCATTACTCCTTTATATTATCAAGCATTTGGAATAATATGTGAGAATGATGAAAGTGTTTTCGGTAACTTTTCTAAAGGCTCTTCCTTATAGTTCACGTTGTGAAGCTTCAAAGGTACACATTCATATCTTCCAAGTCAATTGTTCTTACTGGGTAGACACAGTTATGTTTTTGTCTCTTTCTTTTCTTTCTTTCTTTTTTTCTTCCGTATCTGTAATCTAACGACTGACAATAAGATCTAGAGTCTTTAAAGCTTCCTTATTTTGGGTCCAGCAGAGTGATGCAGTGGTTAAGAGCTGACTTGGGACACCAGCGGGCCCCGGTTCAGATCCCACATGAGGGCCAGTAACACTGCCCTCTAAAAAAAAACACAAACTTTCTTATTTTGATTTGAAAAGAGGGAAGCTTGAGTGAAAATTGCTAAATTAACATTTATTGAGAAACTACTATACTTTGTGTTCTATGCAATTATTTCCCATATATTCTCTAACTTAATTCATAAAACAATTTTATTTTATGGTTGAGGAATGTGAGATTCAGACAGATTAGCAAATTCACTTTAAAGCAGATGTAATATGGCAAAGTAAGAATCCAAACTCAGTTATGTCACATGCTGAAACACATTTTTATCCTGCTATATCACTTTTCCTTCAATTGTGTCTGCTGCATTAGATATAAAGATAATATTTTCTAAAGTGTGTTATCAGTAGTACTAATGTTCCTTGGAGTGTTAGTATGTTAAAATATGTTTGTCAAAAAAAGGATCTATTTTTAGGAAACAGTGCACCTTACAGTTTTACAATAAAATTTCTTAATCTTTGTATTCCTTATAACCAGCACTAAAATTATCAAATGAAACAAATATACAAATAAACATTTATCAAGTGAAGAGATACAATGGTTATTCTATATTCAAACTGTAAAGCTAAGTAGGCATAATGGTAGTAATAAAGATTAACATTAGCATATGAAAAGATTTTTGGTATATCCTATAGGAAATAAGCTTATATAATTTTATCTAACCTAGATTTTTGCAAAAGTCTAGGTCCTTGTAATTTCTTGGCATGTAGACATCAATTGATAAACAGTTTGGCAAAAAAATAATCTGAGCTAGTTTGCTTAGACTTTGGACATTGTGTAGGTGCTTATTTGGGTTCAATAACAAAACTCCTATTTGATTGTACCTGAGCCAGAATTTTGAGCAGAAGAATTTGTCACAGAGGAATATAACTCAGCTGTGAGGAGCAACTGCACTGAAATCTGCTTTTCATAAAGACTTAGGTCACTCCGATCAAGGGCAAAACAAAATTCTAATACCTTGTACCAATTTTCTGAACTTTAAATAAATAAAACCAATAGTTTTATACTCATCCATGAATTAAAACTTATTTCTCCCAAAACAACAGCAAAATGCAAGGAACCAGGCAGAGTTGTGCATTTTCTAGATCTATTAAGTTGTGACTTTAAAGGCTTATCTAAATTCAAGAGAAACTTTAGAAGGAATATTTTATTCAATCCATAGTCAATTAAGCTTTTTTCTCTAATCATCTACAGATGCATATTTTGGTGGGTTCAAATTCTCTTCAATGATCAGACCTGCACTGCAGGATAATAACTATTATTTACAGTTATTCAAGCCAGTTCACTTGTGTGACACAGAGGGCTAATGGATCACCAATATTCACAGTCTCTATAGTGCAAAATTGTACCTGGGAATATCTCCCAGCCCTCTTGTATCTAGATGGTGCTGAGTGACTAACTCTAGACAATGAAATATGAGCAGAATTGAAATATGTTGATTTCTGGCTGAGAGATTAAATATCAAAGATCTTGTTCTGTTTTTCAACAAATTGAGAAAGCTTACTTTCCAGATGGCAAACTCAAACATTGGATGGAGCCTGAATTTATGAGAGACACCACATGGATAGGGCCACCCAGAAAAACTACTTAATAGGAACATCAGCATTGAAATTTATATGAACAAAAAATAAAATTTATTGTGTTAAGACACTTTGAGGCTTGCTTCTGAAACAAGCTAAACTACTGGACTAATGAAGATGTCTAGGCAATTCAGAGATCTTAGAGGCAATATTCATTATGCTTACAAATTAATCAATTATTCACAATAAACTGTACCTCAGGAACATAATAAGAGACCTTGTCTTTGATGTGAATTTCTCTAGCATCTTCTTTCTTTAGTGCTTCAATCTTTACCTCATTAAAAATAAATGACCACTTATTATGTGCCTACCATAGTAAATACATATATTCAGTATATACAGAGTGCCAAAAAAAATGTATACACATTTTAAGAAAGGAAAAAGCTATTAAAATTGTAATATTCAAAACATACTGATAACAAAAGATGAATAGAAGTAACATTTGGCTTCTGCAATTGCAAGAAGTGCTCCAAGTGGTTACCATCAGCATCTAGGCACTTGTGAGTATTCCGAACTGCTGCTTCAGCAACGTTGACCAAAGTGTCCACTTGTACACATTTTTTTTGGCACCCCCAGTATATTCAGTCTCTACCATCTGGTAGCTCAGATACATGTTAAAGAGATAGCACTTTAAATTATTATAAAATATGACAGTTACTAGCAGTACATATAAAAGGCACGGACAAACAGCAGAGGTAGTTCTTCAACCTTTTTCACAGTATCAGGGAAGTTTTCATCTGGTAGTGAAATTTTAAGCTAAAATGTATGAACAGGAGTTTGACAGATGGCCAAGAGGGGCGGTAGATATTTCAGACAGATGGAACCATATGAAAAACAGCACAGAATTACAAAAGGCATGGCATGTGTAAAGAATGGAGAGACATTCCATGAGGATACAATCTGGAGTTCTGGTGGGTGGTAAGGGGGGAAATTGAAGAGATGGAGAGTAGAGATATAGATATCAGATCAACGAGCTAGATTGGAGTCAGGGTTGTGAAATGGCATATGTCTCACTGAAGGATTTATTTTCACAGGCCTTTAAACAAATTTCTTTTCCATTTCACAAAAGATTGTATTGTAACTATTTGGTTCACTTGTCTATCTCATGATATGAACTCCTTCATGTTAGGGACCCTGAAATAATCAACTTTGTATTCCTAATGATATACACAATGCTCAGTACATAAATAATACATATTGGTATAAAAAATGGATTTGCTAAGTCACACAACTGGATTTTAAAATAGCCCAAGATGATTACAGGAGTAGACAGCTTTTGAAATATGTGCCAAAGTCCTCATCAAAAGAAAGTGAACACCTTAGGCCCTGTGTCTATGAGCTAAAATGATGAAAAGTGGGAGGAATAGAGTCTTATTAAATACATTTACAGTGAATGAGTTATTTCAGAAAAGAACTAAGTACTGAGCTTGAACTATTCAGTTGCATCCCAAAAAGCAACTGGCATTTTGGTTGGATCTAGCAATATTTTTGGGATAAGAGGGTGCAGAGTGAAAGGAAGAGGAAGATGACCCACTTCTGTCTGGGAAAGTTAAAAGTGAAAAGGGGTCATACAGATTTGTTTAAGGTCACAGATTAGATGAGATGTACTAGAAAAAAAAAATGAAATATATGATAAATTCTTGTAAATAGGACAGGAATTTCAGAAGATAGAGTGGAAAATGTTAGAAGCTAAAGGAAAGCAGAGGGTTAGATAAACTTTGATCCAATGACAATGAGTCTGTTCTAGCAATATTTCTTGGGTTTTTAGGAATCTATCATTTTGCAACCAACTACATAGCATGTTCCATCAAATGCCACCCTTGATCAATGCAGGTGAGAACTTAACCAAAGATTAATTGGGCCCATGGTCCTATGTTATATGTTTTGTGTAAGTGGTTGTTGGAGATAAATGTTTCACTTTAGCTGTGTGATTTTCTGTTTTTCATTCTGTGTTTTTCACTGCCCTTTAACAATTTCATCTTTTCCATTCAACTACAAGCTTTTTGAAGGCAAGGCATGTGCTTTGCTCACTGTTGCCTACTTTTCAGATGATTTATGAAAGCTGGTGCTTCAAAATTACCAATTTTTCATAAAAGTTATGAGTAAAAAAAGAAACCTATTTTCAATTGTTTCAAGTTACTATTTTACTATATAATGGGGAAAAAAGAAATATTTTGATCAATTCTATTGAAACCTAGAAAAGACTTTGATATAGTTTATTTTAAAAACATCTTGTTCAACCATTGATAAATGTATTGTTTTCATTTTCTTCACAGCAATTGAGAATTTAGCCATGACTATAAGACAATTGCCATGAAATGGAACACCTGCTGCATTCTTTCTAAAGTACAGGGGCATGATAAGCTACCCAGATAGTTCAATTTGCCAATTTTTTTAACACCAGAAATAATTGATTCATTTTTTTCAGATGTTAGAAAAATGCTGAGGAAGTATATTTCTTTAAAAAAAATAAGACAATAATTCTTATCAACTCATGTTATGAAGGCTGCATTTTGTTGTATTTATAAGCCTTTAAATTCCAAAATCTAAATAATATGATTAATAAGAGAACTAAATATGAATCTAACCACATCTTTTGAAAGTTAATAACTTTGCCTCATTTAGTCACCGTTCCTTTAGTTTTACTGCCCTGTCTATCAAACAAAAGCAAAAGATAAATGAAAAAGGCAGCATCCAGTTTTTATACTATTAACAAGACATGGTTAGAAGTTTTATATAAGAACTTGAGGCAAAAACAAAAGCTAAGTAGATTAGAAATAATTTCTTTTTTTTTTGAGGCAGTGTCACTGGCCCTCACATGTGGGACCTGAACCGGGGCCACTGGCTTCCCAAACCAGCGCTTAACCACCACGCCACTCGGCCGGCCCTAGAAATAATTTTTGATGGCACATTATAATGAAACTGTATGCTAACAACTGGCAATATTATGGAATTGGTCTTCTTTTATAACAGGTGGAAGCACTCAGCCATACCCTCTCTTTGTATATGTTATAAAGGCTATAATAAGATCATTTTGAATTAAGGTATGATGTAAACTCAAGCACAAGGTTGTACTTCTGACTACCTATGTTATAATAGATATCACTATGTATTGGGTTGTCGGAAAAGTCATGACACATTTTTGCAATGAAAAACAAAAAATACGTAATGACTTTTCCGACAACCCAATAATTATTAAACCAATAAACTAATCTCCCTTTAATATATAAGGATTCTGTTAATACCTATGATGTAGTATCAGCAAGTGTACATATGTTCTTGCAAATAATAATTTAAAAATGGATGACTCAAATATTTTATCATTCCACTATTTTCATGGAAACTTCTAGAGTTTAAGTAATTATGTAGGAAAATGCTTCTTGGTCATTTGAAGGAGCAATGACAATTTAATTTCTTAATTCAATACTAGCAGAATTTAGATTTGAGAAATTATTACTATTGGTAGAATATAAATAATTTTCTAAGAGTCAATTTTATTCATTATTTCATTAAATAAATATTTGTTGAGCAACTACTATTTGTGAATAAGAATTTTTATCTGCCAACATTAAAATATAATAAACATTCAAAACATTAAATGTCTTTTAGGAATCAAGTTTTTACAAATAATTTTAATGCAGAAAAATGAAGATGTAAAGTTGACATTTTTGAGGATTAGCATACATTTAAGTAATTATTGTCTTCATCAAGATTTATGAGGTATGACCAAAAAACACAATGAAGATTTAAATTTTTTAAAAAATTACAGTAAAAGACACAATGCCATTAATCCCCCTCAAAATACTCCCCTTCACTTCAAACACACTTATCCCATCATTCTTGCCACTTTCTGAAGCAGTTCTGGAAGTCCTCTTTCATGAGTCTCTTCAGTTGTGCTGTCATGGCTGCCTTGATGTTCTAAATCAATTCAAAATGTTTTCCTTTCATGGTCATTCTGACTTTGGAAAAGAGCCAGAAGTTGCACGGTGCCAGATCCAGTGAACAAGGTAGATGAGGACATACCATAATCGTTTTTTTTTGTTTGTTTGTTTGTTTTAAGGGCAGTGTCACTGGCCATATGTAGGTTCTGAACCAGGGCCACTGGCATCCCAAGCCAGCTCTTAACCACCACGCCACTCAGCTGGCCCCATAATGTTGTTTTTTTTACAGAAATTGCTGTACCAGAAGCAATGTGTGACATGGAGCATTGTCATGATGGAGGACAAAGTAAAGACACTCACAAAAGAGGACTTCCAGAACTGCTTCAGGAAGTGGCAAGAATGATGGGATAAGAGTGTTTGAGGTGAGGAGGAGTACTTTGAGGGAGATTAATAACAATATATCTTATACTGTAATACATTTTCTTTATTTAAACATTTACTTGTATTTTGATCACCCCTGTAGATCATTGCCAGGACCTCAAATCTTTCCCAGTGTCTGCCGGCATCCTAGTCATTACTTAACCTGCCTACTAAGGAAGCTACTATATTCACTTATTTGACAGTAGATTAGTTTGTTTATTCTTGAACCTCCTACAAATGAAGTTATACGGTATGCGTTCTTTTATATCTGGATTTCTTCTGTTCAGTATAAATTCTATGAGATTCACCTTGTTGTTGCATGTGATGGTAATTTATTCATTTCATTGCTCTGTAGTGTTCCATTTTATTAATATACTACATTGTATGTGTCAAATTTGCTGGCAATGGACATTTGTTATTTACAATTTGTTTTTAGCTATCATGATAAAAGTAGCCATGAATATTCTTGTACATGTTTTTGGTGGACACACACACTTATTTCTCTTGGAAATGTATCTGGAAATCCAATTTCTGGGTCATAGGAGAAGCATGATTAATTGTTTGAGGCTTTGCAAAGCAATTTTCCGAAGTAGTTTTGACAACTTTCACACCCACCACCAATATATAAAAATTTTTGCTCACACCATCCTTTGTCATTTCTTGACATTATCAGTCTTTTCAATTTTAGTCACTTTGTTAAATGTGTGGCAGTATCTCACTGACAGGTATTTTTATATAAAGGGAGCAAATGAGATAAATAAATCTCACAAAAATGATAACGTATGTTTTGATCATACAATGACTGTTCAAAAAAGCCCAAGGAAAACAAGGAGCACATTAATTAGCCATACATATTATTTACATTTCAAATGCAAAAGCACACAATGTTTCCTGTTGGGATTTTAAGAGGAAAATAAATAGTATCTGTTTTCCCTCTTTAGTCAAAACTTTTTGAGAAATAAGACCCAAATACAGAGAGACAAAGAAGAAACTACCATTTTTATTTGTACTGCTAAAGTTTTCTGAGGTCTATGGCCCTAGATCCTGCAACCCATTGACGAGGACAATCACAGATCTACCTAAGACACAGAACCTGTCCTCTTAAGAGGTCTGCGCAAAAGAAAGCAGATTAAAGACGCTCTCGCTGCAGATTCAGCAAGCTTGAAAAGTGGGGGTAAAAAAGAAGGAATGAAGCGAACATATTCTTTCTTCTTCCAAGATTGGCAATTAGATTATTCCTAAGAAGTGGAGAGAGGAACAACGGGCAGAGAGAATGTTCAGGAGTGTTAGTCTCTCTCTCTGTCTCTCTCTCTGTCTCTCTGTCTCTCTCTCTGTCTCTCTGTCTCTCTCTCTGTCTCTGTCTCTCTCTGTCTCTCTCTCTGTCTCGCTCTCTCTCTCTCTCTCTCTCTCTCTCTCTCTCTCTCAAGTAATTATATATATATATATATATATATATATATATATATATATATATATATATATAATTACTTAAGTCTTGCCACGTGACTACAGGAACCCGGAGAAATTTCTTCCACTGAGCATTTCCTAAAAGAGCTGCTTCTCATTTCGCATTGTTAATAAGACTACTATTTGTACTACTTAAACGTGTCCCTATGTGAACACCTCTTATAAAGATAAACTTTTTCAAGATAGAGTGTCGTTTTGTTTGTTTGTTTGTTCTGTTCTTTCAAAAGGTCCGAGGTTCAGTCTGGAAGAATGTGGAAGCAAGGGCTCCATATTCAGCTGCCTTGGAGATGCAGTATTAAAAACAGCAAGAGTACGTAAAAGATTACATACTGGATCAGGAGACCTCTAGCACTTTAGCCTCACTCAACGTACAATAAACTAGGTTTCTACTTCTAATACAGGAGAAGGACGGTTCTTACCTACAAAAATAAAGACCCAAGAGTAAAAGCCTACAACCCTTTCACTCTGTAACAAATCCCACGAATCAAGAAGTCCAGCCCGTATAAACCGAGCTTAGATTTTTATTCATCCTGACAATATCTGCCTTTTATTCTATTTATATTTAATGTAATTAGTTGTGATTGGGTTTAGTTTACCATTTGTTTTGTTTGTCCCTTCTGCCTTATTTTTCTCTTTCCCTGTCCTCTTTTAAGTTAAATAACTATTTTTTTTTTTTTACTTTTTTTGAGGCCAGTGTCACTGGACCTCATATGTGGGACCCGAACCGGGGCCGCTGGCTTCCCAAGCCAGCGCTTAACCACCGCGCCACTTGGCTGGCCCCTAAATAACTATTTTTTTAAGAATTCCATTATAATTTATATATTAGATTTTTTGCTACAACATTTTGCATTATTTTTTCTTTAGTATCTGCTTAGGGTTACAATATATAAATTTTCACTGTCTACTTAGAGTTGATATTATACTTAATGTAAATTGCAAGAGTTTCACAAGCAGGTCCGTTTACCACTCCCCACATCATTTATACTATAGTTTTCATTTGTGTCACCTCTGCATATGTTTCAAACTGCATAGTACAAGTTAAATTTTTCTTAAACACTCACATATTTTTAAAAATTAAGAACAAAGAATATTTCATATTTATCCACAAAATTCCAATTTCTGGTGGACTTCATTCCTTTCTGAAGATAGGTGTTTCTATCTGGAGTCATATCCCTTAAATTAAACAAAAATATCCTTTTAACGCAGTTTGTTGGAAATTAATTTTCTTAGGTTTTGTTTATTTAAATATACCTTATCACACTTTTATAGTTGAAGGATATTTTCTCCAAATACAGACACATTTTTTTTCCTTTTAGCCCTCAAAATGTTCCACCATTAAGATTAATTCTGCTGTGTCCTGACCTCCATAGTTTCTGATGAGAAATACATGCTCTTTGAAGTTGTCCTTTTTAATGTATGCTTCTTCTGTAACTGCTTTCAAGATTTTGTCTTTAGATTATCTAAGTTTGACGATGATATAGTTTACTTCGTATTTATTGTGCTTTGGAACCAATAAACTTTTGAATCTGTACATTTATGATTTTTATTCCATTTGGGAAATTTTTGGCAATTGTTTCTTTCAAATAATTTTTTCTGCTCCTTTTCCCCTCCTCTGATTCTAAAACTTCAATTTCTTATGTATTAGAAATTTTGATATTATAGATACTTCATATTCTGTCCACTTATCAGGTCAATATTTTTTTTTCTGTGTTGGATTAGATAATGTCATGTATATTTCTTTTTTAAAATCTATACAGGTACTTTTATTTCATTTACTTTCAGTTTTAGAATTTCAAATTGATTCTTCTTTATAGTGTCTAGTCCTCTGCTGAGATTATATTTTCATTTATTTCATGCATGGTTTAATTTATATCATTGAGTATATTAGTAATAGCTACTTTAATGTGTTTTTCTCTTAAATTTACCATTTAGGGATTGGTCCTTTATTGATCACCTTTGTTTGGAGGATGGGGTTGAATTGTATTATTTTGTAATAAATCTAGTAATTTGTGACTATATCCTGGACATGGTGAGTATTATATTGAAGAGGTTCTGGATTCTTTTGTATTCCTCCAAATAATGTTGATTTTTTGTTTTGTTTTGGTTAGCAGGCAATTAACTTAGAATGACTCATATTGCAATCTTTGCCTTTACTTGATTATGTTTAATCTTTACTTGGCTGCTTGGAGTCTTTCTTATGCATGGATAGAACAGAGCTCAGCCAGAATAAGAACACTAAAATTGTGAGAACTGCCTTACTCAAAGGCTTTCTTGTCTGTAAATATGAGCAACTCTTCAGCTTTTTTCTGATTTTGCTATTGGGGAATGGTCTAAATAGAACTATTTGGACATATCTGGACATTTCTGGACCAGTACAATGTTTAGTAATTTGTCTCTTAGTTGTATTCAATTGTGAGGCATAGATCATGAAACATATAAAGAAAGCATTTTACATGAAATTCATGAAGCGAATAGATGAATGAATGAATGAATAAAAAAGTAAATAAAATGTAAAACAAAATGTAAAGAACTAGAAAAGAAAACTGAAACAAGGCAGGTATAAGAAAAAATTTCCAAAATTTGTAATTAATATCCATAGAGATATGAAAAGATATTGTATCCAATCATTTCAACAAATGTTAACTGAAAGATAATGACAAGTACTGTTCTAACTTGGTGAGCAAAACAGACCAATATTCTACCCTCATGAATCTTATATTCTAGTGTGGAAAGCAGACTATAAATCAAATAATTGATAAATTATATTACATATTAAAATGTACTAATTACTTTAAATAAAATAAAGCAAGATGTTGTGATAATCTGCAAATCTTAAGTTAAAGAAGACTACTAAAAATGGCATTTGAGCAAAGACTTGAAGGAAATGAAGGAATAAGACATGGTATCTAGGGATGAGTGTTCTAGGCAGAATGAACAAAAAGTGCAAACACCATTACACAAAACCTTGCATGGTGTGTTTAAATAAGATCAAGGAATCTTGTTTTCATAGAGTAAAATGAGCAAAAGGGAATAGTAGTAGGAAACGAGGCTAGATAAATAATGGGAGGTCAAATTATGTGTGGTCTATAGGCCACTGTAAGGACTTTGGTTTCTACTCTGACAAAGGTGGGGAGTCATTAGAGAGCTATTAGTAGAGGAGTGATCTGATAGAACTTAACTTTTAAAAGATCATTTTTATTGATTTACTAAAAATAAACTATAGAAGAGCAAGTAAGGTAAGAATCAAGGGACCAGGTAGGGGACTATTGTAATAATTTAGGAAAGAAAAGATAATGGCTGGGATCAGAGTGATAGCATCTGATTTGTAACAAGTAATGAGCCCTATATACTTTAAAATTAAGTTTAAATGTATTTTGTGATATGGTGAGTTGTAAAAGAAAGACAGAATAAAGACTGATATCAAGGTGTTTTGTTCTGGTCATCTCTGGAAGAATAGCATTGCCACTAACTAAAATGGGAAAGTCTATGGGTGGAGAATGTTTGGGGGCTGGAGAAAGGGCAGGAATATAAATGTTGATATTATTAAGTTGAGATATCTAATAGACATTCTAGTGGACATGTAAAGACAACAGTCATATCTAAAATGTTTGGAGTTCAAGTGAGAAGTCTAGGCTAGAAATTTATGATCAGAAAGTAACAAAGGGTAAAGGGTATTTAAAGCCACAGAACTGAAAGAGAAAACCTGTGGAGTGATTACAAATGGGGAAAAGAACAAAGTATTGAGCCTTCAGCTACCACAACATTGAGATCCTTAGGGAAAGGAAGCAAAATCATTCAAGAATGTTAATAAGAATCTATCAGTACTTAGGAGGAAATACTACAAAATATGACATTCTAGATCAAATAAAGCAAGTTAATCAAGGGGGAGGGAACAAACATTCTGTCAAATGCTAATGATAGGTAAATTAAGTGAGTGCTAAGAACTGGCCTTTGGAATTAGCAAACAATAGGCCACTGACAACTTGACAAAAGAAGTTGTAACAAGTACACAATGTGACCTATTAGCAATAAAGCCTCATTTGCATGAGTTAAGGGAGAATAATAAGGGAAGATGGAGCAATGAGTATAGACAATTTTTCCAAGATGTTTTTCCTTAAAGGTGGAAAAACTGAGTTGGTCATTTGGAGGAGAAAGTAGAATCAAACCAGAATTTTTAAAATGGGATAAATTATATTGTGATAATACGTCAATAAGAATGATCCTGTAGAGAATGAAAAATGTATATAGGCAAAAGATTCAAGAACTGCTGGAGTGGTGTCTTTAAGTTTGTGAGCGATTATGGAGTCTTTGATAGAAGCATGGGTAATTAATCTATAGTACAGATGGCAGGCAAAATAGATGGGTACAGATGGTAACAGCTGATTAAATGTGCTAAGTAAGAGCTTTTAAAAATCCCTTTCTAATTTTTTTCCTATTTTTATCAAACAGTAAAGTAGGAAACAATGTCTTGAATTGCACATAAACATGGGAGAGACAGTCTTGGAAATTTGTGCACATGGGTTGAGGAATTAATTCATCATCTATGAAAAAAAAGGAATGGATTAGGGTATATTTAGTGTGATTGCAAGGCAGCATTAAGGAAATGGTAATAAATAGAATATATTAGAAAATTAATATTCAGGAAAAAAGGGAAATTCTTAGAAATGAACATGGTATGATAGTAAAAAAGAAAAATTTAACTGAAAGACAAAAGAAAGATGAGAAAATTTCCCAAAATATGAAATGAAAAAATAGTAATGAAGTAGGAAGAAAAATAATATAAATGTAGAGAACATCTAAATAATAGAAATTCCATACATAAAGAAATGAAAAAAATATAGAGAAGGAAATTATTAAAAAATAAATAACACAAGAACATTTCCCACAGATGAAAAAAAAAAATCCAGACTTGAAAAGCTAAATTGGGAAAAATAAGGGAAAAAAATAGTCATACCAAGGTCTCATTGCTATGACCTGAAAATTCAACATTGGATGCCAGAGGGCAAATGAACAATTTCTTCAAAATTCTAAATGGAATCAATTCTCAATTTAGCATTATTTATTCAGTCAAGTTATCCATCAAATGTGAGGCTGCAATAAAAAGCATTTTCAGACTCTCAAGCACTCAAAGAAAATTACTTTCCGTGGACCCTTTATCAAGAACTTATAAAATATTTGCTCCACCAAAACGAAGGGGTCAAAAAAAAAGGAAGGCTTTGGACAATAAATAGGACATATATGTGAAGGACATCCTGAAGATGATGGTGAAGAAAGAGTCCAGTATCAATGCATATGTTAAGCAATTTATTCAGACTGGTGAATGAAGGCAGGGAGCCCTGGCAATAATGATTTTAAAAAAATGCAAACTCCTAGAGTTCCTGTTGTGTGAGAACAAGAGAGCCACCCAATATCTCTGACTCCCTGTAGTTACCTCTTAACTCTTCTACCTGTTCTATCCTGCCATTCTCTGTGCCCTCCTCATAAATAGTTCCCACTACTCTCAACAGAGCAGCCAAGAATATCCTTTTAAAAAAGAAGTCAGATTTTATTACTTCTCTGCTCAAGCCCTAAAAACTTTTTCTTTCCTCTCTGAATAAAAGTCTTATGTGAACCCCATTTCCTCTTTAACTTCCTCTCCTACCCCTCATCTCCTGTCTTCTTCCATTCTTGCCACACGTGTTTCTTCAACAAACCAGGCACGCTTCCATGTTGAGTATTTTGCACTAACTTCTTCCAAGCCTTTACCTCCTTTCATGTCCTCTCAAATATTACCTTTCCAAGGAGGCCTGACCCAACTACCTATTTAATATGAAATATGCATTTTATCTATCATGCTCTACCTTACCTTTTCTTCCCATAGCTTCCTGTATTCATTATAATATTGTTTATTATTTGTTTCACTAACCAGAATGCGAGTTCCAAAACGATCAGGGAGCTTTTTGTGGGGTTCTGTTATATCCCAGATTCTCAGATCAATACTTAGCAATCTAGTAGGAACATAGCAAATGTTTCTTAGAGATTTATGTTTCTGTGAGAGTTTGAGAATTAAAAAAAAAATTGTTATGAAATTAAACATGAAAAAATGTGTCCCAGTTATCAGTTTCAAGGAAACCAAAAGTTTGCATGAAATAAAATAAAATCCTAGCCTACCGCTTGACTCAGCTATAAAAATACTTATTTCGTACTAATAATGTAAACTTTGCATATTTCTATAAACAAAATTGGTGATATAAACTTCACAGGAAAAAGGGTGAAGAGATATTGTGAATGTGTGTGTGTCTGTAATAGTGAAATAAAGAAATTTTGGGCTGGCTGAGTGGCACGGTGGTTAAGCGCTGGCTTGGAAAGCCAGCGGCCCCGGTTTTGGTCCCACATATGAGGGCCAGTGACACTGCCCTCAAAAAAAAACCAAACAAACAAAAAAGAAATCTTGCTATTTCATTATAGGAAGTAAAATATAATAAATATCTAACTGAAAATCAGGGCTGCAAAAGTTCCAAATTTTTTTTTTGATAGCAATTATTGATAGAGATTTTGTATGAAGAGTAAAATTAGGGGGTGTTGGGTCAGGAAAGCATTGTTTTTTTCATAATGATTCTTAAAACTAATTTTAAACTGTGTAAATGAACTATCTCATACCCATTAGTATGAAATTAAAATAACTGTTTGAAAGGATGTGGAGAAATTAGAACCCTTATGTACTGTGGGTGAGAATGTAAAATAACCATTGTGGAAACCATCATGGTAGTTTCTCAAAAAATTGTAAAAAGATGTACTGTATAATCAGCAATTCCACTTCTGGGTATGCCCCAAAAGAGTCAAAGCATAATCTTGAAGAGACATTTGTACACCCATGTGCATGCATAGCACCATTCATTATTCACAATCAATAAAATAAAAAAACAACATAAATGCCCATCCACAGATAAATGGATAAGTAAAATGTTGTGTACACATGCAAGGGACTATTATACAGCCTTAAAAATAAAGGAAATTTAACACATGCTACAACATGGACAAACCATGAGGGGCATTATGCAAAGCAAAATAAGCCAGCCATAAAAAGAAATATACTTTATGATTCCATTTACATGAATTAGTTAGAATAATCACTGTCATAGAGACATAAAGTAGAATGGTGGCTGCCAGGGGCTGGGGTTAGAAGGAAATGGGGAGTTTTGCTTAATGAGTACAGAGTTTCAGTTTTGCAAAATGAAAACAGTTCCAGAGATTGGTGGTGGTGATGGTGCACAACAGTAAGAATGCACTTAGGACCACTTAAATGTATACTTAAAAATAGTTAATGTTCATCAGAGCACATATATCTTTAGAGATCAATATTTTCAGATTTTGGGGTATATACCCAGGACAGGGATTGCTGAGTCATATAGTAATTCTATTCTTCACTTTTTGAGGAACTTTCATAGTGGCAGCACCAATCTGCATTCCCACCAACAGTATATGAGGGTTCCTTTTTCTCCACCACTTATTACTCATTGCAGCTTTATTTAGGGTGGCCAAGACCTGGAAACAACCAAAGTGTCCTTCCGCAGATGATTGGATAAAAAAAGATCTGGTATATATACACAATGGAATACCATTCTGCCATATGAAAAGATGAAATAGTGCTATTGGCAGCATGGATGGATCTTGAGATTATTATGCTAAGTGAAATAAGTCAGACAGATAATGTCGAGAACCATATGATTTCACTCATATGTAGGATATAAAACTGAAAGCAATAAAGGAACAAGACAAAGAAACAAACACCCATAGACATAGACAACAGTTTAGTAATTACCAGGGGGGATGTAGATGAGCATAAATGGTATCAAATATATGATTATGGCAGAAGAACTGACTCTGAGTGGTGAACACACAATGTGATATATGGATGATGTATTCCAGAATTGTACACTGGAAACCTATGTAACTTTACTAACCATTATCACCCCAATAAACTTTAATTCAAAAAAAGTTAATGTATATTTTGCCATGAGTGTTATACCACAATAAAAATTTGAAAAAAAAATATGTATATAAATATCTTTGTTTTTTTAAAAAAATTAATATTTTTAAATGTATTTCATTATTTTGTTAACTATTCTTTCCTGTCATGACCATAAGCTGTGTTTAGTCAATATACATGGATCAAAATTACTAAATAATTTAAACTTCTGTTTTATTTTGAGAACCAGAGCACTGACAAGCTAGTTTAGTTCATTTGTAATATAAAATCTGATCCATTTGTTTAATTATACCTAATCTCTAAAACTATGCACAGAGACCACAAAAATAATAAAATAAAATCAGTCTATTAAATTGATTAATGATTTAAAATCATAGTTCATTAAAACATATAAATATAACCATACATGCCTAATTTACATGAATTGTCCCTTGATTATAATCCATCTAATGTCTTTTACATTGGACAGGTGGGTTTATAATGCTTCAGATGTGTCAAGGGATGATTTGCTTGTAGGATCTGCATGGTCATACCTTAGATTTGATTTAGAATGAGCTCCAAATTTCACCCTTTCAGTCAAATGACAAGGAAACACAACTTGAAAATTCTAGGAAGACTAAGATTCCAGGACATTAAAAGTGTGGAACAAATTAACTTCTGAAAGATCATGAAAATAAGGAAACCTCAAAAACAAACGATCAGTGGAATGTTGGAAATTTTCTGCAACTATTTTGTAAACGTACTACTTACATTCAATATTTAACCTAGTAAGTAAACTGAGGTAAGTAGGACATGATGTGCATTGTGCAAGTTACTAGCAACCTGATCACAACAAGTTTGTCATCTCAATGCTCACATTGCTTTATAGCTTTTTAACTGGCCTGTACAAGCAGATGAATGTATTAATTAAGCTAAAGACCCTTTTCATAATCTCAATTTTATTTTCTATAAATTGGGTCCACAGGAAAAAAAAATTCAGGAAACTTAATCATAAACCAAAGTACCAGTAAGAAGAAAAACATTCTGTTTGCCTTATATTTGAAAGGTCAGCTATCCATCACATACCCTTCTCCACTTAGAAGGCAACATGAGATTCCATAACCTTATTGTATTTGACTTTTGCCTGATATATCACTTCTCTAGCTATTAATGGAACACAGTTTATAGCATGCTGTTCACATAGCTGTGATATATATCTACTAGGAAAATAGTTTACTTCTGTTAAGCTTTCTCTCTCTCTTCTTAGTAAGAGAAGCTCTTCCATTTCCTATTTGCTTATTGCAGAGGGCATCCCGTTTTAACTCATTTGCCTGTTGTTATACATGTCTAGCTGCAGTTATACGTGAAATTTCACTTTGGTTCATGGTACAACAAAAATACAATGTGCATGATCACTTGTTTAGCATAATTTTAATTAGTAATCATTATATGCAAAGCTCTGTGGTAGATATAAAAGGATGTGGATCATATGTTACATGAAATCTCAATATAAATAATAATAAATATTTCCAAAGATGAAATTGATTTAAGGTAATCTGTTTCTGATCATCAGAAGTGTCATGTATCAGCCCAGATGACTAAATTTTCAGAATCACAGGTGACTAATTTTTCTGGATCATAACATACAGGAGAGAAGAATCAATCACGAGTAAGGTGGGATATTGTATAGTAAAAAATTTAACCATGGCTTCTTGGGGATAATCTCTAAGCCTTGGGGATGTCACACCTAACAGGGATGGTATTGTATGCCTGGAAGTCTTGAATTATGCCAGATAGTCTAACAATGTGATATAGGACAGGGAATGGCCACTGTCTTGGTTTCTGGTGAATTTTCTGTAAGTACAGTATTCCATTGGCCATTTGGATTAATCTGACCAACAAAGGTTAGAACCAAACCTGTTCTATTTGTCTCAGAGACCATTTAATTAAGGCTTTAACAACAGTGTTTCCAAACACCAGGATGAGGCCAATCTGTGACACTGACCTTAGCCACATCTCCTAAGTTCCCAGACCCAGCCGGTTTAACACATTCCATAAATCACTAAGTCTAACTTAGAAAAACAAGTGAGTTTTACCTCAAGTTTGCATCTTGACCTTTCTAATGTTCATGTATTAACCTCTTCTCTTGGCCCAAGGCATCAATCCAGGTATAGCAGAATGTATGAGCAACAGTACAGACTCAACAGTGGCCAGCAAGGATTTTCGAGGGCAAGTTCATCATCCACAGTAGCCCTAAGTCCTAGCCAGTGATTTGATGTTGACTTAAATGCCATGTAGGGCTGGGTAATGTAAATTGATCACCTCAGCTGAAGTCAGGGCCAAATTTCATAACCATTTTTTTCTTATTCGGTGATCCCTATTGTATGGATAACTAACTATAAGGTGTACATAAACAATGAGCTATTATTTATCCCTTTAGGAAGCTCCCCCAAGTAATCAATGATCTACTTCTCAGTAAGTTTAAAGAGAATGGCAGTCAAATTGTTGTCAAGTAAGACATCTGGTGGAGAAAAGTCAACCTAGAAGTAGGTTAGATTTAAGCTGCTTGCAAAAGTTTGGGAGAGCCCACAGGGCATGTTCCTTCATTCAAAAGGTTTGGGGTGAAGGAGCTTCTGAAAGTGAAATAATCATTAATTTCCTCTCTGCCATACATCACAGAGTGTAAGATGTTTCCTCCCCATGCTGAGGTTAGTTACTCTCCCTCCACCACCTCAAAACCAGTGTATTCCCTTCTAGTTACTATCACTTCACCATTTCCCAATAGTTCTCTACTCATACCAAGAACTTTTGTCCAGAAGGGGCAAGTGCAAGACAGACAAAAGCAGTTTTACAAAACTCAATGAGAATTAAGTTCAAATCACCTGATCCTCTTTTGTCAGGCTTCTCCCTGGAGAGTGCACCTGCAGGATGGCCTAAGGTTCCCATTAGGGGGGAAAAAATAGTTATATCCTGCCCACATGAAATCCAGAATTTTCACCACCTTACTTAATGCTTTCTACTTCTATTAGATTCTTTTTTTTTTTTTGAGGGCAGTGTCACTGGCCCTCATATGTGGGATCCGAACCGGGGCCGCTGGCTTCCCAAGCCAGCACTTAACCACCACGCCACTCAGCCGGCCCTAGATTATTTTATTTTAACCCACTCTCACTTGGTTAATCCCTACTGTTTCAAATTATAAATATCTCCAGCATAAATTCTTTCATCCCTCTGGACCAGCTTAGGTGGCTCTCTATTTTCTTCCTTAAAGTATTTACCATAGTGTTCAAAATCGCCTACATAGCTCCTGAAGTTCCCCACTCCAGTCTTTACTGGTTTAGCTTGTATCTTATTTGATAGTGTATCTGTAGCATTTAACATAGGACCTCACATATAACTCGATCTCAGTAAATAAGTGTAAAATAAATTTAGAAAAAGGTAAAATGTTTAAAAGATAATATCAAAAATTGTATTAAAAATTTCAAAGGGGAGAAACTATATCTCAGCAGTCTCCCTCATTGCAGAATGTCCGTCAAATTTTAGGTTTGTCTACTTATTACATCATTGTTTGTAATAAAAAACTGGTCATTTGATATTTAGTGGGAGAATTGTTGAATACATTGTGAGGCATCCATGTATAGACAACCCTGTAGTCACTACGTAGAATAAGTTGTATCTGTACATAATAAAATATGTGACATCAACATATGAAAGGAAAAGATCAAGTTACAGATTATTATGTATAGCATGGTCCTATTATTGTTAAAAAAAAAACAAAATGCATACTTGCAGATAGTTAAAGAGATGAACAACGGAAATGAGAGGGAGAATGAGACAGAGAGATGGGTAAATCCAGGAAAAAGGCAGGAATCCTATCACCATCTCTAAAGAGGGTAAGTTCTAAAGATGAACTGGAACATTTGGGGAAGGATTTGCACTACTTTTGTTTATATCGTGCAAAACAAGTGTTGGAAACAAATGTAGTTTATTTTATTTCTACTTTTCCAAATAGTTTAATGCTAAATTTATTAAGGGTAAATCTAACAAAATATTAACAGTGTTATTTTTGTGAAATTGGAGTGAAGGTAATTTATCTAATGATTTATATTCATCTGTATTTTTCACTTTTCCTACAATAAGCATATACGTTAAATAGATGTTATACAAGAAGTTTAGGTAGCAAAACCTGGGAAAGCAAAGAAGATTATTGTTATATCTGAATATGGTATGTTTATATCTTCCATCCCATTAATCTTTAAAATAAATAGATTGAAAAAAAAAAAAAATTACATCTAAAATAAATAGATTGTGATGCAGGCCATACTTTTGTGATTAATTGCCAGATATGCGTGTTTCTGGCACTGGAATCAAAATGGACAAAATGATAAAAGATATTTATATGTTCTGTATAAATAATTAGAAAGTGTCACGCTGAGTTTCTCTGCCATTGAGGGTAGATGTAAAGTTTACCTTTTGAGTATTTGTTATAATAGTGTGAAAACTTGTCTTGTTTATCTCCAAAGTACCTGGGCTTGTGTATGAGGTCAGACAATTAGGTTGACGAACTTGTTGCAACAATGTTGTTCACCTTTTTTTGACATTAGAGGGATTATTCACTATGAATTTGTACCAACTGGACAAAGAGTTAACCAAGTTTACTATTTGGAAGTGCTGAAAAGGCTTTGTGAAAAAGTTAGACGAAAATGTTCTGAACTTTTCACCATCAATTCATGGCTCTTGCATCACAACAATACACCAGCTCACACAGTCCTGTCTGTGAGGGAGTTTTAAGCCAGTAAACAAATACCTGTATTGGAACACCCTCTCTACTCACCTGATCTGGCCCCCAATGACTTCTTTCTTTACTCAAAGATAAAGGAAATATTGACAGGAAGACATTTTGATGACATTCAGGAGATCATGGGTAATACGACGACAGCTCTCATGGCTATTACGGAAAAGAGTTCCAAAATGCTTTGAAGGGTGTACTAGGTGCTGACATTAGTGCATAGCATCCCAAGGGGAGTACTTCAAAGGTGACCATAGTGATATTGAGCAATGAAGTATGTAGCACTTTTTCTAGGATGAGTTCTTGAACTTAATTGTCAGACCTTGTAGCTTTAATAAAAGTTTATTGAACATCAAAATGATTGAATAACTATAAAACTCAAATCAATTGAAAAGAGAAGTTTAATTTCCCTAGGGAATTTTTTTCTGAAACAAAATTTTACAGCCCAAGGGAAATATCCATTTTAGAGCTGAACTCTAATGGCTGGAACTGCATGGGGTGTGGTGATAAATATGTTTCCTTAAGGTTGCCTTTGTCTAACTGTTAGCAACTCACCGGGTGGCTGTAACTGTGGAAAAATATTTAGTTCTTTAAACATTTCAGTCAATGCAGTAGTTATTTAAACAGTGACAAATAGCAAACATTTCTCCAAAGTTTATAGCCTTTTTCTTAATAGGTTTTCCAGTGGGAGTGAGAGTTCCTATTTAGACATTTAGTCAATGTTATTTTTCTAATTATCCAATATGAGTAATTTAAAATGTCTTAACTTTTAATCAAATTATCTTTTCACCACAGCATGAGTACTTGTTCAAATGCATAGTTTCATATTTCTTAGTGTACTCAACTGTTCAAAAACAGCTTTCCTTTAGATTGTGAATTTAGTTTACATTATTGATTACCTATCATGTTCTGGTCTAAACCTATATTAAAAAAACCTCATCTCCTAAAGCTAACCAATTATATACTATCAATCCATGCAAAATATTAAAATATTTGTGTTTGCCAATCCTTTTGGACCTTAGCTTTTACTACTCCTCCACCCTAAAACAACAACAACAACAACAACAACCTTATTCTCTATTTGTTAAAACCTACCCAATTTATAAAATCCAGTCACATACCACTTCTCTGTAGAGCTTAATTGTTTCCTCTTATTCAAAAATGATTGTTTCTTCCTTTGAAAATTCATAATACTGTCATTTATTTACATTTTAATATGGTTTTACATTTTTCAACCTGTTTTTATCTAGTTATTTTTGTCCCTTTATCATTTATTTTTTATTACAACTTATGCTAAAACAACTCAGATCTTTCAATACTAGAATAAAACATCATGAGGAAAGAAACTTAGTGATATTTATGCTTGGATACCCTTTTGTTCATCAGAGTGTACTTTACATAATTACAATATCTATTGATGAGTGGATAATTTACACTTAGATGTTTTATTCTTTACCAAATATGTTTTCCCTTTTAATGCTGATTACAACTGTAGAAGATAGATGTAGTTAACTCTATTAATATTTTTACTCAAATTTGAGTGCTACCCATTTATATCTCAAAGTGTATTAAAAATTCCCTAAGATTACTTACATAGTGAAAACTATAAAAATCTGTAATTTTGGGGTCAAGAGATCAGAAGTTGTAGAGGCCAAATATTACAATTATTTTTTTTCTCCCAAAAGAGAAAGTGGAAATGCTAAGATAATAAAAATTGTTTGGAAATAGTCATCAATGTCACATAGCTAGGTATGTTGAAAATATTTCTTTTCAAAAACTTCTCATAAAGAAGCATGGAAATAGGAACTGCTGAGGTAGATGTCCAATGTGATAAGACACTCACTAAATATATAATCACTATTAATTATTATAAACATTTGAACATGTAATTATCACAGAACATATTATAGAGTGGTAATAGTCTAACTTTCACAACTATATTTAAAAACTTCAATGACTAAAAAATATACCCAGTAGGGCCGGCCGAGTGGCTCAGTTGGTTAAGAGCTCGCTCAAGAGTGCGAGCTGAGCTCTGAGCAACAGCGGCTCGAGGCCAGCCTGAGCTGAGTTGCCGTTGAGCTGCCAATAGGTGGCAGGATGGCTCAGCTAAAAAAAAAAAAAAAAAATACCCAGTAGAAAAATAAGAAATTTAGTTATTGGGTTAGCCAAACAGATATAGGAGTCTATTAGCTTCTTGAGGTTAGAGAATGTCTCATTCTTCTACATAACCCATACTTTCCATGACACTGCATTCTCTTGATTACTTTTCTTGGTTCCTGGCATTTACTTCTCCATCTGCTGAGCTAGTTCTCTCAACCTTCATATGACCATCAAAAGTTAAAGCTCCTGAATTCTGTGCCAAACTTCCTACCTTCTGACTTATTATACTTTCTTACAAACGTAGTCACAGTCATTCCCAAAACTTTGAAAACAAGGTCATATTTCCATAATTGCCAGATTTCTAGCTCTAGCACTGGTACATTTTCTGAGCTCCAATTTGCAGAATGTCTTAGGGATTAACTTAAAAACAGTTTCCAAAAATAGAAGTCTCTATGGCCCATTCTTATAGACATTCTAGTTGCATCAAATCACGGAGTACCCTATAGGTTATTATAAGATCTTTTTCCTTCAAGTCAAGTGGTAAATGCAAATGAGTGATAGCGATATAGCTTATGTTTTGAACCACTCATTTTAGCTGCTTTGGTGAGGAGAGATTACATATGTATGTATGGAGGCAGGGAGAGGTGGGTTTATTTGGTAGACCATTTAGAAGCCTAGCCATAATCCAAGGAAGAGCTGGTAGCTGATGTCACTTAGACCAGGATGACAATAGTGGAGGTGAAAAAAAGCGCTCTGATTCCAGACATATCAAAAGTTGAATAGACGTGGTTTGCTGATGTGAATATTACAAAAATAAATTAAGGATGAATCTATTGTTTTTGACCTAGATATCTAGAAATTTGGAGCTGTCATTTACTGATATGGGGAAACCTGCAAAAAAGGTAACTGGGCCTGGTGTAGCAAATTTGGGTTCCATTCTGAAGTTATTAAGTTTTAGGTGCCTATTAGGTGTTCAAAAAGGAGATGTGTAATAGGCAGTTTGGTGCATGACTAGAGTTGAAGGGAGATGGTCAAATCAGAGATATCAATTTGGGAGTAATCATATGGGTTTTAAATCTGTGGGATTTAATGAAATGCCCTTCCAAGCGAGGGTAGACAGAAAAAGTGGATCTGACTTCTTTGTGACTCAGCCCTTGACACCTCTTACAACAAACTGAGATCAGGCTATAAGAATACCACATAAGCCAGAGCAATTGTGACTGTTGATGTTAACTGAGCCTCTCTTACCCACTGAAAAATAAGACCTGGAGAAAATCAGATCACAGTCAAATAGTTGAGTATGTATTTATCTCATTTATTGGACTAGGAACTCCTTGAAGCTAGAAATCTTATATTATTTATTAATGTCTGTATCACCTATGACTACTTCTTGAAAATATTAAATGTTAAATAAACTGAATTGTAAAATGTTCCTATAGCAAATGCAGTTGATGTCCAGCCAGATCACCTTTGGAGGTCTGGCTCACCTCTGCCCCAGCTGTTGCAATGTTGGCTGCTAAACTTTCACACCTGCACTCTCCTCTGGAGACTTGTCCTTGGCTAATGGGAAGAACCTTATAGGGTGGCGATGCCTGGGAAGTTGTGCCACTCTCCTTCTCAAGGGCCACCAGCAGTCAATGACTGACTGATGGAGCCCATAAAAGCACAGCACCTTTTTCTCTGTGGTGTAGAGCACATACCAGTGCTCCCAGGAGGATCAAGCCTGGGTTACATTTCATCTAGTATCACATCTTTGCATATTTTCATCTGCCCTATCACTCAGGTTCCTCTAGAGAGCCCTCCTTCAATGAATCACTTACACAGGGATTTCTGCCACAGACCCTATTTCTAGGTAACTGGACCTAAGATAATAGCCACAGATGGAGAATCTGAGCCCCAAAACATTTCTCCAATCTGAGTGTGTTTGTATATACAATTTCTAAATGAACGAACCTTTCTAGTTTTGGGGGTGGAATGGAGGAGGGTTTCTAGTCTGTATGTTCTTAGGCTTACATGGATAAGTGGGACATCAAATCATCACTTTTTCTCTCCACCAACATTCTATGTTCTTTTCTTTTTTCCAAGATAGGCAGCCACACTAAGTTGAACAGAGACATGTATGAGGTCTGACTGTTAAATTCACGAACTTGTTGCAACAATGTTGCTAAAAAAATTTTGATATCAGAGGGATTATTCATTATGAATTTGTACCAACTGGACAAATAGTTAACCAAGTTTACTATTTGGAAGTGCTGAAAAGGCTGTGTAAAACCATTAGATGACCTGAACTTTTCACCAACAATTCATGTCTCTTGCATCACAACAATTCACTAGCTCACTTGACACTGTCTGTGAGGGAGTTTTTAACCAGTCAACAAATAACTGTATTGGAGCACCCTCCCTACTCAACTGACCTGGCTCCCAATGACTTTTTTCTTTACCAAAAGATAACAGAAATATTGAAAAGAGGATATTTTGATGACATTCAGGACATCAAGAGCAATAAAACGACAGCTCTGATGGCCATTCCAGATAGAGTTCCAAAATTGCTTTGAAGGGTGGACTACGTGCTGGTGTGAATGACTAGCTTCCCAAGAAGAGTACTTTGAAGGTGACCATAGTCATATTCAGCAATGAGGTATGTAGCAGTTTTTCTAGGATGAGTTTGCAAAGTTAATTGTCTGACCTCGTATGCTGTCTTAATTATAGCAAGAATACTATACACAGAGATCAGGAAATCTTTGTAATGTTTTAAAACTTCTAGTGTTTAATTAAAGATTTAGTATGCTGGTTATAATAAATATTTATTTTTGTATAAATTTCCAATATCTGGTGCCTCAAGCCCATGATTTTGTCTTTTTCTTTTCTTTTCTCTCAGTAAATCATGGAGCAATCTGCTCTGTCCACCTGCTCATCTAGTCACATGTATGTAATATGTGACATGTGCCTCACACTGCTTACAGAGTCACAGAAAACGTCAGGCCCAGATCTCTCTTCATGAGAGCGGAGGTAAGGCAAAAGAGAAAGAGAGAGAGAGAGAGAGAGAGAGAGAGAGAGAGAGAGAGAGAGAGAGAGAAAGAGAAAGAGAGATCAAGGAAGGGAAAGAAAAAGATATGAGGAACAGAGGGAGAGAGGGAGAACAGTGGAGAATGAAAAGTTCCTGCAAAGCTAACATCTGGGGAAACTGAGGCATGACATCTAAATGGTAGGAACTGTAAGGAACTTCTTTCCTTGACACAGAGAACCTCTCTTTGGTCAGAGAAATGATTAAGAACTAGGAAATATCTCTCTTGGCAATATTCATATACATATCCTAAGTTAAATGAAAGAAAACTAAAAGAGACTGTTAGCATTGTGAAAAGACAGTGGAGCGATGGGAACTTAGTGAGGATGGCATGCATATGTTTTCATATTGTTAAAGGTTAGATATAAACAAAGAGCTCACTGGCAAGAATAACAGTATCAATAATTTTGCAGAGACTGCTTGTCTGGCTCTGCTCCTTACACGGCATTGTGCTATGGCTGGTGGAAGCAGGCAGCTTTTTTTCATTAGTGTTTCTCTGTCTCTGCACTGCTAATGTAAAGGTAAATCTATTTTTATCTTCGCAGCTGTATCTATTGATATTCAATGACATGGAGCTCACCTTTCAGTACAACTACAGATACTACTCCTGTCTGGATTATTGGTTTTCTTACTTGGTCCCATCTACACTGAACAATAAAATCATGATAATATTATGCCATCTTAATAATGGTGTAAATTTATTAATATTTTCCCCTTCAGGTGGGAGAGCTCAAAGTTAAGCTCTTGAATCTCTGGAGAGAAACGTATTGGTCTCTTCACAGACCAGCCTGTTACACCCCACAGTCACCTGTCCATTATTCATTCTCTCTGCCCAAAAGATAAAATAACAAGCTTTTCTCTCTGTTGCTCTGCATATTGGTGTTCTGAAGATGGCATGCTGAGAGAACCTGCCCTTTCCTAAAGTAAATGTTAGAAGTTTCAGGAAAAGGTCCCAGGTCTTTAGAAATCTCAGTTTCTCTAATAAGGTAGGTGAGAGATGGGAAGAGAAGGCTCCCAGCAGCCCCCTGGGAGTGATGTGTTTCCTCACAAAGAATTAATGGCTTGCACTGGGATTCCTCACCTTCTTTTAACACTTATGCCACAGTCAGGTTTCCAAGAAATACAACATATGGCATTCTCCATAAAAATACCCAGTATTATTTCTGTAAAGCATTCTTTCTGTCTTTAGAACTCTTTAGGAATCTGGGATGACAATGTAGGAGGAAATCTGAAGGTACTTGTCTTCCATTATTAGTTCTAGAACTGACCTAAGTCATGAGGTCTTTTTAGCCCCATAAGCTTCTAAATTGTTCAAAACTAAAGGTACTGCTAAATCCTCTTATTCTGCAATAGAAACAGGTTACCAAAAATGACTTTGGAATATATATGTGCCTGAGGATAAGTTCTTCACAACTCCTTAAGTTCTTCGAGTTCTTCTGATTTTCAGCGTCGCTAACTTAGTATCCATGAAGGCAGAAGACAAGAACACATGACCCAGGTCAAGGGGGAGAGGGATTTCTGCTGAATAGCCTCCCTTACTATTTATTGAGCAGCTACAAAGTTTCAGGCACGATGCCAAGTATTTTATATGCATTAACTTATGATATCCTCACCTATTCTGATATAGATGGTATTATTATCTCTTATATGATGTGAAGATTAAGAGCCAGAGAGGATAAGTAACTGGACCACAAACACACAGACAGTTAAGTGGCAGAGCCGAATCTGAATCCAGAGGGCCTGGCTCCAGGGCCTTTGTGCTCAACCACTGATTTGAGATCAGAATTGTTACTCCTCTAATATAGGAGACATTTCTTTCAAGTCTTATCTTTTATCTTCAAAATTCATGCAAATTTTGCATTGACATCTTATTGTTTTGACTTTTTTTAAAAAGTAGTTTATTTCTTACCTGACTTTTTGCTTAACAGCTAAGATGCTGTTGCATTATTTCTTTATCAGTTTCCAAAATTTTGCTAAATTGAATAATGTGGATACTACCTATCATTTTTTCTGATTCTTGCATAGCTAAACCTGCAAATTTGATGTGGCAAATGAAGATCAGGTGGCAAAGGAACAAATGGATACAGGTATGTATTCTTGTGGTCTTTGGTGTAATTTTTGCACAAAGTACTAGAAAGAGAGAAAACACAAATTGTAAAGAAGAGGCTAGTATCTTTTCTTTAATAATTTTGTTTATCAGTCAAGGTCACAGAAGGAGATAGATGGCACTCCAACTGAACAATTTGAGGAGAGCTGAATCAAGGTATCATTTCAAAAGTGTGTTCAGGATCACAAAGTAGGGTAATCATAGTAGCCTAGTGATAATACCAATGAGGCACCAAATGCAGACGGCTACCAGAACCTGCAGACAGAGAGAGATGTAAGGAGAGTTGTGTGACCTCTACCAAGGGATTCAACCTATTCCTAGGCTATCTACAGGGAGCACGTTTACTCAGACCTCTCCCTTCCTCTAGTCTCCGCCACTGCTCCTGAGTGGTCAAGGATAACTAGAATCTAGAGCGAGAACAAGGGGTGTCATTGAGATAGTTCTTAAAGACCTGTCTCCTGGACATGGAGCTGGTGAGAGGAGGCTGGAGAAAGGATTAGGAAGGCCAAGAAGAAGTTTGGCAATGCAATCTAGTTTCCCATTCAGTCTCCAACCTAATACTGTTAAGTAACCTTTAAATTCCTAGGAAAAGATCATAATGAGCTCATGCTAAGCCATCATCCACCCAGCTTAAGGGCCTTTTACTGAAGTCAATCACTCTGCCTCCACTCTGCCTTGTCTACTAACATCGAAAAGTCCCCTTTGTTTACTCTCAAATGTCCCTAACTACCACCCCACCACTACTTTCTACTTTCTACACAGCTTTTTAGAGTTGGGGAAGATGTGTCACTGCCTTTTACCATCATACAGAATTTGCATGTTATTGAAGCTTTAATTCCTTTTGGTGATATTATATGATCCCATCAATATGTGGCTTTTCCTAGGAGATGGATTACCCTCTCAATAGATCCAAACTTTAACCTCTGGTCACTAGGCTGGAAGTTCCATGAGGGGAGGATTCATATTAGGACTTATTTTTTCATGTTTAATCCTCCCTCTCAGTTAGAGGTCAATAAACATTTTGAAATAAAAGTAAATATGAAAATGCTCTCCATGTTTTTGATCTTTGACAATGAAAATAATGTACTCTAATGACATATCTTTGCATTTGTTGAAGTGTGGCCAAGCCCCTTTCACCTCCCTAGTAAGGCCTCTGTTTTAATACCGATTTCTTATAAAATAGAATCTGATTTTTGGGGGAAGTGCAATCCCAGGGCAGTGGGGATGAGAGAAGGAAGACAATAAACCAAATAAGGGGTATGCATTACCAAGATTTCCAGAACTTGACTGGACAACATAGCCATGCTATAGTTATATGAAATATTTAAGAAAGCTTGTTCAGACCCATGGGACTTTCCAATTGTTGCCTAGAGAAGGAAAGGAGAATTATTTATTAGGATTCTTAATTTTGTCTCCTCTTTCTCAGTGGCCAGCAATGACCACAGGTATATTAACTCTTCCAACCTTCCAGGTTGTGTCCACTAGACACTCCAGAAAGTTGCTGGTTAAGTCAGGTTTTGTGTCCTACAGTATGACCCTTTATCTAAGTCCAGAATGATGGGAGGAGCCAGAACCTCCTCAGATCTGTTTACCTTCTGCCTGGGCTCTTGCACTGCTGGAGGTCTCATTGTATTGGGGCCAAAGGAAGCTAAGGTAGAAACTGACCTTCTTCCTAGGGGCTGCAAAGACAGGTTGCCAGTGCTAGAAGATGAAGTAACATGGCTCTCCATGGAGCACGAGGTTCAAGGCCCAGAGGTTAGCTGTTTATCAATTAACTGTGGAACAAATTGAATCTGGGGAACATCATACATTGGGCCACTCAGATCCACATACATACGCACATGGTGTCTAGCTCTGTAGCAAAATAAAAGGACTGATAAATGTCTCCACATCTTCCTTGAAGGAGGAAGTATAAGTCCAATCCTTTAAAGTATTGGAGGAAGATACCAACATCTTAAAATCATTTGGAATCACAGTCTTACAACTCTTCCCTCAAAAATCTTCTTTCCCAAGGACGGCTGTCCCCCTAGAATGATTCAGTCAACATCTATGTGTATTTTGGGCCTATTTTGAACTGGAATAAGGAGCAACCAACAAAATTAGTACTGTTTTCAAGAAGATTTAAAGATAAGGCATATGTTACATTTATACTTTATCTTATCCTGGCAAGAGTAAAATAACAAATGACAGCATATCTCTATGGTAGATGCTCCAATGGCAAATACTGTAGTTGGAATGGCACTGAATGAAGTAATCTTTGTTAGGTTCTCTACAGAAATCTTCCAAAGTTATAGGAAAACTTGACACCTAGCCCAATAACAATTATGCTAACAACTGTGTTCATGAAACAATTATCTTTCTGAATTATAGCCTCATCAAGGAAATAAAAAGCAGTTTTGACATTCACCTATTTCTGAAGATTCTTGACTTCACTTTTTAAAGAATTCCTTTTTAACAGTGTTATCAAAAAGTTTTACTTTCTATATTTTTTTTAATTTTATGAATTGGTTTAGTTCTATTTGTTTTCCAGCATATATCAAAAAAAATCCTAGAAAAATAAGTATCTGGTCTTTCTCTATTTATAACATCTTTCTTGATCAATTTACTCCAAATGGAGATAATTCCATAACTCCATTAAAACTGCTATTGCAGTGATGATCAGTGTCTTCCACAGTCCTTAGTCTGATGTTCTCACCTCATTTTACCTGGAAATATCAGACTCAGGTGATGGAAATGATTGTTTCTTCTTTTTAAAATATTGTCTTCACTTGATTTGTAGGACATGGCATACTCTTGGTTTTATTTTTACTTGAAGAGCACTTATTCTCAATATCACTGACAGCTCCTATGTCTCTGACAACCTTTTAATAGAGTGTTTCAGTTTTGTCAGCTCTTCTCTTGTATCTACACTCATATACCTACTAGGTAAACTCATTCAATTGTATTTTAAAAATATCCCTTATAGGCTGATGAATCCTAAGTTTATCTCCATGGTCTGGCTCTTTATCTTGAGCTGTATACCTATATATCCTTCTCATATTTCCACTTCATATCGAAAAGACATCACACACTTTATCTGCCCCCAAACAGAACTTTTTTCCTCCATCAAAAGCCTTCTTTCTTCAGTTTTCTTCAATAAATCCTTATTCCCTCAGGTAGGCCAAACACTTAGAGTCCTCCTTTTTTTTTCTTTTATTTCCAAACATATTATTCAATCCATAAGCAAATATAAATGCAATAACCTTCAAAATATATTCTGAATCACCATTTCTTGACACTGCTGTTGCTATTAGGCTAATCCAGGCCAGCATCCAATCTTCCTTGTACTACTGCATTGAGCTCATAATCTTGCCCAGCAAAATTCATCCTCTGCTCAGTGGTCAGTGATCCTTTTAAACCCAAATCAGATGATGTTGCCCTTATGCTCTCAATCATTTAATAGCTTCCATTATGTATTTAGAGTTCAATCCAAAGTCCTTGGCTACTTTTTAACCCATTTTAGCCCACTTCCCTCTCACAATGCTCTGGACACATTGGCCTCTTTACTCTCTTAGTTCACGCCAAGGGAACCCTTACTTCCACATTTCATTCTCACCATCTGCCTGAAAGTTCTTTCCTTTTCCATGGCCTCTTTCTATTTCTATTTATTGTTTATTTGTCTTAATAGCTTAATATTCTTAGGAAAAATTATCACTATTTGACATTAAGTATTTTTCAATGGTTTATTTTCTCTTTTCTTCACTATAAGTTGGAAAAAGACAAATTATTCCTGACACATTGAAGTGCTCAGTAAATGTCTGTGAGGTGGATAAATCGTTTTTATTTGGTGAGTTCACTGCTAGCAGAGCATCCTAAGATACTGTCTTAAGAACTTGTCTGTGATGACTTTTGCTGAGTTTTGTGTCTTATCAGAGCAAAGTCTCACCAAATGTACTCTGATTGTCATTGTTAGCATGGGTTCTCCCTCTACCGATTAAATCTCTTTTTAAAAAACAGATTTTTTAGTAGGTCAAATTCCCTTTTAGGAAACAGGTAGGAACCCCCTTTTCTCTTCTGTATTCCTCAGAACAGAATAGAGAAACATGACTCATGCTAACTGCTTTCCTCTAAGACAGTGGCAAATAAGTTCATGTTGAATTTTTCTTACTGCTGCTGTCTTACAAAATTTTCTAGGTTGTTTCTCTTTTCTAGGGCCTTTAATTAACACAGGAGACATTTAATTACTAAACTTTGCATTTTAAAAGTTTTGAATGACTTACAGGATCAACTATAAAGCAGCTTCTAACTAGAGATTTTTCTTCAAGGTGCCCAAGTGTTTTCTTACTGAACATTTTAAGTACATAACTAAGCACATTTTAAAACTAGTGTTTTGTCACACTTTATTTGCACTCCATGCAAGTTACAGAAAATTTGCATTTTAGTCAAATATGTGTAAATCAAATCAAATTAATGTAATAAATTTTATTTAAAGAAATTGTACAGTGAATCCTATTGAAAGACATATTTAATTAAGTGAATTATTACCCCCTAACACATCTCATTTCAAATTCCAGATTTTCATTTATTAGGTTTACTTATCATGGGGTCTGTTACTTCTCCTATTTTAGCCAAACTTCTCTAGCCTAAAATAATATTTTTTTTGGCTTGAATCTTTTCTTAGAAAACAAAATATTTTTTACAGTTTTATTAGTACATTATCTTAAATTGATTCCATAACTGGCACATTTCTATGACTGAGGTCTCCTCAGGGGTAATCTTATTTATTATATTTGAACATTTTCTTAATTATCATTTTCTGACATGATCAATCCCCCCAAATCATCTATTTTTACTTAATTTATTTTTACATTTTATTATGTTTAAGTTTAAGCATATTACAAAAATAAAGAAAATTTTTTTACCTGAAACCTATGCTTTCTCAACCTTGGTAGTGTGGCCTCACAGCAGCCTCACCGCCATTTGTCTCCGTACATTTGCCCATAAAGACAGCAGGGCCTCACAGGGACAGGATATTCACTATGTTTATGGCAAAACCCCATGGGACCCTAAGAGAGAGGGCGGGTCAGCCAATGACGGGCAAGACCCTAAATATGCATATTAGGGCAGCCTAAGACAGGTGCTGTCCTTGGGTACTTTGGGAGGAATCAAGGAGGTGAAGCATGTGGGGCCTAAGGGCCTGTGAACCCTTATCTGCAGAGCTAGCAGCCTGCCAAAGAAGAGAGAAATCTTCCTAAGAAGATAACAGCAGTCCTCCTTGCATTCTTGCCTCTAAGTCTCATAATGAACCATTATCTGTTCCCGTAGGAGGTAAGGTTGCATTGATCAAAGGGTCTTTCAGCTGAGATGGTCTGTGGGACTTAGGGAGATCTGGCTAAATTCTTAGATGATGCATGTGATTTACAGACCTCGGAAAGAGCAAAGCCCCTTCCGTTTGTACTCAATAAAAGCTGCAAGCTGACCAGATTCGGGGCTCCTGTCCATCAGACAGTGACCCCTGGCTCACATTGCTTTTTAAACTATCCCTGTCTCTTGCTCTTTATTTCTTTTTCTGAGTCCCCACCGGTCCCTTGAGGAAGCTAGACCCAGCCGCGCAGAGACACGACAGGTAGCATTATTTAGACTGATCATTCTTTATGTGTGTATGGGAGAGAGGAGGTTATCTTGTGCATTTTTACATGTTCAGTAGGATCCCTAGCCTCTACCTCTAGATGCCAGTAGTCCCCGCTTCCAATCATGACAAACAAAAATGTCTCCAGACCTTGAATATGTCCAATGGGGGACAAAATCAACGAAAAACTACTGCAAAGTCCATTCACTCGCCTATCTACTAGATAGCATATTATTTAATCTATTAAGTTCTTCAGGCTAGCTATGTACTATGTATCTAGCTATGTATCTATCTATGTATCTCTGTATTATCTATCTACCTATCTCTCATCTATCTAGATCTCGCTGGAAGCTCACAGGGATGACCAAGAGAGGACTCAATCAGGAGCAGTGGTGATCATGTTCTTGGATTTACATGAAAAAGAATTCAAGAGGGAGACAGATGCAAGAAAGCACAGGGAATTCATTGAAATGAAAGTATACACTAGAGAGGGAGGTATGGCCGAACTCAGAGACTGAGTCACTGTAAAGAGTCCTGGCCAGGGGTGTTTATACCTCCTGGGGGCAGGTTTTGGTGAGGTCCCATTGACAGGCTTGCATCAGTTTCCTTCTGATAGGGGGGATCCTAGGTTCCCTCTCTTTCTTCCTTATTTGAGCTTATAGAACTACCCTGGTGCCAGATACATGCTAGGAGTTCTACCATGATGTAAATGAGATTATAATGACAATATAATTAGTTAAAGGTCAGATCCAGGTCAAGGGGATTAGCCTGGCTAGATGAAAATGGTTCTTGTTCTTTTCCAGCTGTTGGTGCCGGATAGTCACTTGTAACTTGCCTAACCAGTGAGAAGCCTCACTTTGTATCCTGGAGGGGGAGACAATTTCCTAGGCTATCTACCCTGCATCATATCTAGCTAGCTGATAATGACTCTTAAACATAGTCAAGACACCATTATCATACCTAAAAATTTAAAACAATACATTACATAGCCAGCCCCCTTTTCAAATCCAATATCTCATAAATGCCACATTTCTCTTTATTTGTTCTTTCTTTGCATCCTGTTTCCTCTTTCTCTTTCTCAGTCTCTAGCTTGACAGATGATAGCTTTTTAGCTAGCTAGACATATATTTCTATTCCATACATACACACACATGCATACACATATACAATTAAATCCAGAGAGATAAAACATATATATATAATATATATATATATATATATTATATATATTATATATACACACATAGGTGTGAGACCATCTATGTGGGTAGAGGTGGGTGGGTATTAGTAGTTTGAATTAGAGTACAAATAAGGTAAACATATTATAACTATAATTGATTTTAAGACTTCTTAAATTTTTAAATTTAACCTTCATCATTCTCTTGCTTTTCCGTGTAAGTTATATATGAAAGAAATTTCCTCATTTTTTCCATAAAATTTTCCAAATGTTGATTTGTTAATTGTTTCACCACAGTGTAGATAATTCTGTTGTCCTCAGTATATTCTGGTAGTTGAATCTAGAGATGGATTACAACACAAGTTCAAAATATTTTGATAAGATGACTTTCACAGAGTTTTGTATCCCTCCAATATAAGATACATGATACCTGGATGTTTCTCTTTACAAATAGTGAAGAGTCGATGCTCGATGTCTAGATCCTTTAGTTCATTAAGGGTTGCAAAATGGTGATTTCAATTCTGTTATTTCCCCATCCATTTATTACCTGGAAAATTTCTATAATATAAATAGAAACTTCCCTCATCTGATATTGGATTGCTCAGAGTGGAGGCTGTGTAGAAAAGGCAGGATTAATGATCAGTTCTTTCACTTTATTCACTAGTTTGCAAAATAATAACTAAGTTCACTAGACTCTTCCAGTAATGACAGGCTAGTTTACTTTTTTCATATTGTTACCTTTATGTAATCATGGATTTAAACATATCCAATACATTTAATCTATTTTAGTTATTAAGGTGTTTTTTTTAAATACTTACATGTTGATATTTTTTTTGCAGTAGGATCTCTTCAAACTGACTACTGATGAATCCTTTTTGACATGACCCAAAAGTCTTTGAAATAAACATTTTTTTTTTTCAGTTTCCACAAGTGAGATCATGTGGCACTTGTCTAGTCTTTCTTCGATGTCTTGGCCACTTTTCCAAGTGTAAAAGAGCATAAGTTTTATTGCAGCTAACATAATGATTTGGTGTTTGTATCACAGTTCTGTCAGATATATACAAGGTATGATCAAACCATACAGTAAATACTTAAATTTAAAATGTATATTACAGTAAAAGATACATTGCCATTAGTCCCCATCAAAATACTCCCCCTCACTTCAAATACACTTATTCCATCATTCTTGCCACTTTCTGAAGCAGTCCTGGAAATCCTCTCTCGTGAGTGTCTTTAGTTGCACTGTAGTGACTGCCTCGATGTCCTGAATCATTTTGACTTTGGGGAAGAGTCAGGAGTCGCACAGTGCCAGATTCAGTGAATAAGGTGGATGAGGATACAACATAATGTTTCTATTTAACAGAAATTGCCGTACCAGAAGTGATGTGTGACACAGTGTGTTGTCATGATGGAGGGTGATTTATGGCACAACTTTAACACACACCTCACACCTGACTGACTGCACTGAACAAGTTGAAACTTGTCACACACTGTTACTAAGGTTTGAAGCACTGCTTCCTGTATTGAAGATCCCTGTCTTTCTGCTGGATGTCACTCAGCAGCAGCAGTCACCATATTTTGTGATCACAACAGAAAGGTTCTGTGTCACACATCACTTCTGATATGGCAATTTCTGTCAAATAAAAACATTATGGTGTGTCCTCAGCCACCTTATTCACTGGATCTGGTACCATGCAACTTCTAGCTCCCCAAAGTCAAAATGACCATGAAAGGTAAATGTTTTGAATCAATTCAGGACATTGAGGCAGCCACAACAGCACAGGTGAAGACACTCATGAAAGAGGACTTCCAGAACTGCTTCAGAAATGGAAAGAACTATAGGATAAGTGTGTTTGAAGCGAGGGACAGTATTTTGAGGGGGATTAATGGTAATGTGTCTTTTACTGTAATAATTTTTTTGAACGTTCACCATAGTTTTTGATCACACCTCATATATATATTCAATTTTCCTTATCTATAAAATGAATATAACATTTACAAAGTCATTGTTTATTTTTAAAAATACTCGAAATATGCCGATGAAAATTACTAGCTCTGTGACCTTGTCAAGCTATTTAACTTATTCCTTTGAGCCTGTTTTTTCATCTCCAAAATGGGCATATAATGTTGATCATTTTTAGATGTTATGGTGGTTCAGCATATCACTGTATTTTACCATTTCAAATGCCAGGGTATTTTTAAATGCCTGGACAAAATAATTAATCTTAGCTGGTATTATATTAATATTCTTTTTTTTAATTGACCCCTATCTGTCTGGAAAACCTATCTCTTTCCTCCCAAAACTTTTAAGGTATAGTTATTTTGGTAGTACGCATCGTATTAACTGCACCATGGCAATAATTTTTTCCTGGAACACAGAAACCACAGATCTATGAGATTACTATGGAAAGGATACAAAGCTGTAGTATAAAAGAATGATATCTGATTATTCCTTTCTCTCTTGTTACTAACATCACCTATTATCTTGTTTACTTTCCATTTCTGCTGCTGTGCACTGAACTGATAGTTTCTGCGATTCCTTCACAATAACTTCCCAAACCCTATTCCTGGTCAGTGTGCTGAATAATTCTTCCATTTAGCACCTACTCCCTTGGCTTGATTTCCATCTCCTGGAGAAATGAAGATTTGTCTTGAACTCTAGCAGCCATCTGCCCGCCTGGATTATAAACCAGATGACTTGTCACAAGAATCTCTGGGAGAAATGGAGTGGTTGTGATTTTTGTGGCGAAGGCTATTATGCCTTTAATTTAAATGGGTGAGACCACTTGCCCTGTATTCTTACTTATTCCATCAGTAAGAGTACTTTAAATCGTCTTGCAGGACTGAGAAACACTCTCTGGTTGATTGACACTTTTAGGAAAAGCAATATCTCAGTTCAGAGATTTCATGGCTGAGAAAGAATAATAATAATAAAAATGCTTTACAAAAAATAAAACAAAACAAAACAAACCTAATGCCTATCTTAATGGGGACTCAGCACATGCCTTGTTCTCAGCCATGCACAAACTAAACAGATTTAATTGCCTTTTCATATGTCAAAACCAGCCTGTCCAGAGAGAGGCAATAAGAGAAGCTTGTGTAGAAACATTTTACGCTGTATCTGTTCCTGGAGCAATGGTGCTTGTGTTTCCAGGGTTGTCAATTAAGCATATTTTTTCCCCAGCACATATTCATTAAGACACAGTTGCCAACTTCATTGCGACTGCATTTTTTATTACATATATTAGTTCTGGGTGAAGGACAATTTAGGAATGTTTTTATGGGGAATAAAGAGGACCTCTGGCTGGATGATTTTTCTATCATTTATTATATTATACTAGCAGGGCAAAATGGCTCTGTGCCCCTAATGATACACTCTTATACACTGCATTTAACTTAGACTGATCCTTTTAGGATCTTTTCTGAGTAATATTCTATCACCACAGCACTTGTGCAAACACACATCAATTTCTATTTATTGGCCTTGCATTGAAGATGTATTACTAAATATTACAGTCAGAGTGGGAATATGCAACAAATGACCAAAGGGATTTTATAACAAAAGGAGATACAGAGCCACTAAAAAAAGTCAGTCAAACTGCTCTCTCTAGATGGTCATAAAGGTGGAAACAAGGAGGGCCAAATAAAGAGAAAGTGACCAAATTTAAACAGAGAAAGAGAGAGAGAGAGAGAGAGAGAGAGAGAGAGAGAGAGAGAGAGAGAGAGAGAGAGAGAAATGATGTCTAAGGACAAAATAGGTTTTGTATGAGGACACCTTTGAATATAGCTGATAGTCTTCCAGTCCTGTCACAATGGACTTTAACCTAAGTGCTAGGAAAGTAGGAAAAACAAAGAAACAAAAGCCACTGCTTTCTTATGGATTGTGACCTAAATTGGGGTGCAGGAAAGCATTCAGCCTTAAACTGGTGAACAATGATGCACAGAAGAGGACTGAGCATGTGTCAAAAATTATAGAGCATATGCGCAGGCTTAAATCAAACAGCGACAAGTCCCTAAGTGGTGAATCACAGGACATGCTCAGAATTTGATAGCTGATGTATGGTAGTGACTTTGGTGTTGAATGGAGTAGGGATGAGAGTTATGGATCTTTACAAACCCGAATTAAAAAGTCATTTTGGAGACAACCGAGTGGCACAGTGATTAAGAGCTGGCTTGGGACGCCAGCAGCCCTGGTTCGGAGCCCACATGTGAGAGCCAGTTAGTTACACAGCCCTTTAAAAAAAAAAAGTCATTTTGTATGAGCAGTGAAGGGCTTATGACCTTGGGTGAGGCAACTCTTCAGCTGAGGCCCTGCCCAAGGGGTCTGGCAACTGAGGGGTGCTTTTCTGGACAGTACTTCCAAGCAGACGGGAGGTTCTGGGTGCTGCAACACATCTCCTACAACATTGGAAATGGTGATAGTTTCTCAAAGTGCTGTTGTGACAATTACATTTAATCAACGTATGGCATGGATTAGTAAGTAATGTTTCAATTTTTCCTTTTTAAAATATGAAACCTTTGAAGTATGTTAAAATTAATGGAAGGTGTTTCTGTAATCTAATATTTTCTAGCCTCTTGGAGTTAGGACAAATTTTTTTATATTATATGATCTAACCTTTACAAAATTTTGTAATATATCATGTACATTCCATTTTACAGCAATCTGACACTAAATTGATTTAGAAATATTTGCACAGAGTCAAAACAATTCACTATAAAGAACAAAGATTTGATATGACAGATTTTGTTTTGTTTTGTTTTGTTTTGTTTTGTTTTCTATTCTAAAATGAGAATAAGACTTGTAACCAGAAGATCTGGGCTAATCATAGACCTTCCTTGTATGAGCTTTATGATTGAGGTGAACATCACATTTTGAAACCCACTCCTTTGTTTACAGATGTAACTTGCATTCTCAGGTTATGTGAGCTGTGTTTGTCAGGGGTGCCTCCCAGTACCAGAGACATAGGAAGAGAGGCTTTAAGAGTAAAGTAAAGAAAAATGGTAAGTATACTTCGGTGGTGACAGAACGTGATATATGTAGATATTCGAAAAATAATTTACTATGCCTAGAGCATACTGTGTGAGGATATAAGTTTCCAGACAGATGTAAGAATGGCTATGGAAGAAAAACAACCTTTCATCACTTAAGATGGAGCTTGGACTTGAAGTTATAGACAATGATGACCCACTGAAGGTTAAGCAGGAAAGTAGATATATGAATATTGAGTTTTAGAAATATCACCCTAGCAACAAATGGGAACTAACGAGGAGAAGAAAAAGTTGGAGGTGGAAGCCCTATTTAGAATCTTGGTTAGCAGTATTGGGAGACTAAATTGGAAAAAAATATGGCAGTGCACATAAAGAAAGGATGTAGGCTCAAGAAATATTAAAGAGATAAATATGACTTATGGAAACTCAACATTTGTTGATTTACTTAACGGTGTTGTTAAGTACTCTATTCATGGTAACTTTGTGAATCCCTGGAAATTTCTCCATGGTTGGATAGAGGAAAATATATAAAACAATTTTTAATTGTTACTAATATTTTGAAGAAAAAAAGCGTGTACACATTTAACTCCTATTCTACAACTTTGTTTTCTTTTATTATCTGTCTTAAAAAGAATCCCTGCTTTATGATTACCTCTTCTTCTTCTTTCTTGACTTTTATACTTACTTAGACATATTTTATCCAGAAGTAATATGTGTATTCATTTCAATATCAGAGTAATGATAGCTGCTAGAAGAAATTAATACCATAATTTCTATGGCTTAACTCAGTAAGTGTTTAATTCTAATTTACATAACAATCCAATGAGTGTGCTTCTGATTGGTGAAAGCTTTCTCCTTGGATCTCCTCCAGTATCCTCCCACTCTGTAGTTATATTCATCTCTAGGTTCTCAGAGTTCTTCACCTTTCCCAAAATTAACTCAAATTGATCATTAAACCTAAGTATAAATCAGAAAAGTATAAAACTCCTAGAAAACAACAGAGGAGACAATCTAGATGACTTTGTGTTAGTGATTACTTTTTAGATACAAGACCTCAAGTACAACCTAAAAAGAAAAATAACAAAACAAAACAAAACAAAAAAAACTGATGCTAAAAATCATGAAAATTAGAAATGTCTCTGTGAAAGATATTGTTAAGAGAATTAAAAGACATGCTACAGAGAACTGAGAGAACATATTTGCAAAACACATATCTGATAAAAAGAAAAGTTATCCAAAATATACAAAGAATTTTTAAATCTCAATAATAAAAAAGCAAAATGCTCAACTTAAAAAAGGGCAAAATATCTGAACAGACACCTCACCAAAGTGAGATATGCAGATGGGAAATAAGCATACGAAACAATGATCAACATCATATGTTATTAGGAATAGCAAACTTAGAAAAAAAATAGATGTCATTATACGTGTATGAGAAGGGTCAAAATCCAAAACAAAGACAAAACCGAATGCTAAAGAGGATGTGGAGCAACAGAAACATCATTTATAGCTGGTGGGGATGCAAAATGGAACAGCAACTATGGAAGGTAGTTTCTTATAAAACTAAACATAGTATAAAATCCAGCAATCCTGCTCCTTGGTATTTTACCCAAATGTGTTGAAAGCTGATTTCCACACAAAAATCTGTCCATGAATGTTTATAAAAACTTTATTCATAATTACCAAAACTTGGAAGCAATTAACATGTCCTAAATAGGTGAATAAACTGTGGTACATTTGTATGATGAAATATTACTCAGACACAAGGGAGCTCTTGAAAATGAAAAGACACAGAGAAATTTTAAATGCATAGTGCTAAATGACAAAAGCCAATCTGAAAAGGCTACATACTATAATTCCTGCTAGATGACATTCTGGAAAAGGTAAACTATAGAGACAATAGAAAGATCAGTGATTCTAGAAGTTCAGGTGAACAAGAAGGAAAGGGGAAGAGAAGAATAGGTGGAATATGGGAGATTTTTAGGACAGTGAAACTATTTTGTATAATACTGGAATAGTGGACACGTGTTTCTGTACGCTGAATGTTCCCTCAAAACTCATATACTAAAACCTAATCTCTAATGTGATGATATTTGTAATTGGGTCTTGGGAGGTGATTAGGCCTTGAGGGTTATGAATGGGATTAGTATCTTTCTAAAAAAGGTCCCAGAGATCTCCCTCACCCCTTCCTCCATCTCTGAATCAGAGAGCAGGTCTTCACCACACACCAAATCTACTAGCACCTTGATCTTGGACTTCCTGGCCTCCAGAACTGTGAGAAATAAATTTCTGTTGCTTGTAAGCCACCCAGTCTATAGTATTTTGTTATAGCAGCCTGAACCAATTAAGACACATGTCATAATACGTTTTTCAAAATCCATAGAATGTACAACACAACAAGTGAACCCTAATCTAAACTGTATATTTTTATTAATAATAACATATCGATATTGGCTCATTAATTGTAACAAATGTAGCAGGTTAATGCAATGTGTTAATAAAAAAGGAAACTGCGAGAGGGGGCTTATTGAGGGTCTATATGGGGACTCTACTTTCTGCTCAGTTATTCTCAATAAACATAAAACTGCTAAAAAATAGTCTACTAATGTAAAAAAGAACTACACATTTTTACATACTTTAGGCTTTTGTGTTGCTGAGATTATTTTTTAAGTTATAAAGTGCTGGTCTTTTTAAATAGAAGTAAAACAAACATACTCTGTTAGCACTATTTTGCACAAGTCGAAGACTATGTTTTTTTTCAATTTCTTGTTTTTTGTTTTAATTCTGAGTGTTTAAGCGTTTAATTCAGTATTTGGGGATGAGGCCTCCAGAGAGTTTTATTCTGCAAAAGCAGGGATTCAGTATTGGTGAATAAGATACTGTAACTTTCTTTTAATTAGTTTACTTCTTTATTCTATGAAAAAGATGATTACTTTAGTTACATAGTTTGGTGTATGGCTCAGGAATGGTCTATCCATGCTTGTTCCCTGATGGTCCTAAAAGACAATCTTATGAGATGGTCGCTGCAGGTATCTGAATGGGAACAGCCCAGAAGTTAAACATAGCTGACAATTCCTTACTCATTTGTCATTGTATAGCTGATTTTACACATGTGCCAAGATTTCTCAGGGTAGGTAGAAAGGGAGTACTTTGTCAATCACTCAGAAAATATTGCAGGATGCTTTGGGGCATTGATTTTTTTTTATTCCTGCTGGATTATTGCTAAATTGCCTTTTATGCTATTTTGCTAAATGCTTTGCTCCTGTTGACTTATTCATACTAGAAATATGAACATGATTTTTGTTTCCTAAAGATACCTGAAAAGTAAAGGAAAATAAATCACAATGTACAGAAAAATAGATATAGCCCCAGAGTCATAACCTACTTGAATAGTGTATGTTCCTTTGGAAGAAATTAAATATGAATTTTCTTTAGTCGCTGACCTGGAATAAAAATTGAATAACTCCTCTTCTCCTCAAAAACAGGATACCTAATATAAAGAAGTATAATTACATCCATATAGTGAGATGCGATTGTTGAAATTCGAATGATAATGATGTTCTAATGTATGAAAACTCATTTTTGTGACAAATAAGTGTTTTACATCCCTTATATCATTTAAAAATGTACCACTTATCTTGAAATAATACCCCATAATTTTACATATCAGATAATTGAGACTTTAAGTCTACTTCTTTTGAGATCAAAGATAGTGACTTAATGGCACATGCTAAAACAGATTTATAAACAGCCCATATCACTTTCTGTAAAGAATGGTTTTTAATGGGCCTTCTATACTGGCAGGGATACTTCAAATGCTAGCATTTGGAAGGGGTTAGAGATCTGCTTTTCTTAAGCAATCTGATCCATTTCCTAACAACCCTCTATGCCAGTCCACAGCCCACCTGAAAGACTTCTATTGGAACACAGTCTTCCTTCTCAGGTTCTGTGGATTATTTTACCCTTGTTTTGTGTGTTTGCTAAAAAGTAAACAAACAAACAAACAAAACTCAGTTCTTGCCATTGAATGATACAAGATTTCATTTGGTTCATCAGAACAGGATATGGTCAAAATGAGGAAATTCAATTATAACTGTATTCAGGGTTTCTCATCAGATTTGTTGGTATCTCCAAGAATTCCTTTTTCATTGACAGAGATACATTTATGCCAAGTCCAGATTTTTCATCCTCTGTAGTCTAACATGGTAAGAAATTAGAGGCCAATACCCTACTGGCTTGAGCACACAGACATTAGTACTCTGATTAGATTATGCTAAAATAAATTTGTTTAGTTCTTGCAAAACATTGAGCTGTCACTCAAAAATAACACCTTCCCCCTTATACACTCTTTAGTTTGAGCAGATGATAAAATTATTCTTCTAACTGATAACAGGAAAGGAAAGGGCTGTGATGTCAGGTATTAGATAAACTTCGTAGTTGTGAAGTATTAGCATGGGACTTGTTTCTGACTGATCAAAAATACAAGAAAGACTTTTAGTTTAAGATGATGTTTTGAGCACACGTGGTTATCTCATGTTTCACCAAAGACTCCAGTGAAATCATGATAATGTAAAATAAAGTAATAACAACAAATAAAGGGAGGATGATACTGTTTCAAACTATTATTAGAAAATAGAACCCAAAGAAGAATTTGTGAGTTAAGACTCAGGAAAAACACTATATCTAAGAATATCCAAGAAGGAAGCTGCAGATAAAAATAAGCCTATGTGTCCTGCAGCATCCTAAAGAGGCTCAGAAACCAGATACTTCAAGCATTTCGGAAAAAGAGAAAGAGGGTTAGAGGATTGATGGAAGAGTTATCCCCTCCAAGCCTTCTCAACTGCTGACTAAATAATACAGAGCAATAAGGTATTTATCCCCCAGCAAAGAAAACAGTTTTCTTCTCTAAAGAAAACAACATGCAGAATACTCTCTGAGAAGAACAAGCATTAGCACAACAGAGCAAAGCCTGGCTGGGGCTGACTCTGCAGGGCTGCAGGGTATGGTGGCCAGTGACCCTCCAACTGACAACAAGGCTAAGCCTTTTCAGGTCCACAACTCTATTCACAGATGTGCAGAACAATATAGGTGCTTGATTGCCTCATTTTAAAGTATGGAAATTTACCCAGGCATTTGAAGAAAGCCTGCAACTGAATTCATTTATTCAGAAGGAGTAATTAAATCTTAATATATGCCAGGAGCAAGAGAAGTGAACAAAAAAACAGACAAAATCCCCTGCCATGAAACCTGGTGGTACCCACAAACAAAAACAGAAAACTATTTCTATAATTCCTACATTTTTGAGAGGTATATATTCTGATATAAGTCTCTTTTCAGGTACATGCTTGGAAATATTTTCTCCTAACCTGTGACTTGTGGTTTCACTTTCTTAATACACTCTTTTGACTTGTTTTTATTTTGCTGAAAGTTTTATTATGAATGGGTTTGAATTTTGTCAAGTCATGTTTTGCATTTATTAAAATAATCAAATATTTATTGATTTTCTAATTTTGGGGGGTTATCTCTAGTTTGATGACATTATTGTGAGAAAAATTTTTCTGTATATTTACAGTGGTTTGAAATATATTGACTCTTGTGCTTTGGCCCAGATATTCTCAAGTGCAATTGAAAATAATATGAATTCTTTAATTATTGAATATAGTATTCCATAAATATCAATTATATCAAATAAGTTAATGTTATTCTTCAAATCTCCTAAGGTGAATAACAAGGCAGGAATTTCCACTCTTACCACTTCTACTCAATATTATACTAAATCTCTAACTAGTGTAATAAAGTTAAAAAAAAAGAAAAGAAAAGAAAAGAAAATAGATTGCAAGACAAGAAGTGAAACTATTTTTTTACCTCCAATGAAATGATCATATACATGGAAAACACTAATAAACTGTACAGAACTGTATTTTTTTTGCTTCTTGCACCCTCCAAGCTTCTCCAGCAGGAGCTCTGTAAATTGGACTGATAAAAGATATTAACAAAAGAAAAACAAACAGAAGTAGTATGTGCATTGCATTTACATATGGGAGTTCTCAATGACCAGTAACTAAAAGGAGTGATTAGAAGTTTGGTTTATATAGCATCTTATAAAAGAACAATACATTTTTAGAGAACTAAAAGACAACAGAAAAATATTTAGACTTTCTAAAATGGTAAATTGTAGAAAGGCAAACATGTCAGTGAATTAATAGACAATAAGCACTAGTTAGCAAAGCTTATTATGCAGTTTCCTATGGCATGTTCTTCTGGCTGACAAGAGTCTCATGGTGTCTCGGATGATTAATTTTGTCTTTCCTGGTAGAGAGGGGAAAGAGGAAACCTTTGTAAATTTATGTGCTACTCTTAAGCAAATGGGGAAGGCAGAGAACTCTTCTTGTATTTGCTTCTTCTCAATTGCCTTCAGCCTAAATAACCCTTACACCAAAGTGGCATATATTGAGATGGCATATTCTGCTACCCTACACAACCTACAAAACAAATTTGCTAAAATTAAGTGAAGTTAGCTATTTATTAGGTTGTAAGGTCAATATATAAGCATCAGTTGTATTTATATATATTAGCAATGCACAATTTGGAAGTGAAAGTTTTAGAAATTCCCTTTAAGGTAACATCAAAATGATTAACAAAACTTGTATAAGACTTATACAATGAAAACTATAAATCATTGATAAAAGAAATTAAAGTCAATCTAAATAAATGGAGAGATAGACCATAGTTATGATTAGGAAGACTATGTTGTTTATGCTGTAGTATTTCCTAAATTGATGCATAGATTTAATGTAACTCTATTCTTTAATGTAACCTATTCAAGATCTCAGCAGATTTTTAATGGAAATTGATTATTTTATTCTATAATTTATATGAGAATGAAAAGGACATAAGATAGTTGAAAAAATTTTGAAAGATAAAAAAAGATGAAAGAATAACACTACTTAATTTCACCATTTACTTTAAGTCTACAATAATTAAATCAGTGAAATAACATAATGATGGTCAGAGATCAATGGAAAAGTCTAGAAATAGACCTACACATTTATGATCAGTTGATTTTTGGCCAAGATGTTAAAATAATTCAAATAGTGTTAGAAAAACTAAACTTCCAATAAAAAGCCTTTATTGTAATAATCTCACCAATTAAAAAAATAACTCAAAGTGTATTATAGATCTAATTGCAAAAATAACACTACAATACTTGTAGAAGCAACACAGAAGGAAATATTTACCAATTTGGGCTAGGGGAAATCCTTTTTGTAAGTCACCAAAATTACAAATCAGTAAAAAAACTGATAAACTGTACCTCGGTAAAATTAAAAACTTCTGATCTTCCAAAGACATCTTAAAAAATTAAAAATCAAGTCACAGCCTGGGTAATAATATTTGAAATATGAAAACAAATTTGTATACAGGATAAAGAACTCTCAATATTAATATTAATAACTCAATTATAAATGGGATAACAATATGAACAAACACTTAACACAAGAAGATATATAAATGACCAATGAGGATATGAATAAATGCTTAACTTCACTAGCATTCAGGGAAATGCAAATTAAATCCACAATGAGATAGCAATAACCACCCACCAGAATAGCAAACATTAATGACTAGCAATATAAAATGTTAGTGAGCATATGGAACAACTGGAGTGTTGGCAAAAAACTGTAAAATAGTACAAGTACTTCGGAGTATATTTTGGCAATTTCTTATACATTTAAGCATATATTTAATAACATCCATTTACCATTTGCTTGAGAGAAAAAAAAAAACTATTATGTCCACACAAAAAATTCTAAATAAATGTTCATAAAAGCCCCAATTTAGAAACAATGAAACCACCTCTCAACAGATGAATGGATAAATTAATTGTGGTTTATATATACAACTGAATACTGCTCAATAGTAGAAAGAGAAACGAACCACTGGCTACATTCAACAACATAGATGAATATCAAAAACACACTGAACAAAAGAACCCAGATGCAAAGGGGTCCTACTGTATAACTCCAATTGTTTCAAATAGTAGAATAGGCAAAACTAATCAATAGTGAATAGAAAGAAGAACAGTGGGGGGCCTTGTGCCAGAGGTATATCTCTAAGACACATAAGGAAACTTTTAGTATTGTTTCAAAAGAAGTTAGGAACAGGGATTGCGGGTTTGAAAGCATTGCACACATTTTCAACTTCAAACTGTTTAATAAAGCAAAACCCAATTCTATGTTTTATAGGATACCCATTTAAATTCTTAGAGCTAAAAAATAAAGGTAAAGACAAACACTCATCAGGCAAATAGAAATAATAAAAAAGCAAGAGTTGGAATTCTGGTATTTAACAAAACAGAATCTACCCAGAAAGAATTGACTGAGCCAAAGAAGGGCATTTTAAAACATTAAAAGCCCTGTTCTGCAATAAAAGTATAACAGTTGTAAATATCTATGCAACAAATTACACAACACTAATATATATACAACAAAACTTTAGAAGAAATAGCCAGGAAAATTGATAGAAAAAGAGTAACAATAAGAGGCTTTAACATATCATTTTCAGAGTGAGATAAGTGGGCAAAAACTAAGTATATAGATCCAAACATACACTACACTTAGATAACAATAAAAATACATTGTTTTCAAATATACGTGGAGCACATATAAAAAATGACCAACCATAAAGTAGAAATATTACAAACAATTTGTGATTACAATTCAATAAATCTGATAATTAAAGATACCAGCATCTATCTCTCCCACACACACACACACAAAAGCCCTCTACTGTAGAGATCTTCAATTAAACAACTCTTTGACGAAAGGACAAATGCAAACAAAAATGATAGAATATATGAAAATAGTAATGAATGAAAATTGCATATCAGAATTTATCAAATACATTTGAACATTGAATAGAGGAAAATTCAAAATCCTTACACTTATATCAATAAAAATTAAAAAAGACAAATAACTTTTGGGAGACCCAAGATGGTGGAGTAGAGAAACACTGTGCCTTCCATGAACACATTAAAATTACAACTAAATTATAGAACAGTCAACCTGGAGAACCATTTCTAGCTGAACAGAAATCCTATAACTTAAAATATAAAAAGAAGCCACGTGGAGACTGGTAAGAGGAGCAGAGATGCAAAACACGCCCCAAACCTCCCTGTGATGGTTGAGAATCAGGAGGGATAGCTTGGCCCTGGATGTTATCCCAAAAGGAGCTAGGGTCCCAGCCCAGAGTACTCGTGCCAGAAAGAGGAGCCCACACAACATCTGGCTGTGAAAATCAGTGGGGATTACGACATTTTAGTAGAATGGAAGTCTTCAGGGAAACCCTGACATCCTCTTAAATGGCTCATGCACAGGCTCACTCTCTTACAGGCACTCACCTTGGGCTCCAGCGGAGGGACAGTGGCTCTGGGAGCATCAGAGGCATACAGAGGGCAGACTGAGGTGTGTGCCTTCAGAGGAAGGAGTTGGGGATAATCGGCATTTTCCTGGCCAACGGTCCTGCTCCTGAACAGTCAGCAAGTAGGCGCCATCTTTCCTATGATGAGCCCTCCCCCACAGGCTAAATCTGAATGTGATTGGCCTGGTGAACTCTGCTGCTCCACCCTACTGACTCACTGTGAACCAGCCCCTCCCAACTCCCCCAGTGCCAGATGAACTTTCTTAGAGTAGCCAGCCCTTCCCGAAATGCACTCTTTCTTGGAAAACTATCAGAGTCCACAGAACCCAGGCAGGTAGCAACTGGCCTCAGTTTGCTCAGATATTTGCTGAGTTGCTCTAGGCTCAGCACTGGCACCAAACCAGAGTCTACATTAACCTGTGACCACAACTCTTCCCACTCTAGTGACCCCCTGAGACGCTGCTTCATCCAACTTGCATACCACACAAGGCTTTATCAGTGGTGAAACCTTAAGGGAGCTGGCAGGAGGCTGCAGGCCTCGGGGTGTACTGGCTTTTTGAGGAGCTACCTTAGGTCTGATATCGGTGGCAAATGTCCTCAGTTCACAGGGTGGTTTAGCACAGGCAGTGAACAACTGCAGATTGCTTTGTAGCTCCTACCAGGTAGCCCCTGGCCAGTCACAGTCAGTGGGTGACATGGGTCTGCACTGGAGCTCCTACCAAAAGGCCCCAGAACCAATATACAGATTGGCTTCAGACCACAACAGAGCACTACCCAACTAGCCTCACAAGCAGCACACACAAAGGTAGCCGCAACGGGCACCAGAACATGGTGGTGTGAATCCCACTCAGTGAAGTAAGCCCCACACACAGCAGCAGCCCATAAGATATGGACATGCCAAACCCCAAAGCCAATCAGCCTGAGGGTCAATCCCACCTACTGACATGCCAACTGCAATCAAGACTCAGTTATAATAAGGCACACACAACCAACACAAGGGACACTCTTGGAGCATGGCAACAGCTACATATCTATCTTCAGTTATTTTCAATGTAAATGATAAATGGGTTAAATGATCCAAATAAAAGACATAGCAGGGCTGAATGGGTAAGAAAACAAAACCTTTTAATATGCTGTCTACAAGAGACTCACTTCAGATTGAAAGTCATACACAAACCAAAAGTAAAGGGATGGAAAAAGATATTTCATAAAAATGGAAAAAAAAAAAAAAGGCTGGGTAGCAATAGCAATACTTATACCAGACAAAATAGACTTTAAAACAAAGGCTATAACAAGAGACAAAGAAGGACCTAGTAATCCCATTTCAGGGTATTTATCTGAAAAAACTCAAGCGCTACTTCAAGGGGATGTGTGCGTCCTTATGTTCATTGCAGAATCGTTTCAGTGACCAAGATGTAGAGGCATTCTGGGTGCCTGTAAATAGAAAAATGGATAAAGATGAGGTCATATATATATATATATATATATATATATATATATATATGTATATATATATATATATATATATTGCTCGGCCATGGGAGGCAATGTCTTCTTGTCATTTGCAGAGGCATGGATGGACCTGGAGGGTACTGTGCTGAGTGGAGTGTCAGAAAGGGTAAGGCAGGTGCAATGTGATTTTGCTTATATGTGGAATCTATAGAACAAAATAAACAAACAAAACAGAAATAAACTCATAGATACAGAAAACATTTTGATGGTTGCCAGATGGGTGGAGAGTTAGGGGCATATGTGAAAAAAGAGGAAGGGATTAAGAAGTGCAAATTGGTTGTTACAAAGTAGTTACAGGGATGTAGGGCATAGCATAAGGCAGGGGTTGGCAAACTGCAGCTAGCGAGCCACGTGCAGTTCTTTGAATATGTTCTGTCTCAAAAGTTTGCCGACCCCTAGAAGAGCCAATCCTGTCCCTCATAACACTTTAAAAATTATTCGAGAGCCATAAGTACATATTTTACATAATCACCATTATGTTAATAAAATCCTTTAAAAATTTTATAAATGAAAATATGATAGTTTTATTTTCTTTTTCAACTTTTCTTCAGAACCACATGTATGTACCCAAAGAGCCACATATGGCTCATGAGCCGCAGTTTGCTGACCCCTGGCGGCTCTTCCACCTCAAAAGTTTACCGACCCCTGGATAAGGAATATAGTCAATAATATTGTATTAACTATGTATGGTGTCAGATGGTTACTAGATTTCTTGGGGTGATAGATGGGAGGAGATTGGGGGTAAGGTGAAAAAGGTGAAGTGATTAAGAAGTACTAATTAGTAGCTATGATATAGTCATGGGGTTGTAAAGTAAAGCATAGGGAATATTGTCAATGATATGGTAATAACTGTATAGTGCCAGGTGGGTACTAGACTAGTTAGGGGCCTCACTTCTTCAATTATATAATTGTCTAACCACTATGCTGTACACATAAAATCAATATAAAATAATATTGAAAGTCAACTGTAATTAAAATCTGTTTTTAAAAAGAGGGAAAGTTAAATGGAGCAAGAGGTCTAAACTTCTAGGTATGGAACAAGTAAGTCATGGGGATATCATATACAGCCCCATATTGAATAATAGTCAATAATAGTGTGATAGCATAGTACAGTGCCAGTTGGTTGTGGACTGATTATCACTTCTTTAGGAATGTAAATGTTAAATAACTTTGGTGTACCCCTGAAACTAATATAATAATGTATGTTTGCTACATTTTTAATAAAAAATATTAAAGAAAATTAAAGATGACAAATAAATGCTCAATTACCAACTCAGGAAGCTTGAAAATAAACAATATACTAAACTAGAAGTACATAAAAATTATATAATAAGGATAAATGCAGAAAATAAGGTAGAAAAAACTCAGATTGTATTAATAAATCAAAGCCCTGACCCTTAAAGTTATCAACAAAATAACAAACCACTTGCTATTTTAATTTTAAAAAGCTGAGCAAACACAAACGTGAAAAATAAGAAATTATGGGGGGAAATAACTATATTGATACACAAAATTTAAAAGATAGGCTACTTTGCAAACTGCTATACAGATAATTATTTTATTATAATTTAGATTCTAAATATATGTTTACACACTTTGTATAAATTTAACACAATGTGGTATATAGACTATGTATCACAGAATTGTACACTTGAAACCTATGTAACTTTATTTACCATTGTCACCCTAATAAACTTTAATTAAAAAAAATAAAATTCATAATAACAAAAATATGCAATATTAGGTAAGAGTATAATTAAGAGAAAAATCAATACAGTAATGATGCAACATTTTCTGAAAGGGTAGCCTAATTTTACTGATATTTTCATTTAGTTGTTCCTAAAATTTGAAAGTTACCAGCAAACTAGTCCTATTTACTTCCTCAAGAAACTCATTTGACATTGTACTGCCTCAACCCCCAGCCCCACTCCCTCTCGCCCATTAGATAACAGAAGTTGAACTATCTATGCTTGTCCTGGGGGTCAGTGTTTCTCAAAATTATTATCATTTCAGGTCCATTGGAAACAACAGGAGACTTTATTGCTTTGAAAATAAAATTCTTTAGTAACTCCTCTATCTCTCTCGAACTTTTGATTACTCTTTACATGATTCTTCCTCATTACGCCCACTGTTCTGCATTTTTATCCTCTACTTGAAGATTTTTGGTTTTATTCTTTAGATTTGCTGCTTTTTGGTTTCTTCCACTAATTCAATCATCATCTCCCTTCTGGACTTTCAATCTCATGATCTTTCAGTTTATGCTCACTAACAGCTCTGTTCTCTTTTTATTCTCTATTAACACCCCTGAGGATGAGATTCTGGCCCAGGTAGTCCCTGTTCACTATTTACCACATTGTTCCCATTCAGTGCATATGCCACTGGCTGTTCTGGGGAGAGGAAATGTATTTGCTAAAACATGAACATCAGCTCTGATGAAACTGATGAAACAGATGCAAGTACTTATTCCCACTTTACTCTATAATTGCTGAGCAACTACAGTAGGTTATTGAAACTGTCTAGTCCAAATTTCTTTAATGGCATAATAACATTTTGTTATAGCATGTTGTGAGGGTCAAATGAGATCTTAAACAAGTGTTGTGTTTGTGGACTATTGTTGTTGTTGCTACTGGTTTTGTTGTTTTTATAATACAGCAGCTAAGTTAGGGCAGATGCACTCCTCAGATGTAATAAGAGTGTCCAGAATTTGGCTGGGTGTCATGACCTCCTTGGGTTGTCTAAGAGTTGAGATTTGGAAGAAGTAATGACTATCAAAAGGGGCCATGATCTTCTCTGGCTCTATATTCATTGTGATCAATAGAGTCCTTAATGAACAGCATTAATGAGAAAGCCTGTATTCTTATTTTCACAGCGTGTTACTAAATTTATCGTTTTAGGTATATTGACAATTATATTACTACTACTAAATTATACTACCAATAAAGGTATAAGGACTGACAACTAAGTGTGCGAACTCATCCTAGAAAAAGTGCTACATACCTCGTTGCTGAATATCACCATGGTCACCTTCAAAGTACTCCCCTTGGGAAGCTATGCACTGAAACCAATGCCTAGCCCACCATTTGAAGCAATTTTGGAACTCTTTTTCTAGAATGGCCATCAGAGCTATTGTCGTATTACCTTTGATGTCCTGACTGTCATCAAAATGTCTTCCTTTCATTATTTCCTTTATCTTTAGGTAAAGAAAGAAGTCACTGGGGGCCAGATCAGGTGAGTAGGGAGAGTATTCCAATACAGTTATTTGTTTACTAGCTAAAAACTCCCTCACAGACAGTGCCGTGTGAGCTGGAGCCTTGTCATGATACAAGAGCTATGGAATGGCGAAAAGTTCAGGTCATCTTTGTCTAACTTTTTCATGCAGCCTTTTCAGCACTTCCAAATAGTAAACGTTGTTAACTGTTTGTTCAGTTGGTACAAATTCATAATGAATAATCCCTCTGATATCAAAAAAGCTTACAACATTGTTGCAACAAATTCACGAACTTAATATCAGATTTCATACATGCATATAATACATATGTATGCTTTTGTGTGTATATGTATTTTAAGCCTCAACTGTACTTCTGTCTTGATTTTACCTTTTCATCTTTTCTTCTGGTTGAATACACAAAGCACAGTAAAATGTATCTTAAAAAGTAAAGTTTTCCAAAACTATACACAAGCTAATTTCCATATTTTCTAAAGTTAAAAAAAAGATAACTTGGCTCACATATGAGGGTCAGTGACACTGACCTCAAAAAAAAAAAAAAAGATAACTTGGAATGTTAGCATGTGTAAAGAATCTTATCCTAAGAATATGACTACTTATAGAAAACAATGAAACATCTTTTTTAAAAGAATATGATTTAGAAAACACTTATTAAATACTGAGGGCAGGCAGAGTGGCTCGATGGTTAAGAGCTGGCTTGGGACACCAGCGGCCCCAGTTCGGATCCCACATATGAGAGCTAGTGACACTACCCTCTTCAGCTAAGATGGTGAACAAAGCTCCACCTGGAGCTGGGCTGCTGTGAGTCCCCTGGATGGCATAGCTACAGCCCCTGCTGCAGTTGGCTGCCATAGTCTATAGTGAGTGGCCGGCAGCCAGTGTGAGTGGCTGGCAGCCGGTGTGAGTTGCCAAGAGCCACTGTGAGGGGCCGTCCAGATGCCAGCGACTGATCTGCCTTACTGGAGAAGAGCGCAATGATGACACCAACATGGGCCAGTGAAGCAATGTCCTCCACAACTAGACTGAAGAACAAAAAGACAGCAACTTGTCTGTTCCCCTTCCCTGATTCCCCAATGCTGTTCTCCTACTCCAATTCCCCAATAAAATCTTAAAAAAAAAAAAATACTGAAACACTACTTGATATCCTTACCTTCTTTGGAATTTAAAAATCATTTTTATAAAAGACAGAAAAATTCTGGCTGTTGTATAAAGTAGTAAATAGGGAATGAATCTCTTTTCATTATAAAAAGGGATCCATTACATCATTTATCTACTTATCTCATTTTCAACACTTTTCATAGGAATAAATTGTGGTCCTATCTTGAGTATCAATGTGTAACTTATTAAGTCAGTGTGATCCAGAATGAAATGATTTACATAGACCTATTTAAATATTAGTGATGATTTAATTACATAAATTGATTAATGACCGTAAAGTGGTAGTGTTTCATAATTATTTTCCCAAGATTCATAATTATTTTCCAAAAGGTCTGTCAGTATTTTAAGTTGATAAATCATTTGTACATATCAGCTCTGGTGAATAAATTTAGTGTTTGAGAAAATTTTAAAAAGAAAAATAATTTGTTAGTAGACCAGATTTTTTTCCCCTCTCAGGTAACATCTTTCGTTATGTCAGATGATGGGAGAGAAGATAAACCCAAGACAAACAGTCATCAAGCAAGTCTATACTGTAAAACTCCATTTAATTGAAACAAATTCAGAATACATTGAAAAATGTATCTAAGTATTTACTATATAAGAATCATGCATGTGATATTCTAAATTTTGTCTTATAAAGCCAGTAACAAATTTTAAAATAAATCTGTGTAAAACTCTGTAGAATCTTCTAAAGGAAACAATGTTTTCAACTTAGAGCTGAAACAATGGATAGCTATAACTTCTTTTTTTTTTGAGCATATAATCATTGTTTTAAAATGTCAACCTATCTTATTTGTCATTTTTTTATTAGCATGCTATTTTTTTCATTTGTTACAACTAAACACCTTGACCAATATATGTTCTGTAATGAAAGTTTATAGCTATAAAATATTCCACAATTTTGACTAGGTCAAAATACAGAGCATTCCAAAAAAAATGTATACACATTTTAAGAAAGAAAAAAAAAACTGTATTAAAATTGCAATAATATATATTGATAACAAAAGATAAATACAAGTCATGTATAGTATACATTTTTTAAGCACCCCCAGTATTTTCAAACACATCCCACTGAAATTGATCAGAGTTGAAATCTTTTAATCTGGATTATTTTTATTAAAGTCACATAGTATCTTAAATTTGCATCAATATTTACAGTTTAAAAAATGCTTCTTCATTCAGTGTTTCTCAAACTTTCCCACAAATACCTTTCATTCCATTAAATTATATACATATACATCTGTTGATTTGGTGATACAGGCTCAGCAACTACAGCAAGTATAACTTTTTCCCAAACTTAAATAATTTATTTAAATATTTATGTAACAATTGCATTCTACCATCAACTACATCCATGTCAATTTTAATATGAATTTGGGACGTTTTTGCATCATAACCACTTGTTTGCATATACCTTCAAGTCCTGTGCCTCTCTTTTATTCTGTGTTCTCTCCTAGAAAATCCCAGCTCTGATTATATCTAATTCTCTTCTCACTCTTGGCCTCCCCTTATGCAGCTAAAAACAAACAAACAAAAAAAACAAACAAAAAACTGAAGGAAAATAAAAATGAAAGAAAGAAAAATTCATGACCATGCCGACTAACCTCACTTTAAATTTACAACTTCTAATCGGTTGGATTGTCTCTTCTGCAAACTATCCATTCATTCTTCCGCTATCCCAGAGAATAATTTCGCACATTTTCCTCTCTCCCCATACTTCCAATACATTCAGTAGTTGGAGTAGCCTAAAGTCCTTTGGAAACCCTACCACCTGAGGCTGATTGCACTGATTACTTGATCCAGGTGGGCTCATGCTGACACTAGTCCATACAGCAATGTGGTATGCATTGGTAAAAGCGTACCCCTTTTTCAAAATACGTGACTAACATCTGCCAGAAAATTACTGAAATAACTATACAAATCTAGGGTGAATGTAAAGTGAATGTATTTCTTGGATTTGTGCAATGCACAATTTACACAACACACGAAGCACCTTGAACTATGCCAATGTATACAATCATTTTTTTTTAATGTAAACCAAAATGTGAAAAAAACAAATGAATGTGCTGCTATAAGAAAAAAGTTAGCAAACTCTAAATCATGGAAGGAAGAAAAAATAATTCAAATGTTTCACAAAGTAGAGAAGGGGGAGAAAGGAGGAAGTAAATTTGTTATTTCTTCTTTTAACTGAGGGCAATGTAGAGAATTATAAAATTGTGGGAGAGTAAACTATGTGTTTCAGAAGAGGAAATGATTGATACCATGTTTACAAATTGAAGTAGATTATAATGTTCTCAATTAAGAAAGCAAGGGAAGAAAAAGCAGTCATTAACAGAGAAAAAAAATGTAGTGGAACTTTAAATAAGCAAAAGACAGAAAATGAAACTAATAGTAATTTTATCAAACCACCAAAATGAGGAATCACACAGAAAAAGGGATCAGGGATGTAAAATTAGCATACAAATACCGATGCTATCACATTGGATTCAAAACTAAAATAACAATAAATGCTGTTTACAATGCACTTAAAACAGAAAGTGATAAATTAAGGTTTAATAAAAGATTACTGCAAAAATAAACCCAATTATTTAAGCATGCTATGTCAATGCCTTTTATGTAACTTTGCAGCTCTTCCCTCCAAGAGGTGGAGTCTATTATCTCCCGCCTTGAACCCGAGCTGTTCTTGAGACTTAACTTTGGCCAAGTGAATTTGATAGAAGTGACAATGTGCCAATCTTGTATGTTTCTGACCGATCTCTTGAAACCCTGCCACCATCATGAAAAAAAAAAAAAAATCCAGGCTAGCCTGCTGGAGTGTGAGAGATCACGTGGAACAAAAGCCCAGTTGTCTCATCTGAAGCCATTCTAGAAAAAACTATAGCCAGCTAACTCCCAAACATTTAAGAAGACCCATAAGAGATCAGCAGACCCACCTACCCATAGCCTGCAGCTGACAGCAGACACATAAGTCGCTCAGCCAGTGCAAAACTACCCAGTTGTATCATTAACAAGAACATATAGCTATCGCTGTGAGCCACTAGGTTAGGGGTGTTTTGCCATAAAATTATGGAGTTATTTGGATCAATGACTACTTGATGCATATTGAAAATAAACAAAGGTAAAGAGAGTAAACAAATATCATATAAAATAAGCAGGATTGGCAATATCAATATTGGGCAAGGCAAAATTTAAGTTTGAATATAGTAATAGGATAAAGAGTAATGTTTAATGTATATGTAGTCATGGGATGTGGAGTACAGTGTGGGGAGTGAAGTCAATGGAATTGTAATAGATATATATAATATCGGGGGGCAGGCGGTGGGTTGGGGGAGGGAGGTTGTCACTTTGTGAGGGGTGAAAAACTTAACTATTGCATTGTTTTCTACACCTGAAACTAATAATAAAAAATTCTAAAAAAGGGTAATGTGATGATAAAAGGCACAATTTAAGATCTATTGTTAATAAAGTATAGAAACTCCATAGACCGGTTTCTCTAGTATTAAGCCAATATAAGAAAAAATTGTTTTTTATAACCAAAAATACCCAACAACTAATTGAAAATTAATTAGCAACTCCTAGGTAATACTTAGATCAAAGAAGAATTAAAGATCCTAAACCATCTCTTAAAAAAATAAAAAGAATACTTTGCAACAAATCTAAGGACTAAGCAAAAGCAGTATTTAGAAGATAAAAGTACAACTTTAATTGCTATGGTTATTAATAAACAAAAAGTAATGAATTTGAGGAATTAAGGGAAAAGAACTAAATAAGCCAAAAGAAATCAGAAAGAATAATACAATACTAAAATTAATGAAATAAATAATAGATTAAGATGTCTATATATGAAAATTTAATACTGACAAAGCTAATTCAATCTATTGAGGAATGTATAAAACAGTTCATCAAGAGTATTGTCACAATAAACTTTATACCTGGAAGAAAAAATAAATAGATACTTCTCTTACTTGATGTAGAAACTATTCCAGTTGAATTAAGGCAAATAAAAAAAATGAACACCATCCAAAAACAAAACATAACAAAACCTCTAGAAAGCTGTATGTATAAAGGAGATGGTATACTTGCTTAATCAAGATTAAATACAAAGAATTTTTAAAATACAGACATAAAATAATGTAAAGATTTCAAAACTTTGCATGATGAAAGATACCAGAAACTTCAATAGAAATAAAGTGGGTATAGAAAAATATTTGTAATTCAGGTGATAAACAAAGGAGTTAATATCTTTATGAAACTAAATCATCAGAAACAAAGAAAAATAATCCCAAGAGAAAACAATGGGCAAAAATATGAATAAAAATTTCATATCAAATTAAATCCAAATGATTAATAGAAATATGAAGAGATATTCAAATTTACTAGTAGTTATGGGAATTAACAAGGAGAAATTATTTTATTCTCATTAGTCTGGCAAAACATTTGGAGAGAGCGGTAAGATTTACTGCTGGCAGGGATGTGGTGAAAAGGGTTTTCTCATATACTGAAGATGGAAAAGTGAAGTGTTTATCTTTTGGGGGAAGTGGTCTTTCAACTTCCATAAAGTTGGATACAGAGTAATGTGATGATGAAGACACCTATTCGGCCTAGCAATCCCATTTCCGGGAATATATTTCAAAGAAATAAAAATCATTTAAAGATATACGTACTAAAATATTGAATTTTTGGGTAAAACTAGATTCCAAATAAGTAACTATAAATTGCTAAATGAAACATCCATAGTCACATCATGCACTATTATGGAGTTATTGAAAAAGAAGAGGTATACAAGAGGACTAAACATATTTCTGTTAGGTAGTTTCGAAAGGAAAAAAAAATTGAAAATGGTAAACAATAATTCTAATTGCGTAAATAAAACCTAATTTTAAAAACCATATTTATGTATTTGAGCATATAAGTGCATATAATAGTATATGTGTTAAAGAGAGTACAGGCTTCATGTGAAGACAGAGATAAAGGAGTAACAGAGGAAATGGGAAAGCCCAAGGCCCATTCAACTCAAGAGGCCTTCATTTATATCTCAAACAAATGTAAATAGCATCCGTGAAGTTATAAATTTCACGATTTGCACAGCTGTACATGGAAGCTCAGATATGCATCTACAGAGATTCTATGTAGAGATAAATTGCCAACCTCATATCTAACTAGGTTCAACAAGAAAAGTTGCCAAAGTCTTCCAACAGTCTGCCATGGTGCTATGGGCTGAATGTACGTGTCTCCTTAAAATTCATATGTTGAAGCTATAACTCCCAATGTGATAGTATTTGAAGATCGGGTCTTTGGAAGGAGATTAGATGAAATTTTGAGGGTGGGTCTCTCATGATGGGATTAGTGCCCTTATAATGAGAGATATTGGAGTGCTCACTCAATCTCTCTCCATCATGGAAGGACACAGCAAGAAGTCAGCCATCTGTAAGCCACAAAGAGTGTCCTCCCCAGAACCTCATCCTCTGACATCCTAATCTCAGACTCCATGTCTCCATAACTGTGAGAAAATAAATTCATATTTCTTAATCCACACAGGTTATGATATTTTGTTGTGGCAATTCAAGCACATTAATACACATGGGCAAGAGAAAGTAGAAAGTAGTAATAAGCATATCATACTTCCTTTTAGTTTCCTGCTTTAGAATATAATCACCATTAGTCATAACACTTTGTGGGAGAATAAGTTCCTAATTTTCATTTAACATTTCCATTAAGCAGCTCATCAAAAGTCCAGGAGGAGCAACATGCAGATGCGACTTAACTGTAATATTATGTGATGGATAATGAAGTTCTACTAATCTACTACTGGTGCAGAGAAGAAACAATGGTTTTGAGTTGGGATTTGGGAAAGACTTCAAAGAAAGAATACATTATTAATAGGCCTTAAATGATTAACATATTTTCAAAGAAAAAGAGAGAAGTAAGACATTAGAGAAACAATAAATAAATGTGTAGAAATTGACAGTGCAAGGTTCACTTTGGGAAAAGATGGGTAATTATGATTGAACTAGATCATGGGTATATGGATAAATGTGGCCAAGAATGAAGTTGTAATTCTAACTGTGAAAAACCTTTTTCTTAGGATGTGTTTGCCAGAAAGTAGATCCTGAGACAAGGGTTTGAATGAAAGTACACATAGTTTACTTGGAAGGGACACCAGTAAGGGAGTGGGGGAGTGATTTAGGGAAGGGAATACCATCAATGATTTTCATTATTATGCTATCTACCACAGGGAGTAACCAGGTAGAGGGAGCTTAATCTCATGGGGGAAACTGTGGGGAATGTCATAAAATACAGTTTATAAAATCTGAATTATTCCACACAAAGTATAAGTGAGATTTGCAGTATTAATTCACCAGATCCCAAGTGGCATTAGTGAGGGCTGTTTCTGGAGAGTGTCACTTCTCTAGCTATCGTAACCTGCTGTACGCATCAGGAAAGCTGCCTTCCATTCTCAGTCACAGAAGAACCAATGTTGGCAGAAAGTGTACTCTGAAGTGGTTAAGATCTGATGGATATGGCGAAGGTCTTACAGCATCTGATACAATCAGATGAATTCTATGCTAAAGAATAGGAACTTTATTTTACAGGTTATAGGGAATAAGCAAGATTTTTTTTTAAATAAAGTAAATTGCATGGTCACATGTATCTTTTATAAAATATTTCTAATAACAGCATGGAGACGAAAGTGCATTTTATGGAGAGTAGGGCATTATGGTGGAAGTTCAGATGATAGATGATAAGGGCTTGGACTATCGTACAGCAATAGGAAAAGGGAGAGGGATGGATGGATACCAGTGACATCTTTTTTTGTTTGTTTGTTTGTCTTTTTGTTTTTTTTGTTGTTGTTGTTTTTGTTTTTGAGGGCAGTGTCACTGGCCCTCATATGTGGGACCCAACCGGGGCCGCTGGCTTCCCAAGCCAGCACTTAACCACCACTCCACTTGGCCAGCCCACCAGTGACGTCTTTTTAACTATACCTGCAAACTTGGAAAAATCATTAAATGTGTGAGCCTAGGTACATAAGATATTCTAAAATATTAGTAAAATGTGTTGTTTGAGTAACTGCTAAAGTGGTGGTAGTATTTTACCAGCTAGAGAATTTGAGAGAATAGACTGTTAGGAGTGAACATTTTAAGTATGGTTTGAGATGCCTTTAGTGACTTGGAAGTTCTTGTGAAATATTCTGGTAGAGATGTTGAGGAGACAATTAAGGAGTTGGAGCTGGAACTCAGAAAATAAGTAGGAGCTCCAAAAAGAAGAGATATTTAAAGTCCTGGAGTTATATGGGTAAACATATGTCTACCTTTCCAACTTGAGGCACTGACTTTGAATCAAAGATCTTCATTCTGGTTTCCAACAAATTCCAACTAGTGGAACAGAAAGAAAATGAGACCTGAAGTAAAAAGATCTGGATTTGAATCTATAAACTATGGAGAGGGGAAACTTCAAAAGGATGACTCTAGACTTTTTGATAATAAAGGCCTATGCTAACAAGTTTCCTAAGGGGAGAAATATACAGCATGGTCCTTCTGTCACATTTGGTAAAATAGGTCATATGGTTACACAAAATAAAAAACCCAAATATATGAAGTTTCATCTTGGAAATTTTATATGAGCAGCGTAAACAAATTCTGTCAGGTTTGAGGTCATGACTTTGTTTGAGTTGTTTAAATCTCCAAATGTAAATTACATAACTAAAAAAAAAAAGGCAAAGAATTTTTAAATTGCAGCTTTAAATTTTAATAAATTTGGGTCATATTCTACCTTACGGTGTAGTGTACATGTGTTTTTGAGTGATATGGATTAGGTTTGTAGGAAATTATCCCTAAGATATGTAGAGACAGTTTGCAGGAATTTGACATTGATGCAGAGCCCTGCACACGACAAATGAAAGAGTTCAGAGCTTTTAAATTGCACTATGTAAACTGAACAGCTTGGTTAAATAACAGATCAATCCTTCTTCCACTTTTCAAATAAATTGAGTACAAATAAAATGCTGACTTAGTAAAAATGTTGAAAAAGCATGTTTCCTGAAGAAACATGAAATTTAATTATTATTATGTGAAACTTACAGAGAAAATTAATGTTTTACATGAGTGAACAGGATGGTAATTTTGAGAACTACTAATAAATATTCAGAAATAAAAAAATACATAGTGATGCTATGATGGGTGACTTCCAATTGGTGCTATTTGTCTATGTCTATTTGATATGTAATAAGATAGGAACAGAAGAAGCACAAACTCATTTACAAGAGGTTGTCTTACAACCATAGACAAAGAAGTTACTGAGGAAATGTATGCATTAAAAATTAAGTTCAAAGATCCCTTTTTATATTAACTGGCATTCATCTCCTCTAAGATCCAATCTGCTCAACAGACTTCAACCGCGTTCTTACATGGCACCAATAAAGGAATGCAATTAAAAACATTTTAAATTTGACTTTGCAAACTGTTTAAAGCTTTTCCAGAGGAAATAATGTGTATCTTTTACAACAGTCCATTCTTCATTCTCTCCTAAATTAGCTGCATAATATGTGAGCAAATTTCCATGCCTAGTTAGAGCTCATTATTCAGTGAAGTCTCAGGGAATTAGGATTTTTTTTAATCAATTTTTTTTTCCTTTGCCCTTTAAGCATCTTTCTAATTTAAACAGTCCCAAAGAACACTGATATCATTGTACCCATTAATTCCTACTTGTTTTGGTTGAAACGGCAAAGCAGCATGGATTTTTTTTTGCATTGACCATGTGTGTATACATTTTAAAACATATTCGTTATTGTTAGATGACACATAGCATGGCAATTGTAAACTTGCAAATATAGTATGGGAGAATCATGCATGACTCAGAGAGGATTGAATGGTAGAATAAATAGCCAACAAGATAGAAAAGAAAAAGGCTGAATAAAATGAAGTCTTAAATTGCCAATCTGTTACTTAAACATTTTAAGTTTCTTTCTCTGGGGTGATTATTTTCTAAATTTGATTTAAAGAAGTTTTAAGCATTGTTTGCAGCTGCTGCTTCACTGCTGTTTGCAACCTAAATCTGTGCCCATGTCAAATCATAATGTGATGCTGTCAAATTCATAAATAGAAGCCTTTCTCTTGCTCATGTTTGTGTCCAGGATATCAAAATGCAACCCTGCCAATTAAGGAATTCATATGGAGCATAATTGTTTGATCCAAATCCTGGTATTTACATATAACTTCATGTTTCCCACTTGTTTGCAAGATGATTTGTGGAAGGTCAACAGTCAAAATTAAAATAATTGTGCTAAAAAAAAGAAGAAAAAAGCAAAGACTTTTAACCAGATTCAATCTGGATAATGAGATTTTTCTTTTTCTGTCAGGAAAACAATATATAGAGATATCTAAAAAGCTGAAGAATACAGCTTAGCAAAATAACATACAGGTGGTCTTAAAAGGATAAGACCAAATTGTTCTAAATATATGTCTATAATAACCATTAGTATTAAGCACAATAAGAAAAAAAATCTGAGCTTAACATTCTGATTGGTTTAGAATCAACTCCAGGCTTTAGCATTTACCATTTGATAGGACTGAATTGTCTCTAGACACTTCAGTCATATCATTAGAAAAGTAGTAATATTATCTAACTACATGTTAATGAAGGATTCAGAGTAATTCTATCTGACAGGAAGTGTTAGCATATTTAATACCTTTGGTCTTACTAAAGGCTTCAAATGAGCATTCAAATTAATTCATCATTTGATACAGGGATAAAATACAAAAGGTAATAAACTGAGTAAACCCTTTGAGGGTGCCATAACATGTGAACATGTGACTTTTGCTATTGTCAGGGTACCAGTTCAGATTTTCTAATCCAACCTTTAAGATATTTATTGATTTTAAAAATATACTGCTCATTGAGTTATACTCCAACTATATGGCAATAGGTACTTTAATATCATTCCCCAAATGCCAGAATCTATCTTTAAAATTATTGTAGTGTGTCTCTAATTCTATCAGCTTTAAAAGCATGAGAAACTAATGATGTAATATCAAGGCAATGGGATAGAAAAGAGGGTCAAAATGTGTTCTGGTCTCTGTGGCTCTCCATCTTGATGAATACTATCTAATCTCTCTCTTTTTGAACTAACTCAAGAAAGAAACTGCCAGTAGCCCATCATTTTTTTTTTCAGTTGGGGTTTGTTCAGCTGTATTTCTCTCTGAATCTTGAGAAGCATTGTTCCTCAAATTATCTTTTCTTTTCTATCACTACATTATTAACAAGCAATGGTTGCCTTAGCAACTCTTTAGTAGGCTGCAATTCTTAAAACGTATCTTTTCTGGAGAGAGTCTTTAGACAGGCTTTCTAATGGAACCAATAGCTCTTCCTAATAAAAATGCAAAAACAATCATTTCTTTTTTTTTTTTTATTATGTTTTTTTTTTTTGAGGGCAGTGTCACTGGCCCTCTTATGTGGGACCGAACCGGGGCTGCTGTCTTCCCAAGCCAGCGCTTAACCACCGTGCCACTGGGCCAGCCCTAAAAACAATCATTTCTGATTAGGAAACAAATCATGTGGCTTAAATATTTAAATACTTTATTATACATTTAAGAATTAGCTACATATATTTATCAAAAAACTAAGATATTGTTTTGCAAAATAATAATAATAGATCATGATAGCATCTACCATTTACTAAGTATTGTATTATCCCATTTATTTTTTTCAGTAACCTTAAGAGGTATGCAGAATTATTTTCTAAATGTATCAGATGAGAGACTAATGTTTTAGGAGTTAGTTCAGTAGCATGCTGGTAAACATTTAATAATCAACATCCAGCTCTCTAAAAAAAAAGTGTATGCATATATATTAGTGTATAAAGTAATTTAGCATAATTATATATCATTTTATAAATATTGCTGAAAATTTTAGAATTTTAGAAATAATAATTATCTTTGTTTTTAATATAATGTACTTAATTTTAAGTTTCTGTCATTTAATTTTTTAAAAATGGCTGTATTTAACAACTGGCTTGCAAATTAAACAGCTTTTGCAATCTAGTCATAGTCTCCAGCTTACCACTGGGTTAGTTATTTGTTCAAGGTCAAACTGTTACTAAGGATTGTAATATTTAGATGCAATAAAGCTTTTAAGAAGGAAATTCAAAGAAATCTGGTTATAGAGCTACTGCAGAAAGTCCAAAGAAAAAAATTTCCTGTTAAAGCACTATCTACTCAAGTTTAACTCAGACTTCTTTGGCATATTTCTCTGTGCCTCTCTATCCCTGGTAATTTACTACTCAGAACCCATCACTTATTTTTACAATAATCTTCTGGCATAAATATATTTTTAATTTGTTCCATGTCAACTCGTGACCTAGTACCCACTTCCATAGTTGGTCTACAAGTTTGACCCTGTCAACCACCTCACTCTTGATTGGGTTTCTGAGGAGCTGGACATTCTCCCTGGCTTTGTTTGTGCTATTTCCATCACAGTCCCTTCCCTGAGTAGCCAGCCTTCACAGATGCCTTAACAGAAAATGGTGTCCTTTGAGAGAGCATTGACAAAAGGAAGTTAGAACATGGAACTCCTCAACCCTGAAGATTGGCACTCCTGTGCTGGCAGCCCACCAAAGAAAAGCCTCACCAGTCAGGGCTTGCTCCTGGCACAGCTGTAAAAAATGTGAAACTTATTTTTGACACCTCTTTATTCCCTTTTAATAATTCTTTCTTCATGTATTCTCAGTTGAGCTCGCTTTTCTTTCCCATTGAATTTCCTCAGCCTGTACTACCTTTTCTTACAACAAGGTCCTTAATACCCAGCTCATGAACATATTCCATGAAATTGTCTCCTCTATCCACCATCTCAATTAGCATCAAGGTAGCCTATTTCTTTGTCCTCCACAGAATATTCAATAATAATTCATTTGAAGGGAAATCAACGCAATGACTCTTATGTACCAGGAACTAAGATAGGTGCTAGCAATACAGGAATAAATAGGACTGGAAAATACTCCTTGACCTAGGGGAGACTGTTTTGAAATACAAAGACTAGGGCATAATTGCAGTAATGTAAGTGCTACAGTAGAGGAAACTGTTTTGAAAGAAGTGTAAATTTGTTTTTTGCTGATCCTCAAATCTCACAGTATATATGCCCACCTAATCTACTTCTACTTAGGAGCAATCTTAACATCCACTAACATACAACAGATCCTTAGTTATACCACGTCCCCCTGAAAAAAAACAAAAAGTGCCACTTTGTTTTTTGGGTTTTTTTTTTTTTTTTTTTTGAGATTTTATTGGGGAATTGGAGGAATGAAGCAGTGTTGGGGAATTGGGGAAAAAGAACAGCCAAGTTATTGTCCTTCAGTCTTAGTTGTGGAGGGCGCAGCTAGCTCAGTTCGAAGTCCAGTCCCCATCTGGCCGCTTGTGGGCAGCTCGAAAGCAGCTCGCGGCTGCTCCCCTCAAGGTACCATGCTCAATCTTAGTTGTGGGGTCGCAAGCCCACCATTGCATGCGGGAGTTGAACTGGCAACCTTGTTATTGGGAACACGTGCTCTCACTAGCTGAGCAATCCTGCCACCTGTTGGCAGTTCAGAGGTAGCTCAGCTTGGGCACAACTATCTGGCCCATGGGGGAATCAAACAGGCGACCCTGTTAAGCTTGTGCTCTTAACCAACTGAGCCACTTGGCCAGCCCTCTCATTAATGCATCAGTAGTATAACTGCCAGATGCTAAAACCAGAGATGGGAAAACCCACCCTATCTGGATTGAAAATTTCCTATAAGGAATTATATTTGGATTCAACAGACATTTATGGGGCATTATTATGTGACTGATACCAGGACAGTGATTTTCAAAATGACATTTAATCCTTCCTACAACTTCCTATTTTATGAGTGAGAAAACAAAGTTATCTTTTAAATTAATCCTTTAGCTCCTAAGAGCTTGATCATGACAACTGGAAAACATAACACAAATGTCAGTGCACTATTTATGTAAGAAACAACAGAATATAATATCATTAATGTATTGTCACCTTAGCCAAATATAGAAAACAATAAATATTCAATAATAACAGCACACTGTTCCTCTGAAATGATTCTGTTGTTGATTCTATATGGATGATGTGTTTGTTGTTATTAGTGTTGCTTTCTAAGACAGATGATCTGTATTTTCCTTTTATTCTTGTTTTTGTTCACTTGAGTGTTTTGTTTTTACAGAAAGGGAAGCACTGTAAGTACGGGCTTATGCCAGTGAAGTCCAAATAATTGCCTTGAAACTTGCATGGCATTCTAGTTCAACTTTAAACGCTCATGAAATTCAAAGCAGAGAGTCTAGCAAGAGGCAATGCTTAGGCTTCAGCCCTTTCTCGTTTTGTAATTGTTTGCTTTCCTTTGCTCTATGAATTCTTTATGACTCAGAATATCAAAAATGCACCAACAGTTGCAGTAGATAAAAGATCCTCCACCATGTGCAATCCGTGGGGAGAAAGCCATTGGAGACAAGATAGCAGCCTGACCTTTCCCTGCACACCCACTCCACTTAGGAAGTAGGGATTTCTTAGCAGTCGTTTAGGTTTCATCACAAAGCTCCTCATCTCTGACATGTCTGGCTCTCTCTAAGGCAACACTTTTGATGTAATTATCAACTCTCCATCAATCTAAACTATGTCTGTTTTGACTTTGTATTTTGCTATTTTTTAACTTATAAAACATGAACCTTAAAATCAAAGTAATTATGTATTCTTTGACTTGGGTCCAGTTTATCACACAGGAATAACAAACTTGTAACCTCAACAAGGTTTTATCATGTTACGCTCCTAAAAAGCCCTAGATATATAGGAGTTTGTACTCATGAGTGTATGTTTAGATATACTAAAACAATCCAGTATTTATGGGATATCTTCACACACTCATATGATATGTCCTGAATATTTTAAAGAGTTTAAAGTAATCTTAAAACCAATGAACCTATAAAATAAATCTCTATCATGTAGCTAGGGTGTCAAAACAAAGAATTATCTCTAGAGTTGCACCTACCCAGAATAGTTTTAAAGAGATTTTAAAATTCTAATTCATTGTGGAGTCCTTATGGGGAATCATGAATTATCACTTATTTTGGATTTATAACAAGAAATGAATATATAAATGTGTAACACATAGAAAAATAAGTTACTTTCCTGGTATCTTAAGTCATGAGAAAAAGACAGAGCAGATTTTTAAAGAATGCTTCATATTTTGATTCTTTGATTTGATAGTGTTCTTTTTAAGAGACTGAAAAGACTGAAATTCATTACAAGTCCTTAATTGCTAGTTTCTCCACAAAATAGATGTTTATGTGCAGGCTTCAGAATAGCTACCATTCATTTGAGGGAGATCTTGTACAGCCGAAGTTTAAATAAATAGCAATGTTTTACTAATTTTGCAAAAGCGTAATCAGTCCCAGAGGCACAATATTTTAAAGCATCAAACACTTGTTCTCCAGCTGTACTATTTGGATCTACAGTTTCAGAGCCGCTTATAGCCATCCCATTGAAGTCCAAGTCTTTTCATGACTGACAAGTACTTTCACTACGTGTGTGCTCACAGAAACAGAATAATACATCACCACTCCTTCTTTGATAGAGGCATCTGCTCCCATTTTTTTTTCTTTTCTTTTTTTTGGTTCAGTAGTGCATATAAACACTTCAAAACAGATTCCGTTGAGGCCCAGTAGTGTTAATTTGTGTTTGTTCTGTCGTGCAATTATATTAGAGAAATGAAATAACTGATGGGGAAATACACAGGTGGGCAGAAATGATAGTTTAAATTACATATTTTTCCTACGATATTGTGTAAGGGTCTACTGGGGATCATGGTATTCATTTCTCTTTTGTCGAACAATACCCTAGTGGAAATCATTTTGAAGTATTCAAAGGTTTTTGATTCTAAGTAGCAATTTTTTTTTATTTCTTTCATGTATATAACAAATAACAAAGACACATTTCTAAAATATGTTCACTTGGAGAACTTGGTAGATAATGTAACCTTCTATTACAGCTGTTTCAGTTAGTATCTTCATGGGGTTAATGGGGTCCCTGTCCATGGCACGAAGTGGTGACCACATCTAACACAGTAGACTATATTCTATACTGTTGAATGTATACAAGATACTTATAACTACATTCACTCACAACCATTACGATTGCTCCTATAAAGAATTAAAATGTGGGCAGGTTGAGTAGCTCAGTTGGTTAAGAGTGCGAATTCTGTACAACAGGGTCGCTGGCTCGACTCCCACATGGGCCAGTGAGCTGCACCGATCTGAGCTGCTGCTGAGCTGGTGAAAGTATGTGCTCTTAACAGCAAGGTTGCCAGTTAGACACACATATGGGATGGTAGGCTGCACCCACCCTCTCACCCCCGCAACTAAAATTGAACACAGAACCTTGAACTGAGTAGCCACAGCTGCTGATGGCTAATTGGATGGCTCAGGGTGCAAAACGGTTGTCAGTTGGACTCCCACATGAGATAGTGGACTAACCCTCCCTGCAACTAGATTGAAAGCAGTGACTGGACTTGGAGCTGAGGTTACACCCTCCACAACTAAGACTGAAGGACAACTTAGCTGATGGGTCCTGGAAAAACAGAATGTTTCCCTTCCCAAATTCCCCAACACTGTTCCCTTCCTCAATTCCCCAATAAAAATCTTAAAAAAAAAAAAAAAGAATTAAAATGCATACCATATGGCTTGGTCCAAATCCATCACTGCTACTTTAAAAAACAGATTAGATAGATAGATAGATAGATAGATAGATAGATAGATAGATAGATAGATATATGTATCTCTTTTTATATGGCAATGCTCCTTGTTTCCCCTTCTTTTTGTTGCTGACACTACTTCAGCTTAGAATTCTTCTTCCTCCTATATCCACCATTGAAATCTTACCCATATTTAAAAATAAACCAAATGCTAACCTCTCCATTAAGCTTTCCCTCTTTTACCTATGGCGGTAACTTCTCTTGACAATAAACTATTGAGAACAAAGATCATGTCTTTTTACATTCAAATCCCTTTTCACATACTAGATGCTCAGACAGACTATGGGAATGATAAATGATTTTATCCTATGCTAAAAAAAAAAGAGAGATGTTATAAGATCTCACATAGTCTTGAGTTACAGGTCCCTTATTATATCTTTATTAAAATGCTTCTCAAAATATATTATAGGCTTCTGACTCCTCAGAACAGAATGATCTCCTCTCTGATTTATGACAATTTTTAAGATGATAGTAAAATAATAAAATATATATATATAAATCCACAGCAACAGAGAATGGCAAAGAAGACAAAGTGGACAGAAATCCAATGGAGGAGCTGTGACTGATTAGGCTGTCAGAGAAGTGAGAGGTGGAAATGCTGAAGCCTAAAATAAGTGCAATGGGAACCAAAGGTGAGGAAGGAGAGGGTAGTGGCTTAAGAGTATAAGTCGGTGTGACTGGAACAATGAGAAGCCATTGACAAATTTATGTTCAGAGAACTGAAATGATCAGATCTATATTTTGTAAAGATAAAGAAGACATGGGGAAATATTTGGAATATTTGTTAAATGCACAGGTTTGATAAAACGAGTACACAAGAAGTTCTTACAAATTCATTAAAAAAATGAAAATACCAATTCAGAAATAAGCAAAGGATATAAAGCGCCAATTCACAAAAAAACCTACGAATATCCAGTAAATATAAAAATAAAATTTTGAACAGCAATGAAACTTTTTTTTTATCTATAAGACTTCATAATTAAAAACTGTTAATGTCCGTGGTATAATACTCTGCAGTCATTAAAAATTATATAGCTTAACTATATCTGTTGGCATAGAAAGACGGCAATGATTCATTATTAATATAATAGACTATGTATTGCATAATACCATATTTTGTAACAGTTATGCATGCAGAATAAAAGGCTAGAAGAAATGATAACAAATTATCTCTAAGCGCAAAAACTGCTTTTGAAATAAAAAAAAATTATAAAACTATTTTCTTTTTTTTAAAAAAAATGAATGTGTATTATTATTCAAAGTGTTGAATATGCTGAATGCCATCCTATACTTATACTGATGTCAGGGTAAGCAAAGTGCGACATGTTTTCTGTCTTTAAGAGCAGCCACATTAGTTAAGAGAGAAAAATAAATGTATTTAAAGCTACTAAACCAATGGAAACCATTGTTGATAACAAGACAGGAAATATAAATTATATATGCTACTTGAATTCACAGATTTAATCACTGTTGACTTTCAGTTAGAATTCTGAACACTCATTTAATTCATTTCACTGAAAAATGCTGAGTTTCCAATCTGTGTCAGTTATTGGTGTATCCTAAAAACATGAAATGTTAAATAAAAGTCCCTGGCCTCAAGGATCTTAAAAGGAGGACAGACAGATATACAAAGAAGGACAATACATCAAAATACACACAATAAGTAAGCTTCAAAGAAGCTTATCTGATTGGGTGGACTATATAGTAAGAATGCTTAACTCAGCACTTCCCTGTTAACACCTTGGGAGCAAGACTGTTCACAGTTTTGCCACTGTCCCCTAAATGCACACACCACCACATCACAACACAAGCTTGTAACTGTTGCAATTCACTAATATCTTACATTAGCCTGTGTACCCCAGCTTACTCTATATCAGCAATAAGAGTGATAACTTCTATTACATCAGTCTCATGCTTTGTTTTACATCTCAATTACTTCATCTTCCTCTGGAAGAGGAAATGGAGACTTGGTACCCATTTAAACAGCAGCCCAACATCATTGAGAAAGTGATAAAACTATCTCTTTGAGCACAGCATGAAGCAGAATTCAGCAGAACACATTAGAGCAAAAGAAGCTGGCTATTATCTTTAAACCAATGGCATATTTTTATAATAATAAATAATAGTGACTTTGCTAAGCTAGGTAATAGCTAAGATCTTTCCATGTATTATTTAATATAATCTTCACAACCTCCTAAAAGAGTACACCCTTACTTTACAAATAAGTAAATTAGAGCCCAGAGAGTGTAAATAAGACAGTGAAGACACAACGAGCAGTCAGATTAAGGCTCAGACCCAGTGCCATCTAACATCAAAATGCACACTCTTTCTACGGAACCATACTGTTTTCTAGTAACTTTGTTCTAAATTGCTTTCTTTAAAAACATAAATAATTTTAAGCACTTACTATATGCTAGACTCTTAACTAGGTGTTGTAAAGAAAAAGATAAATAAGTCAAAGTCTCTATATTTAATAATCTCAACTTTCTATAACTAAACATATCCTGTTATTTCCCTCCACTATTGCTAGGAAAATATCACCAAATAAATGGAACAGAACGATTTGTACAGAAATGAATGAATAGAGGTAGGGCACTTTGAGTTCACCAGACAAAAGCATCCTATGAGTTTAAGGTGTTATAATTATCATGAATTGGTGCCAAATAGCTCCCTGACTTATTTTGTCACATGCTTTTGACATTACTTTTCAAATGTAACCTCCCATATTTCTATTTTGCTCACTTTTTAAGCCTGTTCTTTTTTAAAGAGGAATGTAATATAGATGACCAGTTCACTTACATTTAAATTAACCTGAGACCATGCGTTAAGGGTGGCAAAACATAGAAGGGAAATTGGGGCATGCTGCACCAGGGCTTACACACAGAGGCAGAGCAGTTCGCTGCAGAACTGCACGGCGGCAGCACTAGACATGTTTTCATCTTGGTAGAGGATATCCTCCCTCTCAAGCACACAGTGTGCAGCAAGGAGTCCATGTGAATCAATTGTGATTTATTATGTTGCAATTTAATCTATAAGTTTTTGCCCTCTGGGAAAGTTTGCAAAAAACGCAGATGGTAACAATGCACTTAAAGATAAAAACAAAGACAAACCACTTTTCTAAAATAATGTTTGAGTTTATTCTTTATTAGCTCTTATCTGCAGAGATAAAAGTATAGTAATTACTCTTTTTATACTCAGGGAATCTCCAAACCTTTGTGATTTTCCCTGTTTTTCTCCATTTCATCGATGGATAGGTATGTACTCCAAGCTTACTTTTCATTTATATTTATATTTGAAATGTAAATGCTATGTTGACATGGTACACTTTCAGTGTAGTTATAGTATATATTTTTGATAAGAAGAACCATTACACTTTTCCCAAGGTCACTGAATTTGGAATTTAAATTTTGGGATCAAGTTAACATTTTAACACTTTCAGAATGGGCTTTTAAACAAAGGGAGTAGTAAAGATCAAAGCTGTTAGGTCAAATGGTTCAGCCCAAAGAAGGAACTTTAACCAAATGCAGATAAAACCACTTGATTAGCCTTCATGATTTTTTTTTTTACTTTTTATTTTTTATTTTTTGAGGGCAGTGTCACTGGCCCTCATATGTGGGACCAAACCGGGGCCGCTGGCTTCCCAAGCCAGCGCTTAACCACCGCGCCACTCGCCCGGCCAGATAAAATCACTTGAGACTCTTGGTTAAACAGAAGAATAGGGATATAAAGAAAGCCCCGGAATAGTATGCAGTGGAAGTATCAACTAAGAAACTCAGTGATTCTGCCTAGGGGAAAAAGCCCTATGAGAAAGAATAGCAAGATGCAAAGGAAAGTAACCCAAATGTGATGAGGGTAACAGCAAATAGAATGGGTGTAGTAGAAAAGAGTTGAATTTTGATTGAAAAATAGAAAGAGAGATGGAACAAAGAATGAGATGTTTAAATAAATCAGGTTTTGCTTAATTTTGGTTTAACCAAGGATGTGCTAAGGTTGTCATTAATGTGGGGGTAATACTCAAGATAGTCCAGTATATTCAATATACTCAGGATATTGAAGATTTCAGAAGTTCTTGTACTTGGGAAACCATTCCAGTGTTTCTTGACTCAGCATTTTTCCCAAACCTGGATATACCAGGTCTGACAATTATGTTTGCAAACTTGTTGCAACTTTGTTGCTAACCTTTTTTGATATCAGAGGGATTACTTATTATGAATTTGTACTAACCCGACAAATGGTTAACCAAGTTTACTATTTGGAAGTGCTGAAAAGGCTGCATGAAAAAGTTAGATGACCTGAACTTTTTGCCAATTCAGGACTCTTGCATCACAACAATGCACCAGTTCACACAGCACTGTCTGTGAGGGAGTTTTTAGCCATCAAAAAAATAAGTGTACTGCAACACCCTCCGTACTCATCTGTTCTGGCCTCCAGTGATTTCTTTCCTTACCCTAAGATAAAGGAAATATTCAAAGGAAGACATTTTGATGACATATAAAGACATTTGATGACATTCAGGGCATCAAGGGTAATACAATGACAGCTCTGATGACCATTCCAAAAAAAAGTTTCAAAAAAGTTGCTTTGAAGGGATGGCTAGGCACTGGCATTGGTGCATAGCTTCCCAAGAGGAGTACTTTGAAGGTAGCCATAGTGATATTCAGCAATGAGATATGTAGCACTTTTTCTAGGATGAGCTCGCGAACTTAATGATCTGATCTTGTACACAACTCTTTGCCTTTTATGACTCAGATAAGTAAAATAACTTCAACTATCATAAATGACTTGATGAAAACTGAGCACACCCTGGTGAATCTTCCTAGGACCTAGGACCTTACACTAAAACTTCCCTAAAGGAAGTTATCAGGTCCTTTTAGGTCACTGATACATATTAGTATCATACACATTTGGCATATAAAAAGGTGCTCAGTAAATTTTTATTGAATTAATGAAGGAAGGATGTAACAAATAAATGAAGGAATGAACCTAGATTACATTGAAATACTACCAGAGAGGACTGCGTCAACAGGCAGGATTTAGGGTAGGATTGAATGGGTTAATACATGTCAAGTTTTTAGGACAGTATCTAGAAATTAGTAAGTAGTCCAAGTATTAGCTGTGATTATTATTTATTCAGAAACAAGGCAGAAGGTAGGGCCAATAGAATTATAAAACAAACTGGCTCTTAGAGTTGGTTAGAAAATTCACACAGATTCTAGACGGTATTAATGTCCTTGAAAGAATCAACCAGGAACTATTCTGTGCCTGATAATGGGGCAGATTTCTCACAAGTCTGTTTGAGAGTTGGTGCCAACAATCGTAAGTGGTAAATCCACTTTCAATAAGGATTTTATCCAGTGGTTGGAGCATCCAGAATAGACCAAGTTCTTAAAGAACAGCACTCACAAGAAGATGGGGCTGTCCTTAAGGATTTAGAATTAGAACTAACATCCCTGAAAGATCAGCAGGAAAAGCATTACCACACAACTCTGTCCAGTACCACCCACACCACCCTTCTGGTCACCGTTTTTGTGCTGCCCCCTTCTTATTCTTACCGATGTGACAATCCCTGCCTATCAACCACTTAAGGGTTGCAGAGAAGCCTTCAGTTTATGTCCTCTTTCTGTATACACTTGTTGCCACATTTGTTCAGCATCCATGTCTGATGAGGTATGGAAGAAGAGAAGGCTTTTTACCTGCAAAGTAGCCTTTTAGTGTTGGTTTGCTGTTCTTGGACGCAAGCTTGCAATTTCAGTGGTGTTCTCATGGTTCTTCGCTTTTGTTGTTATGCTCAGGTCCTGCATTTTTGTTTTGCTGTCTAGCTGCCTTTGTTTGTCAGTCATATTTTGGCCAGAATATTCTAGCTCAAAGGACATTATTCTGCCTTTACCACCTTTCTCCAGATGTTGGTTGGCATCTCTTCCAGGGCTAGCCTTGGGAGTACACTTTTTCAGCAGCAGAGGCAAAGCTTCAAAAAGTATATTCACCCTCTTTTAACTGGCCTATTCTAGCTGGTTCCCAGCTCTACAATTCAGGGGAAATGTCATGAATTGATTTTTAAAGCACTTTTCTACTCTTTCCCACCACATTTTATCATCTCTCCACAAAAAGAGATATGTATTTACTCTTGACATTATCTTTTAAAAAGTCCTTTAAAAATCCAATTTATTGCCCTATTTTATACAATGATGATAAATTTTCTTTATATATATATTTTTTGTAAATATATATTTTGGTCAGTTTACAAAGTATTTTCAGGGTGACTGCTTTTACTTTAATTATATAAGATGATGAACTGATACACTATTGCTGTTGCTTTTTTGGTCACTGAATAGCAATAACAGGCATGTTGATTCCCACAGATAACAGACACAAGTTTTATTTTTATAAATATTATGTGGAAATGGTTTGATAGATATGATAAAGCACATATAAATAAGATGATGAGCACTTATTTTCTAAAGTTACATTAAAGGATCTGTAAACAAAAACATATTCCCTCAAAAATCATTATAACCCAACATATTTATCCATGACCCCAAAATAAAAACAAGCAAGCAAACAAACAAAATCTACATCCAATTTGGTGAATATCTTTTATTTTTGTCACTTACATTGAGAATCTAATTTTTAATTATGTGACTGCAAAAGTGTCTATACATTAAACTTGACAGGCTCGAGGTGGGATGGGGAGGGTAACCGTTTGACAGGCTTTACAAGCCTCATAACCAAAAAGTAACCACACAGGATGGTGTGATCATAAATTCCTAACCAGGCAGATTATAGTGAGTAGTCATGTCCCACGCTTATAGCTTCCTTAACAAAGGTCAGTCTTTACCTTATGTGGCTCTATCCACTGTTCTTATGCATCTAGGATAATATACCTTTGAAATGTCAGAGTAATTTTCTTTTCCAGATCCCTTGGAGGTACAACCGCTGGCACCAGAGCACAAGACCACAGAACTCACTGTTACCAGCATATCATCTCAACCTACTGTAAATGTTAACTTACCTGTACTCACCAATGTAAAGGAAATGTACATTTCTCCATTTTGCTTTATATCCAGTCCTAGAGATCTCCCTGCATTATTTTTTCCTGCCTTCTTAACCTACCACCAATGGATTTCATGTAACTTTCCTTGTATTTTCTCCTTTGATTCTAAATGTATAAAATGAGCTGCAAACTGGCATTCTCTGGAGCATTTCCTCAAATCCCTTGAGATCTTGCTTCCAGGCATGTCCTCAAAATTTTTGCAGAAATAAACTCTTATAAAACATTTCCATAGGTTGGGCATTCTTTCATTATGTTATTCTTGTGTTATCATAAATAAATGATTCAAATTTGATAGCACAATAATTAGAAAGAAAAAGGCAAAGTGTAGTAGCACAAATCAAATGGAAAGTTCTACTGCAAATTCAGAGAGCTTAGTATGTTCCATTGAAACAGCTTTACATTTTAAGAGCAATCTATTAACATTTGTTCATAAAAAGATAAGCCAATGATTATGAAGAGATATTTGCAACATGTAAAACTTGATAAGCTATTAGTATCTATTATATATAAAGAACTTAGAAGAAAATAAGTAATACAATTAAAGTAGACAAAATACATAAATTGGTACTTAATATAAAAGGAAACATTAACAGGCAATCAAAATCTTAAAAAAGCACTCAATCTTGTGAGAAACCTGAGAGTTAAGATCACAATAAGATACCTTTCATGCCTACCAGATTAGTAAACTATTTTGACAAGTCAAGTATCTTTAAGATTGGAGGACAGGAAACACTATTAGTAAGTGTGCAATTTGTTTAAACAACTTTTGAAAACATTTGGCATCATTTATTACTATGACATATGAGTATGCTATATATAAGTAGTGATTCCTCTTCTAGTCATACACTCTAGGAAAGGTTTTGAATTTTGAATTAGTAATCACTAGAATGCTTTTAATAGTATTTTTCAAAGTAGCAAAATTCTAGAATATATCCTAATATCCATCAAAAGGAAATTAGATGGATAAGTTGGGATAAATTCATAAAATAAAATAGTCCATGCAGATGACAAATTGATGACTATGGCTTTATGTATCATAATAGATGAATTTTGGAGGGTGATAAGTTGAATTTATTAAAAGCAAGTAACAACTGGCTATTCTTATTATAATATCATCTTGATGAGGTTCAAAAACTGCAAATACTGAAAAATATATTGTTTATTGATGTAATACACATGAGATTAAAATCTATAAGCAAGCATATGATAAACCAAAATTCAGAATAAGAATTATCTCTGGGATAAAGGGAGATGCATTGAAGGAGGGTTGTATAGGGAGCTAGAACAATATTGGTTTAATGAATCTATTCCTTAAGTAACATGTCAGTTTTTTCTTTATTATGCTTCATAACTTTCATATACAGGGAAAATATATATAAATTACTAGATAACCATTTATGTTATAGCTATATGTAATATATAATTCTTATACCTACATGTATATATCAAATATTGCATAATAATCATTCATTTTTTTAAAAGGATTATGGTAACTTGCTTTAGCAAGTGGATTGCTTGTATATATTCTGAACATGGAGAAAAATTAATCCAGCATTCAAAAGCCACAGAACAAATAACCAACGTATCAGATATTAAGAACTGATAGGTTTGCGCTTATTGAAGGCCTTTAAATTTTGGAAAAGTTTATTATTCCCTCATTATACCCCATGAACAATCAAGTCATAGAATTTGTCAAGCCCACAAACCCTTTGTATGTGGTTCTTTTATATGTGTCTCCACGCTGGTTGGCTGTCATATGATTTGACCAGCGTGGCAAACTCTGGGCCACAGAGCAGGGAAGAAGATAGAAGGGAAGGTGTCAAATTACATTATACCAAGGCCTGCGATGTGGTCACTAATCACAGAATTACCCAAACCTCTCTGTATCCTCTCTGTATTGGAGTGAGTAGATAAACCTCAATAATGGCCAATAGAAATTACTATATTTCAACTGCTGAGCAGACAACACAAATCACCCAACTGCTATAGTTGCTTTGGACCTAGAATGACATTTCAATAGTTCAACTTTTCAATCTCTGAAAGTCCCAGCTATATTGCTGTTACTTTGCTTCCATGGAACTTGTCTGCCCAGCTAAAATCACTGCCTTCCTAATTCCCACATTTATATTTTGGTGAAATACCTATTATTTGAGGTAGAAAGATTCTAAGAAGTGATCTTGCTGTAACCACATCAATATTTCCAATAATGCTTCATAGTATATATGGACATATAATCCAGTTTCTTTCCCCAATATATTCATATATGTCACCATATATGTGGTTTTGTGTATGTATATATAATTTTAAACACAACATATTATTATATTTTCTTAAAAAATAAATATTACAGTTCAAAAATAAATGTGCATAGGACATAAAATTACATGTAAAAGTAGACTATAAAATAAAATGTAGAAGTCTTTGCCCACCTCTTCTATAACTCATTCTGCAAATGCAACCATAGAGATTTTTATATATCCTTCCAAAAATAAGTCTTCTCTGAATTCATGCACTTGTGTTTTATCTCTTTCTTGGATAAATGATACAATATTCTACACTTTTTATTTTTTCACATTTATTTATTGGGAGACCTATTTTTGTCAATTAGTTGGTCCAGGTTTTCCTATTACAAATCAGATTACCATATGCATACCACATAAATACCTCTTTGCTCACTTGTTCAACATACATTATATATTACTCTATTTCCCCAGTGGGGTTGGGAGGCAGGGGAATTTTCACTCTGTTCCAGAAATAGATAGATAGATAGATAGATAGATAGATAGATAGATAGATAGATAGATAATGAACTGTCTCACAGAACTGCTTATTAACATTGGTCTGAGAGTAAACAAAGAAACCAGGCACATATCCAATTTGACTAACTCAGAATGATCTCTGAAGGAATCCCATGGAATTTAACTACCAAGCTTTATTTGTGTTGTTTTGCATTCACATCGTCCTCCAAACTTCCTTGTCACACTGGAATCACCACCTATTTTGTCCTTTACACTTTCCCTACTATAAGTTTCTCTCGACCACATGTTCTGAATTATGTGTTTGAATCATGTAAAATTGCTGTTTTGGGGTAGGTAGAAATGATCAAATACTGGCAATTTCATATGGTCCAAATTATATTTTCTTACTTCTTTAATGCTGGGAGTAGAACAACTTTTCAAACGCTTTTACCATATCATACATCTTCATACACATTTGTAGTGGCATAGTCAACAATAATATTTATATAATTTTCTTCCTTCAATCCCCTGCCCTTACTATGGCTGTACTCATCTTTCTAATAAATAGCTGAAATTCACTGTTTTGAACTAATCTGAGGTCTTGGACCACTGTTGTTTAGATTTACCTCCCTTTAAGCATTAGAGCAAACCTGAAAGAACTGCACATACTCAACTATAAATCCTAAATGTGAAACTTAGAACACTTCAACCTCACCTCCTCCATCCCACCCCAGTGGGCTCCAGGTTTCCTTGCACCTTGTATACATGTATCTTAATTTCTCACTAATGCTAAACATGACCACATAAGGCATGCTTTTGATTCTTTGCATAATTACTGTAGAAAATATTTTCTCTTCCATGTCTCATCTAACAGGCCCAGGAGAAAAATCTGTTTTAGAATATCTACCATAAGAAAATATTTTTACTTCCTAATTAAATGTTTTGCACTATGAAATATATGTTTCTTTTCTTCAGATAAGAATTTTTAGTTTATTGCATTGGATGGCAGGAAGGTCAGACTAAAATCAAAGCCTACTGAAACATTGAAATAACCTAAAATGTCCCAACTTTTGTCCCAACATTAACCCTAACCCTAACTCAAATTTGCTTCACTCCACATCTAGACTTAAAATTGAAATTTCTACATTGACATTTTTACTGTAACTCATATTATTTAAGTAATTTCATATCTTTTCTAATGAATCAAATTAAACAAATAAAAAACAAACATAAATATTTAGCACCTACTATAGCTTAAATTTGAGTAAATCTACACAATGAAATTAAGGATCCATAAAAATTGAAAAAAACTGTTTTTGAGATAGCATGTAGATCATTACTATGTCATGACTTGCTTTAAAAATAATTTGATATTATGAATTTCACATACACAGAATAGCTGGAATTACGCCAACAGAAAAATTTTTAAGAGAAATAGAGAATACTCTATATGATACTATGATGGTATATACATGTCATTATATATGTATCCAAACTGGTAGATTATACAAGAGTGAACCCTAAGGTGAACTATGAACTTTAGGTGGTAATGATGTATCAATGTAGGTCCATCAGTTATAAGGTATGTTCCACTCTGGTGATATGTATGTATGGGATCAAGGGTACTTCTGTACCTGATTCTCAATTTTGCTGTGAACCTATAAATGCTCTAAAAAATATTTTAAGGGCCCGCTGAGTGGCGCGGTGGTTAAACTCTGTTTTGGGAAGCCAGAGACCCCGGTTCAGGTCCCACATATGAGGGCCAGTGACACTGCCTTAAACAAAACAAAACTATATATATATATATATATATATATATATATATATATATATATATATTGAAAAGAGTCAGATAAAAATAACTTTTAGTTTTTACTTTGTATACACAGAAATTTAATGCTTACCTTGTAATTACATGGAAGTTTCTAAAGCTTAAAAATAGCATGTCACCTTCCAAAGCAAGCTATTTAACCTAATATCAACTTTTGTTTAACACATTGTCTTTTGCCTTACAAAGGTGAATGTCTGTCCCAAATCTGACTAAATGTAAACAGTTTCAAAAATAAAATTTTTGGGCGGGCCGAGTGGCGCAGTGGTTTAGCGCTGGTTTGGGTAAGCCACATAGGAGGGCCAGTGACACTGTCCTCAAAATAAAATAAAATAAAATAAAATAAAATAAAATAAAATAAAATAAAATAAAATAAAATTGTTGGGCCAGCTGAGTGGCACAGTTGGTTAAGAGTTGGCTTAAGAGCAGAAGCTCTGAGTAGCAGGGCCACCAGTTCAATTCCCACATGGGCCAGTGATGCTGTGCCCAAGCTGAGCTGTCGCTGAGCTGCCAACAGGTGGTAGGATGGCTCAGCTGGTATAACAAGATTGCCTGTTCGATGGTGGCCTACACCCACCCACAACTAAGACTGAACTTGGCACCTTGAGCTGAGCTGCTGCCCAGATGGCTCAGTGGATAGAGCATGCGCTCTTAACAAGGCTGCTGGTTAAACTCCTGCATGGGATGGTGGCTACGCCCACCCACAACTAAGATTGAACACAGCACCTTGAGCTTAGGGGTCACAAGTTGCCGACGAGCAGCCAGGGGGCGACTGGTGCCCTCCACAACCAAAGACCAAAGAACAACTTGGCTGATCCCCTTCCCCAGTTCCCCTACATTGTTCCCCTCCCCCAATTCCCTAATAAAAACTCTAAAAAAATTAAAAATAAAAAGATAAAATATTTAACCAATACAATTAATGCTTTTGAGAAAGTCCAAACTAATTTCAACTCCTCCATAAGCACTTATTATTGAAATGGAGACAGAAGGCATAGGACCTAAAATATTATAAAAAGTAATAATTATAACATCTATAGCTAGCAATAAGTGAACTTACAAATTGATTTACCTTTCTGTAACATGAATGTAAGTTCAGTCTTTAACTATACCTGTACTCTTTGTGTCTATTTATCAATAAAACATACACAGTAAAACCTTGGATTGTGAGTAACTTGGAGTGCGAGTGTTCTGCAAGACAAGCAAACATTTCTAATACATTTTAACATGGTAAATACGAGTAGTTTGTTTCTGGAATGAATTATGCTCGCAAACCAAGGTATTACTGTGTGTATATGTGTATATGTGCCCCCTTCCCTTCTGTTTTATAAAGAAAATGCCCACTGACCCACTCAGTTAGATCCTCATCCCCAGCTAAGTAGACAGTATTGTTCATGATGTACAAGATCATAAAACAAGTTGATACAGTCTGATCACTAAGAGTTTCAGAATGGGAGAATGTGAAATCTCATTAGGTACACTGGCAAGTAGCCTTGTATTTATGAATCAAAATTCTCAATTTCCACTAGAAGTAGGTAAAGGCATCTGCTATTACATTCTGTTCAAGTGAAAGCATGGGTTCTGCACAGAATTCCAAAAATCAAGTGTAGTCTGCAACCTTGTGCTTTGGAAGACAATTTTTCTCTACAATTTAAGTGTTAAGTATCTATGCTGCATGTGATATCATCTATTATTTCAAACATAGCCTAATTCAATTTATCTAAATAATTTTGTATGTTGACCCTCAGCAACTCAATGTTCTGGGACTACTGAATTTCACTGGGTCATTTTTTAAATGGGTAAGTATATTAGGTTTTTCATCAGTTTTGTCATTTGTAAAATAAGAAAAAGACTACTTCATTGTACTGTTTTGAATATATGTTTTAGCAGCTGCCCAATCAAGCAGTAAGGATTGTTGCTTCACTATCTCAGGGAGGTATGTGATGAGTGAAATAGTAATAAGTAGTTTGTTAGGAGTTTCAAGAACTAGGACTTGGAGAACAGGGAGGAGGGAAAAGATGAACCTATGAAAATTATAGGTAAGAAGAAAACTTTTCCCCAACTAAACCATAAAATGATTTCCCTGGGCTTCAGATGGAGAGAAAAATCTGAGTCCTGGATAAGCCCAGGGGTTATAATACCCTGAAATAAAAACAAAAAATGGGGGCAGGGTTATGTGGCATTTCTTAGGGAGAACATCCCTATACATCATTGTATCCAGCACTATAAAAGATTTCTCTGTCCTGATTATTGCAGAAAAGTGGTGGACAGACCGTGGGTCTGAAAGGGCCATGGATCAGAGCTGATGGATACCTGAATCGTAACCTGTGAGACAGATGACTGATGATCAAAGGCTTTCCCATCACAAATTCTGACAATCTGTAAACTCCCAAAACATTGACCTAATTCTGGAAGAAACAGGAGGAAGTATATAAATTACAGCCTTAGAATTCCTGCCAGTTCAATTGAATGGAGACTGAGAAGTAAAATACAGTTGATTTGAAGGAACTGAAGATGCACCATGCTTCTTGCACACCTGATATTGTAGACAGAGATTTACACTTGCTCTAAGTATCTAGCAAAGTGCTAGCACTTAGTAAGTACACAATGAACCTTAGCTGTTACTGTCTTTGGTCAGTTTTTGTTGTTGTTGTTTTGTTTTTAAATAAAGAGACTATGGCACTTGACAGGAAAACCCCCAAAATTCTCAAGTTTCAGATGCAGAATAACATGGAAGAGTCACACTTTTCAAATTAAAAAAAAAAAAAAAAGTGAAAATTGCTTTGCTGCTATGGTTTCAAAACACTATTCTACATATAAGTTATGTATAGAAACCAAAAAAAGCCTAAATATGATATACTGCTAATCTAACCTCTCTTCTATGTGTTTCCCAGCCTTAAAGCCATAATATTTCTGGTGAGCTTGCTATGTTGCTTCCTGTTCAAAACTCAAAATTCAAAACTCAAAATTGTCTTGTATCCGACTTTAAAACGCAAAAAGGATATTGATAAAAGAACTGCTGAAATCTAAATAAAGTCTGAAGCCTAGTTCATAATAACATACTGATGTTGGTTGGGTTCATGGTTTTGACAGGTATACCACAGTAATGTAATCTGAAACTGAGTTTAGAGTTCACAGAAATTCTCTGTTCAATATTTACAAATTTATTTACAATTTTTCTGTGAATTAAAAATTATTATAAAATGTACAGTTTTTTTTTTCTTTCTTTCTTCTTCTAAATAACAAATCATATGACACCAACACCTCTTTTAATTGAAATGGTTCAGGACAAAGTACAAGTTGAAGCCTGACATAGATTCCATGAAGCTAATTTTGAAAGCATTCTGGCTACTTTTCTCAGTCCTCTTCATAAACTCAGTCTGAAAATGAATTGGGAAAATTTACACAGTCAGCAAATATTGATTGACTACCTACTCCATACAATGAGTTAGAGGGTACATTAATGAATTAGGTATACATCACTTAATAGCAGGAGATACAAATATATACATAAATAATTGTGATTCAGAGAGTTGTGTTTGTCATTCTTACTAGAATTTGTAAGGAAGAATATAAAGTCAGTAGGGTATACAGTTTATAGTTTATAGCATATAGAGTTTAATAATGCCATTTTTCCCGGTCTGCATGTGAGGAGCCTGGAAGTTGCTATTCCACCCTAATAAAAAGTAAAGAGATGAGCAGACTGAGAAAACAACTCTTTTGGGATCCATTATGGAGGGGAGAACACAGAGAAAAACACTGGCCCCAAGATTGGAGACAGACAGTTGAACACAGAGAGTCTGGCTTTCTGGATCAGAGACTCATGGGCAGAAACCACAGAGGGGACCAGTGCAGAGGTAGGAAAACCTGACCTGTAATGACCAAATTGCAGGAGGTTCAGGGTAAACAAGTCTGAGAGTTACAAATTACAGAGTGACCATGTCATAAAGAGGTCCCCAAACATTGTGAGATTTACCTCCAGGTATTTGACCACATTCCACAGTAAATATCTGAGAAAAATCTCCTCTGCTTCCAGCAGAAGAGAAAAGGGACATATTATGAAACACACCAGAGCATTCTGTTCTTCTTAAGAGGGCCTGCCTTCAGTGGAAACTAGTTAACCAGAATCTAACTTGCTGAGTTGCTAACATACTTAGAAGAAGGTAAATACCCAACTCTGGCCAGCTTTAACCTTCCACAGAGGAGAAAGAAAATACCCAACTTCAGCCCACTCTAGCCATGTCCCATCTAAGAGGGTAAAAACAAGGAAACAACAAAACACACAGACACACCCACACACACCCACACACACACATACACACAAAACTGAGAAACATTTGTGAAGTTCACAGTTGAGAGCCATAGGCTCACTAAGACACTGAGACCTAATCATAAGACTTTAGAATGCTTCTTTTCCCTGACATCACACCACCACATTACTAAATGCTTATATACAGTACTCCCTTTTACCTGGTACATCATGCATGGCTATCAATAAAAAATTACAATGTATACCAAAAGGCAAAAAAAGAAAAAGACAATTTAAAGAGTCAGAGCAAGCATCAGAACCAGATATGACAAGGATCTTGGAATTATCAGATTAGAAATTTAAAACAACTATGAATAATATGCTAATGATTTTAATGGATAAGGAGAGAGCATGTAAGAACAGATGGCCAATGTAAGCAGAGAGATGGAGATCCTAGGATAGAAACAAAAAGAAATGCTAGGAAAAAAAGAAAAAGAAAAAATGAAAAAACAACAACAAGGAAACAAAAACAAACAGTGTAACAGAAATGAAGACTGCTTTTGATGAGCTATTAATAAACTGGACACAACTTAGGAAACAATCTCTGAGTGAGAGGGTATATCAGTAGCATCCTTGAAAACAAAAACAAAAACAAAAAACAAAGAAAACAATAACAAAAAAATCATAACAGAATATGCAAGAATGGTGGGACAACTACAAAAGGTATAACATGCATGTAATGGAAATGCAAGAAGGAAAAGTAAGACAGTAAAAAACAAAAACAAAAAAAATTGAAACAATAATGACTGATAATTTCCCCCAAATTAACAGCACACACTAACCTACATATCCAAGAATCTCAGAGAACACCAAGCAGGATAAATGTCAAAAATATAATACCTAAGCATATTATTTTCAAGCTTTAGAAAATCAAAGATACAGAAAATATTCCTGAAAGGAGCCAAAGGGGAAAAAAACCTTACCTATAGAGAACCAAAGATAAAAATTACATTCCACTTCTCCTCATATACTATGCAAGTAGGAAGAGAGTGAAGTAGGTACTACAACAACTGGACATTCACATGTAAAACAAACAAACAAACTAACAAAAAATGACCCTAGAGACTGACCTTACTCTCTTCACAAAAATTAACTCCAAAAGGATCTCAGACGTAAATGTAAAAGGCAAAATTATAAAATTCTTAGAAGATATTGTAGGAAAAAAACCTTGATGACTTTGGGTATGGCACTGACTTTTGTGATACAACACCAAAGACAAGATCTACGAAAAAAAGATTCATAAACTGGAATTCATTAAATTAAAAATTATCAGGGTCGGCTGAGTGGCTCAGTTGGTTAGGAGCTCACTCAAGAGTGCGAGCTCTGAGCAACAGGGTTGCCGGTTCAATTCCTACATGGACCCGAGCTGAGCTGCTGCTGAGCTGCCAACAGGTGGCAGGACGGTCCAGCTAAAATAAATTCTGTGGAATACAATGTCAAGTGAATGAGAAGGCCCTCCATAGACAAGGAGAAAACATTTACAAAAGACACATCTGATGAAGAACTATTATCCAAAATATATAAAGATCACTTAAAACTCAATAAGAAAGCAAATGCTCTGATTAAAATATGGACCAAGGCCCTTAACAGACACCTTACAAAAGAGGATATACAGATAACAAATAAGCATATGAAAATGTTCCTCATTATATGTTATTGGGATTGGGGTATGCAATTAAAACAACAATGAAATACCACTATACACTTATTAAAATGGCCAAAGTACAAAACACTGATATCACCAAAAGTCGGTGAGGATGTGGAGCAATAGGAACTCTCATTCATTGCTGGTGGGAATGCAAAATGGTGCAGCCACTGTGGAAGACAGTTTAGCAGTTTCTTACAAAACTAAACATATGCTTACCATGTGATCTAACAATTGTGTTTCTTGGTATTTATCCAAAGGATATGAAAACTTTTGTTCACACAAAAATCTACATATAGATGTTTATAGCAACTTCATTTGTAATTGCCAAACTTGGAAGCAATCAGTATGACTTTCAGGAGGTGAATGGGTAAACAAATTGTGGTACATTCAGACAATGGAACATTATTCATTGGTAATAAGAAATGAGACATCAAGCTCTGAAAAGATATGGAGGTAACAATGTATATTATTAAGTGACAAAAAGTCACAATAAAAATGTTATATACTTTATGACTCCAACTATATGACATTCTGGAAAGGAATAACGCAGAGACAGTTAAAAGATCCATGATTGCCATGGTTGGGGGTGAGGAAGAATGGGTGTGTTAATAGGCAGAGCACAGAAGATTTTTAGGGCAGTGAAAATATTCTATATGATATAATAATGATGGATATATGTCATTATATGTTTGTCCAAACTCAAAATGTACAATACCAAGAGTAAGTGCAACATAAATTATGAGCTTTGGGTGATAATGATGTATTCATGAAGTTTCATCAATTTTAACAAATTCACCACTCTCAAAGGGGATATGGACAACGGGCAATGCAGTGCATGTGTGGGGGCAGGAGTCAAACAGGAAATCTCTGAATCTTCCCCTCAGTTGTCATGAACCTTAAACTTCTCTAAAAAAATACAGTTTTCATTAAAAACAAAACAAAACAAAACAAACTTTTTAAAAAATAGGGGAAAACAAAGACAGAAAGTTTAGGTTCCAGCATTTTGCAGAGCACATTAAAGATCAGGTAGTGTTTTACTGAATTTTGCAGGGTTTTCACCTAGGAAGTCAATTGTCATGGTATTAATTACAAAACACTGCATTCTTTTAGAAACAGTGTCTTATTTTAACACAGAATAAGAGAAGGCTCAAATAACTTTCTCACTTGGTAGGATGACTTAGAACCCCCCAGGAGACAGGTCCTGAGGAATGGAGCAAGGCAGCAGCTGGGAAAGTTCACTGTGAAAGCAGAACAGTTCATCAGCAGTAAATGTTGACATATACCACATAGTGACATGTGAAAGTAATTATTCCAAAGGGCAGAAAATAACAGATTTCTCTGCAGGACAATCGAGTGTGAGGATATGGAAGCCAAGACAAAAACATTGTATAGAAAAGCATATGGTCAGCCTAAGGGAAACTGATGTCAGAGACAAAGCTATTGTGCTCATATTTACAACAGGACTTGAAAGAGTGTTGATAAGGCCAATGCCAATGCTTGGTCTTTGTCTAAAGAGGCAGACATCGAAAGTTGATTATTTTAAACAGATCCTTAGCCCTTCCAAATCCATAGACCACTGTGCCCCGCCCCACCCCCCTGACAAATTAAGGAGTCTCTAATCCACTCCCTGACTATGTAAGAAATCCATTGGATTGCAGGAGATGACAGACTATTGAAAAGGGCCACTGAAGAATGAGAAATTCTTGATTTCTGTTGACAGAACCTATTGACAGAGGTTCAATAGGAGTTATCTACAGAGTACCAAAGTACCAAAGGAGCCAGAATCTTGGAATGAGAGATGCTGGATGGTATCAAAAAGCAAGCAAAAGACACCAAGGTGGCCAAGTAGACATGTTAAGGCTACATGAACTAGACCAGAGAGGCTGTCTGTGCGCATCAAGAAGTAGAGTAGGTAGACAGGGATTAGATTTCATTGTTTTCTGTTTCTCTCTGACCCAACTTGGACAAGTTAAAGAATTCCCAGGTTACGTGTAACCTAGGGTAAGTGTATATTCTCACCCTAAGACCTGGTGGTGCACATGCAATGGCCACACTCCAGAACTCTAATCTGCCTGGAGCACCATTCAATCCCTGGAATGGTGACCAAAGTTGCAGGCACTGCTCTCTCTGGAAGAGTTAACAGGACAGAGACAGGGGTATTGAGAATATTTCAGATGCCACTTACCAAAACCAAGTTATCAGTTGGACACTGAGTTCTTAGAATGAGGCAGAAGACACGTTTTACAAATCAGAGAATGTGTTTCCATAGTTCAGACTTTTTCAGGTCTAACAGGACAAAACAATAATACCTGAAGAGTCTACCACAGAAAATAAAATATGCTATCATTTATTTAGCATGACTGATCACATCAATGATATTTCCATGCCTTAAAATCTGAGGCAGAATCATTCATATGTGAAAAAACTTTATAAGTTATGTCTGTGCTCATACAATTAATTGTACTTTGTGTGTAAAGTTAATGGAGCTCAGGGCTATTGAACCCCAAAGAAAAGGAAATATAGGATGTTAACTGGAAATGATGTACCACATAATATCCTTGCTGTTTTATATAAATTATTGTATGCTCCAAAATCAGTAGCAAAGTCACATATACCTTACATCATGTATGTGAATGCCAGCATATTTTAATTTACATTATCTATGATGAAGAGGAGTAAATAAGCCTATTGGCAAATTGCATTTATTTGTTAATATAACAATGATTTCTAGAACTAAAGCCATATAAAGAGGAAAAGGAGAGTCTTTGAGGATGAAAGAAACTACATTTAAATGCATATACTATAAGAATATAAAATATACATGTTTTGTTTTCTAAGCAGGATATAATTTAAATGCCTCTTTAAAAATCACCTTATGTCATCCTATATATTGAATGTTCTCTCCTGACATTTTAATACACTCCTATCTTCAGGGTTTTGCATATTCTGCATCCATTTCTATGTCAGGTGTTTCCATCTTCAAAGCAGTTACTCTGTCATCGTTGAATATGGAATTAAAAGAGATTTTAGTTACTTGTCTTCCATAATATTCAAACTTACCATTTTCAGTGAAATATGGCTTAAAATTTATGAACAAGTTAGTAAATTAGAAGGAATGACAAGACAAAGTTGAGATGACTGACGTTTCTGCTTTAATTTTCTAGAAATCAAGAAAATACATACATTATTTTGACATGGACATGAGTAAGTTGAACCATTTATGTGCAAGCTAAAATGATAGAAATAATATAGGTACTAGTTTTTCTTAGAAAAGAAAAAACAATGAATTGACATTTTTCTGAATGGGCTATGATAAGGAAACGCTGGTGTTTTTTCATTTGATATAGCAAAGGACAATTTGGCTGCAGTGCACACTTTCTTGAGCTCGATTTTGTGGAAACCTCTTAACTGGCCTAGAAATTTATGAGGGCCTTTAAATGTAATCTTTAAAGTTCTTTCTTAGAAGTATCCAGAGTAAAAGTTCTTCATTTAGAGAAAATAAAGGACTCTGTCATTATAATGCCATTCTAAATTAACACAATGTGCAAGATAAAATAAAAAATTTAATTGGTTAAAAAGTAATATTTTAGTTCTTGTTTGTTTTACATGCTAGGGATGTATGCACTTTAAATGCTGGTATTTGAATGAATGTTACACCAGATAAAAATAAAATCCCCCCAAAAGCATAATATTTGTGGGCCAGAGACTATAAGGACTGTGAACTCGGAGACTCCCATACAATTACAAATAGAGTCTAACACATTTAGTTCAGAAAGTATCCAATCTGATTTCCTGTTTCTCCAACGTTTTATGGTCTAACTTTTTCCCTACCAAAGACAGAATATAACCATCGATTTTCAATGTTAAGGTTTTAGAGCTCATTCTCATTAGGTACGATGTCATGATTTCAAATGTGAGGATAAGGGTACCTGCTCTGAAGAGATTACAGACTAACAAAAGAAGCTGAGACTCACAATTAATTTCAAGTCACTGTCAATTACATGGCACCATACACAATTCCCAATATACCATTCTACCTACAAATATTATAAATATGTATGGGTCAACCTAGGATTTTGCCAAAATAGAGTGATTAAAATGCTACAGAATAAATACAAAAAAGTAATAATAAACAAAGAAAGTTGTTGATTCCAAAAGTTATGTGAATATTTAGGGTAAGAAAATGCCAAATTAAGCTATGAATATCAAAATTTCGATGGATGGGGCCGGCCGAGTGGCGCGGTGGTTAAGCGCTGGCTTGGGATGCCAGTGGCCCCGGTTCGGATCCCACATATGACGGCCAGTGACACTGCCCTCAAAAAAAAAAAAAAAAAAAAAAAAAAAAAAAATTTCGATGGATGGAAGGAAAGTTAAATATGTTTTAGAAGTTTCTTAGAATTATTTTTATTATAACACTCTGGTAGTTGAAAATATAAATCTAGAAATTCTAGGATCTTTCTTAAATGCGTGTACTCATTTGAACTTTTTCTCCCTCTTAAAACCTTGTTATTCTATATTCATTTAGAGAAGTCAGCTCAGTGTTTCCTAGTCAGAGTAAAGATGGTAAAAAAATCAGTATCCCCAGAATTTGCTAATGGCTGTTAAATACAGTAAAACCTTGGATTGTGAGTAATTTGTTCTGCGAGTGTTCTGCAAGATGAGCAAACATTTCTAATAACTTTTAACTTTATAAACAGGCGACGTCTTGCAATAGGAGTGGTACGTGATGCCGAACGTCACATGATCACTACTGAGCCTATATAGTTCATCCCTCTCTCGCTGCGGGATTGTGGGTGATTGTCTCCAGTGCTCGGATGCTCAGTCTCAGGCTGCAGTGTTTGGCAGAAATCAGTGATTTTTCAGAACTTTGGAAAGTGCCCACAACTGGCACTAGTGTATTTTTTTGTCACTTCAAAGCACCTATAGACAGTCCTTTGCTTTTCCATACAAGAGTAAGCTTAGGAATGCTTTGCTTCATTCTAGGTCAGATATAGACCCTTTCCTCTGCTGCCTTATTGCCAGTTACATTAAATACAGTATATGACAAGAATTTATTAATACTGTAGTGTAATCAACATCCATGCAAGTGTATACAATGGTCCCCATGCAGTAAAAGGTTGAAAAGAAAGGCGGTAAGAAGGAGATGATTATGGTGGAAGAAGGAAATCAAAGAGAAGTACGAATAAGGTATGCTAATGGCCAAAATTGTAAGATTTTATAGGGAGTCTACATCGACTATTTGCACAATATTAAAGAAGAAAGAAGAAAGAAGGGGGCTAGATGCAGCAAAAGGAGTCATGAAAATTTCAAAGCAACGGCATGTGTTCTGGAAGATGTATAAAAGTTGCTTCTGGTTTTGCATAAACTAGAAGCAACTAGCAGGTGATACTGTGACCAAGAACTTTATCTGCGAGAAGGCAAAGGCCTTGTACACTGACCTTGTAAGCAAACTGCCAGGTACATCAACAGAAAATGAAGAAGGCTTCAAGGCAAGCAGGGGATGGTTTGATAATTTTAAGAGGAGAAGTGGCATCCATACTGTTGTGAGGCACGGAGAGGCTGCGAGTTCGGATGCTAAGCATTTGCTACTGAGTTCCAGAAGTTCATGGTTTCCGAGTGTTACCTGCCGGAGCAAGTTTTTAACTGTGATGAGATGGGCCTTTTTTAGAAAAAGATGCCAAAGAAGACCTATATTACAGAAGAAGAGAATGCAATGCCCCCTCACAAGCCCATAAAAGACTGTCTGACCCTCTTGTTTTGTGCTAATGCAAGTGGGGATTTTAAAGTCAAGCCTCTGCTTGTGTATCATTCTGAGAATCCACAAGCCTTCAAGAAATGCAAGGTGCAGAAGAGCCAGTTAAATGTTTCATGGAGGTCCAACAGCAAGGCTTGGGGCACTCGTATCTTGTTCGCTAGTGGATCAATGAGGTCTTTGGTACTGCAGTGAATACCTTTTAGAAAAGAACCTGCCACTCAAAGCTTTGCTGGTTATGGATAACGCTCCTGCTCATCTTCCAGGCATTGAGGACAACTTACTGGAGGAATTCGAGTTCATTAATGTCAAGTTCCTTCCTCCCAACACCAGTACAATCCTCCAGCCCAAAGGTCAGCAGGTCTTTTCGAACTTTAAAAAGCTTTATACCAAAGCACTATTTCAGCAATGCTTTGAGGTGATTGAAGGAATTAACCTTTCCTCCAAAGGTTTTGGACAAATCATTTCCACATTGTCAACTACCTTAAGATCATCAATAAAGCCTAGGATGGGGTCACCAAAAGAACCCTCAATTCTGCTCGGAGAAAACTGTGGCCGGATTGTGTTTTTGGACATGACTTAGAGCAGCTTGCTCAGGAACAGGAGCTGCCAGTTGTCAATGAAATTGTGTCCTTGGGGAAGACCATGGGACTGGAGGTGAATGGGGATGACATTCCAGAGCTGGTGGAGGAGCATGGCCAGGAGCTGACCACTGATGAACTGATGGATCTGCATCGCCAGCAACAGCAAGAGGTTATGGAGGAGATCTGGTCTGCAGAGGAGAAGGAGAAAAAGGTGGAGGACTCCTTCACTTCAAATGAGATTAGGGAGATGTGTAAACTGTGGGAAATAGAGCAAAATTTTCTAGAAAAGCACCACCCAAATAAGGCTGTAGCAGTGCGAGCAATGAATCTGTTTAACAACAATGCAATGTCACATTTAGGTGAAATCCTCTAAAGGAAGGAAAAGCAAGTGTCACTGGATAGATTCCTTGTTAAAGCTGCATGAAAAGAAAAAGATTCCATTGAGCCAATAGATAGCAGTGACTCTGTTAGTGATAGTGCAAGTCGTCCTACACTATAACCCTCCTCTCTCATCTTCCTCACACCAGCCACGAAGGTTTTCAAAGGTAAGTGGAGATTAATTTATTTTTTCTTTATATTTAGTATTTTATTTATTATTTTGTATTATATTACAGTATTGTAATCATTTTTATGCGGATATTTTTGGGTTGTAGACGAATCATCTGAGTTTCCATTATTTCTCATGGAGAAATTCACTTTGATATATAAGTGCATTGGATTACAAGCCTGTTTCTGGAATTAATTATGCTCGTAAACCATGATTTTACTGTATATAATTTATTAGTAATTCTAAAAATAATAGATTTTAGCTGATTAAGCAAAATCCTTCTAAAATATGCATCCATCACTGGACTGAGAAGTAATTATATAATTTAATTTTAACTGAATTACAAAATCTATTGAATTATTTATTTTCACTTAATACTCTAAACATTCTTTCATCTGTCAACTCAAAAAACATAACTAAAAACAATTATTATCCTGGTCAAAATGTATTTTTTAATATGTGAAGTATAGTTCTTAATTAATTCTCTCCATAGTTTTCCTTAGTTAAAAGCAATTGCCATTTCCAAGTCCCATCATTACCAGTAGCTGTAGCCCCTCTGTATATCAATTCTATACTTCAAATTCTGACCAACTTTTTTTCCCTAGGTCATTCCTTTCTAGTACCATGACTCCAACTATCCTTTATCCCCTGAAATCTATTAATCCTAACACTTTTTCACTGTATCCATCTTATATTTCATGGTCAGTCAGTGGTCATAATTACTTCCTTCAGTCCCTTGTTCCTCTCTCTTTCATACTATAACCATTGCATCAAATGCTCTGCTTTCATAGCATCTCTTCTCTAAAGTTGAATGTAGAAGGGAAAACGGTATTACCACAGAAACCAGTCTCACTTTGAATACACAACCACAAACCACAGTGCTGCCAGAAAAACATTCAATTTATCACTAGTCCATTTATTGGGGCTGGCCATATGGCGCAGTGGTTAAGCATTGGCTTGGGAAGCCAGCAGCCTCAGTTTGGGTCCCACATATGAGGGCCAGTGACACTGCCCTCAAAAAAATAATAATAATAATATCAATAGTCCATTTACTGTCATTCTTTTAAATGACTATTTACAATGTCTTTTCTCCAATATTTCCTCTTCCATTTTCACTTTCAGATAAGGGCTTTGCTTCCAACTTCACTAAGAAATTTAATCAATAAAAAAAAATGTTCTTCAGATGCACATTACCACATCACCCACCCACCAGCATTCTTACCCATTTACTCCTATGAAAAGTCAATCCCTCCATTTTTGCACCATATTCCATCATCTTTTACCTATTTTAATTTCTTTTTTACCTGACTGAGAAAGAAAGAAGATAGACAAAGGGAACTACTTAGTAAGGTAGTAGCAAAGGCAGCTGATCTTTAGAAAATGACTGATTTCACAAGACTAGAAAGGAAATATTTTTTGAGGGTTGAATTTCTATGTAAAGTTTACCACCATCATTCCTCAGAGAACCTCGAAGAGACCACGTAACTTCAGAGAGAAATTTCTATGTAGTGGCTGTACTCAGGCTCCAAATTAGTCAGGAACATCCATATCCAAGATTAACATGTACATTTTGAAGTTTTCACCTTTAAATGTGTTCTATAGTCTTAGGAAAATAAGCATCTCAGAAAAAACAACTATGAGAAACTGAAAAGTAATGGTTTATCTCCCATTTTCTTGTCACCTTCTAAGTCTTTTGTATTCTTATACAACCCTAGGTAGAAGGAGAGGCCACTGCAAATCCAAGTTTGAAATTCTCACATCCCTAACAGGTGGAATTTCAGTCAGATTTAATTTTATTTAGAAAAAAAATTAAGCCAATGTGACATTTCTTGAATTAAGATGTGATGATTTAAAATTTATACTCGGTACATATATGGGACAGTTTCCCGGATTGTTGAAAATTTTTATGTACCACATAATGACATCTCAGACAGAATAAAAACCTTAGAGTTAGTGCTAACTGATTTAAAACAACAGCCATGACCTGAAAGAGATCTACAGTGTAAAGATGAGTTGAACTCTCAAAAGTCACTGGAGATTTGATGAATATAAGTAGACTGTAATGAATGTGAGTTTGCAAAAATATGTCAAAATGTTTTAAAATCCTAGAGATGACCAGGATGACAACAGATAAAAATTTCAGAAAGAAAAGAGTATGAATACTTCCTTGTTGAAGTTCTTTTGACAATATTCATTTCTGTGCAATTCCTTATGAAGAAAGGAATTTAAAAGAATCTGTTGCCATTCTCTTTCAGACAATGGATCTAAACAACTTGAATCTTCTAGATTTAATAGAAGGCACACGATTCTTAGTCTTGACTCATTCTGGTGAAGAGATTGCTCCTATTTCCCTAATTAAAGACTTAACAACAAGTTTTGGACAGGCGATAGGGAGTTGTTTCGCCTATTTAAAAAAGTCCCTATCCCCCACATAAGGATGTATTTTAGGAATGAAAGTACATACTGTACTTTCCAAATGAAAACAAATGGATGAACACAGAAAGAGTTCAGGATGTTGCAGAACACCGACCAGCTTAACAAACCTTAACACACACACATAAGACAGTTGAGAGTCACTAATCATCCCAATTACCCAGGCCAGCTAAGATCAGTAACCACAGACAGACTGATAAACTATATTATGCAACCATCTTGAACCTACTGACCCCTATGCCCTTCCCCAATTCTTCCTTTAGCCCCAGGGAAACTATTACCAACACAGCCGTGGCTGCTTTTGTGGGTAAGTAGAGCCCAGAGAAAGCTGGGATTACTCAGAGATCCTAGTTCAGGGCCAAATTTTCCCCAAATTTCAGTTTGGTGTGCTTTCCCCATAAACACATACTGTACTTTCCAAACAAAAACAAATGTATCTTGACAAGCACATGTGATAAGGAAGTTATAACTATTTTTGAGAGTTTAGTATGTACTATTTAGGATTGTATCTACCTCAGAGCCTACCACATGGACAAATGTTGGACCGAATCTTACACATTCTTTAATCTGTTTTTATTTGTATCAAATATATGCAATTCTCTAAAGAATGTCATCATTATATTTATTCAGTGTTATATCTGAATGTTTTTAAAAATATAGAAAAAAATATGCTTCTTTAGTGATAACTAAATATTAAATATGCTCAATTTCCATGTTATATACTGTGTAAAGACCATTCAAGTTACAATCTGAAGGATGAGAGAGAAAAATAAAAGAGGAAAGAAATCTTGGAAATAGCTTAAATGAACAAACAAACAAACAAAAATGGCTTTACAAGGGATATATATCTTTGAAGAAAGCAGTGAGGCCAACAGCTGAGTATTTCATTCATTAATTCTTTTTACATAATCTTTTTCATCCTATATTAAATAAATACTTATAAATTTCTCTTTTCTCTCGCCATCCTAAGTTAAGCCTTGAGGAGGTCATAATGAATACCATAGTAAGATAACTTATTTTGGGGTGAAATGGGGTGAAAGATACAGCAGCATGGCAGATCTTGGTGAATGTAAGGTTGGCTGAAGGATTTAACCACTGTTTTGAGCTTTTTTTATTATATATATATATATATATATATATATATATATATATATATATATATATTTTATTAGTTTCAGGTGTACAACACAATGCAATAGTTATACTCTTTACCCCCCCAAGTGACAACCCCCTCCCCAGTTTGCCACCCCATTCCCCGCCCCAAATCATACATATCCATCACAACTCCCCTGACTCCCCTCCACAGTATACTCCACATCCCGTGACCATCCACATATTCAGTTACAGTTGGCGTACAATACTATACAACATCAGCTTCAGGTGTACAATGCATTGATCAAGCCTCTACTCCATCCATGAAGTGGTCTCCCTAACAAGACATGTGACTATCTGACACGCCACAAAGATTTTACAACATTATTATATTCCCTGAACTGTGTTTCACATCCCTATGGCAATATTGTAGTTGTCTATTTATGCTGTCTAATCCCTTCCCCTTCCCCCCATCCCCACCCCACTCCCAACTAGCAACCCTCAGTGTTTCCTCTACATCTACGAGTCTGTTTACTTTGATCGTTCACTCAGCTCTTCAGACTCCACACACAAGTGAGATCACATGGTACCTGTCCTTCTCCGACTGACTTATTTCTTGCAACATAATAGTCTCTTCACAACATTATCAATTACATTCCCAGAACTGTCCCCATATCCCTGCGGCAACATTGTAGTCCCACCTACACTGTCCAAAACCTTCCCCCTCTCCCTCTTCCCCACTCCCTCCCAGCCAACAACCATCAGTTTTTCTTTTATATCTGCTTGATACGACTTCAATCTTCTTAAATTGTCTCTCTGGGTTAGCTTGTTTACCCCTTTCTTTTGTTTAAAAAAGCCCTTTTAACATTTCTTGCAATGCTGGCTTGGTGGTAATGAATTCCTTAAGCTTATTCTTTTCTGAGAAGCTTTTTATTTCTCCTTCAATTTTAAGTGATAGCCGTGTTGGGTAGAGCAATCTTGGTTGTAGGCCTTTATTTTGTGTCACTTTGAATATCTCCTGCCACTCCCTTCTGGCCTGCAGAGTTTTTGTAGACAAGTCAGCTGTTAGTCTAACAGGAGTTCCTTTGTATGTAACCTGCTGTCTTTCTCTTGCAGCCTCTAGGATTCTGTCTCTGTCTTTAATCTTTGCCATTTTAACTATGATGTGTCTTGGTGTGGACCTGTTTGGGTTCAGCTTGTTTGGAACCCTCTGCACTTCCTGGGCATGTATGTTGATTTCCTTCACCAGGGTAGGGAAGTTTTCAGTCACTATTTTTTCAAATACATTTTCGACCCCTTGCTTCTTCTCTTCTCCTTCCGGTATTCCGATGAGTCGAAGGTGGTTGCGTTTCACCTTGTCCCATAGGGCTCTTAAACTATTTTCATTGTTTTTTATTCTTTGGTCTTTTTTCTGTGCAACTGGGTGATTTCTCCTATTGGTGTTTAATAGGTCAGTTTGATTTGATTATCTGTTTAGGTGACAGTGGAGAATTATGGGAGGATACTGATAAGGAAGAATATGAGGAAAGTAAAAAAAAAAAGTATAAAGTGAGTCCATTTTGTTAGTGTTTAATTGCAGAGGATATTACGAAAATGAGAGAATAAAATCCTAAATATGAAATAATATAATGAACTATTAATAGTGATATAAGATAAAAATATATTCCTAAAGTTATAAAAAGGCAACTAAATAAATCATCTCATGTTTAACAAATAAGTATCTTTTAAAATACTGATTTTAGGGCCGGCCGAGTGGCGCATTGGTTAAGCGCTGGTTTTGGTATGCCAGCGGCCCCAGTTCGGATCCCACGTGAGGGCCAGTGACACTGCCCTCTACAGCTAACAACAGCTCCACCTGGAGCTGGGCTGTGTGAGCCCCGGTGATGGTGTGGACTGCAGCCCCTGCTGCAGTGGGCTGCCGTGGGCTACAGTGAGTGGCCTGCAGCCAGCGTGAGCGGCTGGCAGCCAAGCATGAGCTGCTAATAGCCGCGGTGAGCGACATCCAGAGGCCGGCGACCGACGGATCTGCCTCATCCGGGAAGAGCGCAATGACGATACCAACAGTGAAGCAACATCCTCCGCAGCTGGACTGAAGAACAAAAGGACAGCAACTTGTCTGTTCCCTTTCCCCGATTCCCCAATGCTGTTCCCCTCCACCAATTCCCCAATAAAATCTTTAAAAAAAAAAAAAATACTGATTTTATTTTTAACTTGGTAAAGCAGTTTTGCAGCTGTCAATGAATAACTGAGGAAAACCACACCAACAAAAGAGCCATTACTTGGAAAAGAAAAATTCCAGAAGAATAACAGAAGGCTTACTTAGGGAAAAAAATTAATAATTTCACTGCATTTAAATATATATTTAGATTAATCAGCTGTATTTTTGTCTACATAAATGAAATCACTGGTTCAAAAATTCTCATAGAAAGTTTATATATTGTTAATGTTAAATTAATTAATTAGTTAATTAATTAATTAAATATAGACATTTTTACTATGTTCTCAGTGAATAAATGAAGCCAAGAAAGCCAACTGAAAATATTTTCTAATCATCTAAAATTTATATGATTGGAAGTCACATTTTCCAAGACTGTGCTCATGTTTGATCATTATAAGTTGTTAAGTTGCAAGATCTTTGGGAAGAAGAACCATAGTCTTCTTTTTTTAAATCTATGAAAGACTCCATAGCACCATTAATATCATAGGCTGTGCGGTCAGGTTGTCTGGGTTCAAATTCTGGTGCTTCCTCTTACTAGCTTTATGATCTAGTTCTCTGTGCTTCAGTTTCTCATTTATAAAATAGGAATGCTAATGATAGTTCCCATGTCCTACGGTTGCGGGAAAGAGAAAATGTAAATATACTTAGCATAGTGCTGGTCAGTGTTAGACCTTACTACAGATGACCAACTTCTTCATGACCCCACTCTGAAGAGAATACTGATGATCATTAAAATAATAATAACTAAGAAAATGGTAATTCAAATGTGAAGGAGACAAAGAGAAGGAGAACAGATGGTGGAAAAGGAGAAAATGCAAAATGCGGAACTGGAACTAAAGAAGGTAGGCTTTATGTTTAAATGGCTGGAATAATAACAAGGGAGCAGAGAGATAATAATCTTTCCAGAAGAAAAAAGTGATGGTGACATCAATGACATATCACACTCGTCCTTTACTCCAGCCCTTTTCATTAGAATTTATATAGCAGATCATGGCTATCTAGCACTTTAAGATACAAAGCTCTAATTAAGCTAAAATTCAACATAGTGATTGAACAAATATATCAGACAATTAATTGGCTAACTGACCACGAATACTCAAGGTATAAGATAAATCATTCCTTTCTCCAGAAGTTAGGTGGACTATTTAATGGTGATTACTAGACAAGATTTTCTAACAATCAGTATAAAGGAAAGCTATTGTTTCTGAGCTGTGTCACATATTTTGAAGGATTGCTCACTTATTTTCTTCTTTTATTCTACTCAAGTAGTGGTGAGAAATCAATCCATACCATAAAAGTCCACAGGGAGAAAAGCTGGACCATGAGGTTCTATAGGTACAGGTTGTCAGTGATAGTCGAGACACAAAGAAATATCCTAAAGTAGAGAGGTATTCTGTAAGTTGAAAGCAGAATTGGGAGTACTTTTGCTATTTCATTTTTTAAGTTCTATGACGTGATAAGTCTGCTGTAGATATTTGTATTTTTACTAACACTGAGATTTATTGATGATGGCAAAGAATGACTAGAAGCTTTGATTTGTGATCTGTTAATTCTTTTGACCAATTTCATGCATCAATCAACACTTCAAGGTAATTGCAAATTAAGTCCTGAGTGCCTTTTCAATGGTGTTAAATGGAGTATTATCTATGCATTACTCAGTCCCTATGGTTTCTAGTGCCTGTAGGAAGGAAAAAGCATTCAAATATCCATCTTTCATAATATTAGCACAAACCTTGTTCTTCAGGATGGCATTATCTCCTGGATCATTGTAAAAAAAAAATGAAACCACCTAAATACAAAACACAAATATATACAAAACTTCATATATTGCAAAAAGAACACAATTTTATAACAATGGTATAAATGATGCAAGAGCAACTGTTAGAATCACAGGCAAAGCTACAGACATGAAGATCAGGCCAATTTAAACCAGTAAACAACAAAAGAAGAGGAAATAAAGATGGTGCTTCACATGATAATGCTTTGAATTTTAAAACATAAAAAGTGGATCTTGAAAAAAGGGCAACACTAGCATATTTTGTAAAATTGATCCTTTTTATGATGTTTCTGCAAAATTCAAAGTTGAATGTAAGCTATCATGTGGTGCTATCATACCATTGTTTTGGCTAAATGTAAAAAAATATAATGCTTAAACAATTCTATATTTAAGAATTAATTATTAATTTTACTTTTAGCCCAGATTTTGCTAAATGTAGAATAAAATTATTTATTTATATTGTTAGTTTTATTTTTCAGGATAAAGTGTCATTCACATACCACCCCTCCTCCCTAGTATTACTATGAAATTTTGGCCTGATTTTAGGAGATCCACTTTTGTCAATGATTTTACGTTAAGTTTCCTTGTATAACAAGGACTCTATATGCGTGTGTGTGTGTGTGTGTGTGTGTGTATATATATATATATATAAATACATATATATATATGAATTTTGGTTATAATCCTGGCTTTACCTCCCTAATAGCTTGTTACATTTAATCTTGAACACAAGAGGGTTTCTGTTTGTTTGTTTGTTTGTTTGCTTTTCTGCAGGACACTAGAGAGATTCAGAAATTCAGCCAACTAGAGATTGCCTAGTATTCAGCTTTCCAGAGAAGACAATAATGATTTAAAATAGGAAAGCATAAAGGATGTCCATGTACCTCATATCAGAACAAAGAGCTCTTCTGTATTAAAGAAATGTGTTTCTAAAACATGATTGTTTTTGCCCTAAGTCTCTTAATGCATGATGAATGCCAAAAAGCCAATTAAAAAAAGTAGCATCATTACCGTTATTACCCAATATGCCAATGATAAGGTGAATTGTGGAGTTAGTGGAGAAAATATGGCAATTCCTGAGGTGTAGAATGTTAACACTAGACCTTTTAAATAACTATTCAAGCATGGAAATCATTGCATACATATGGGTACTTAAATCCATGTTATTCAGGCTCAAGTGTCAGTCCAAGACTACTGACTAAGTAGTCACTCTGGGTGAGTGACTATGGCTAAAAGGAAAGTGTATTTTAGTAATAGTCATTTCTACAGCCTTTCCACTCATGTTCTAGCATCCTCTTTGTGATTGGAAGCTCTCTCTTTTAATCTTTGATGTAATGATGTACTCTGACTTATTTTTTTAAGATGTTATTTTTCAAATTATTTAAAATCATTGCTCCATGAATAAATATCATTGGTTTTTTTGTTTGTTTGTTTGTTTTTCCTTAGTAGACTCTCCTCATTTCAGTACATAGTGTTTGGGTAGTCTGTGTAGAACTTTGCTCTAGTTGCAAGACCACCTTTCCATCTAATACTATTTGTCTAATAGTAACAATGATAAAATGGCCTCGAAGGTGCTCAAAGCATCTAACAGGTTAAGGTCACACAGTCAACTCTGCCATCTCTATAGAGAACTTGTTATCATCAGGTTTGGCCAAAATACCTTCATAATTCATCAGACCACTTAAGGTGACTGAGAACTAATGAACATTTAAGATGGCTCTCCTAGCACTGTGTTAAACACTTTGTAGCATACACAGCTACAGAGGAGGAAACAAATCAGCCTGGCTGAGTTGGAAGGCAAGATGACTAACAGGAAATAAAATCTGTCTATCCTTTCTGTCCAGTATAAGAATTAGTTTCAACATAGACCCAATAAAAATTTGATCTACTCATCTTTCCAAAAACAGTAGTAGAAACAGAACAAAAACAGAACCTGGAGACAAGGAGAGATAGACATAAAAATGGAAGGAGAACTCAGCTAGATACATCTGTGGCCTACCCAATTGTAGACAAAATGGGGATGAACAATCAAATTGTATTCTTATATCAATTAGAATTTGGCAAACAACTGAAAAATTCTGCCTAAGGCACTTGAAGAATTAAATACATGATTTTTAAAATTAAAATAAGTGATTTTTAAAAATCAGCTCAAATAGTTCAGGAATAGCAGCTACAGGTATCTGGAATCGTGAACTGATGAGACGTCAATGGGTGGATCCTATTAATCCATCAATAGAATCAATCAGCTTTAACCATGTTTATTCTTTTTGGACCTCAGTTTAGGAATCAGATTCTAAAAAGAGAGAATCTAGCTGGCTTGGATCATGGGCCTTTTGTCTGGAGAAGGGCAGGCCTCTTGATTAATATTTAAACTACATCGTATCCAATGGATAAGTCTCCCAAAGCAAAATCAGTTGGAAGAAGGAAAGATGTTAAAATGCAAACCAACAAATGTCCACAAAATACTTCTGTACAAATTAACACAGGCAGAAGAAAAACTAAACAAATTCTGGGTAATTTAAGATATCTGGTCAGAACTAGAGCAGAATAATTCTCTTGGTCAAGTAAGAGATGGGGGTACATAATTACACTAACTACTTAGAGAGAACAAATTAGAAATTCATTACTAAACAATTTCATGAACATTGTAAAGTTAGATGGTAAAGGGTCCTCTCCAGGCATGTTTATATTTCTGGAGTTGGTTTTTACCACTGATTAATTCAGCAAAAATTCTGATGCTCAGTGCTGATAAACCAGATAGATAAGCTCATGCATAGTATCTTTCTGTGTCGCAGCTTCTTTCTGCCTGGCTGGGTGACCTGTGGTTTGTTCAACAGTGATCATCCCAGCACTGTGACTTGAAGAAGATGAAAGAGCTCTCCTATTACTCAACTAGGTAGGATTAGGGTGTGAACCCTTGTGTTTTCTGCTTCCAAGTTCAATTGTTCCATTGATAGAAAAAGGCCTCCTCTTTACTCAGGGAAAAGAAAGTTACATGATACTAGAATAAGCTCTTTCCACTGGCAAAAGGAAAAAGCAATTAGAGGATTTGTTGACAACCAGAATAGGAAACCGAAGTATAGTCTCAGCACAGCTGCTCTGTTTTTTGCTATTTGAATCCTAGCAACAGCATTCTGCTAACTGTACATTCTGTTAATTGTACAGTTTGGGAGACCATCAGAGAAGACATTATGTCTTAGAGAGTATTGCTGGGTGGGTAGGCTGATCATATTAAATTGCTTTTCAAGCATAAAGCTAATTTCAGTTTTCTACAAAATATACTATTTCCCTCTAGTATTTAAAATTTCAAGATTTTTTTTTGAATACACTAAGCAACACTATAGTTATTACACTGCCCAGAGCCCAGCAATTTACTCCTAGCAGAGTACTTTTGGTGCTGAACCATATTTCCATCTTCACACTAACAAGAGAACACTGGCCAGAAGCAAAGGAAGTACAAGGAAATAGCACATTGTTCCCAATTGAACACATAGCTCTAAATGTTAGAACTCAAAAGGCGCTTGTATTAGTGTTAAAAGAAATGTCAAGTTTCTTTTTACCAAAGGGTTTGTTAATTTTTTTTTTTTTTTACAAAGACCATATTTTAAAATTAATATAGGGCTTGGATTCACAAAGAGTGTTGGTTTGAGTTGCAGGCATCCGACTTACTGACCATCAGGAAACAGTGTCCAGGAGAGCATGGTCTCCAGGCTCAGATGAATGGTTGCACATCTCAGCTCTGCCTATTCAAACTCTCTGTGACCCTGGCCATATGACTTAACTTCCCTAAACCTCATTTTTCTAATCTATATAATGGAAACCATAGGAAGACATGTGTGATAAAATATTTTATGCTTATAAAATGCTTAGCACAGTATCTGAAATACATTAAGCACTCACAAATCATTAGTTATTATTTTGTGCTTTGCTGAACCTGTCTCATAGATTATTATTTTACCTATCCATCAATCACAAATAACCATCTATGTTTTCATTGCTAGGGTGCAACTGGGGTCAAATGAGATAACATACACAAAACGTTTATAAAATATGAAATAGCATTTAAAAATAGATTATAATAGTGAAATCTTAAATAAAATAGTGAAGTCTTAAAAGTAAACAAAGAGACCTCTGATCTTTCCTATTTTACCTCCTCTATAACAAAGACAGAAAATATTATTGTAACAAAAACAAAGAAAGAATATATAACAAATAGGTATAAAGTAAGATTCCCTGTATTTGTTGTCTACCAATCTGAGCTGTCACCAAATCAGCAACCCATAAATAAATCACACCCTCATAAATATGAGAAATCAAGGACATAGGGGTACAAGTCTATCTTCAGAGCTTGGGAGAAACACAGGTGAATCCTTCCTCCCTGCAACAACAAAAATGATCAAAAATGAAATCAGCCTTTTTTAGAAAAGCCTGAAGCTATGAGACTGTATATGTGATAAGTATATTACATTACAAGGATATGTATCATAATGATGTAAACAGAGCGTCTCTGAATCCAAGTTAGAATGGGATGTTCCTCAAAACAAAACAAATTTGTACAATATAGCTACTTAAAATACAACCAATATGGCATCCTAACAGAAGGGCTGTGGTTTACATGGAGGATAGAAAGTAGATGAAAAAAGACAAGGATAAATTGGTATCAATCCCACAATAATACATGGTGAATATGTCCCTGGCCTGTGGACATTTGCTTCAAGCTAGCTTCCCTAGGCTGATGGAAAGAGTCCTTCAGGTTATCTCATTCTTTTTTAATTCTGGCCCTTTCAAACTAACCTATTACATTTACCCACCAGAAGTGACCAGTAGAGTTTTGATTAGTCAGATATCGTTTAAGTGCCAAGTGAAAACAGATTCATTCTTATCTACACATGTCATGCATATGTGTAGGTAGCTTTAGTAAGCTTAGTAGTGTTAGGTTAACTTTGTCAGAATTAACTCACATATAATTTTATTGTCACTAACGAATGACATACACCTGTGAGAAATGACCTCAGGCAGCTGGATTGCCTCTCTCTGCATAAGTTTCCTTGCAGCAGTGTCTTAGTTCAACTAACATCCTCATTGTACAGAAATCCTATGAACATATTGTACCATTAGTAGTAGTACAGTTAGATGTAAAGCAGAAGTCTCTCAGACTTGGCTCTTTTCAATTACAGCATTATATAAATAGCAAAAAAGGAAAAAAAAAGGAGAGAGGAAAGAAGAGGAGTGGAGGCGAGGAGGAAAAAGAGAATAGGAGAGGAAGAAAAAAACTGGGCTTACACACTGAAATAACACTTTTTTCCATATCTTACTAAGACAGACAGCAACTAGCTGAAATTTCCATGGTCAGAGTAGTCATAATCTTCAATCCTTCTTCAGTTTTTATTTCAATCTTCTTGTATGATTTTGTGCTGGAGTACATTTGGGTTTTATTTGTTTTTGTTTTTTTTCTTCAATATTTTATACAAGCAACTATATACAAATGTATTTGAATAACTTACTCCTTGGAAATGAATCATTCAGAACATTGAGATAAAGGCAAGAATACTGGCAATTCTTTTACTTTTCTTAAAAGTCTCGCACAGGTAACAAGGTCAGTAAGAATATTCAGATAAAATAGGAATAATAAATTGTAAAAACAAAGAAAACAAGTAAAGGATGAAGTATGGGAAAACATCCTAACAGATATGTTTTCCTCCTAAAGGTACATATGGCAGGCCAGACAGCCTAGAGTGACTCCCAATAGCCCATGTCTTTATATAATCCCCTTCCTCTATGTGTGGATGGGACTGTGACTCACTTTTAACCAATAAAATGTAGCAAAGATGTCAACTCCATTATTATATTATGTGTGTGTGTGTGTGTATAGTATAAATATAAAATTGTAAAATAAATATGATTGACATTATATATAAATTATTACAAATTATAAATATTTATTAGTTATACCACAGAATCTGTAAAATAATAATTCTGTCTTATTTTAAGCTACTAATTTTGTGCAATGTTGTTATATAGCAAAAGAAAATGACTACAGCTCTTTTCTATGGCAGGTTAGCCTAGTAATTCTCATAAATTTTCCCTGAGGTTATAGGATGGATCCAGATACTACCCAAATAAAAGCCTAGCTACATCAGCATTAACTATTCAATTTTGAACACGTTCTTTAGTTTTGCTAAGCCTCAGTTTTCTCATGTACAAAAATTTCAATGATAATAACTACCTTACAGGTTTGTGTGAGGATACAAAATAATAAATAGAACATGCAAGGTGCGTAACAGGCATTCAAAAAATAGTAGCTCAAGAAAGTGTTAACTTGTCTTGTTGGTTTGGGCCATGAGAGCAAAATATATCTTATTCCACAGGTTTACTTTCAGAGAGGATGTTATGGTCCTTCTAGATGTGGTGGTGAACACTGAAACCCATAGTTTGCACTGTCTCCATCAGGGCAGTGATTGTGCCCATTACGTGGGCAAGAGGCAGTTTGAGTTGAGGAGTAAGATTCAGGCCATGGAACTGAGCATGTCTCTGTAGGCTGCAAAGATTCAAACATATATTCTGAGTTTAATCACATCCTGTCCTAACCCACAAAATAACTGGTCACATATAGAAAAAGAAAATAGTGTTACCAGTAAATATACTTTTTCCATAAGAAAAAAAAAATTACAATCAGTTGAAGGCTTGTGTAGTCTGGTAAAATTACTTAGCAGATCTCAGCACTGATTATAGTAATTTAGTAACTCCCACATAAGTAGGTTTCTCGGGGAACTTTAATCAAAGGAGAGTAAGGCTATCCAAATACTTTGATTTTACTGTTTGTGTCTTTTTTTCAGTTTTTCATATCTATTTCCATTTGGTTTAGTTCAAGAGTAACTGAGTTTTAATCACTAAAGTGGGCTCTCATTATTGCTAAAAATCAAGAGGATTACTGTACCATAATAAATGTCATAAAGAACAGGCCATACCCTGGAGAAAATTTCTCCTCTAGGGACTAATAAAATTACAATTCTTCCTCACCTGGAATTGCACATTACCAAAGGCAGGGTGGCACAAATATCAAAGTTCTGACTCAGGGAGAAAAAAATCATTTTTTAATAGCCACATAAGAGAATGGAAGTAGGACTTTAATATACTGTAATTTTAGCCAACATTATATATATGGTAAAACATCACAGCATATTACCTGAAGACAAAATCTTCCATATTTATGTCACTGCTCTAAATACAACCCAAACATTTCCACCAAGGAAAACAGTCTCTGGGGGCAAAAGAAGTTATGAGCACTATGAGCTGTTCCCTTTGTGCACTCTTAATAATTCTGAAAGCTACATGGCAGCTAGGATAACCAGAAATAACTTCATATCCATGTACATCAGAAAATGAAGATATTATTGGGCTGCAAAGAACTATTCATGAACTAACATGAATGCAAATATTAACATTCTGAACCCACTATGAAAACAACGAAAATATTTTTGGTTGCTCTTATTATTAAGATTTACTGAGGGTCAAGTGCTCTGTGTATTTACAATGAAAAATTATTTTTCAGCTGTTCTGAAAGTTAATGAGATTGGTGAGTATGATGAATTCAAAATATATGTCAATAAAATCAATGGTATATTTCTTATTTCTACATAATATTCCATAATTGTAAATGACAGAGCCACACATTTCAATGTTCTTCATAACCAAAACTATAATAACCCACCAAATAGAAAATTATAAGAATAGATTTTATAAGCACAATAAATATCATTATACACGTGATATTTAGAATAAAACCAGTAATTTTGTTTAACTTTTATAACTTAGAAAAATATTACCAATATTAAAATATTAGATACTTTCGACAGATGCTAAAGATTTCTGAACTTAATATATAGTCATATAGTTAATTTATATTGTTCATGTTAACAAAAAGAAAAGATTCCAAGCCTAGTTTGTTCCATCAAAGTAAATTCATAAGAACTTCAAAGAATATTGGAAAACAATTGATAATGATTTTGTAAAGCTTTCTGTTTCAGTAAGCATCTTGATTCTCTCTCAAATATAAGTCTCACAACGTTCTCCAAAAAGTATCAATCAAGATTAGGATGTAGTACGAGGTTTATATGGAAAAAAGACACTCTGCTACTAAGTTACACCATGTTTATGTCACAACAAGGATTTCTAATGTCAGAGACTCTAAATGCCCAGAGTGCATGTTCATTAAGGAAAGAACATTATCACATTCCTTCAATGGGGCAAAAAAGCTTTTCTTTTTATGCTAGCCATATCTCACTTTTTCCAGCAATGTATATATTAAGCAATAATCTATGTCTTAGGCACTGCTTCACAGTCTCTCTACACTTCCAAAGATAACTATGGTCCAATCACAGTATCCTACTTGCAAGTCCTTAAATGTAACCTGTACTCTCTGCTGTGAGCTTTCATGCCTGCCTTTCCTCAGCCTAGAATATTTTTTCAAATACCCTCTTTTCTCACATCCCTATCTGGCCTGTATAAATGCTGTTCATTCTTCAAATATAGCAAAAATTATATTTCTCCTCTGAAGTGTTCAGTCACCACAAGCAGGAATTAATCACACTTTCCTTGGGGCTCCCTAGAATTGTTTATACTTAACTTTTGACACCTGTCACTTCATGCATTTTGTTATGGTAATTTTGGAACATATTTTTCTTCCCCACTAGATTGTGAAATTATTTTAGGTCAGGAATAACACCTTAGTAAACATTGGTTGAATTTAATTTAAACCTCAATGTTCTGCATAAAATGCACAAAAATTAAAATACTTGTTTGGCTCTTATTATTAAGGTATATTCTTCCCCAACTTCACAATTATTCCCAGCAGCCAATGAACTCTGAGGTTCATCGACATAGGTGTTTAATAAATATTTTTGATGAACTTTCCTTCAATTTGAGATTGCCTACACGGTTCACAAAAGCTTTGAAACATCCCCCCACTCCTCAACCCCTACCCCCACCCCCGCCCCGGGAGTCCAGATATAAAGTCATAGTAAATTGTTTCCTTTACTACCACTTTACTTAATTAAATTAAGTAGATTAACATTTTAATAACCCTGTCTAGACCAGTGGTTATCAACTTTTTGGCAAATAGAGATCCTTTTTCAATATCAAAAAACGTCAAAAATCTCTACATCGTATTTTTGTCTGCCGTAGTTATCCAGCACTGAGAACAATGCCCAGCTCATTGGTGTTCTTCTAGTTGATTCCCTCTAGTCCCTTAGGCCAACATTTCGTAGACACTCGTGAAATCTTCAATCAATTTATACTACCACTTGTTCACTGTCCTTCCCTTCCACACCCTCCAATGTCTCATTTCCCTCCTCACTGAGCTCAGATTCTATGATGCATCATTCTCTTTCTCCCTTCCATACACCCTCAACTCATGCCATCTTACAAGTCTGACTAAATCCCAACCCTGAACAAACCCAACTCTCCTCATATTCTACCCCTGTCTCTAAGCAGGTGAAAGTGGCTGCAGAAAGACACTCCTCTATTCTGATCACCTACATTTTAAATCATATTTTAGGGTGAATAATTCATGAAGCCAGCGAGCCACACTGAGCCATCCTGCTCTATTATTCTCAACAGATGAGTTGGGTTAATATTTCATTGAGGTTTTGTACTTGCTCCCCCACCCCAAATTTACCAAATGACCTTCATTTTCAATTTCACCCTTTGTACGCCCCTATGTTACACTGGATGAAGTAACTACTTCATCGACCTAAGGCCTCTAACACCCTAGAAAATAAACTCACAAAGGCTTAGGAACATGTCCATGTGAATGGGCTAGCCTTTGAACTTAGGCATTCTGATGCTCATAGATTTCCAAAGTAGATGCTTATATGCTTTGATGACACAACGATACACAGCATTAGAAGAAAAATTAGTTAGATAAGCTTGGGTTCAAATTATGACCATATCATTTTACTAGTCCTGGACCTTTGTCATATTATTTAAGTTCACAAACCCTACGTCTTCTCATCTGTAAAATGGGGGGTAATAATACCAGTGTTACAAATAAGTGTTAGGGCATTAGTGAGCATGTAGTAGTTCCCCATAAATGTCAGTGTCTTCCTTTCCCATTTATAAATAGAGGTTGAACGTTATTTATTCCCTTACTGCTTTATCTTTCCCATCGAGTACAATATATGGCAAAAATGCCATAACTACACATTGTACATCAGAAAACAAAAATAAACAGAAGAACATTGACTAAAACATGCTTACTTGTATACATCTCAGTGCATTGTGAAATTTTAAATTTTACTGGGAATTACTATCTTAATGCCCTCTGAGATATGAGAATAGACTGTAAAATAGTTAATTTTATAGGACAAAGTAGATACATCAGAAGTAGTGCACCAAGTACCTCATTATAGGAAGTCTGGAATTTCTTCTCTTTATTTCCTGTCATTGCCCCAAATGTCAACACCAGCTTACAATAGTGTGTGCCTAGTGTTTATTTCACTGTTCTTACTTAACTGTATAATCATAGGGTTTGCAAAGCAGCCTATTCCTACCTTCCCAGTTAGTAATTACTATGAATGACTCCTTCAAATCATGGCAAAGATAAAAGGTGGGAACAAAGACCACCCACAGTGACACTTGAAAAGTTGGCTACTTAAAAATGTCAGTCTCTCCAATCCTGATGCCTAGGCATTACCCTGTTGTGACAGGCAACTTTAGAAGAGAGAATAAATCTTCCAAGCTACCATCCTTTCTGCAAGTTGCAGATGTATTTCCTTCTCAAATTATAGCCTTCGTTCTTGCTTAATTCTCATTGTCCTAATAATTCAGCACAGTAGGCTTCATCTCAGTGTGACAGCAAAAAAAAAAAAAAAAAAAAATAGGAAACCTTTGCTGATACTCAACAAATTCATATTTGAGGGGGGAATTTATTCAGAATAAATGACAATAAAAGGCAGGACCAGATTGCTAGCTAATGTTAAAATGTAGCTATAGAGAGAAAAATCAAAGAAGGCTGCTTTACATAAAATCCTATATTATCTATGATTAGCATTTAATTTTTCAATTCCAGATAAGTTACCATTACTAAAATGGCTATCATTGAAGCTGACTTCAGTGCCCCTCTTACTTCACTAAGAGCACAAATAAATATATAATTTAAAAAGCCAAATACTTACCATCCTATTGATAGAAGCTGAAAGTTAATGGTTAAATGATAGAGAATGATATTATATTTAAAAAACAAAAATATAGCCTATCTCCAGCCCGCATTCTACTGATAGTACCTGAAGAGGTGAAGGCTAGTAACGACGAAAGAAAAATTAGAATACTCATTTGAATTCATGTTTCATTGATACATCTTCTTCCTCTAGCCTGAATAAATAAACTCTATGTATAGGGACAAATGAAATAAAACAAAATCAAAGAAGTCAAAGAGGAAAAGTACAAGGCAGAGAGCCCACATTTCACTTCCTGTGGCATCTCTCAGACCTTCTAAGGACATGCCTTTGTGTACAGCTGTTAAGTCCCCCAAATACTACTTGCTATATCAGAGTGGAGAGACCCTGAAAGCTGTGCATTTATTATTTAATTCATGATCATTCTAAACATCACATACAAGTTTCGTTTTCCATTTGTCCAATGAAGGAGTAGCAAAGACAAATAATATCAGGTGCCAGACAGAAAATGTAAATTTAGAATTCAGAACAGTAGGCACATTGATGAAGGCATGATCTTCGAAAAAGTATTCAAATTAAAAAATATATATTAAACACACCCATAGATAAAACTGCCTTCATCACCAACTCTTGACCCCTCATCTACATTATACTCATTTTGTCCTCCACTGTGAAATTTCAGACTCAGCATCACACTCAGGGGCAATTATAACCAGCAAAGAGCATGAAGAGTCCACTATAGCTGTTGGGATTTCTTAAGGTCGAGTAAGCACGAAGATGCAGTAGCAGAGGTGGAGATGCCAAATGTAATGAAAACACAGACCTGTACAGACATAAGATACTCCTCAACTTAATTAGGACGACAGCATCTTCATCCCAGCCTCTGAATGATAGGGGTGACAGTCATCTTTTGCTGATAATCACTGAGTTCCAGTAGCTTATTTCTGTGGCCTCAGGAGTTCCTGGAGTCCATAACTTAATTAAGATGGGTGCTCCAGGAATACCTATAAGGCCTCCACAACTACTAAACACACAAGTTGAATTCATTTTGGATAAACACAGTACACACACAGGCATTTCAATATGAAAACTTGCTTACACAGGGCACAGCAGTTCAGCCTGTTTTACCATTTCTAGCAGCAAGTGAAATTCACAACTTTCATCATTTTAAAGTGATCTCTCAGCATAATGTCAACTCCTATACTCCCAAGTTCTGTTCCACAATGTTGAAATCTGCCCAACTTGTTCATTGACTTGTGTAAGTTGCCTGACTGTGCTTGTTCATAAATTATCAAACAGCTGGGAAGGGGCTGCAGATCTTGACACAGCAAGTCATGTTCTCATAACTTGTTAGGTGAGGTTAAAGAGGTAATTTCTATTCTAAAGGATTCCGATATAATAAATTAAGTTTTAAGAAGAATGAATCTTATTTAGGACTTGATTTCAACTTTCTGTTTCTTACCATGGAAACGGGTGCCTGCTTTACCCATGTGACCTTTCGTTGCTTAGTCACGACACACCAAGTTTTGACTAATTTAGGATTGCTTCCTAGCTCTACAGATAGGCAAATTTCACTCAAAACACTTCTTTTTTAAAGCATAAAATTTGGAAACAAAAAATAAAAAAACAATCTCTGTGTTTATTATGAACACTATCAGAAATAAACACTCATGTGTTTACTAGATTGCTTCTTCATTTTTGGCCAGCTCAACTCAATATAAAATGAAGTGAAATAGAATCAATTTTTTTTGGAAAAAAACGTGCTCTAAGAGTTTAGATAAGAAATAATGTTGCAAACTTTTCTCCCTAAAAGGAGAAAAACATCAAGAAAACATAAGATTCTCAATATGAGAATAAGACAGAGAAATAGATTTTCGGTATTATCTCAAATGATTCCATTAAAATTGCCTAAAGCCATCTGTGGTACCATGGGGTCTCTGGTTCCTGGCACAGAATTCCTAAAACCCTTAGAACTTCATGAGTGACGAAGGTGATAGGTCTTTTATTCTCTTTTGTTTGAATGAGGTGACTGTTGGCAGGGCCTCTAGGTAGTTTTAGGATGGAGCCTGGTCACCAGAAAGACCAGACCTTGATTAGAAGTTTGGAACTTTCAGTCTCACCCCCCAACCTCCAGGTTGGTGAAGTGGGGCTGAAAGGTATACCTACTGAGATGCTAAGAGAACAGTTCTCCTAAAAGGGATATAGAAACTTTGTGTACCAACACCCTTCCCCATAACTTTCTTATGTCTCTCTTCTCCTGAGGTGTATCCTTTAGAATAAACCAGAAAAATATAAGCATCCTCTTGAGTTCTGTGAGTTACTCTAGTGAATTACTGACTTGATGAGGGGTTCTGGAGACCCCCAATCTATAGCACATTTGTCAGAAGTACAGGTGCCCCAAGACCTGTAACTGGCATCTGAAGTGGAGGCATCTTGTAGCACTGAGCTCTAAGATAAGGGATCTGGTGTTAATTCCAGGGAGACATTATCAGAATGGAATCAAATTGTTTGACATTCAGTTGGTGTCAGAGAGTTGGAAGAGTAGTATTGGAAAAGACACATGTATTTGGTATCACGAAGAAAAGGAAAAACATCTCATTTGATATCAGATGTGGTGTGAGTAAAAACAGGTGTTTTTCAGTAAAGTGTTTCATGTTTTAGTGCCCCATCCTTTTTCACCAAAGATGATAAAAAAGACTACAAGTTCCACAGAATTCACCGTTTCCCTTTCACTTGCTCCCATAAAGTAAACTTCTTTTTTTTTATTGAAAAGCAAAGCCCATCTCTACCATCCAATACCTTTCTGTTATGTTTACTCTACCACCAACATACTGGGTTGTCAGAAAAGTCATGTATTTTTTCTATGTTTTTCATTGCAAAAATGCGTCATGACTTTTCCAACAACCCAATAGTTAGCATGGTTTATTAAGCTAATTCTTCAGTAAAAATATATTTATGGAATCATATATTCTAATGTTTTATAATATATTTGGGACAGATAAACAAGTATGACCTCCCTTAGCCTATTGAATTGGAGTTTATTTTTATTATTTTCCTAACTCTGGTCTCTTTATAAGGCATCTTTTTGTTATTTTTACTTACATTATTGTTCTTTTTGTTATCCATGTTCACGTTTTTATTGTTTTTAATATTTTACAAATCCAGTTATTTAAAGGGTAGCTATCAGGAAGAAATAAAAAGAATGTTAAAGGAAGTAATCAAATTGAAAAGGTAAGCTTTAAAAAATTTGTTTGGAATTTAATTGATCAGGAATGAAGTATTTTGCACACATTATAGAATGCCATCAAAATTCTAGGTGTAGACTTAACTTTTTGACACTGAAAACCTGAAGATGATCCAGGTTAACTGGTCTCCTCACTCCAAACCTCTCTCACAGGGCTCTGTATTGTGCCCTGTGGCCTCATCTCTAAAACCTCTTGAGACTAACAATCAGTTAACTCCTAGGATGCTCCACTTCCACCCTGGCCCTCAATAATCTAGGCCTCTGTAGTTCAAGTGTGTAAAGTGGGCAATACCCCATTTTTATTTACAACACTTCTCCAAAAGGCCTGGTAATGAATAACCTCATAAATTATTCAGAAACTGTTTTTAAAAGGTCACTAGGTTAAATACACTATCCACAGCTACAGAGTAAGGCAAGAACCAATACAGTGTCTGATCTCTAGCAAGATTTTATTAAGGCTTTGGAGAGGAAGGAGATGTAAATGGCAAGTAAATATATATATATTAAGCTCCATCCTGAAGATGATGTCCTAATGGCTTCTTGAATGAATTGAATAGAGGTGACTGAAGAAACAAGATATAAAGGAGGACAACAGAGTATTTCAATTGCATATAACTTTACTGAGGTCCTAGATATTGTGACAAGATATAAAGGGCATAAATATTGAAAAATACATGAAAAAAAGTGAGCAGGAATCCATACAACAATGACTGAATAAATAAATAAGTGGAAGATAAGAGATAAATCTCCTATACAGAAGAATTCCAAATTTTTTATGTAGAGTCTGCTCTCAAAGAGGTGGACCATCACTCCCCATTCCTGAAGCATGAGCTATGCGTAGTGACTTCCTTCCTAAGAATGCAACATGGAAGAGAGTAAGAGTAAATATACACTGGAGAAACCTAACACTCAGCCTGGTGATCAAGGGCAGCATCAATGGTGAAACGTCATATCGACTGTATATACTCTTGATATTTTGTGATGAAAATGGTACTTTACCCTGTGTGGTATTCTTTTCAAAAACACACAATACTAATCATGAGAAACACATCAGACAAACCCCAATGAGGGACATCCTACAAAATACCTGACTTGTACTTCTCAAATATATCAATGTCATTAAAAATGAGGAAAGTGAGAAATTGTCACACCTGTGACAACTTTAGTTAATAGTCATGCATCAATGTTTGTTTGATTGTTACAAATATACCACACTATAATGTTAGATGATAATAATACAAACTAGTGTGGGGTATATGGGAATTCTGTACTATCATCACAATTTTTTTCTGTAAATCTAAAATTATTCTAAAGTAAAAAATTAATTTTAAAAAAATACATGATCTTTGCCTCCAAGTAGCTAATGGTAAAAAGTGGAGACATTGGAAAGAAATGTCTCTTAGTTGACCAGAAAAAACTATTTCCACCTTGGTCATTATTATGGAGAGCAAAATATTATAGTGTAGTTAATAAGTATCTAAAAACTTGACAAAGTTGTCATCTGATTTAGTACTATGTCAGGCCTCTGCTCATCCCTAGTGGTACACATTGGTTTAAATGCTGAATTGTTTTTATATCATTTACTCAAGAATCAAAATTTAAAAGATCAATTGTAACACCTCCTCTTTCCAAGCTGTGCTCTCAGTTAAGAGAATGGAAACTTGATATACCATAATTTATTTTGGGTGGTTACATCATATCTTTAAGTTTGCTCTTGGGATTTTCTGGTCATAAACATTGCAAAAACAAAATGACTCAATCTATATCCATTCAGTTGAGCTGTCATAAACAAAGAAAGTCCTCAAGTACAAAATGAGAAAAGAAAAATAATGTGTTGGGAAACCTATCATTCTCCCCTCCATTCATTTTCCCAAATTGGGTTTAGTATCAATAAATTCAGTAACATGGTATTTCTTCTAAAAGGAATAGTAGATTTCTACAATTGAAAAGGTTTTTATTGCAGTTTGGGTAACTTGTAAATGATGCTGCAACTTTACTCTAAATTTAAGTTACTGCAGCTTTTTTCCTTGCAAAAGTTTGCATGTGTCTTATTTCATTTTTAGTTCTGAGCCACACTAGAATTTATTCTTAGTCTCCATAATGGTAAATTGGATGTTCACTGTATAAAATTCATTGATCAGTGTTATCCATTCTGGTAGCTATATAACAAATTACCCTAAAACTTAGCAGCTTAAATCAGGAACATTTATTATCTTGAAGCTTTTGTGGGTCAGCAATTTAGCCACAAGGCAGCTGGGCCAGAGTTCTGAACCAGAGTCTCTCATGAGGCTGCCATCAAGTGTTAAGCCAGGGCTGCATTCTACCTTAAGGCTAGACTGGGGCAGCAACTTCCAAGCTTACTCACATAGCAGCACTCAGAAAATCCATTTTCAAGGCCGCTTATGTGGCTACTTATGTGGCTTCACAGTGCTACTTCAAAATAAAGCCATTGGCTTCCCAAAGTGAGTGATCAAAGAGAGAGTGAGAGTGAGAGAGACAGAAAGCTCAAGATAGAGCCATGATATTTTATAACATAATCTTAGAAGTGACAACCCATCATCTTTATTGAAATCAACTCAGTAAGTCCAGCCCACACTCTGGCGGAGGGCATTACACAAGGGCAGAATCCTATGAGGCAAAAATGATCAGAGACCATCTCAAAGGCTGCTTACCACCACTGACAACTAACATCTTTCACTGTCTTCTGAAAATGTTATAAAAGCAATAAGGAGATCACAAACAAAACATGGTAACTTCCGTTTTTCAAAAAACTGAGAGACAAATAAGGTGTATATTGCAAAGCACCTAAAGGTCCACCAGGATGGACAGTGATCTTCCAAAAACTACAGGGAAGCAGAGTGGAGAAGTGAAGAAAATGGTTGAGAATGTAGAGATTGCAGTAATAATGAGGATGACCGTATAATTTATCACCCAAGCCAGAACAAATTTGCTGTAATTTTGTTCATTGTGAGAAATGCATATTTAAAGTGCATGGCATGAGAGATGATAATTCATTTTTTTTTATATTGTCAAAATTATCTGAAGTTGATAAGTAGCATTTTTACACACTATTGATGAAGTTCAAATTGGCACAACTGCTATGTAGAGTATTATTTGAATATCTATTAAAATTTTAAATATATATACACCATGTGACTCAGTATTTCCACCTCTGGGTATTTACCTTTTCGATATCCTACACAAACATCATGTTATTTATTGCAATGTTATCTGTAAAGCAAATATTTGGAGACTATATCACTATCTACCAATAGATAGCTAGTTAAATAAAGTAAGATAGATGCCAATAATGAAATCTGATGAAGCTGTTAAGAAGAAAATATATATTGATAGAATAAGGATGCTGTCTCTGTACTGATATGGGAGGATGTCTGAGGTGTATTTTTTAAGTGAAAAAGCCAAGGTCCAGATCAGTATTTATACTATTCTATGTTTGTGGGGAAAAAAAAAAAGATGCATTCATTTTATATATTGTTGCTATAACCAATGAATATGAATATAGCAATAAAACACAACACAAATTATCTTTCAGTGTTGTAGCTCAAATCTAAAATAGGATTCACTAGGCTAAAATCAAGAAGTCAACAGACTCTGTTCCTCTCTGGAGGCTCCAGAGGAAAGTCTGTTTTCTTGCCCATTCAGGTTGTTGGCAGAATTCAATTCCCTGCACTTATAGGACTGTTTCTTTGCTGCCTGTCACCTGAAAGCCAGTCCAAGATTTGGGAGGCTACTGGGTTCCTAGACTCCTGCCCACCTCCTCCGAAATCAAAGCCAGTCATGGTAGCTGACATCCCTGTCGACCTTTGCATCTTGAGGCCTTCTCTTCCCTGGTTGCATCTGTGATGGCTCTTCTGCCTCCCTTCTCTGTTTCTAACAGCCATGTAATTATACTGTGCCCACCAGGAAAACCCAGGATATTCTTCCTATTTTAAAATTAGTAGCCTTAATTCTATCTTTAAAGACCCTTTGGTCTGGCTGGGTAAGATAATGCATTATGGACCTAAAGATTAGAGTGTGGTCATCTTTGGGGGCAATAGGAAATATTTATTCAAATTTGTTTCATACACAACAAAACTATGGAAAGATACTTAGGGAAATAAGAACAATGGTAATGCAGGAGGGGATGTTGGGAAAAGGGCAGATGGCACACAAAGACAAATGTGTTGGGAGAATTAGTACTACATATCTCTTCATATATGCTTAGAACCATGAGACTACATTACTCATCTAAAAATTAAAGAAAAAGTAAATGAACATCAAATAAAATGGTGAAAACTATGTAAACACACTTATTAAAGAGTTTTAACCCTCTCTTCTTGCCTATATCATTAGATTCTCATTCTAGGCCCCCAAAACTGAGCAATTTGATTTATACTTTGCTTTAAAGATACTGGCAAGCATCTCAGTGTGAGCTGCATTATTACTTCCTGTGGTCTCACAAAAGGAAGCCTCCTCATTTTACAAAGTATCTCATTTTCATTTTCAATTGATTTTTTTTTTATGTTATTCAAACTGGTTTTCTTTTCTTTTCTTTTTTTTTATTTAAATTCCACAGGTCTGTTTTTTTTTTTTTTTCGGTTATTGAGAAAATACTCTGTCACTAAATTTTGTTAACAATTTAACTTACTAACCTCTACAATTCAGGTAATATGTGAACAGTCTTAGGAATTAATACTCATTTTGCAATTTGCCTTTGATCTGAACCTCTTTAAATTGATTTCGTTTTCCATGCTACATAGTGATTTAGATTTCTCTTGATTGCTATATCCATAATCATCTGGGTTCACACATTTTAGTTGCTATAACACTGTCACTGAAACTCTCTTTTAAGCCTATTGTACAGGGCAATATTTTAAAATGCACTTTCTTCTTCTAAAGGCCCAAATTTGCCCTAATTTGATTCTTGCAATCTGTCTACTGACCAACTCCATCATCCTTCAGTTTGATCAATTCCAGCAATACCCTATGAAAAAATGTGAAAATGCCTTGTGTCTGCCCTTCAACTGATCAAGTAAGCTTTCTGAATAAATTGGAGGCTGGGATGGTCTTGAGAGTCACAAAACTGAATCATCTACATGAATCACTTTACAATTTTACCTTTCAAAATGAATGGATCATATTTATTGTGAATTTGGTAGTTATTTTATTACACTGTGGAATTGAGTGAGAATGGAATAGTTCTATCTCACTTTTATGCTGCTATTCCCGGAACACCCTGACAAATGTTTTGCTACATATTAAGGATCTGAGCACCTAGCACAATATGCAATAAGTAAATAGTACTAATGCAACACGCAAATACACACACACACACACACACACACACCTTTGGGGCTTTTAACAAAGTTATCAGTTTTGTATTGAAGCCACTAAAAACTAAACAGACAACCAACAATATGCATAAATTGAAAGGCTGTTACCCAGCACACTTGAAAATGTTATATTTACATGGCAACCAGCTTATTATATTTACATGAACATCTGGTGGAGGTTTACTAAACTCTTAAAAACAGATGGACATGAAGAAAGAACTAGTAATTAACAAAGCTATATGTTGATTAAATCAGCATGTGGTTAATTTTAATGATTATTAAGAATGGTGAGACTTTTCAAAAGTCATATCTCTTTAACTGACATGTCAGTTGACCAAGGAGGCAGTGATAACTATTCTGGTCATTAACATGCTCCTTTAATATTTTTATCACAAAACTCTGACTGCATGAGGCATATTCATAGAAGGTAAAATTCAAAACAAGATTTTAATGCCTCTGACGCCCTCTGGTTCTTATTCTATCTGCAGAGGGAAGCTGAGCAGCAATGTTATTATTGTTTGGGAATAATCACATACAGAGATGTATATTATTGGAACACTGTTTCCATGTTCTGAATCATTTCAGTAGACTCCTGCTGCCCTTCACCCATCCTTAAGTCACACTCACTGTGCACTGCTCTGAGCTCTCCAAATAGGCACCCTCTGGTTGCCAAGCAACCACAGATTTTCTGCAAGTGCCTATGCCATGTGTACTTAAACTGCAGTTGGCCTTTTTTCTTTAACTTTTCAAAGTTTAGAAAAATAAATATATGACAGATAGGTAGAGCTTGTCTGTTTTGAAGGAGCGCACTAGGAAGTCAGAAACCACTAAAAAGAGGACCCCTTTTGAGGGAAAAAAAAAAAAAATATATATATATATATATATATATATATATATATATATATATATATCCCTTTTAAAAAGCCTTTACAGATATATCATATTAACAAATTAGTTAATTAATCAAATAAGTGAAAATAAAACTATCTTTTTTTCCTAAGATATCTGACACCAAGTGAGTGGATGGTTGTGCTTGAGGTTTTCTCTCAAGCATTATAGAGCTTCAATGGAGATAGACAGAATGTCAGTTCTGATGGCCAGATTACAGTCTACAAGCTCTAGCTATGGCCATCTTCTCCAGATGGAGTTTTAGTAGGGTGAATGACCTTGATTTCCAGGGACGGTTATTGAAAACTTGCTCACTAGTTGCTTTTAATGCCAATTTGTGAAGAGACAATGAATTTCAGAGAACAGATCAGTCATGGCTATGTCAGAGAATGAGTTTTGTGAAAAGCCTTAAAGAAAGACTGAGGACTTAATCAACATTCAAGACTTGACTATTGTAAATAGTGCTGCAATGAACATAGGGGTGCATATATTTTTTCGAATTAGTGTCTTGGGTTTTTCAGGATAAATGCCTAGGAGTGGAATTGCTGGATCAAAAGGTAGTTCCATTTCCAGTTCTTTGAGATACCCTCCATACTGACTTCCATAGTGGCTGCACCAATCTGCAATCCCACCAACAGTGCAGCAGGGTCCCCTTTTCCCCACAGCCCCGCCAGCACTTGTTGTTTGTTGATTTATTGATGATAGCCATTCTGACCGGAGTGAGGTGGTATCTCATTGTGGTTTTTATTTGCATTTCCCTAATGATCAGTGAGGTTGAACATTTTTTCATATGCCTATTGGCCATCTGTATGTCCTCTTTAGAGAAATGTCTCTTCATTTCCTCTGCCCATTTTTTTAATTGGGTTGTTTGTTTTTTTGGTGTTGAGTTGCATGAGCATTTTATAAATTTTAGATATTAACCCTTTATCAGATATATCGTTCACAAATATATTCTCCCATTCACTAGGCTTCCTTCTTGTTTATTGATGGTTTCCTTTGTTGTGAAAAAAACTTTTAAGTAAATATAATCCCATATGTTCATTTTTTCTTTTGCTTCCCTTGCCCGTGGGGATGTATCAGTAAAAATATTGCTCAGAGTAATGTCTGCAAATTTACTCCCTATGTTTTCTTCTAAGAGTTTTATGGTTTTAGGTCTTACATTTAAATCTTTAATCCATTTTGAATTTGTTCTTGTATATGGCATAGGGAGGTGGTCCAGTTTCATTTTTTTGCATGTGTCAGTCCAATTTTCCCAGCACGATTTATTAAATAGACTATCTTTATCCCAGTGTGAATTCTTGCTTCCATTGTCATAGATTAACTGTCTGTATATACATGGACTTATTTCTGGGGTCTCTGTTCTGTTCCACTGGTCTATGTGCCTGTTTTTATGCCAGTACCATGCTGTTTTGATTACTGTAGCCTTGTAGTATGTTATGTTTTGATGTTTGGTAGCATGACATTGCAGCACTATTTACAATAGCCAAGATTGGAAACAATCAAAATGCCCATCGGTAGACTGGATTAAGAAACTGGTAGATTTACACAATGGCGTAATACGCAGCTATAAAGAAGGAAGAAATTGTACCATTTGCAATAATATGGATGGACCTAGAGAACATTATGTTAAGTGAAATAAGTCAGTCAGAGAAAGACAAATACCATATGATCTCACTTATATGTAGAATCTAAAGAACTGAATAAACGAGCAATGCAAACAGAAATAGTCTTAGAGACACAATGAAAAAACTGATGAGGGCTACATGGGATGGGGTTGGGCATGAGGGAGAAGGGAAAGGGACGAGGCAACACAAACTGATAACTACAATACTACTGCAGAGACAGAAGAGACAGTTTAGGGAATATAATCAATAATGTTGTCAATATTTTTTTAGGGGACCAGATGGACTCATGTCTTGTCAGGGAGACCACTTCATGGACAGTGTAGTGACCTTACCACTGCACTGTACATCTGAAGCTGCTGCTGAATAATATTATATGTCAACTATAATTTAACACATTTATAGTCATGGGATGTGGAATATAGTATGGATGGAGTCAATGGAATTGTAATAGATATGTATGATATCAGGGGGGCAAAGGAGAGGTGTGGGGGTAGTCACTTTGTAAGGGGTGAAAAAGATAACTATTGCCTTGTTCTGTACATCTGTAACTAATAATAATAATAATAATAATAATAATAATAATAATATAAAGTTTAAAAAAATCATTCAAGAAACAATACATCTCACTATAAATTAAGTTTATATTGTTTAAAATCAAATTTCTATACATATTCTCCCCACTATAAATTTTTATATTTTCAGAACAAAAATAGGAGATTTGAGTTTTATCTTATATCTTCCTGATGGGGTTCAGCTAAGTATCCCAGAAGATGGTACTTGGTATATTGACTATTTTAAGCTGAAGGAGTTTGAGAAAACAGCTGAAGCAGGAAAGTCACTCAGAGTGACCTCCCCTCTGTCCCCTTTCCTTGAGACGTGTCATAAAACCCTCATGTGAGAGGTGTCCTTCCTATACCAAAGGGGAATAATTATTCTTATTGCTAAAGACAAAGGGATACAAAGAATCCTAACAAATAGGCCTTCTGAAGTTTCCCCTAGTTTACTACACTTGGCTCAAATTCCTTGACCTATTACATGTCTCCACAACTGTCTGCTCTTCATCAAAACTAGCATAAAAATACTCAGGGTTAACTGTTTTTTCAGGTCTTCATTTCCTTTTGAACTTCCATGTCATGTGAAACTTCAATAAAAATGTATGCTTCTCTCCGGCTAATCTGTCTTCATCAGTTTGATTTTCAGCCCACTCAAAGACCCAAGAGGTCTACGGAGCTTTGTCTTCACCGACAAGGTGAGTTAATTACTTTCTACAAGTATGAGTAAAGGTTAGTTGGACTGACAGTCATCACTGAGAGATTTGGAGACTTAAGTAGAACTTGTTTTTTCAGGAAGCTAAACCTAACTGGCTAACCTGTTGATTTCAAAACAGAAATGTACCTTTATCACCCATTCTGGAAATTATTCTTACTGTGTAACCCAAGACCAGGAGGACTGGGTCAGAGTCTTGGCTCCATAACATACCAGCTAAGTGACCTTGAACAAACCTCTTTCTTTGCTATGCCACAGTTTTCTCAGCTGTAAAATGAAGAAGGTAATAGTTCCTACTTTATGGATATTGTAAGAATTAAATGAGCTAACACATGTAAAGTACTTCCTTCCTGACATAATGCAAGTAATACACGTATATATCAACAATGATTATTCAACAAGGCTTTTTTGACTCTGTTCCTGAATTCATTCAAGCCTTGATTGTTAAGAATTTGTGACTGGAATTCTCTTCTGTCTGCCTTCTATTTGGGGCCTTTGAACACTGCCTCTCCCAGAAACCCAAAATAAATACTTCTCCAATCAGGAAAGCCAAAACATTCCAGTATTGGCACCTGACTTGTAAGCCATGTTTTTGTGTTTAAGTGCAGTTTTTGCACCTCTTTTTTTTCTTTTTTTAGTATTCTTTATTTGAGAATTGACGGGCTGATTCATATTTCATTTGGTCAGTTAAAGAATGCCGTAAATGTGGAATAATTAGGAATCAGTCAGGGTGCAATGTAACTGGGAAAAATCCCAGTTGTATAAGTTAACTCATGAGGATGAGAAGCAATGGGAAAAGAGGGAAGAGGTGCAAACTGATGAGTAAATCTACCTCTTAGACTAACCTCAGAATGCTTTTCTTCTTTTCTAATTTTGATTAAAGCTCATTGACAAAAAAAATGTATAATTAGAATTCAACAGTTTTGCTTATTGTACATGTTTTTTTAAAAGTTTGGAATTTTTAACTTTTCTTTCAAGTGATGTTGTTTGATTTGGCAACTAAACCTAGAAACCTATTCTTTACCCTTCATAAATATCTCTTGCTGTTTAATATTGGTAAATTTTCTGTTCTCTGTCATTTATCTATGTATTTTGCCTTTCTCTTGCAAATTTTCCTCTAATTGTATCTATTTCAATGTTTAAAGGTAAAGACTGAATTCTCAATCTTAAAAAAGAATCACTAATTTTCAGTCCAAAATTAGAGTCAATATCTAGATTTAATTTTTAATTTTCTTTATTTTTTTTGTTTCTTGAAAGAGCATGTATCCCTAAATAATTTTAGAGAATAAAAAATAAGTCACTCTTCTGCTGAAATAATTTTGATGTCCTTGTATTATCAGTTAAACTTGGAGAGTAGTTTCCAGAAATATTATAGTCTAAAAGTATAATAAATTTTGGGCCAGCCGAGTGGCGCGGTGGTTAAGCGCTGGCTTGGGAATCCAGCGGCCCCGGTTTGGTCCCACATATGAGGGCCAGTGACACTGCCCTCAAACATAAATAAATAAATAAATAAATAAATAAATAAATAAATGTATAATAATTTTCTACTGGTACAGAATGCCTGAAATTCTACTACACACACACACACTCACATACACACACACTCATACACAAACACACACACACACACACAAAATAAAACAAAAAAACACATTAAATCTTAAAACTAGTTGAAATACATTTCTAAACATTGGTTTCATGTAGAACATTTCCACTGATCACATGCAATTACCTTAGAAATTAACAACAAACAGATAAAATATAATCTTGGGAAATTTAGGAAATAAATTTTAATGACCTCTAAATTACAGAAGAAATAGTAATGAAAAAAAAAACTTGGAACTTAATAATAAAAAAACATTAACACTTGGCCACACAATTAATGTATTTCATACAGGGAAATTTGAACTCTACAATGCATATATCAGAAAAGAACAAAGACTAAAAATAATGAGAAAATATTTTAACTTAAGATTTTAGAAAACAAAGACAAAATAATTCCAAGCAGAATTTAATGAAATTGGAAGGAATTTTATTTGAAGTAAGAATCAACAAAGCCAGAGCATAGTTTTTTAAGTTCTGTAAAACAAATCTCTGAGAAGATCCGGGGGAAGGGGTAAGAGAAAGATAAATATCCATAGTCTGAGAAAGGATACATGGTAATAAGAGAATAATATGATATTTACTTTAGTCAAACTACAAGTTTTATTTCCAGATTTGAATGCCGATGGGAATGACAACTCACAGCTTTACCAAGCTGCCTTTATTTTATGTCCAAATTAACAAACATAGAATGCGAGAAAAAGATAAGGATACAAGCAGATACAGCTTACTTACGCTAATTCCTCCAGAATATGACCAATGCACCTGAATGAGTGAGAAATCCACCACGTGTTAGAAGACCAATTCAGAAAGCAGCTCCCTCTTATATTAGGTTGGAGGGATATCTAAGTCAGTGCCTAAGGGCTGCCATACCTATATACATCTGTGTTATACTTTTGCTTCTTCAAGTTTGCAATGAACATGGTCATGTCTTATGACAAATATAAACAAATTTGGGACAGTAACTTTGAAAATTTAAGGAAATGGAAATAACCTGGAAGATTATAACTTGCCAAAACTGACTCAATAAGAAATTAAAAAGATGTATAACCATTAAGGAACTTGATGCAGTCATTAAAAATTAACCAGGGCCGGCCGAGTGGCGCGGTGGTTAAGTGCTGGCTTGGAAAGCCAGTGGCCCTGGTTTGGTCCCACATATGAGGGTCAGTGACACAGTCCACAAAAAAAAAAAAAAAAAAAAAAAATTAACCATACCTGACCAGTTTACATGCAAATTTGACCAAACATTCAAAGAAGCAACAATTCTGATATATAGAAATTGTTCCAAAGAATAGAGAAAAAGAAAACTATCTCCTTCATTTTACAGTTAACATAATCTTATTACTATATTCAGAATAAATATAAAAGGGAAAAATGACAAACCAATTTCACCTATGTCTATAGATACCAAATCTTTAAGAAAATATATAACAATGAACAACATAAAATACAACCATATAAAGATCCCATTCATAATAGTTACAGTAAATCACTGAGGAATAAATGTAATATAAAAGATATGAGATCAATATAAACATTTTTAAGTTAGACGAAAATTTTAAAAGAAGATCTAAATAGATGTATAATGACTATAACATGCTTATTGATGAAAAGACTCAATATTATTGATATCTCAATTATTCCAAGAAATAATACCAAACAAACTAAATATACCAATCACTGTCCCAACAGAAGTTTTGGGAACTTAGTATGTAGGTTTTCATATTTATATTGAGGAGCAAAGGATCACGAATAACCAAAGCACTGTTAAAGGACAGTGTGGGGTATCTTTCTGCATAAAATATGAAAATTTATTATAAATTATGGTGTCAACACAGTGATAACAAATAACAAAAGTATGACTAGATCAAAAATGCTAACACAGAAACAGTCCCACACATATGGAAACTTGATAAATTTGTAGTGGAAAAAGACAAGAATGGCTGAAAGAGAGTTTATAACCAGAATTCACAAAATTCATGTGAATGGTAAAACAATGAATTAATTAACAAGCAAACAAACAAATATATGATAGTTAACTAACAAGTGAAGTTGATCAAAATAAGTGAGACAATGAATTAAGGTTTTTTGGCTGTCTGAATATCAATTTCCGCTACTAAATTTCCTCTTGACTTTTTGCAGTGTAAACACAGTCTGAAGACATTTTAAAGAAAGGAGGATGTTGTGAATAATTGACCTTTTCTCTGGGAAGGAAGTAGTGATATTTTCAAGCAGGTCACACAAAAGGAAGGTTACTTTTTTATCGAAAAGGGGGTAAAAAGCACCATGGAGAAATTCATTTTCTTGTCTAGGTAATTGGAAGTCTTATAGAGAAAACAAGAGGCATGGCACTTTTCAGGGAATAATTATGCTTGTTTCCTGAGTTTCAGTACTACCTCACATCATATCATATCAGCACAGCATTATGTGGAAAAACACATCTATCATCATCACCAAGATTTGGTCCATGGGCCCCTTGACCTTAATACAAGGTCAGCTGAACGAACTTCCAGGGGCAGTTTCCTTCAATCGAGTTCAGCCACATTCTGTCAGCTCCAAGTATTATAAGCCTCATAATCTGTTTAAAAGACAAAGCTGTATCCTGTAGCAGTCTGTAATAACAATGATTTTTCTGAATCTCTTGAACATGTTCTCAAAGAGTGAACATGCAAAACTGACTTTATCAGAGACACAAAATAAAGCTCCAATTAAAACTGTGCTGGAGAGGGAATGTTGGAGGGGTGATCTTCAAATCAAAATGTAAGCCTCAGAAGTAAGGAATGCTGCCATATGCTGCAGCATCTTAATTCTCATTCAGCGATTACAAAACATTGTTGGATAAACAAAACATTATTAGGAATCATTTCAGTTAGCATGGATATTAATGTTGAGATTAGATTAATTAAACTGATAAATCCCAAGCATGAATCAGAAACATCTAATAACATGAAAGAAGTCAAACTGTGAGATAGATAGTTCTGCCCAAAAGCTTTTCAAAGCTCCCATTGGCCTAGTGTGATTGCAAAATATATAGTTTTGAAGAAAAGGAAATAGACCAAATGCCAGGTAAGTATAAGGTTGTATAAGCCTGGCACTTGCCAGAAATGAGGCATTGGAACCAAGAATAGTTTGTCATGGTCAAAACAGGATGCGTAGTATATCTAGATGAGACAGACAGTTTCACTTTGACATTCAACCTAACAACAAATAATATTGTGTCTTATTGGCAAGTGCTCTGTGACTTCTTAATTGAATGCTATGTAAATGTCAGTAACTGACCCTTTACTAAGAGCAATGATCTAAGGGTCTGGAGACAGGAAAATTTAAATTATATCTGCAAATAAGAAAGAATGCGTGTTCTTTGGCAGTGAAGAATCCACTTTGAAAATATGCTGTGATATCCCAAGGCATATGCTAAATAACATACCAATAGAAAAAGAAAACAAAAGAATCACAGCTGATGACTGGAAATAAAGAAAGAGAAGAAGGCTAGACAGGAAAGACAGGCAATGGAGAAAGGAAAGAACAGTTGATTATTCTATAACTATTCTAGATAGTGGAAATATAGATCATAGCCCATGAAGATATATGTAACCCAGGGGGAACTTCCTATTTTATAAAGTCAATATGAATCCAAGAGACTGTTCATCTTGTTTTAAAACCCCAGTCTCATTTTAAAAATCTCAATCTCACAAATAAAATCAGAAATGAAACAGCAGAAGTTAAAACAGATATCACAGAAATGCAAAAGGACCATACAAGACTACTATGGAAAAACTATATGCCACCAAATTCAATAACCTAGAAGAAATGGACAAGTTCTTGGAAATATATAACCTTCCTACAATGAATCACAAAAAACTGGAAAATCTAAATAGACCACAACAGCAAGAAAATGGAAACTATTATTCAAAACTTCCCCGAAAACAAAAGTTCAAGACCAGATGGCTTCACTAGTGAATTCTACCAAACATTCAAAGATGATCTATACCTTTCCTTCTCAAACTCTTCCAAAACACTGAAGAAGGAACAGTACTTCTGAACTCATTTTATGATAACAACTTTACCCTGATACAAAAGCTTGGTAAAAATAACACACACACACACACACACACACACACACACACACACACACTAACTATAGACCAATATCTTTGATGAATACAGATGGAAAAATCCTAAACAACATACCAGCAAATCAAACACAATACATTAAAAAGATTATACATCACAACCAAGTAGGATTCATTCCAAGGGTACAAGAATGGTTCAACATATGCAAATTGATCAATGTGATACACCACATAAACAAAATAAAGGATAAAAATCATATGATCGAGCTGGCTGAGTGGCACGGTGGTTAAGTGCTGGCCTGGGAAGCCAGCGGCCCTGGTTCGGATCCCACATATGAGGGCCAGTGATACTGCCCTCAAAAACAAAACAAAACAAAACAAAACAAAAAAAACATATGATCATATCAGTAGATGCAGAAAATGTACTTGACAAGGTACAACATCCACTTATAATTAAAATACTTAATAAAATGGGTACAGAAGAAAAGTAACTCAATATAATATGTGCCATATATGACAAAAACCTCAGCTAATATTATACTTAAGAATGAAAACGGAAAGCTTTTCCTCTGTGATAGGGAAAAAGATAGGGATGGCCCCTATTATTTAATACAGTACTGGAAGTCCTAAACTGAGCAATCAGGAAAAGAAAATAAAGGCATCCAACTTGGATATGAAGAAATCAATTTGTCACTTTTTGTAGATGGAATGATTCTTTATATACAAAGCCCTAAAGACTCCACCAAAAAACTATTAGAAACAATAAACAAATACAGTAAAGTTGCAAGCTACAAAATAAATGTAAAAGAAGTCCATTGCATTCCTATGTACTAAAATGAAATTTTAGAAAAATAAACAAAACACACAATTCCTTTTGTAACTGCAACAAAAATAATAAAATATAGTAATACCTTGCTTTGTGAGCATAATTCATTCCAGAAGAAAACTACTCATATTACAAGACATCACTTGTTTACCATGTTAAAGTATACTTGATTTGTGAGCGTAATTAGTTTCAGAAACAAACTACTCATGTTGCAAGACATCACTCATTTACCAAGTTAAAAATGATTAGAAATGTTTGCTCGTCTTGGGGAACACTCGCAAACCAAGTTACTCACAATCCAAAGTTTTTACTGTACTTAGAAACAAACTTAATAAAGGATGTGAAGAACATATACACTGAAAACTATAATACAAGACATTATTAAAAGAAATACACACAAAATGGAAGAAGACACAAAAAATGGAAAGATATTCCATGTTTATGGACTGGAAGAATCAACATACTTAAAATGACCATATTACCCAAACTAATATACAGATCTAATACAATCCCCATCGAAATCCAAATGGCATTTTTTAAAATAAATAGAACAAAAATAATCAGATTTGTATGGGATCACAAAAGACCCGAATATCCAAAGCAATCCTGAGAAAAAAGAACAAGGCTGGAGGTGTCACACTCCCTGACTTCAAATTATAATACAAAGCCACAATAATCAAAACAGCATGTATTGGCAAAAAAATCAGACACATACACCAATAGAATAGAATTGAGAAACCAGAAACAAACCTACATATATAGACAGATAATTTTTGACAAAGTAGCCAAAAACATACAATGAAGAAAAGAAAGTCTCTTCAGTAAATGGCGCTGGGAAAATTGGAAAGCCACATGCAAAAGAATGAAGTTAGACTGCCATCTGTCACTATATGCCAAAATTAACTAAAAGTGAATCAAAGACCTAGAAATAAGACCTGAAACAATAAATTGCATAGAAGAAAATATAGATACTAAAGTTATGGATGAAACAATAAATTGCATAGAAGAAAATATAGATACTAAAGTTATGGATCTCGGGTTTGTAGAGGATTTTATGAATTTAACCTCAAAGGCAAGGGAAGTAAAATAAATGAATGGGACTATAAGAAATTTAAAAAGCTTCTGCATATCAAAAGAAACCATCAACAAAACAAAGAGGCAACCAACTGAATGGGAGAAAATATTTGGCAACATCTTCCATAAGAGGCTAATATTTAAAATACATAAAGAACTCATACAACTCAACAACAAAAGCAGACAATCCAGTTAAAAAAATGGACAGAGGTCCTGAACAGAGGACCTGTATGTCCAAGATGACATACAAATGGACAACAGATATATGAAAAGATGTTCAACTTCACTAAGTATTAGGAAAATGCATATCCAAACCACAATGAGATACCAGCTCACACCCATTAGAATTGTTGTTATCAACAACATAAGTAATAACAAATGTTGGAAAGAATGTGGAGAAAACAGGAACCCTCATACACTGCTGATGGGAAAATTGTAAATTGGTACAGCCATTATGGAAAACAGTATGGCGGTTCCTCAAAAATTTAAGAATAGAATTACCATATGAACCAGCAATCCCTCTCCTCTGTATCTATCCAAAAAATCTGATAACTTTTATCCATAAAGATATATGTACCGTTATGTTCACTGCAGTGTTATTCACAGCAGCAAAGACACGGAAACAACTGAAGTGGCCCTTCGATACATGATTGGATAAAGAAGATGTGGTACATATAGACAATGAAATATTACTTGAAATACTGTCATTTGCAACAATATGGATGGCTCTTGAGATTATCAAGCTAAGTGAAATAAGTCAGACAGAAAAAGTTGAGACCCATATGACTTCATTGATATGTGGGATATAAAAGTGAAAGCAACAAAAAAACACTACAAACAAACAAACAAAAACTCATAGACACAGACAACAGTTTAGTGGTTACCAGAGGGTAAGGGTACCAGAGAAGGGGTGATGGTAGAAGAGGGTAAATGGGGTCAAATATATGGTGACTGAAGGAGATGTGACTTCGGGTGTTGAACACACAATGTAATATATAGATGATATATTATATATTTGTACATGTGAAATATATTTTGTTAACCAATGTCTCCCTCATAAATTTAATATAAACATATAATGCAAAAATAAATTAAAACAAAAATCTCAGACTCTTTTGGAGGATCTTACAGCACAGGCAGATCTTACAGTGTCAAATTTACCTCTGAGAGATGTCCTGTGGTTTTTGTGCACTTTGAGAGTAAGTCATGGAACCATAGTTTTCTAGAGCCAGAAGGAAGCTCAAAACCATATGTCCTTTGCCCACTAGGGTTATTCATCTCTGGACCTATATGATATATGAATATATATATATATATATATATATATATATATATATATATATATACTATACACACACACATGCACACATATATATAAAATATACATACATATAATATTTTATTTACAGAGTTCTTTTAAAAGACTAGAGAACTATCACAAGAGTAGCACAATGGTCCTCATATATGATACAGCCACCTATATAAAAATCATTTTTTTTTCATTATATCTATTATTGATTCTAACCTTGGGAAAGCCTTCCTATTATCCTTCAAGCCCTGCTAAAAATGAGTACTTGGGGTGAAAAAAAAAAAAAAACCTACTAGTAATGCTCAGACTTCAGGAATAAATGATCTCCAAGATGCAATTAGCACAATCCTTCACCTGGGAGATGGCAAGGACTAAGAGAAAAGAAAAAAGTACCTAGGTTCAAATGATGATTTTTAGAATAATTTTCTGTTCCGGCCACATTTTACTCTAATGACCAAGCTAATCTAGTCTTGATTAGCATGACCATGAAAATAATTATCATTTATATGCGATTTTAAATCTTAAAGCCTTTGTTAAAATGTTCTTTCCTGCTCCAGGACATGCAATATTGACTAGAGTAATAAATTCATTATGGTGTTTCTGACTTTTTTCCTGAACTCTATAAATGTATGCCTTATAACATATCCAAGTGCCAATATTAAGACATAGATTGTGCATTAAATCTTTAATGCGTCTTTCTGGTAATTAATATCTTAAAATTTTAATATATATGTAATTTTGCTGTAATATGTGGAGAAGTATTTCTGTAATGCATACATATTGTAAACTTTTTACATAGAAAATTGTATTCTTCCTGGTCTTTACTATTTCTTCACTTATGTCACTCTTTTGTGTCTTCAAAGAAGGGTGAAAAAATCACTTAAACTTAAGTATTCACTGGCTATTTTGTCTTAAAGATAAAAAAATGTTTGTCTCACCAATTAATTACACTAGATAGATTCAGTTCTATTTTCTAAGCAAATGGCTATATTTATATCTTTTAATATCTTAGAATTATACCACCAATAGATTGATTTGAAATATTGAAACTATGAGCAGATTTTAATTTCATAAAATATATGCAATGATAAAAAAGGACTGATTAAAAGAGAGCAACTTGATATGATTTAGAAAGTGTTATATTCCTAAAGTTCTTTGTGAAAACCTAAAAATAAAACTACATAGATTCTATACTATAGGTGGGGGTGAGTCAACTGGCAAACATCTTCAGTCTTAATGAAGAAGATTTAAAGTAACTTCCACATCTGTGAACATAACATTTCCTCTTAACTCCAACTATCAGAAATTTACCAGAGCTAATTTATTACCATGATAAGAATCTGTCTAAGGAAAGCAGTCGTATGTTTTTGTCTAAATAATACAACTTTATGAAACTGTATGAGAATCGAGGTACAAAATAACTAAGCTCTTACATGTTCTAAATATGTTTGTCAATTTATTTTATTTTATTTTGCCTATTTTTTTTTAAAAAAGAGAAACAAAATATTACTCTTATAGAATACTAGTCTAAGATACACAATGCTTTGAGATGCAAAGAATACTAGTTGTCTGTTCCATTGTGTTTTTATGACTAAGGAAATATAGGTTAATGAGTGATTCTCAGATTGGGGAAGACTCACTTGGGGACTGTTAGAAGGAATAATAGTTTCTAGTATTTCATCCAGTGGGGGTGTAGGTTTAAAAGCTCTGGGGTGGAGTCTGAGAAACTATTTTTATCAAGCACTCCAGGTACTTTGGTATAAGAGCCCTACTTACCTGTATGTAGGATTCATGGGATAGTTGAAAAACGATAAAGTTCAAAATAAATTGACATGGAAAATGAGCCTTCATTCTGTTATCTCCTATGTACTTTTGTAGTATAGGGATGTCACTGTGACCCAATAAACCAAAACTTCTTCATCTGTAAAATGAGTATATTTGGAAAAACAAATGAGACAAAGTTAATATAAAGCACAGTAAGTAGGAAAGTATAATACAAATGTTGATTCTGATTGAGTATCTTCCTAGCATATAGTAGGTTAAAATTAGTGAATATATTGATAGGTAATGTGTAAATCATACATATCAGCAAAACTATTGATACCTTCACTTCTTTACTGATCTCTTATGCAAGGGGCGTTGTGTGATAATTAAAGGCTCACACTCTAATGTCAAATGTATTAGATTATACCCTAGCTCTTTCATTTCTGAGTTTGTAATATTGAATATATTACTTAATCTCTCAATGCTGTAGTTTTCTCATTTATAAAATTAGGATGCTAATAATATCTTACTGTATAAGGTTATTGTAAAGATAAATTAATCTTTACAAGATTATTGTAAAGATAAATTAAAGATAAATTATTCTATATTCTGAAGTATATAAGTAAACTATTGTTATTATTAATATTATTTTATTATGTATCAACTAATATGATAGATGCTGATAAGCAAAATGCATATTTTGGGGGGCCAGCAGAGTGGCACGTTGGTTAAGAGTTGGCTTGGAATGCCAGCTCTGAGTAGCAGGACTCCAGTTCAGATCCCACATGAGGGCCAGTGATACTGCAGCTAAGATGGTGAATAACAGCTCGACTTGGAGCTGGGCCCGTGAGTCGCCGGCGACGGTGTAGGCTGCAGTAGGGCTGCCTGGCAGCTGGCTCGAGCTTTCATGAACTGCTGTGAGCCGTCATGAATCGCCATCCAATGGTCAGCAAGTGACTGCCTCACCCAGGAAGAATGCAATGATAATACCAACATGGACCAGTGAAGTGATGTCCTCCACAACTAGACTGAAGAACAAAAGGATAGCAACTTCTCTGTTCCCCTTCCCTGATTCCCCAATGCTGTTCCCCTCCCTAAATTCCCCAATAAAATATATTTTTTTTAAATTGCATATTTTCCTGGACCTACAATGAAATACACTTATAAAGTTATAGAAAAACACATTATAACATTACAACTTTGACAGTGTTATCATGGAAAGCTACAGAGAGTTATGATTCCAAAGAAGTAGTACCTGACCTAGATTGAAGTTTGTGTAAGGCAGGAGAATGGGACTTTTCTTAGCTCCTGATACTTTATAAAGGATGAGAAAGAGTAACCCCCATGAAGGAGGTTGGTACACTCATAGGAGTGTTGCAAGTAAAAGAAGACATTAGATACAATCGCCATGAGCAGCAGTACAGGCTGATGATTATGCAGTGCAAAAAGAAAGTCATATGACCAACTGCAGAAACAAAATAGAGACTAATGTAATATAAAACGATAAAAGTCGGCTAAGGAAAAAGCATGGAAGCTCTTGAGGTCTTATGAGTACTGTGCAATAATATTTTATAATGAAAAGAAAATATAAAAAGAAGTGACTTGAAAAAATAAAGTGACTTGATTAGAATTAAAGTAAGTATCAAGAACAGATGAGAAAGGTAGAAATAAATGAGGAAGGCAAAACAAGTCTAAATCAGTATACATACAAAACCATTCCTAGAAACCAAATAAAACTTATCAGCATTAAAAGGATAAATAGACAATCTGTAAACATCATGGGAGACTCTAATGTACCTCTTCCACAAACAGATGAAAAGAAGATTATCATAGATTTGAAAAAATACAACTAGCAAATTTAATCTAGTTGACACATACATAAAAAAAATTAAAATAAAAAAATGCATTTATTTCAAGTATTCATACAACATTTACAAATTTTACCTTTTTCAAGGTTATTAAGAAAGCCTTAATAAAGTTCAAAAGAGTCACTGATTATGTGGTAGTAAGCTAGAAGTCCATACCAAAACGGTAACTAGAAAGTCCCTATTTTGAAATTGAAGAATTCAATTCTAAATGTCATGAGTCAAAAAAGTCATAAGAACATTTAACAATATTTTTATTAAAACATAATAAAATATGACACACAAAAATTTGATGGATATGATATAAGTTTGCTTATGAAAATAGTTATAGCCTAAAATGCACATATTTGAAAAGAAAGGCTTAGAAATCTGATATCCAAAGAGCCATCTTAAAAAATTTGAAAAATAATAATAAATTAAACCCAAATAAAATAGAAGAAAATAAAAAGAAACATATCAGAAATTTATAAAATAAAAATTAAATTATGAAATAGAGGTCAGTCAAAAGTTGGTTGACAGAGTGATAAGCAGCAGAGACACTCAGAAGAGCTAATGAAGAGGAAAGAGAAAAGAAAAAAGTTACCAATTTTATAAGCAAAAAGTATTTCACTACATATCCTAGAGATATTAAAAAGCTTCATGTACAATTTTAGAAACTTGAAAACGTGAATAAAATGGGCATATTCCTTGAAAACTACATCTTACCACAACAAATAAGAAGAAATAAAAAATAGGAATAATTCATTATCTATCTAGGCACTTTTCTGTATGTAAATTGAAAGAAAGAGAGAAAAAGAGACAGGAAAAAAGAAAAGTACTAAGATTCCCATGACTGAGTATGATACAGATACAGGAAGCTAAAGTTGGCATCTCTGTCTTTGAAATTGTGTCCAGCAGCAATCCAGACCAAGTAGACTTAATACATAAGCAGATCTGCTATCTTATAAAGAAAGCCCTTAAGTAAATTTTTAAATCAGTTGATAGGTTTGTTTCATTGTTGTAAGTCTATCCAGAAAAATAAATAACTTTAGGTCTTTCAGAGGATCTAAAATAAGAAATTGGTACATAAGACATAGAAAAGCTGAGAAGCAGATCAAGGACAGCCCAGACATTTGCGATACCCAAAAATAATGACTGGCTTTAAGACCAGAAGGACAATGAAAGAATATGGTATTATCAGAGCCCAGAGCCAGGCTGCCCAGCTGGTGTTGGGTATGAAGGAGATAAACCTGCTGCTTCAATAAGCAAAGAGAGAAGCGAGTAAATATCTTCTTTTTTCCCCTCATCACATATCACAGTTCCCTGGAAATCAAGGTAAATAAGACTGGTAAATCATGGGTCTTACCATCTAAAAGAAAGTCATGGGAGGGGAAAGCTCGGATCTGAGAGCAAACAGGGAGCTGGCTAGTATAGTAATCTAACTAAACTATAATGATTAAAGACCTAGAGTTGAAAAGCTAGCCTGCTCTGGATCTGCCTCTTGATAGGCATCCATGTAGGAGGGAACAAGGAATAGTTCTTTAAAACCATAATGAATTGATTGAGAGACAATGTGACTAGCGCAGGTTTTAGGTTTCCCTCTCGCTCTGCCACTTCCAAGCTATAGGACTTCTCCAAGTCTTAAATTTTTAATTCATAAACTGTGAATAGTAATATTTGCTTTACTGAGGAGGCACAAATAATAAAAAGGATAATGAATACATGTGATGAGCACAATGACTCAACTGACAGCTCATAATGATGGTGGCTTATAATATTATTAGAAATTTAAAAAATAATAAAAATGGTAGCTTAAAAACAGCTGTATAAAAATCTTGCTTTAACCTTTTTTCTATATTTAACAGTATTATTTTATTACCATAATTCATTAATTCTAGATAACAGCAAATGTAATATATGTTATTATTTTATACACCTCTGAGAAAGAAAAACCCTCAGCTATGATACACAATATTTCATTATCTTTCTCATTGAATCATGTGTCATTGGAGGTTAAGCAGCTTCTGTTCAAAGTCAGCAGGAAGTATTTTAAAAATGATATATGATGCCATATAACATAGCACTGCACAATGCATGGGTAGGTCATACCAGCCTCTTGCTGCTTTGAAACTTTTCATCTGTTCCATGGGATCATCAATTTCTTCTGCCTTCACTTGTTCTGCATAATATGTGGTAGATGATATTTTTGCATGTATCTCTCTAACAAAATTTAAAATATCCTCATCTATTTACCAATCAACTAAAACTAAAATGCTCCTGTAAAGCAAAGAAAATGATAAACAAAATGAAAAAGCAATCTATGGAAGAAAATATTTCAAATCATATATCTGACAAGGTGTTAATATCCAAAATGTATAAACAACTCTTACAAATCAATACTACAAACAAACAAACAAACAAAAACAAAACAAAGAAATGAAAACCAATCTGATTTAAAAAGAAGCAGAGGATATGATCAGATAATTTCCCAAAGAAGACATATAAATGACCAACAGGTACATAACATTATTAATCATCAAGAAAATGCAAATCAGGACCCAACAAGTGGCACATTGGTTAAGAATTGGCTTGGGATGCCAGCCCTGAGCATCAGGGCCCTGGTTTGGATCCCACATGAGGGCCAGTGATGCTGCGCCCTTTACAACTAAGAAGGTGAATAACAGCTTGGCCTGGAGCTGAGCTGCCGAGAGTTACCAGGGGAGGCATAGGCTGCAGTGGGGCTGGCCGGCAACTGGCGTGAGCGTTCGTGAGCTGCTGTGAGCCACAATGAGTGAGCTTCCAAAGCCCGAAAGTGACTGCCTCACCCAGGAAGAGAGCAATGATGATACCAACATGGGCCAGTGAAGCGACGTCCCCCACAACTAGACTGAAGAAGAAAAGGATAGCAACTTGTCTGTTCCCCTCCCCTGATTCCCCAATAAAATCTTAAAAAAAAAAAAAACAAATCAAAATCACAATGAAATAGCACCTCATACCTGTTAAAATGGCTATTAACAAAAATACAAGAAATAAAAGTGTTTGCAAGGATGTGGAGAAAAGAGAATCTTATGTACTGTTGGTGGGGATGTAAATTGGTGCAGTCACAATGAAAAACAGTATAGAGGCTCTTCAAAAAATTAAAAATAGTGCCAGCTGAGTGGCACGGTGGTTGAGCACTGGCTTGGGAAGCCAGCGGCCCCGGTTTGGTCCCACGTATGAGGGCCAGTGACACTGCCCTCAAAAAAAAAAATAAATAAATAAAAATAAAAATAGAACTACCATATGATCCAGAAATTTCATTGTGTAGTATCTGAAGGAAGCAAAGTCACTATCTTCAAAAATATCTGCACCCCATGTTCATTATAACATTATTTACAATAGCCAAGACATGGAAACAACCTAACTTTCCGTGGATGGATGAATGGATAAAGATATGAACACACACACACACACACACACACACACACACACACACAATGGAATATTATTCAGCCCCTAAAACGTAAGTCCTGCTATTTGTGATAACACGGATGGACCTTGAAAACATTATGCTAAGTAAAATAAGTCAGACAGAGAAAGCTAAGTACTATATGATCCCACTTAAATGCAGAATCTTAAAAAAAAATTTTTCACACATAGATACAGAGAACACTTCAGCTGCCAGAGGCAGTACTGGGAGGTGGGCCAAAATGGGTGAAGGTGGTCAAAATGTTCAAACTTTCAGTTATAAGATAAATAACTCATAGGGAGTATATAATGTACAGCCTGGCGACTATAGTTAACCATTCAGCAGGTCCCCAAATAATGTTGTTTCATTCAACATTATTTGGTTGTAATGTTGATGAGATGCCATAGGAACTTAACTCTTGCTTAACCAATTAGCCTATGGTAATATTGGCTTAATTATGCATCGTTTCCCTGAAAGTCACAGAACCTACAGACAATGCAAAGTGAGGACTCACTATAATGTATTGCATATTGGAAAGTTCGTAAGAGAGTAGATCTTAAATGTTCTCATCACCAGAAAACAAAATTTGTAACTATGTGTGGTAATGGATGTTAATTAAAATTTTAGTAATCATATCGTAATATATATATATATATATATATATATATCAGATCATGATGTTGTACACCTAAAACTGATAGAATGTTATATGTCAATTAGATCTCATTAAAAAATTTTTTAAAATAAAAGGAGGTGACTTGGGACAAAAAGATTCTTCTTTTCTTGAGTATTGTTAAAGATGTGCATGCTGCTTTGCAAGAAAATCTAGAATTGCGGTCATTTCTTTCAAGGCAAATATTTCTTTCACTCAAATCCAATTAATGTCACACTGCACTCTTTCAGGAACTTTCAGTATACAAAATAATTTTTTGTCAAAAAACTAAGTTGTAAAGTTCTTAGAGTGATTTCAAATGTCAACTAAACCCCAAACAATTTATTGTTAAAATTTTAGAAATTCAATTTATGTAATGATAGTATAAACAAATACAATCAAGTTAACACACCATGTCATGGCTGTTATCTGGTCAACAGCAGTTGTAAAATAGGGATTACAAAATACATCCTAATATCAAATGTAATTCTTAGAATCTATAGAACATGATCATATTTACTTAACTTCTAAGTGAAATTATGGGGGAGTGCAAAGGATAGAAAATAAAGAAAAGGGGAGTTGAGTAAAGAATCTGCCATTGGAAAAATCAATTTTTAATACACAGAAAATTTGTAGTACCTATTTAAGTGTTTACCAAAACCCAGAAAACATTTTCAATATTTAACTATTGGATGTTTATAATTTATACCTTACCAGAGAAATAGAAGGTCTCTTTGTATTAAACAATAATTTTAACCATAAATTTTATAGAGTATTTTTCTAAAATCAGCAATTCATTTCTGTCAAGTTTGGTTGAAAAACTGCATATTACAGTATAACTGGGATAAATAACTGTTAAAACGTTTTACTTTAATGGAATCATTTATGTCATTATAAACTAAGGAAAAGGAAACAACACACGAGCAGTATTTGCTCAGGAGTAGTGAAAAGCCATGAAGATTTTAAAATTAAACTTAAAGTAGGCATTAAAAAATACCATCAAGGCAAAGAATTATCTGAGATCTAAGATGTGTGGAGGAATATGATGACTCATGGAATTAATATTATGTTTCTAACAGTACTTAATATAGCATCGAATTACATTTTTAAAATATCCTTTACAGTCCTAGTTAAATCATGCAACACCCCTGAGAGATGAACCAATGCATTTATCTCTAGCTTATACAGGAAGAAAAGATTCAATAATTAGCTATTTTCAGAGGACCACAGATAGAGACTGGTGGAGATAAAATTAACTAAGTAGCTGGTGGCTTTTATCTGAGTTTGGTTCATTCTGACTTCAGTGACATTAAACAGAAGTTGTTACACCTCCAACGTAGCTGTAGCCACAGTCTGACAGATAGTAATGATGGAAGATAGATTAAATCAACCTGAAGCAGAGCATGAAAACTTGGGTTATGATTCACAAAACAAAGTAAAATTTCAGTGGGGGTTCCAAGGGAAGGGATATTAGCAGAGGCCCTGGCCTTTGATGTAGATTGTTATATTCAAAGCCAGAAGCAAAAGTATCAACAACAACAACAAAAAAAAAAGAAAGAGAGAGAGAGAGAGAGAGAGAGAGAGAGAGAGAGAGAGAGAGAGAGAGAGAAAGAAAGAAAGAAAGAAAGAAAGAAAGAAAGAAAGAAAGAAAGAAAGAAAGAAAGAAAGAAAGAAAGAAAGAAAGAAAGAAAGAAAGAAACCATAGCATCTGGGAGCATAAGAATCAGATATAGATGAAGATTTAATTTTTCTGAGTTTCCAGATATAACTAAGAAGCTATTCATTTTTTTTATTTTTTATTTTTATTTTTTTAATTAGTTTCAGTACAACACAGTGCAATAGTTATACATTTTACCCCTCAAAGTGATAACCCCCCACCCCCAATTCACCACCCCACTCACCCCCCATATCATATATATCTATTACTCTTCCTTTGACTCTTCCACAGTATAATCCACATCCTGTGACTATCTATATATATTCAATTACAGTAGGTATACCACCTCCGCTTTAGTAATACAGTGCAGTGATCAAACCTCTACTCCATCCATGAAATGGTCTCCCTAACAAGACCTATGACCATCTGACATTCCACAGAATATTTACAACATTATTAATTATATTCCCCAAACTGTTTTTCCTATCCCAGTGGCAACATTGTAGTTGCCTATTTTTGCTGTCTAATCCCTTCCCCTTCTCCCTCATCCCCATTCCTCTCCCAATTAGCAACCCTGATTTTTCCTCTATATCTATGAGACAGTTTCTGTTTACTTTGCTCATTCATACAGTTTTTCAGATTCCACATATGAGTGAGATCATATGGTATTTGTCCTTCTCTGACTAACTTATTTCACTCAACATAATAGTCTCTAGGTCCATCCATATCATTACAAATGGCACGATTTCATTCTTCCTTATAGCGGAGTAATACTCCATTGTATAAATATATCACAGTTTCTTAATCTAGTCATCTACTGATGGGCATTTTGGTTGTTTCCAAGTCTTAGCTATTGTAAATTGTGCTGCTATGAACATAGGGGTGCATAACTTTTTTTGAATAAGTGTCTTGGTTTTTTCAGGATAAATACCTAGGAGTGGAATTGCTGGGTCAGACGGTAGCTCTATTTCCAGTTCTTTGAGATACCTCCATACTGACTTCCATAGTGGCAGCACCAATCTGCAATCCCACCAACAGTGCAGCAGGGTCCCCTTTTCCCCACAGCCCCACCAGCACTTGTTGTTTGTTGATTTGTTGATGATAGCCATTCTGACTGGAGTGAGGTGGTATCTCATGGTGGTTTTTATTTGCATTTCCCTAATGACCAGTGAGGTTGAACTTTTTTTCATATGCCTGTTGGCCATCTGTATGTCCTCTTTAGAGAAATGTCTCTTCATATCTTCTGCCCATTTTTTAATTGGGTTATTTGTTTTTTTGGTGTTGAGTTTCATGAGTGTTTTATAAATTTTGGATATTAGCTCCTTATCAGATATATCGTTGGCAAATATATTCTCCCATTCAGTAGGCTTCTTTTTTGTTTTCTTGATGGTTTCCTTTGTTGTGAAAAAACTTTTAAGTCTGATATAATCCCATATGTTCATTTTTTCTTTTACTTCCCTTGCCCATAGGGATGTATCAGTAAAAATATTGTTCCGGGTAATGTCTGCAAATGTACTCCCTATATTTTCTTTTAGGATTTTTATGGTTTCAGGTCTTACATTTAAGCCTTTAATCCATTTTGAATTTGTTCTTGTATAAGGCATAAGGAGATGATCCAGTTTCATTTTTTTGCATGTGTCAGTCCAATTTTCCCAGCACCATTTATTGAATAGACTATCTTTACTCCAGTGTAAATTCTTGCTTCCCTTGTCATAGATTAACTGTCCGTAAATGCCTGGATTCATTTCTGGGCTCTCTGTTCTGTTCCACTGATCCATGTGCCTGTTTTTATGCCAATACCAAACTGTCTTGATTACTGCGGCCTCGTAGTAGGTTTTGATGTCTGGTAGCGTGATCACCCCAACTTCGTTTTTATTTCTCAGAATTGCCGAGGCTATTCTGGATCTTTTATGATTCCATATAAATTTTAGGATTATATTTTCTATTTCTGTGAAAAATGCCCTTGGTAGTTTGATAGGAATTGCATTGAATCTATATATTGCTTTAGGCAGTATGGACATTTTAACTATATTAATTCTTCCTATCCATGAGCATGGTAGTTGTTTCCATTTATTTGTATCTTCTATGATTTCTTTCTTCAGTGTCTTATAATTTTCTGAGTACAGATCTTTCACTTCTTTGGTTAAATTTATTCCTAGGTATTTTATAGTTCTTGATGCAATTGTAAATGAGACAGTTTTCTTAATTTCTCTTTCCATTCGTTTATTATTGGTATATGCAAATGCCACTGATTTCTGAACATTGATTTTATATCCTCCTACTTTACTGAATTCGTCTATCAGTTCCAATAGTTTTTTGATGGAGTCTTTGGGGTTCTCCATATACAGTATCATGTCATCTGCATATAATGACAATTTTACTTCTTCCTTGCCAATTTGGATGCCTTTTATTTCTTTTTGCTGTCTGATTGCTGTGGCTAGAACTTCCAGCACTATGTTGAATAAAAGAGGAGAAAGTGGACAGCCTTGTCTTGTTCCTGATCTTAAGGGGAATGGTTTTAGCTTTTCCCCATTGAGTATGATGTTAGCTGCAGGTTTATCATATATGGCTTTTATTATGTTGAGATATGATCCCTGTATTCCCACTTTGCTAAGGGTTTTTAACATAAATGGCTGTTGGATTTTGTCAAATGCTTTTTCTGCATCTATTGAAATGACCATGTGATCTTTATCCTTCATTTTGTTGATGTGGTGTATCACATTAATTGATTTACGGATGTTGAACCAGACTTGCGCACTAGGGATGAATCCCACTTGATCATGATGTACGATAGAAGCTATTCATTTTCTAATCACTACAACGCCAGTATTGAAAGGACTAACAAGGAAGCTTTTATTGAATAGAGTTCTCACTCATACTGTGACAGACTGGAAAAGATACAGTTTTTCCTTCTTAGAATATGTTAAAATATCTAAGGCTGAATCTCTTCCATTTCCCCAAGTCTCTCTCAGTTTGCTTCATTCTGTTTATGTCTAATCTTGTTCAATCATACGGGAGATCACACATAAATTAGAGCTAGGTTTACTAATGGATTAATGCATAAAAATATGTGTTTATTTAACATATAACCATTTGCATCTCAATTATATAGTGATTAATAAAGCAGTCTGGTGTAGTCAAAGCCCTGTGAGAAAAAAGGTGAACACAGATAAGGTATGGATCTCTGGAGGACCATACAGACTAGTGAAGAAATTGCATCTACAAATATCTAATCATAATAAAATTGAATAAAGTATGCGCTAAGTAGTAGTCAAAATATTATACTATAGCAATCAAAAAGGGAATAATTAATTGCAGTTAGAGAGATCACTGTCATTGACAGCTTTTCTTAGGAGATAATATTTAAGTCCCCTTTGAAGGATTTCAATAAATAATGTAGGGGAAATCATTTCAAAATGAGAGACTACATGAGGAAAGGCAAAAGACTTGGAAGGTTCATACTAGTTTTGAAAAATGAGTTTTTCAAAAGGAGTTTTTCACATGTAATATAGGTTACAAGGAAGAATAATATGCTACAACTTGTTTAAATTTCTGATGTGTTAGCTGATTACTTTGGTTACTTGCAGTTGGCTTTGTGTTATATATTCTGTTTGTTCTTAAATGTAGACTGTGGTTGAGGTTACTTGTCATTTGCCAAAATCTATTCTCTCTTGCAGCATTTTTTTTTTCTAATGATGGATCACAATATAGTCCATTCCACATTCTTTTCTACCATGTGACATTGCCATACCTCAAACAAGGGGTGGAGTCTTCTTTCCCTCCCATTGACTCTGAGCTGTCCCTATGTCTCACTTGTATCCATAGAATATGGTGGAGGTAAGGCCATATGGCTTCTAACAGGATGTCAGCAAAGGCCATCAAGCCTCTGCCTCATTCTTCTAGAACAATCCTTCTCAGAATACTCCTTCCTGGAACCTAGCTGATATTCTGTGAGCAGTCCAAATGCTATGGATAAGCGCCATGGAGGTACTCAGGGTGACAGTATCATGTGATCCCAGCACAAATCATCCCAGTCCAGGTATCAGACATATGACTGAAAAAGCTGTTTCAGCCTCCCTCTCTAGTCACCCCCCGGCAGTGGAGTCTACTCTGTTGAAGTCCCAGACATTATGGAGCAGAGGGTAACTTTTCCTGGTGTAGCCATTCTGCTTTAGTGATTTAGTGACTATCTGTGACCATAATACAATAATATTTTATGGCACAAAGTTTGGAGTGCTTTATTATGAAGCAATGATAACTAGGATACTTTTCTTTACTGAGTAAGAAAGTTACAGACATATTCATGGTTGTCCAATTAGTCTCTATATTTTATAGCCTCCCTTGCAACTTAAGGGGGGCATGAGATTAAGTTTTAGGTGATGGAATATAAACAGAAATGATATATGTACTTCTAGGCCTGTCCCATAATATCCTGCAGCAAACTGCTATATACTCATGGACAGTTCTGTGACACAACTTAAATCATGGATTAAGAATAATGCCCTTTGAGACAACAAAGAAATAAGATAGTAGAGACCTATGACTTTGAGTGGTGCTCTACTTAGACTATTGTAAGAATGAAATAAATATGTATTATTTGAGGAATTCTTTGTTGTAGCAGCATAATCTTAAACTAAGATTATGTGACAAATGCAATAAAGGATTCCTTCATTTTCTCCTCTAAAATGGAGACTAAAAGGCAATGCAAATGGTAACATAGAATTTTGAGATAACTGGCTTCAGCCATTGTTTGGACACTGTTTCTCAGTATTATATGGAAAGATGGCAATGAGTGTAAAGGGATTGGAGAGATTAAATTTAAAATGCTACTCTCAAGATAAGCCTTGATCTAACCTCAAACAATTTGAAAATAAGTTCAGTAAAAAGATGGCATAAGAATTTACTATTTCCAGTAGTATTAAGAGCTTGCTGTACACTTTCAATCTCAACATAATGGAGTAAAATTCTCTTCACTTTCTCCACCTAAGGAAATGATAAATACAAGCAAAAACTAACTTTAATAAAATAAAGAGGCATTTACAAATCTGAATATATATATATATATATATATATATATATATATATATATATATATTGAAAAGAGATGACAATTAAATAGCTAGAAAAGAAATGGAGAGTGAAGTCTATGTATAAATGGGCTTGGAATATAGTGCATTGCACCTCAAAATCATGATAGGTTTTGGGAAGTGGAAGAAAAAGTCACAGAAAGTGGGGGATAAGAGGAGAACTAAAAACTGGAGGATAATTTGGAAATTTGTGTTAAGAAAATTGAACCCCTTGCTCCTTACTCTGGCCTCTAGAAATTCGGGGACTGTCTAATCCTAACGCATACCAGAGACAGTAAACCAGGGACTCTGGACTGCAACCTCTGCAACATCAGTCCGCTTTTCCACCATTTCCAGTACCTATCAGTCAGGTCTATAATCCCAGGTAGAATACTGTAGAATACTGAAAATGCCAACAGCCACGTATAGAATACTAGAAGGTTCCTTTCTCTAGAAAAACTAAATGCCCAGAACAAAGATATTGGGTTGTCAGAAAAGTCATGATGTATTTTTTCTGTGTTTTTCATTGCAACAATGCGTCATGACATTTCCGACAACTCAATATGTATCTATAGCAATATATGTCTATATCTATTCTTTCTGCTTTAATGACCTACAATCTGTACACAGCAGAAAATGATGTTTTATACCACAAAGTTTGGAGTGCTTTATTATGAAAAACTAACAACTTTATATACATAATATATAATATATAGATGAGGATATATATATATATATATATATATGAATATAAATAAAGGAATATAAATATATATATGAATATAAATAAAGGAATATATATATATATATATATATATATATATATATAGTTTCTATTCAAAATCCAGGCATCTATCCATTATATATAGTGACTTCCACCAAGCCACCATCCTCACCATGTACACAGATTCCGATACGCATTTTAATGTCTCATTCTTAAATATAAAAGAACAAAACCAAAGTTTACAATATATCTTACGTTTATATTTGAATAAAGCTATACAACATAAAAGAAGTCAAAATATGACAGAAAGATTCAAAGGAAACAAAGTAAAACATTATGAAATTATTACTTATTCTCATACAATGAAGATAATATATCCATTAAAAAGAAGATGCTATAAAGAAGGAACAGTTAGAAAAGAAATATTTTGGAAATTAAAAATATAATAGCCATTTTTTGACTAAAAAATAATTACAGAACAGAAGTAAATATAACATGAGACAAAAATACAGACAAAAGAGAAAAAAAAACAAAACATAAAGGAAGCATCAATCCAGGAGATTCAACATCTGACTAACATGAGTGTCAGTATGAGACATAAAAAAACAATGGAGAAAATATTGCCAAGGGAATATAAGAGCATTTCATAGAATGTTAAGATATGAGACTACATATTTCAAAACCTCATTAAAGCCCCCAAAATAAATTTTAAAAGACCTAAAAGAAGGCAAAGTACCAGAAATTCCACAAGACCAAAAAAAAAAAAGAATTTATACCTTTGTAAGAGGAAAAAAAAAGTTACATATAAGTGTAAAGAATCACAGTGACTTCAGAATTTCCAACAAAAATGTTGACAACCAGAAAATTTACCTTCAAAATAGCATTATATAACTGTACAGAAGAGCAATAAAATACAAGACAATTTCAAACTGTTAATGTTTAAAAAAATGCATTTTCCATGTAACCTTCATCAGGAAGTTCCTAGATGAAGAGGAAGCAATCTAAGAAAGAAGAAATAAGATAGAGTTACTAGAAGAACCAATACAGGATGCATGAGAAAAGAATTTCCAGCTCAATAGCAGAGGCAAGTCTCAGGCAATAAAAAGCTAAAGAAGGAGCTTTTCTAATGGGAGCAGTAGGTAGGCTCCGGGAAGTACGTTTCCAAAGGAAAGAAAAAAACAACAAAGGACTGATAAATTCGGTTAACTATTTGGACCACATATTTGGATGTAATTTATGGAACTGGAAATGAGTATGGCAAGTGTCAATCAAATTTTCTAAGGAAACTAAGCAAGTTAAATTTAAAAAAATGATTAAACCTTAGAAAATAAAATTTTATGTTAAAACAAAATATGATAAGCCCATATACCTTGACTCAGTAGTGAATAATATGTACATAATCATAATGAAAACACTATGTATTTAACAAAAGTTGAGACATAAATATGTTAGGACAATGTGGAAAGAATGAGAGTCAGGGTTGAGAGGCACAAGAAAGTGGTTTTATATTTTATTTTTGTTTTAAGCTGTTAAAGAACATTAGATTTTTTTAAAAAATATTTTACACTTAAATTATTTGCAGTTAGTCTTTTAATTTAAAAATAAAAATCAATATAAAAATAATTAACTAGAATATCCTGTGAATGAATACTTACATATTTATCTCTTCCATTTCAAATCTTCAATGAATTTGGGTTCACACAAACACATACACATACGCTGCATTGTACAATAATGGGGAGACAAACTGAATCACTGAGATGTCTCTGGAAGTTATAATATAGATGGATTCTAAAGTAGGCTTCAAACTACCTTCCCTTTTTTTTTGAAGCTTCTCTTATCAAGAGTTGGCATCAATTTCTGCACTCCTTGATTTTGAGGTAGCCATACAACTTTTTCTGGCCAATCAAAGTTTTATGAAGCCTGGGCCTCACCAGGTTTTATGCGTTTCTGCTCTTGCTCTTGGGACCCTGCCTTCTGGACTAGCTTGCTGAAGAGTGGGAGAGGACATGGCAGGGAGCAATCTCAACTGAACTCTCTTAGACCAACCAGCCCCTACTGGTGAAGAGCTAACTCCAGGCACATGAGTAATCTCAGCCAAAATCAGCCAAGTCTGCTACAGATCATGAGAACTGTACCCAGCTGACTCTACGTCTTGAAAGAATAGAAAATGGTTGTTGTTTTTTTTTTTTGAGGGCAGTGTCACAGGCCCTCACATGTGGGACCGAACCGGGGCCGCTGGCTTTCTAAGCCAGTGCTTAACCATCGCGCCACTTGGCCAGCCCAGAAAATGGTTGTTTTAAGCCACTCAATTTTGTCATAGTTTGCTACACATAAAATGGTGAGAAACCCCAACAGAGATGACAAACCCTTGATATAACACAGGTGAAAGGCAGCAAAATTGAATTCCCCTAGGAAGATGCTGAAATTACCCCAAATTACAGGCACATGGAACTGAAAGAAGGAATAGGATGTAGTTGGATCAGTGAAAAAAAAATAACTAAAGGACAATGGAATGTGTCATAGTCAGATCAGAATACTATAACAAAATACCATAGAATGAATGGCTTAAACAAGAAAACATTTATTTCTCACAGTTCTGAAGGCTGAAAGGTTGAAAAACAAGGTGCCAGCAGGTTTGATGTCTGATGGGAACCCTCTTTCTGGTTAGCAGAGGGCTGCCTGCCTGCTATACCCTCACATGGGAGAGAGAGAAGAGGAAGAGAGAGAAAGTAAGAGAGAGAGGAGAGAGAAGAGAGAGGCAAGAGAGAGGAGAGAGGGGAGAGAGAGGAGAGAGATGAGAGAGGATAGAGGGGAGAGGGGAAAGAGGGAAGAGAGATCAAGAGATCTGATCTCTTCCTCTTCTAACGGCATTCATCACATAATGGGACCTCCACCATCTTGATCTCATTTAAACCCAATTTTTGCCCAAAGTCCCCATTGCCAAATACCACCACACTGGGAGTTAGGGATTTAAAATATGAATGGGGGCGGGGGACACAAACATTCAATCCATAGCTGAATGGTTGTGTTAGTCCCAAGATCAGTGTTGTTAATACCTGTATCTGCCTTCAAGATATAGCCCAATAAACAGCCCATGAAACAATTATGGGAGTAGTTATTGGGATCACACAAGACAGTGGAGTATAAAATTGTTCAGTGTTTCTGTAGGCCAATTTTATCTAAAAAATCTACCTTTAAAATGTATTCAGCAGATGTATACACACATATATTCACAGAAACAGTTTTAGTAATAGGTGAAAAATAGGGGAAGAGGAAGGAAGGAAGGAAGGAAGGAAGGAAGGAAGGAAGGAAGGAAGGAAGGAAAAGAAAATATAAATGTGAGTTAAAAATGTGTTAAGAAATATGTGTACTACATAAAAGGATGCCAATGATTTATTTAAGTTTAAAAAATGGAAGATACAAAATTGATAATACAAAAAATAGAATCTATTCCATAATAAGGTAGTTCAGTAAAGATAAAGAGATTAAGAAATACAAATTGGTAGTTACAAAATAGTCATGGGGATGTTAAGTACAGCATAGAGAATATAGTCAATAATGTTGCAACAACTATCCATAGTGCCAGGTGGGGACTAGACTAATTGGGGGATCACTGCATAAATTATATAAATGTCTAATCACTATGCTGCACACCTAAAACTAATGTAAAATAGTATTGAATATTAACTGTAACTGAAAAAATTACTTTCAAAAAATAAATAAATAAAAACATCCTGGAAAAAAAAATACATCAGTTTCTAATTAAAATGATATCTAAAAATAATAAAAGGATGCTGATAATTTATTGGAGTTTAGAAAAGGAAACTACAAAATTGCTAATATACCGAATGGAATCTATTCTGTAATAATGCAATTCAATCAAAAATAACTTAAAATTTTATGTGCATATAATTACTCAATTTCCTGAAGCCAAGAATTTCAAGAAGGACCACTGATTTAATAATAATGGAGAATTGGGGGCAAAAAAAGAAAATACCACATTAAAGGTAAAAAAAATATTTCACGTATTGAAATAGCATCAATTTAACCACATAGTTAGGCATTATTTTCTTTTTCAAAATCATGACAAGATTGAATCCAGGCATAAGTTCAGGTTCCGCTGATTCCTCTGACTCGCCTTGGGCCATCAGAAATCACGCATAGAGGCATGTCAATTTTTCATAACCTCTGCCCCCAAATTCAACTTTTTTTTCAAATTTAGGATTGATATTTTAATTTCAAGACCTATCAAGAAAAACTAGAACTTATTTAAAATAACATTTGACTAAATCATATTGCACGTGTTTTAAATTTTATTTTTTTAATGGCAGTTTAAACCTTTTCTCTTAAATTTTAGCACTTATGAGTATGTGAAGAGAAAACAGTTGGAGGAAAACATGCCTAGTATTAACAATAGCTGACCTGGAAGAAAAGTAATGGGAAAGGGTTAGGGGGTGGCTAGAGTTTCACTTTTTTAATATACTTTTAAAATTTATAATATAATATACTTTTAACAATATGTTTTATATTATTTAAATGCATTTTTACAATATGCCTAGAATAATTAATACATAATTTTCAAATGAACTTAAATTATCAAATAGGATAAAAATAGTCTTCATATATGGAAAGGAAAAAGGAAAATGCAATTTAGAACATGTGATAATGTCAGAGACAATGGCAAGCATAACCATTTCCAAGAACTTTAAAGTGGAAATTTTTTAAAATGACTAAATGATTTGTGGTGTGGAGACTCTTAAGACCTTAACCCAAACAACTGATTCCTCTTTTATGACATTAAAATACTTAAAAAAAAAAAAAAAGAAACATAATCAATATCTAAAGATGCATTATAAGAAATTTGGAGAAAAACATAGATGAAAAAAATAGGTAATATCAATTTGCCCTCATAGGGTCATGTAATAGTGGAATCAATATGCTGAAAATTTATAAATTTCCCATATCCAGAAAGAATATTTTCATAATTCTTTTATTCTCCCAAACCCAGCTCCTGTGGCTAGGAAAATTGAAGCAAAGGAATATTTCTCCGAAAGGCTCTTTCCACTCTGTGTTTTGCTCCCATATGACCCATCTATTGTACTTCTGCGTATTTATTTGAAAAATACAAAAACAATAATTTGAAAGGATATATGCACCCCTATGTTCATAACAGCATTATTTACAATTGCCAAAATATACAGACAATCTATGTGTCCATTGACAGATGAGTGGATAAAGAAGATGTGTGTGTGTGTGTGTGTGTGTGTGTGTGTGTATGTGATGTAATATTGCTCAGCCATAAAAAGATGAGATTTTTCCCATTTGCAACAATGAGGATGGCCCTTAAGGGTATTATACTAAATGAAATACATCAGACAAAGACAAATACTGTATGATTTCACTCATATGTGAAAAAAAAAGCATACAAACAAAGCAAAATAAAAACATCTCATAGATGCAGACACATATTTATGGTTATCAGAGTGGAAGGTAGTGGAAGGGAGGGTGAAATGAAAAGGGGTCAATTGCATGGTGATGGATGGAAACTTTAATGGCGAGAACACTGTAGTATATACAGATGTCAAACTATAATGTTGTACACCTGAAACTTGTGTAATGTTATAAACCGACATAACCTCAGTTTTAAAAAATTGCAAAGATATTAATTTAAAAAGAGAGCAAATTATAAGTAACATAGAAATGTAGTAATAAGACTTTTCTATAAAGAATTTCTTCAGAGACAGATCTATCTATCAATCACAAACTATCCTCTGTATATACAATGATTTGTAAAGTACCATTCTCATTATAAAGAAAAACAGACCTTAGATGTTTTCATTTTTAGATACTAGCATTATAAAAGCCTTTCAAAGTGAACAGACATGGGCACTGTCCTAGCAGTACCATTACTAGAATAATATTCAGGTACTATATTAGTAATAAAGACTAGGAATAAAATTTCTCAAATGTATGGTTTAATACATTATTTTGATGGTATTTGTGGCTTAAAACAGGGTTATAAAATTAAGATTAAAGGAGACCAATGACAATAAAAAAGAGATATTTCTAATTCGGGCTAAGATAGGTGGATATTTATCTGCTGCAAGTTTTTGAATGTTGTTTTTCCAAAACATTGTGGCAAAAGGGAAAAAACACAATCTGATAATTAGTGTATCTTCTCTTACCTGGATTGTGGAAGTACTGTCATGGAAATGAGAGCTCTATTGTGCAGGGCAGCAATAGTATTTTACACAGATGCAGACAACAAATGAGTGTTTACCAGAGGATGGGGGCGGGGGTAAAGGAGGTAAAGAAGAGGGTAAAGGGGGGTCAAATATATGGTAATGAAAGGACAATTGACTTTGGGTGGTGAGCACACAATGCAATATATATAGATAATGTGTTATAGAATTGTATACCTGAAACCTATATGATTTTACTAATCATTGTCATCCCCAATAAATTTAATAAATAAATAAACATATGGACCAATAGCTGGCTGTCAAAGCAGAAATGATAAAGGGAGTATTGAGGCTCATCACTGAGCTCCCAAAGTAAGAATTATAAATAAGTTTGAAAATGAATCTTTGTTGAAAAAGGAAGGATTTTCTACATTGTTTTGTTTCTTAGTCCATTGGGACTACTATAATAAAATACTCTAGGCTGGGTGACTTACAAACAAATTTATTTCTCACAGTTCTGGAGACTGGGAAGTTCCAGATCAAGGTGCCGTCAGATTTGGTGTCTGATCAGAGCTTGTTTTCTGGTTCATAGACTGCCATCTTTTCACTGCATCCTCACATGGTGGAAGAGGCAAGGGCCTCTTTTATAAGGGCACTAATCCCATTTATAAAGGTTCTGCCCTTGTTACTGTAAGCAGCAAGAATAGGGTCTTGGGGAGAAAGTGGGGAGGAAAGGAAGAAGGAAGTAAGGGGGATACAGGGGCCTGACCTCAGGTCTCCTGGTTCCTGTGTGAAATAAGCAGAACACACACTTGCATGCATATGCCCAAATTTAGGCATGAGAATTTACAGAATATCTGATTGAGGAGTCCACAGAAGGCATGACCATGTCACAGGTAGAGGAATGGTTACGAGACAGTGCATCACTGCCTATGAGTTACAACCAGAATTTTAGAAGGACCCGAACACCAAACAGGGGTCAAAGCCACAGCAGGGGGCACTGGTGTTTGAATCTCCCTAGGAGGTTCTGATGTGCAGCCAATGTTGAGAACTACTGTCTTTACGAAAACTTGCTAACAGTCACCAAAATCTCCAATTGCAAGAGAGTATTTTGTAATGTATTTTTATAAAAAAAATGTTTAATTTTCATGCTAATTGGTCGAGCAGAAAGTATTTATCTTATTTGACTGATGGTAACCTTGAACCTTGAATGAAGTGACTGGTCCAGATCAGCAGAGCAGTGGAGATGGGATTCAAACTGAGTTCATTCAAAATTGAACTTCTCATTGATATGGCTTATAATGTATATTGTTTACTGTGCTATTTTTCTTTCCTTGTATAGGCTACATCACTTATGAATCACTTCTTTTGTATACTCTCTCTGAAAAGGGCATTACACAATGCCTTCTATCCATTCTGGTAATAACTCTGTCATCAGAATTATAAGTGGATGTGTAGTTGAGGGCATGATGTGGGTTCTTAAGATCTCCATTGCCCTGAAATAGGATCATAACACCTTCTACTTTAGTAGCCTTCTTTACAAAGCATCTTCAAAGTTAAGGAATTTCCATGAGGTAAAAGGAGATTATTCCTTTGATGGATTCGCTTAAGCAATAAAACATTTTACCGCCATTTTTTACTGAAGAGATATTGAGATCTAGAAGGACTGAGATATAATTAAGGTGAGCCAGGATTCACAGAGCTACTATCCTTTGCAAGGCACCATTCCTGACATCAAGAAGTACATAGTCTTGTAGAAGAGCCAAGACAACAATGGCCATAAATCACTATGTGTCAGATACTGGGCCGGATACTGTACATGCAAAGTTCAATTAACCCTCAGGGCAGAGTTACAAGCTATGGGTCATTATCTCTAATTTATATACAAGGAAACTGAGGAAAGAGAAGTTAAATTACTAGTCTATAATCACACAGCTAGAAAGTTGAAAAGCCGGAATAGAATGTGATCCATGTCAAGATAGCAGCAATAGATTGGATATGTCTATCTCTTATTTAAAGTAAGAGTAGGAAAACTCTTCAAAAAAAAAGTGACACCTGAACAGGTGTTTGACAGACAAATCAAAGAGCTCACATAAATGTGACATAACACATAATGTGTCTTGCATATTAGACACAATTTTGTTCCTTGTATTCATCTTAGTGGCTCATCTTGTTGAACCACTAAGATGTCAAGGTAAAATTAAATATATATTGTACTTGGCACATAACTATAACTCCTTTAAGGAGGACATTTTATTTGGGTTGGGTGGGGGAAAGAAAGCGTAATTTCTGGAATAGGCACTACCGTGCCCTTTGATATACTTACCCTAGTAAGAGACCCTTCGATCCCGCAGAGGGACCAGTGTTTCGATTAGCAGTACAGAACTCCAGTCCTCATTCCTGGCACAGAAATAGCCAGAGTCCAACCTATGAGCAGGTGCTACTTTGGTTTTCAAACACACACTTCTTCCAGCTCACACCCTCCATCTATGTCATAGACAGTGCTTTCCACGTAATATTGCATTTATTCATTCATATAGCTGTTTCGCCCACTATGCTACAAACATCTCCAGGCCAGGGAATTGCATCCCACACTGCCTGCACACAGTTTCTAATACCTAATAGGCACCCAGTGTTTGATGGTTGAATGAAATAGAAACAAGTCCACTTTCTGAGAGCAGCCCTCATCCAAACCTAAAATGACCTAGCTTGAAACACCAAAGCACTCCCTCTCTCCAGAGAATCTATTCACATTTCCACAGGACACAAACCAGAATGTGGAGGTAGAAGCCAAAATGGCCAGCTGTACTTCTCTATCCATTTCCTTAGGCTTTTTAGGCCATATGGCTCTCACCATTCCTATAATGAGACCAGGTTTAAGATTCAGAAGTCCGTCATTTCCAGAATGCATAGCCTAGACACAGAGCCCAGGCTATTTGTTTCCAAGTTGACTTGGCACTGGATCATGGTGCAATGAATTTATTATGTACAGCAGCAGGCATGGTACTTTTTATAAGTAAAATGCCAGGAACATAAGCCATTGATTAAAAAAAAAAAAGTCAAAACTTTGCCAATTTTTTTTCTAAATACCATCAGAGTAAACTGTCATGAAATACAAGTTGTTTCCCCCATAAATAACAGCATGGAACAAATTTATTGCATTCTCCGCTCCTTTGAAAAAACTAAAAATAACCTCAGAAAGCTGATCTAATTATCCTGCATACACATGGCAACATGTGAACACTGGAGTATGGCATCGGCTAATTGAACAGCTAAAACTACCAGAGAGCTAACTTGAAACAGAAGATTCCAAGAGTACATGAGTTAATAATGATGACATTAAAAGGATGTACTGATCTTTGCAGTATAGTTTGAAGCCCACAAGACACTGCAAATGACAACAACTGCATTTTGATGTGCAGATAAAGGTCAAACAGAAGGGAACTTTGCCTTCAAGCTTTTATTAATAACGTACCATAAACTCAAGGAATCCTCTTCAATTTTTCTGCAGAAACACAGGTTTGCTTAATTTTCTGACATTGCACCTTTGATTACTACAGAAATGTCTCTACTCCTATCACCTTCTACTAAAACTAATTATACGAGCATTTTCCAATTTACACTGGAAGCACTGCCATTAAAAATCTGGTTTTAGTTATAGCACTGCTATGTATGAAAGGATAGGTAGTAAATGTGTGTAGAACTATCAAATGTGAATGCTAGAGATGAAGCAAAATAAAATAGCCTTGTAACTAACCACTGATTTCCTTTAAAAGATGCTATTAAATTTAGATGGTTAAAGCACTACCTACACTGATGAAATTGGGACAGTGGCCAGTACTGGCCAGGAAATTAAGCACTGAAACCAAAGCGCTGATTTAATGCAGACCATTGAGAGTAAATACACAGTTTCTATCCTGGTATGAAATCTAAACCTGGCATGTCATTGGATTTCCTGCTGTTAGATATTTCTTTTTGTCAGCTAGACAATTACATTTAAATATTTTTTGAATGGAAAACATTGTTTATTTTGTGGTAGGGGAAGGAAGCTAAGCCATATATGCCAAAAATACTTCATTGCACTTGACCTGCACTTATCTCATTGTCTAAGTTTCCTAAAAAACATTAGAATTAAAAACAAACAACAATAACAACAACAACAAAGAAAAACCAAAACTACTTTCTCTACCAATGCCTCAAACCCTGGAATTAAAAGTTGGTATTTAGTTTCATTAGCAAACAGGTCTATTGAAAGTTCATCAACAAGATAAGATTGAAGTTGGGCCGGCCGAGTGTCACGGTGGTTAAGCGCTGGCCTGGGAAGCCAGCGGCCCCGATTCGGTCCCACGTATGAGGGTCAGTGACACTGCCCTCAAAAAAAAAAAAAAAAAAAAAGATATGATCGATGTGAAAAAGAAGACTAGTCTGTAAGTATAACAAGGCATTCACAGAATGGAAAAAAATCTTGAGGATATAAAAATGAATAAAAACTTAACAAAAATCATCATAATAAATTAGACTGCCTAGTAATTGCAGGTAAGGATTTGAAAAGTGAATTTGAATTGACTAAAATGAGAGATAAGTTTTAAGATGAAAAATGGTTTCAAACTGCAGGACTTTCTTGGACACAAATATTTCAATATATTGGAAATATGAGATATTTTGAGGTCTTGACTGATCTCAATAAGAAAAATGTCACTATCAACTAATAATTTGAGATAATATGTTTGCTGTGTATTTGATATTCTTAATTTACTTCTAATCTTGTGATTGCATGATTTTTATAATGTCATAGGAAATAATGATTAAAGGGCAAATATATATATGGGTACATAAAGATTACTATGTCATTACTCACTGCCGAGAAAAATAGAAACAATCTAAATGTCTAACAAAGAAATAAAAATATTGTTAAGATGATTTCATAATATGAACATGTACAAATAAAAATGTTAAGAGGAAAAAGAATGATTTATTTTATTTAATCATATAAAGATTAAGGGGTACCTTAACAGAAGTTATGATTGAAAAATGAGAACACAGATAATTTTGATTTTGTTCTTTTTAACTTTTGTACATTCTAAATACTCTAAAATTATTTTTCTAATAAAAGGTATAATTTAAAAGCTTTAAAATCTTCATAATCTAAAAAAAAAAAAAAAAACAGACAAAAATCGCTTTCTTCTCCGACAGAGACACCATTTTATCTAATTTTCTCTAATTTGGGTATGTCCATACTGTTTCTTAGATACGCTTCTCTGTGGAAAGAAATTCCAAATTCTCTGTGTTTCCCAATTCTTTCTAAAAGAATCAATTCACCAAACATAGATTTATCTCACTGGCAATATGGGATTAAGGCTGTCACCCTGGCCTCTAGGGGTAAACTACAACTCTGAGGAGATGAGGGATTGAAGAAAGGGCTGGAAAATTTTTCATTTATCAGAAGTTTACTCTTTCAAGAAACACATCAGCCACAGCATGGGGACAAAAAGTCAAATGACTAAAAAGTAATTTTTGAGTCTTTTTATGTGACAGGACCTGTGTAAGGCTCTATCAATTTAAAAGAGAGACCATGAGAAGGACTGTGATCCACTTACATCCTTCAGTTCCAAACAAGTCAAGATATATCTACTGAGCCCCAATTAAGTGCCTGACATGGGCACAAGGAGGAAACATCTTTCCCTTGCTTAAAATTATCAGAAATAGCTATGTTGTAATTGTAATTATGCAAATACAACTGTGAGAGCTAAGGGCCCAGGGAACAATTCACAAAATTAAATGTGAATAAACAATTTGCCAAATCCCCTTTGCTCTGACAATGAATGGCCCAATAGAATACAAACTATGGATATAATCTTGTCTCCAGGGTGGTTTTCTGTCATACCCAAAAGTCCCAAAGTCTTGTGACTCTGTTTTGGTTCTATCCAATTTTAACTCAGCTAGCCTAGAGCTGTTACTCATCCAATTGTGTGACCTGGATGAAGTGGACAGCATACTATAGCTGTAGCTGTTTTGACAGTGTCATTTTTCTGATACATTCCAGTTATGCAGTTCCACCTATGTTTTAGATATCAAGTTCTCCATGGTTTAGTAATGAGTCACCTGTGTTTATGATGCCAGGGGAATAAAAGATACTTTGGGATCCATTAATGCCCTCTAGCTCTGCTGCAGATACTTTTTCTCACTCTCAGAAAGACTATATTCCACTTCATAAAAGTTCTAAATAAGAATGTTTCTTGAAGAATAGAGGAAGTTCAATTCAGATAAACCAAAGGGTGATCCATAGGAGAAAGATTTTTAAAAATGGACTGCAATTCAACTCTTCTCATAATTGAGGCATAATGCAACTTTGCTATTTATTTAATCAAGACTGCTAAACCTGACATAAATTGCCTTAATGCTCTAGCCCTTCCTAAATCTACAATCATATACTTTGCTACATTTCACCTCTGGGTTTATGCTCTAGCCATTCTAAGCTTCTTGTAATTCCCCAAGCCCATGTACTCTTTTAGACATACTGTTACTCCTGGTTTCTCTCTGGATAGTCGTGATCTCTTATTCCTCTTCATCTCCACCACGTGACCCACAAATTCCACTGAATAATTCCTACTCACCTATCAACATGCAATTTCAGTTATAGAATGAATAAATGCCCCAATTCAAAAGGAAAATTTGGATATGTCCTAAGATCCATCAGTCTTAGGTTCTCTTAGACAATTTAGTTGATTAAAGATCTTTCCTTATATCTCTTAATAATGCTGTAAACTGGTCATCCAGTGTTGAGCAAAGACAAACCACCCTGGCATGATCAAAGATAGAGCCAGAATTAACAGACAATTTGGCACATACTAAAATTATAGAAGTATATATTCTAAAAAGAGAAGCTTTTGATCTATTTACTATGACTGTCTGGTTGAGCCAAATTCTTCAGGGAAATTTAAAATCCTGTTATTGGTCACTTCCAGATTGGGAGTATGAGGTGCTCCAAGGACTAGGTCTCTAGAGAAACAACCATAGTTGATGAAAATTATATTTCAAACAAAAATAAGCTCTCCAAAAATTATCCCAAAGGCACCCAGCAAATTAAGAAACATATATCCAAGAAAATATACTAAATCTCAATAAGAACAGTAAAAATCTATTACACTTAAGCCATTATCTTTCCCAGTCAACATGATGAAAGCTTCAATTTTGATAGGTATAATCAAAAAGATGGAGCTCATGGTGAAAGGCTACATTATTTTAATGGAATGGGCAAGCCACCAGCATTTCTCAAAACCTCAAACTCCATGTAACTGAAGCTAAATTCAAGACAAGTGCAGACAATGGATCTGGAGCTCCGTTGCTCCACCCAGTTTGTCCGGATAGAACAGAAAGAGTACTTCCTGTGTGACAGACAGAGAATACAGAGACTCCAATCACCCTCATCCAAGCTCACTAATAGAACAGAGGTTCAGTGCCAAGAAGGGCAAGCCAAGGAGACCCAAAGCTACCATCTTTTCCCCGTGTGCTGCTCTTAAAGGAGGAACACCATGCTGGGAAAGCAGGACACTGTCCCATACCCAGCTGCGGAGCAGTGGCTCAGAGCTTTGGCCCAGGGAGAGAGGTAGGCCATAAGAACAGAGGGCTCTGAAGCTCTGCCCAGAGGAACTGATTTTATTTGAAACAGTGTTGGAAAGTTAAAGCCTAAGCATGCTCTCAATAACAATGGAGATTTTGGTGGTGAGCAATAAAGAGGACTGTGGTAAACAATACTTTATGCCAACCACTAGTACACCACCTACTTTACCAGAAAGAACCAGAGAGCTAAGAAGAACCTTCCTGGAATCACAACCATCTCAGGCTGGCCTTAAAAACTACACCTGCAAAGGAATTTAAATTAAATTGGATCATATTGTGGAGCCATTTATTCCCCAGGGCATTGTTGAAACAATACTGTAATCAGACAGCAATTAGCAGAGCCTAATAGCTAAGTTGATGCCAATAGAGGCAGATGGCTTAATAGAGTGATCAAAACAAGAGACAGTCAAAGAAAAGCCTGCTAAAGAACCATCACCCAAGTGTGACTGCATGATCAAGGTTTCCCCCTCTGAGGAGTGATGTCAGAGCCATTATACTGTGGGGGAAATAGAACTCATAAAAATTGTCAAACAACATCTCTAAACAAATAACAAGCAAAGAAAAAGTTCTGAAGGGGAGGAAAGATCCATACAATATATTATCTGGTACTCAATTAATAATTATAAACCATGTAGAGAAACAGGAAAATGTCACCCATCTACTGAGGAAAACTGCAGGCAACAGCAATTGCCTGTGAAAGAGCCCAGCTCTTGGACATAACAAAAATTTGAAATTAGCCATTAAAATGTATATTCAAAGAACTATAAGAAACCATGCTTAGCAAAGTAAATAATGGTATCACGAGACTGCATCACTAAAAAGAGAATACCAATATATATTGTAGTTATTATATATAATTAATAGAAATTAAATTATAAAATTATAAAAAACAACCAATGGAAATTTTGAAGTTGAAATGAATAATTACTAAAATAAAAATTTCACTAGAGGGTCTCAACAGTAAATTTAAGATGACAAAAGAAAAAATAATCTACAGACTTAAAGGTAGATCAATAGAGATTTTGCCATCCAAACAACAGAGAGAAAAAAAGAATAAAGAAAAATGAACAGACTCATAGAGAAATGTAGGACATAGTTAAGTGCACCAACATAGGCATAATGAAAGTACTGGGAGTAAAGAAGAGTGAGTAAAGAGTACAAAATATTCAAAGAAATAATGGGTGTAAGCTTCCCAAGTTTGAGGACAATCTTTAATCTATACATATAAGGAGCTAAATAAACTCCAAAGAGAGTAAATACAAAATAATTCACAACCAGACATATTATATTAAAAACATAGAAAGCTAAATACAAGAAGAAAATCTTGAAAGCAACAAGAGAAAAGGGACTTCTCATGCATAGGAGAACTATAATAAGATGAACAGCTAATACTTCATCAGAAACATGGAGGTTAGAATGCAGTGGGATAGCAGTCATAGTACTAAATAAATAAGTAAATAAATGAATAAATAAATACATACATAAACCAAAAATGTCACATCTGACAAAGATATGTTTCAGGATAAAGGCAAAATAAAGAATTTCTGAGATAAAGAAAAAATCAGAGAATTGATCTCTAGCACACATGCCTTACAGTAAATGCCAAAGAAAGTCTTTAAGGCTGAAAGCAAGTGACCTAGATAGTAATTAGAATACACACACTACACACACACACACACACACACACACACACTCACATACACACACACACACACCACACAGGCATAGGTAAAAGTAATTATGGAATTATTAAATAATGTAAGTACATTATTTCTTCATTTCTCTTAAGTAATTTACAAAGTAATTTTGTAAAACAGTCTGAATATAATTGTATTGCTGGGATTATAGCATCTTTAAATATATTTCATAATAATAGTACAAACAAGGCGGGAGATAACACAGATGCATTGGAGTAAGACAATGACATCAGATAATAACTTGAATCTAAACAAACAAATAGAGAGAACCAGAAATGGCAAATAAAAAGGTTAATAGAATAAAGCCTGTAAATACATTAAGTTCTCCCCTGTTCTCAATTTTCTTTAAAAACACAAAAATAAGTAAATTATTATAAAAATAGATTGCTGGATTTGCAACATGTATAGTTGTAAATTGTACTATAGTAATAATACAAAAATGGGGAAGAAGGAACAGTGCTCTATAAAAGTAATATTCTCTATATCACTAGAATTAGTATAAATCAATGTATGCTCTTCATAAGGAGGTTGTATATGGTAAGTCCTAGAACAACCACTAAGAAAATAACTCAAAAAGTATGGAGAAAAACATATTAAACAAATTTTAGAGAGCACATAAACAAATTAAAATTAAACACTAGAAAGTATTTACTTAATACAAAGGAAGAATGGAGGAATAAAGAAAGAATAGAGGAATAAAAAAGACATGAAATTTATTGAAAGTAAAAATAAATTGGCAGACATCAATCAAACTGTATCAATAATAGTATGAAATGTGATTGGATTAGAAATCTAATCAAAAGAGAAACTGTCAAGTTGGATTAAAAAAACAAGGTCTCTCTCTCTCTCTCTCTCTCTCTCTCTCTCTCTCTCTCTCTCTCTCTCTATATATATATATATATATATATATATATATATATATATATATATATACTGTCCACAGGAGGCACAATTTAGACTCAAAGATAAAAATAAGTTGTAAGTAAAGAGATGTAAAAATATATATTATGCAAACAGCAACCATAAGAAAGCTTTTATGGCTATACTAATATTAGACAAAATACTCGTAGACTTAAAATGTTACTAGAGATAAAGAGGAATATATTATTGGTTTGTTGTAAAACCGGACAAAAGTAAAAGAAAAATGGATCATTAACAATAAAAAATAATAATAATTGAAGACTACCACAGCCAGTTTCAATAAAGAATAGAACTAGTTGGAAGATCAAAAAGGAAATAACAGACCAACCTTATAAACCATCTAGACCTGACCAACACTTATAGAACGCTCTATTCAAAAACAACAGAATACAAATTATTCTCAAGTGCACATAGAATATTTTTCAGTAGAGACTATAAGCTGGCCTTCAAAGAAATCTCAATACATTTAATAGGGCTAAAATTATACAAAACATGATCTCTGACTACAATTGAATGAAACAAGAAATCAATAATAGGAAGTAAATTTAGGAAATTCACAAGTATGTGAAAATTAATAAACACTTCTAAATAACCAATGAGTCAGAAAAGAAATCACAAGAAACATTATAAAATATTTTGAGAAAAATGAAAATGAAGACACAAATTTCAAAAATTATGGGATGCTACAGAAATCATGTACAAAAAAGACTACCATACAGGCATATAGCCATATATGCCTGTATTTTTTTTTTTTTTAAAAGGAGAAGAAATATGTCAAATCAATAGCATAGTGTTGGGAGCACCCTTTTAGTTTCTAGATTGGATGCTGTCCAATTCATGAATTATTTAATAAGGGCAAATTAGAGCTTCCATGAATGTCCTTACATAATGCAATGCTTTGTAGTTATTGAATTACCTTTTGATTTACCTATTCATTGTCTAGCAGAAAATGTATTCATAAAATTAGGTGAAGAGTGTTTGGAGAGAAAAAGACAAGCACAAAATTTTTAAGAAAAACAAAACCTCAATAGAGTTCATAAACTATTGAGAAACTGTTTACTCAGAATTATAGCTTCTGAATGTCAGCTCAATTTATTTAATCACTGGAACGAGGGTATGTGAATGTAACAAAAACATATTGCAAAATAAAAAAAAATAATATAAATGCCTATATGAATGAAAATTGACTTATTTTTTAAAGGTATGTAAGAAAAGCCCTTTATTAAGAAGATATATATACTAGGGTTCCAAAAATATGTATACAAGTAGACACTTTGATCAATGTTGCTCAAGCAGTAGTTTGCCATAATCAGAAGTATCTCGACGCTGATGGTAACCACTTTGAGCACCTCTTGTAATTGCAGAAGTCAAATGTGACTTGTATTCATCTTTTGCTATCTGTATATATTGAGTATTATAATTTTAATAGTTTTCTTTTCCTTTCTTAAAATGTGTATACATTTTTTGGCACCGTGTGTGTGTGTGTGTGTGTGTGTGTGTGTGTGTGTGTGTGTATGTATGTGTAGTCATTTCTAATTCCATAAATAATATATTCAAGTTAAATAGCATTCCTTTCAAACAACTGAAACTACTTAGCAATACCTTCTTTAATCTCATACCTACTTCTGTAATTTGACTCTTAAAGAAAAAAGTATAAAATGAGATTTTGTTTGGTGTCTTTGTAGCCTTATATAAAATGAATATTAATCAGTATTTATATAATTAACATTTTGTTAAATTTACAATTTAAAAATTCTAATACTTCCCTATACTTTTAATTTAAATATATGTATCTTATTTTATGTATAAATCCAGCAATTTTTAACAATTATTTTTAAGAGGGGTTTTATTTATTTAAATGTCCTTACACATTTTATCCTACATTTATAAATTTATTATGTTGTATTTGATGTTTAAGTACATTGATTAGCCAATTAACAAACCTTCCTAAATACTGAGGTAGTTTTTAGTTCTCATAAATATATGAATTTAAACTTCTAGTCAATTTAATTTCTCATTAAAATTCCAATGCTTTTTACAAATTTAGGGAAAACCCTGTTACCCTTTTATAAAAAATTCATAATTATTTAGTGACAAATATTTAATTAGAATCATAGCCTAATCTGTTAGGAACTTGAAATTGCCAAATTATGCACTTAAAATGCCAAATTCTTTTTAAATTTTCTAAGTACTAAAACATGCCCAGATTATTTCCAAATATAACACAAAACTATGAATACTATAAATTTGATTTACAATTAATGTTAAATCTTCCCAAAATTAAATATGATCATTCACAAAGACACAATTATATGTTGTCAAGCAATTTAGGTTTGTCATCCAATTCAATTTGGGGTTTCCTTCCCTAATAAGTTTGGGATTCCCTTCTCAGCTAGCTGAGGCTGCATGCTAACCATAGATCTGGATTGTATGTACTGGTACAGATATGGAAGGCTAATTTTCTTACCTCAGTAAGACACAAGTAGGTCTCTCAACCAGTTTCAGTAAACCATTATGCCCTTGAAATGGAGTAATCTCACAGTCCACATCCCTGGAACAAAATGTACACATCATGTAATTCACAAACAGGATTATAATCTTAACCCATTATAGCTCCCATTTCTTGATTGGATGCAACTAACCTAGTTGCGACTAGAACCATGTCTAAATTATATCATAAACTTATGTCTTGAAAAGCCAGAACTCATTGTAGATGTTTATAGATATGTAAATAACACACACTATGATTATGCATGTCTCTCATGGCTTTGTCTATCTCTACAGTTACAGAACTAAAATCATGTTAATAAATAGGGCTTTTTTCCCTATTCCTCACATAATTATAACCCCTTACTACGCATTCATTTAACAAACACTTAAAAGCTCCTACTAAGCCCTAGGTAATTATCACATTGTGTTCTCTAAGTGTGTATTGATATGTCCCCTTCCGGTATAGTCACCAGGTTTTACTTAATGTGTAAGCAGCACAATGCCTGGCATAGAGTAGGCACTAACCGCATGGAGAAATTAAGAATAGTATGACATATATGGCCGGTACTTTGCTTCTCTTGCTCCTCCACCCTCTTTTCTCAACATCAAACAGAAACAACCACCTCAGTCCAAGATGTAACAGGTCCTATATCACAGGGTCATGCCTTTAAAGTGCTTAGAACAGTGCTTGGTATACATGAGATATTTTGAACATGTTATCTATTTTGATAATACAAATAAAAACAATGGAACATAAAAGTACCTGTTCTCAAGTAGTTTATGATCTTAAGTGAATTAATGCAAAAATGCTGAAAATTCATTGAATATCATCATCTGTTGAGGCTCTAGCACTATCCCTGGTATCTGAGAATCAAAGATGAAAGGATCACCATGTTTGCCTTCAAGAGGTTGGCAGTCTTAGGGCCAGCCAAGTGGCTCAGTTGGTTAAGAGCAACTTAGGGTTTCCAGTTCGATTCCCGGCCCGAGCTGAGCTGCTAACAGCTGCCAACAGCTGCCAACAGGTGGCAGGATGGCTCAGCTAAAAAAAAAAAAAAAAAAAAAAAAAAAAAAAGGTTGGCTGTCTCCTTTGCTCAGATATCTTCACCATCTCCCCACAGCCTAAAGTTTACTTGGAATGCAAGGTAAGCAAACTGCATGGAACACTTGTTGGCAAGCCTACGTTACACAATTCTCATGTATAAAACCAGCAACTGTTGCCTACCTCTGCCTCACAATTATTAAGTTTTTTCTGGGAATTGTTCATGCTGTCCTCTTTGTCTTGAATACTTTATCGCCACCAATTTATCTTTAATGACTGAATAAAATTCAATTTGAAAATGTATTTCCTGAGTTAACATGTACCCCCTATAGCACTTGTTGGTATATCTTGTTGGTAGCACTTAATTTATCTGGACTTGCATTATCGCTATTTGTTCCCCTGTGGACTCTCTCTACTTGACCTTATTTCTTTGTTGTATTTATTTCTGCAAAATTCCAGAAGACCCCCAAGATACCATGAATGCTCTATTATTCAATAAAAATTTTTAAATAAATAAGCTGGATTTTCTCTTTGGGGTGGCTTGTTAACATGAAACCTATCAGTCAACTTAATGAAAACTAGTTGCAGAAAAACTAATTAGTTTAATAAACCACATTCGATCTCTTAGCATATGCTGAAGCCTATCACTGTGTAACTACCAGTGTGATGAGAGATGAGGGAAAGTGATAAGAGAACTAAGTTTATTTAAGTACCTACTGTATGCCAGGCATATTATTCTATATTTTATTCTGAATAACCCATGTTTTACAGATAAAAACATAGATGAGATAAAAGAGAAGTTCAATAACCTGCCTAGCTCTGCCCATCAGTTTTTTTGTTATTTTTTGTCCCTTACACCTCTCCTTCTCCTTCAAGACTTGCCTAAAAAATATGTTGATATGGACACATGAACCAAAGAAAGGAAATAGAGAAAATTATCAGGTAATTATCAGATAATTTTCTCTATTCCAAAAGACAAAAATTTGTGAACATTATTATCCACTTCAAATCTGTTTTATTTAAATTAAAGTGAAGTCATCATTTCCAAGTCTACTGCTTTTGACATAATACCTTCATAAATGGGGAAACATAGACTTGGGAAGCAAATATTTATTGATTGCTGTGACAATTGTTAATCTGTGTAACATTCTCTCATGGATATCCCTTTTTTTGTTATTCCAATCAAAATAAAATTTACCAACGTAAAAGACATTTAAAGAGGAAGTAATAAAACACTGAACATAACCCAGTTTACCCCAACACACACAAAAAGACAGCTGAAAGTACACCCAGAGCTGTGTTATACCCTGAAAATAAATGCCTATATGTCTGCTGTTTCAGAAAATACCTAAATAGTACAGCACATACACTGCAAAAATAACAGAAAGAAGAAAATACATAGTTATTAATAATTTTCTTTTTCTTAAATGGCATGGTTTCTAGAAACTCGCCTCTGGAGTTCCTTCAGAAATATTTACTGCAGGAAGAGCATTATATGCTTCTTTGATGATTAAAGAAAATGGATAAAAGACAACGTGGAGATGAAGGGATTGCAAAGACTATGTACAGAGAAAAAAGGCATGTCAAATATTAACATGGAGAAAACTGCATTGTTAAAACAAATGATATACAGTGAGGTCTCAACAAATCTCTGATATCAGCACTCTCTTTTCCTCACCACTCCAAGCACCTGGATTTAAGGATGCAGCAGTAAGCACCCTTCAGCACAGCCTGGCACGCCAGAGATGAAACTGCTGAGTCTTCGCCTGGAGTTATTGTACACTCTCGATGCACAAATGCAGGAGACTTAGCAGACACATGAAGTGAGAAGTATTTGAGTTTTGATGGGAGAAACACCTCTCTTTATGCTTCAAACTTATTCCAGAAATCCCCTATAATCCAATGTATTTTAAATGCAATAGAGGCTAGAGAGGCAGCTGTTATATATTCAATCTGTGACTCAAACTTCCTGTGGATTCCAGTGAGACAGCTGTTCTCTGACTCCTTCAAAAGTTCTAAAATAAATTAAAGGAAAAGCAAGGCCTAGATGATCGCCAGATGGAATGAACCTGTGAAACAATAAAGTGATTAAAGGAAGAAGTATGGAGAATAGAGAACATATCCTCAAGATGTTGAGGATGGTGGCAGAAGAAGAACATCTAATACAAGAAAAATCTACTATAAACATGTGCTTTTGTTATGTGTTTATTAGGGTATGTCTACTTGTTCACTGTTTTTTGTTTGTTTGTTTGTTTTTTTTGCCCAGCCCTAGCCTGATGCCTGGTATATAATGGGTAGTCACTAAAAAAATTTTAATGAATGATGCGCTGGCTTAGGAAGCCGGTGGCCCCGGTTCGGGTCCCACATATGAAGGCCGGTGACACTACCCTCAAAAAAAAAAAAAATTTTAATGAGTGGATGAGTGTTCCACAATCCAGAATTCTGGGCATTATTTCTGGGTTGTTCTCAAATGTTTACACCTCAAGTTATATAAATACAATTAAGCCAATAGATTTTTATGTCTCTCAAAAGAGATATTTTAGCATAACTTATTTGGAATTTATGTGACAAAAGAATTAGAGCTGAAAACATTTTCTTAGTTTATGGACTGATCCAAATAAGAGTGTTCTTCCAAAGACTTGTTTCTAAATGGTGGGAAAAATAATGAGTTTTTCTGTAACATTTATTTTGTATGTATTATTTCATTTAATCCACACAGTCTCTCTAGAAGCTAGGTATTACGGCTTGTTCATAGAGGAAGAAACTGAGGCTTAGAGAAGTTAAATAACTTGTCCAAGGTAAAAAGTTAGTAAATGTCACTATCTGAGCTTTAAAACTCAGTGTGTCTAGCTCCAAAACTTAACACTCTAACCATTATACCATAGACTATAGAGATGGCATCTTGTGAGACAAAACAAAGCAACAAATCAACAAATCAAGAGAAACTGTCCCTCCATAGATGAGTCTTAACAGAAGGTTACTTTTCCTTGATGTCTTCTCTATTTTAAAGTAGCAGTACTTTTAGAGTATTTATAAAAGGTTACTAAAATTGTATATTAAGTAAATTAAGAAACTTACATTGTACTCTCCAGCAAGTGCAAATTAGATCTACCCAGTTTTCCAATTGTTTTTCATGTGAGCATATGTGACAGAATGTATTCCAAAGATAGCCACCTATATACATACACTTAAATAGGCAGATGATAGCTAGCTAGCTAGCTAGATAGTAGATGGGTAGATAGATAGACAGATAAATAGATAGATAGATAGATAGATAGATAGATAGATAGATAGATAGATAGATAATAGATAGATATCCCATCAGGCTGCTTTTCCTTGCAATGTTAACACATCTCCACCAACAGGTTAGGTCTATTTTTCTCCTCTGAAACATTAAATATAGGTGGAATTTTATAACTGCCCCAACCAATACAATGTGGCAGAAATAATGCTCTAATTTCCAAGGGCAGGTAAAAATGTCAATATGGCTTCCATCTCACACTGTCGGGATGCTTGCCCTAGAAACTAGCCACTTAATGCAGGGAAACCCAGGCCACAGAGTGTGGCTATGCTGATACACACTGTGGTCCAAGCCAACAGCCAACAGCCAGCATCAACAAAGAGACCTGTGAGGGCCAGCCGAGTGGCGCGGTGGTTAAGCGCTGGCTTGGGAAGCCAGTGGTCCGGGTTCGGATCCCACATCTGAGGGCCAGTGACACTGCCCTCTTAAAAAAAAAAAATGTAAAGAATAAAAAAACAACGACACCTGTGAGAGCATGTCCGGTCAGGTGATTTCCAGCCTGCAGCCTTTGACTCTTCCAGCTGATACTCTCGATATCACAGGGGATAGAATAGCTATCCATGATGTGTATTGCCTGAATTTCTGACCCACAGAAACCAGGAGAGATAATAAATGACTATTGTTTTTCTAAGCCACTAGTATTTGGGGTAATTTGTTATATAGCAACACAGCAAAGACACCAAGTTTCTCAGGAAGTGTAATTTTCCACAAATTCAATCTGATCATGAAAATATTAGATGTTCAGATACTCTGAAATGTCTCTAGATACGTTAACCAAGCCTACCTTTGAACTTGGATGAGCAAAGCTCATTATATAACTAAACTATGCTATGGGAATGGGGATAACATATTATAATAGAAAACATGTAGGCTACTTTGTCAGATTACCCAGATTCAAATCTTATCTCTACCTCTAACAGGTTGTATGACCTTGAGAAATTTTTTTTCACTTCTATGTACTTCATTTCCTCATCTATAAATTGGGAATAATATAGTAACTATAGTTATTACAATAATTCACTCCGCCATCATAGCCATAATTCATTTCCACCTCATAAATCCTAATTCTTAAAGTGTCACACATGTATCTTGTGCTAATACATATATTTGTCTATGGGTATATACATTAATGACAAGGATATAGTTAGTGGGAGAAGGATAGTATAGTGGCCATGAAATACCCCTCAGATCTCCTACTGTGGAGAACATAAATGACAGTCAGCTCAGCAGCTGCACTCTCACCCTAGGGCCACTTTTCCCATAAGCTGCCCCTGGCCAAGGAGTGACCTTTGTAGGACCACTAATGTAGGTCAGGGCCTGGAAGATATGGGACTTTCCTGAGGGGTGACTTTGGCTTACTCAGCCCCATTACATTTACTGAGCTTACTAAGAACTGCATTGCTGTCTAAGACCTTTCCACTCAACCTTCCTTCCATCCCTGTCTCCTTCAAAGGGATCACACCTGAGAAACAGCCTGACAGCTCTCCTAGCCCCCCTCAGGTTCCTCTCCATGTTTCCTCACAGGCATTTTCTACAAGAAGTACTACATCTCTCACACATCTAAACCCATCTTGGTGTATCTGCTGCTTAGATGCTAGCTGGAAGCTGTAAGAAAGGTGAGAAAACTTTTGACAAAGGAGGCAATACAGATTCTTAACTCACTTAGCAAAGTTAAGAAAGCTGGAGTCTAGAGTGTGCATAAGAATGACAAAAAGCCTCAAACCAGTTCAAGGTATACACCCATTGACACGTGCACAAATTACAGCAGTGAATTATCAGGGAAGACGGTATTGGGGTCTGGACAGTTGATTGAAAATTTAAATAAAGAGACTTTATACAACTAGGTCCCATCTCCACAACTTGCAACCAAAAGAATACCAGAAATACCTTAAAATCTTCCAGAAAGAAATATATAATTGGGCATAGGAATAGCATCTGACTTTCTAAAAGCAACCACAAGAGATAAACAAAATTGAGTCATTTCTTTAAAATTCTATGGCTGGAAAAATTGAGTTAGGGTAAATATTCTCAGATGGGTGAAGTGGTCAAATTTTTAACTCCCATAGCCATAATACTATAAATTGAGCATTGATCTAAATAAAATTGGTACATAACCACATAAGATAGACTGAGGGAAGTAAGGGAAATTAGGGCAGGAGGCCCAGAGACAGAGTGCCACAAACTGTGATATCCATTCTCTTAGAGGGACTCCAATGGCACTGCCTCCTGGTATTCACTCCCTTGTGAACTGCCTCCCTTATTAAAGTGGGTTTGTATGACCAATAGAATGTTGCAACAATGGTTCTATGCTATGGCCAAGATTATGTTATAAAAAGGTACAGTATCTTTTATAATCCAAGAACACTCATGCCCAATTGCATACTCTGGAAGTAGCCAGCTGCCATACGTTGAGGATACTCAGAGTGTCCTGTGGCTTGGCCCATGTGACAATGAACCAAAGCTTCTCTCCAACAACCCCATGAGCAAGCCTTCTTAGAATTGTATTGCCTGGCTCCAGTAAAAGCTGCAAACGATGCAGTCTCAGTTCAACTGCAAATTCATGTTAGACCCTGAGCAAAACCAACTAGCTAAGTGGCTTCCTAATGCCTGATCCTCAGAAACTGTGAGATAGTAAGTGTTTATTGTATTAAGCCACTACTTGGGGTAGTTTATTATAAAGTAATAGATAACAAACATAAAAAACACAAAACCTTAATCTTGAATAATAGTCAAAAAGTGCAGTATATATTTATTTTTCTATTATTTTGTAAGTATAAATACCCAAAGAAATATCTAAAAGATTACACAGCAGTTTTTATCTGTGAAGCCAGACTTCAGTTTCATAGAAGGAAGGAAGCAAATGGTAATAATTACTTTATTATAATTATTTTTTAAAACCCATCATTATAATCTTTTAATATTATTTGACTTTTAAAATATACTATGTATGTGGTACCATAACAAAGGGATAAGTTCATTTACTACAGAAAATGTAGTTGTTCAATAAAATGATTGTGTTTAACCTTGTAATATGGGTAAATTTTATTAGCTCTTACTCTAGAAGAAATCCATATACATGTATATTGAAGAAATAAAGCAGAAATAATCAGGCCTTCTTTTTAGCTACATATCTGAAACAACGTAGTTGTTCAATATATGCTAAATATTTGTGATTTGCCATCAATATCATTATTTTGCATTAAATAATGCAAACAGGATGGTGCATAACTCCCCATCTGACTGGCTTAAAGGGAGAGGAAAACAGTTGAATTGTGAAAGAACGGAAAAGGATAAATTTAAAATTTTCTTTTAAAAAGATCATCCCTATAGTATGAAGATAATCCATTCATTATTTTTTCCCCTAGTTTTCGATCACTTAGGCAGTTTTCCCTTCCATCAGCAGAGATAATGAACTGACTTCATGTTTGGTTGAACCAGCAGTAGAGATCTAACAGAATAAAAGTATTATCTCTCTCTGGGCCTTTGCCAAAACAATACACAGATTCCCTGCCTTTCTATTGAACTGTGCTGTTCTGAGGCTGATTTGGATAATGAACTAAAAACTACATACTTCGTTTCTGAACTGATACTCCTAATATTATTGTAGTACAAATGGCAACAATATGGCTTTTAAGCACCCCAGCCAGCACATTACTTCCCAATCCCATTTACAGGCTGACCTCAGACATAACCAACATATACATATATCCACATGCAGTAGAATTTAAGGATACTTATGTTCAACCTAGCTCCTATCATATGTTCAATATCACTAGTATTTCATTATTAAAATGCATACCAACTGGGGTCATTGTTCAAAGGTTTCTAGTCAAATGCATGTATCCTTAGGAAGCATACCACTTTTATACAGGGTTCCCCAAGCTTCAAAACTGTTCAACCACTGCTGAAGAGAGAAAATACTAATGGCAAAGGCACTGATTGGTATGGTGGAAAAACAATATTGAGTGAGCCCTAATCAGAAATACATGGGGAGCAGAGCTCTCCAAAACAATCAAGCACCAGCCCATCTTGTATTCTAAGTAGGTAGATTTCTGATATGGGCTAAATATCTTTTTTTTTCTTTTCTTTTTTTTTTTTCAGGAAAGTTCTGAGTTGTTATTGTGAAAAAATGGACCCAATATCAGCTGGAAGATGAGGACAAGCTGTTTGAGGATGTGGGACATAATACACACAACGCACAAATTAATATCATGCCTTTGTTAAAAGGCCTCTCCCACCAACCAGGAAATTTGAGTTCACGCCAGTCTGTCACTGCCATACATCACATTCACCAATAAATCCTAAGGTTTAAAGTGCCACACAGCTTTGAAAGTTAAAGCAAATAATCCAAGAAAAAAAAATCACAATTTGGAATGCTTATGTTTCCATTTTCCCACAGTAGCTATTCTCAACTAGAAGTTAACAGGGCTGAGAACCCATGGTTCTCCCAAAATGCTATGCATTACCTTGTAGTTCAATATGGCTAGCAGATCATGCTTGCTTGTCTCCTCTCTCCAAAAGCACAGTTAAAATGACCACTCAGACTCAGGAATGCCACTGTTTTCTCTCTGGCTTCTTTCTCCCTTCCCCTTACAGAGCAGGGTTTCAGCATCACACTGCAACGGGCGTGAATATAGAGAAGGAAAGAATTGAGATCATTTTTGCAATCAATCTATTATAGTTATTTGATTATATTTTAAAATTAAATAAATACATAAGAATGTACCATTGAAACAACAAACAAAAAACAAAACAAACAAACAAAAAACCTCGGACTTTGGCAATAACCTATGTCTAATCATATGGTTTCCCCATAATCCCACTGCCTTTCTTCCCAACTCAAAGTAACTAACCATCATCTGAACTCCGTGTTTATCTTTCCGTGAAATCTATTTTAATATACTTTTATTGCATATACAAAGTTACTTTTTGATTGTGTTTAATTTTTAAGCTTTATTATGTAGTACAATATTTAATCTTTCACGTTTTTCTTTATGTTGTTGCTAATATTCATCCATATATTTGCATGTCACTATAACTCACTCATTTCAACTACCATATAATATTCCAGTATGTGACTTCATTTTACTTTAATGTTCGTTTCTGACATGTTACCCCTAAAGTTATCATTAAGATCTATAATTCACCCTTAATAACTTTAATATTTCAGCGTGAAACATATCATGAAATAAGGTCTTTCCACCAAAGATTACCTGACTCTCAACAATTATGTGGGCAAGACTGACTTATTCATGCTCCACAAAAATACTCCCACCACAGCTCAGGTGGAAAGAAGGCTGTTCAGTGTGTCACCCTTTCATTAAAAACAACAACAGCAACAACAACAAAAGGCAAAACAAATACAATTTTAAGCAATTCAGTGAGTTTAATATTAGGTTGTCTTTTATTTCAACAAAAAAAGAGGTTGTTAATATTGCATCTCTACTTCCTGACATGTGGCTTCAGGCTTAAATAACTGGATTTTTTTTTTTTCTTAAATGGATCCCACTCTATGGAAACCTTATAGTTGGTAGGGGCTTCATTTATTAGTATCCAACTATGGGCTGCTGTTTCAGAAATGGCAGGCATTAAAAATCTGCCCTAACCTCCCGCCAGTTCCAGAGTATTTCATGTGCCAGTAAGCAATGTGACATAGTGGCCTGAATACACGGGATTCTAGCTCTCTATTGGAGATCTAATCTTGCTGATCTTGGATACAGAACAAGGTCTCACTAGGCCCTATGATGGAATTGATTAATATTCTTCTCTGCCTCATCTTGTTAATTGAGGTTTTACAGGCGATCACACTGGTTATCAGTACTGAAAGCAGGATGAAGCCTTCACTTTTAGTCCCTTTTACATCCCCTCAAATCACTGGATTTACAGAAACAGAACATGCTGCAGTACGTAGGACCCTCCCTCATCACATACTACTTACTGAGCCAAGTGTGTTCCATGTTCCTTGAGGCAGGTACTATTTCTCTAATTATAATTTTACACTAACTAATAACTGCCTGTGCATAGCGAGAGAGAAGGGAAGAACAGAAATTATGGGAAATTCGAGGAACAGCTATGCGTAGACCACACAGAACTTTGGCCTTGCAGGCAGTGTCTAGCTCTGTGAATTCCAGGAAAGCATTTATCACTAGGTCTCACTTTCTTTAATGAAAAATCTGCAATGAATGGGGTTGGGTTCAGTGGGGTGATTTCTTTCATACCTGCAGCCTAACTGGGCTTCTTTTAGACCCTTGACCATGAAATAAATGTTCCTTTCCACCTACAGCCTTCAGAGATGCTGCTTTTTTTAACTGACGTTACCCCAAACTATTCTGCCCCGCTGTTCCCTCACACAATCCTTCCTAAAGTTAATCTTTACTCATCCATCAGAACTCAGTTCAAAATCTCTTCTAAGAAAAGATTTCCCTAATCTCCCTGAGCTGCATGCTCCCTTATCCTTCACCTTCATTACACTTATTATGCTTCTCTGTTAAATAATCACTCGTTTCATGTTGACTACCTCAGCTAGAAATTAAGCTGAGGAAGGTGGCCACATCTGTCTATATTTACTTTCATGCTTTGCAAATAACATTCACGCAATAAATATTTACAGAATGAAGTAGTACATACACTAAAGAATATTATGTAATATTTCAGGGTGTTTACAGAATGTCTAGTACTTACGTATTTTTCAATAAGAAGCACCGATGATCATTGACTTCTTTTTCAGTTGAAAACATACCATTTTTTGCACTAGAAAAAAAAAATGGGTTTCAGAATAGATCAAAGAATAGGACAATTAAAAGAGATAGGGAAATATTAAAAAAGTGAATGTAGGCCCTTGGAGAATTGCTGAAATTTGCATGCCAACATAAATTTAAATTGCTTTCAGCGAAGAGAAGATACTAATTAGTAGAATAATGTTTGTTTCCCAGTTTAAAAGAATACTGTGATGGCTTTCCCCCAGTGCCATTCCAGACCTTGATGGTTTTAAAGATTGACAGCACATGAAAGCTAACTAGCCAATTAATGGCTCCATGTCACCTAAGTGCCCTGAAGAATGTATGTTCACATTGCTCAGGTAGTTAGTTCTGATACATTGATTTATACTGGATTTGCTCACTGCCATCTGTATATTCTACACATCTTATGCTCTTATATAGACTGCTACCCATGTGTCAGTAGCTCCTCATAGCTAACTTGTAAATTAACATTAATTTTTATGTTTAGTAGTGAAAATCCTACTTATATCAATGTTCCTAACACTTCAAAATTACTATATCATTCTCTTATACATGTTACATTTATTCTATACATCAATTTCATGCCTAAATTTTATTTTATGGTAGTTTAAATGTTTAATTATATGAAACCTACCTATTCAGAGATTGTACGATGGGGGACAAAGCATTGCACCTCAACATGCTTCCTTTATAGAAAAAAAGTCACAGAACATTCTAGCCCCATGATGAGAGAGAGCTGTTTTAAGTTTAGAGCACTTTGTTTGCTATGGACACCATAAATCCTCTTACTGATCATATATTATTTTTTTCATGGTCAAAGAGCTGAAAAATACATTTACATGTCAGTTTTATTCAATGTGCATTAGCTACAATAAATATTTTGAGGATTGCCCTATCCTTGCTTTATTTTGTTTTGCTAACTTCATTTCCCTTTGTGACCCCAGTTTCTTCATTATTTTATTTATTATTTTCTAACAAATTTATCCCTAGAAACTGCCTAGAATCCTTTGGGAGAAAAAATGTGAAATGAAAAGGAATGCATGAATGCAAGAATGCATGAATGAATGAATGAATGAATGAATGAATGAACAGTAAAGGCAAAACCATTTTCTGTATGAAAATTTTCTGATTCTATAGTAAAGTGCACTAAAGCACAGAAGAAACTCATCTAGTCCTCAAATTCCATTTCCTTAGGTTTCCAATTCTCATCAGGAAGTATTCTGAGCTTTTAAAAAGGTCCCAGGACATGAAATACTCATATGTAAATACCAGTGAATAACCATTGTAGCTGTTAATTTCAATATGTCAAATACTCGATTTACATCTCTCCATGGATATCAGCATTTTAAGAGGAGGAATCACATCTCTGATTTCATTCTATTAAGGCATTTACAGTAAACAGTTCCACATTGCTCTCTAATCACTCAGCAGAGGAGAGGGTTTAGCTATGCACACACAGACTGGAATCCCTCATTTCTCTCACTGAATGGTGCTGCAAAGAGAAATATTTTGCAGGCCAAGCACTGCCAACCACTGCAAGCCTCTGAGAGATTGGCTATTTGTCCACGCAGTGGAGAGATCTCTGTGTTAAACTCCATCTCCATGGTAGTCTTACCTGTCTACAGCCCTTGTTTGTCTTAAATCTTTCTGTTGCCTATCTATTTGCACTTGCTATTCAATCCCTCTGGAGCAAGGGGTCTTGGCTGACTAGAATAGCAAAACACTTTCTCCTGTTTCAAAGAATTCATTGTCCTTCTATTGTTATCCAAGGCACTGCCCTGTACTGTGACTCCATGGAACACAGCAAGTGTAAAGGACGCACTGGATTGTTGACTGGTGTAATGTAAAGAACCTTTGGGCCTTAGCTGATTCTCCTTCTGGCACTAACTGGCCATGACCTTGAGGCTGTGATTTAACTTTTCTAGGTCTCAGTTTAACTTACCTGTCAAGTAAGAGGGGCTGGTCTACCATAGAGGTCAGCAAATGTGACTGTGAATGTAAATCCCCTGGGGATTTTATTATAAGGAAGCTCCTGATTCCACTGATCATGAATGAGGTCCAAGATTCTGAATGTCTGACTGTCCTCTGGGCTGATGCTGATATTGCTGATCTGGGGAGTACACTTGAAGAATGAGGGACAGAATCACAAAAATTCTTGGACATCATTAGACCATTTTATTGGAAAGTAAATTGTGTAAATAAATAAAAGAACTTTTTTCCATTATGACTACTGAATTTCACTTTTTCATGTCTTGTGTTTTGTTTTGTTTTGTTTTTTTGAGGGCAGTGTCACTGGTCCTCATATGTGGGACCGAACCGGGGTCACTGGCTTCCCAAGCCAGTACTTAACCACCGCGCCACTCGGCCGGCCCCAATGTCTTGTGTTTTATATCACATTTAAATGAACTCAGTTTTAAACTAATCTTCTCTCAAAAACTCCTTTGCCCACAAGAAAGAATAAATGATATAAACTGAATATCATGTACCAAGTGTTTCCTCATAGTATAATCTATGAATGATAAAGCTGATATCAGAGCAGCCACATGACAAAGCTGGGCTCATCCCAAGTCTTCTAACAGCGATATGTCTCAGGATCTCTGCCCCCAAAAATAAACCAGGAGACTCCAACAAACTCCATTTGTGTCACTGTTATGTTCTGAACAACTAAAATAACCATCTTATTCAGAAACAAAGGGTTTAATAAAACACATAGAGGAAAATACAGGGACACATAAATGCCCTGGTGGGCTATAGACATTTATGACTTAGAAGAAATAGCCACCCCAGGAGTAGTGGTGGTAATTAGACACAACCCTACCCAGGGCACCTCCCAGACTCCTTTGAACACCAGCAGACATTCTAGGAGGGATTCCTGGGAAGATTCGAGGCCAAGTTTCCATCATACCTATATTGGGTAGCCCTGACCCATTTTAAGTGATCACACAATAGGTCCATGTACCAACAAAAACATATTTCTATAAATATCATTTGAAAAAAAGTGAAACTCTTTATTCATAGTTCTTTAAATGAATGAACAGACCCTAATTTAAAATGCTATATGTGAATAAAGATTCCTAAGCTCCTTTTAGCAAAATATGAGGTACACCTATAAAAGCAGGTAATGGATCATTCATAAATGCCTATTTCAGTAGTAAAACTGCCATCCGACCCATAACTCCAGGGCTGTTACTGCACCATTTCCAGCACTATTCCTGAAGTAACTCCTGCTCCTCTAGTTCTCATTCTACCCCTACTTCTATCAGCCTTACTCCCTAAACTGACATCTGACAAACCTTATGTTAAGTGCAAGTGGAGAAAACTCCTTTTTCTGTCCTTTCATTTACTCATCCATTTATCAAACACATAACAAGCACTGATTTTATCCCAGGCAACGTGCTAGGTACTTTCTAGAAAAAGGCATATGGCTTGCTTTTCCTTGTTCACCAAGTGCTATGGCATAAATCTCATTTAACCCACACATGTCCTCATGGAATGGATGTTAATATCCTTATCTAGTAGATGAGGTGCAGGTTTCTCAAGATCAATTTCTTCCTAGTGGCAGAATGTGAACTATTACCTATAGCTTCTAAATCAGACCTTTGTTCTTGGAGTCAAAAAGTGAAAATGAAAAAAAAAAATCTTTTGACCCTCATGTTCTCCTGCACACACTCAATTTCCTGATTTGGGAGAATTATGGCACTCATGAACATTTTCACAAAAAACATTTTTTTGCTACTTCTAGAGGTGCATAGGACAACATCTGAGAACCCCAAGCTGCGTGTGCTGAAACAGCCCATTTTTCCTTTGAGTTTGTAGCCAAAGGCAAGTTTGGGACTTTGCATTCTCTCCATCTGGCATGAAACATAGAAATACTTTTCCCATAAGGCAGCATCGACTCTTTGGAGCATATCAAGACCTTTGCAGGTGAATCCTACTCACGCTTGTGATTCTCTCCTCTCTCTCGTGAGTGTTCTGTATCAGTGCAGAGGGCAGCAAACCAGAACAAGTTGTGTAGTCCAGTTTGAGAATTCTCTAACAATGTTAGGTAGGTTTCTGGAGAAATAATTTGCATAGTTTAAAAATATGATGCTAGCTGTATCTATCAAGATCTTATCCTTTTGTTCTCCACAGAAAAGCTGAACACAGAATGGCCTGTCTACAACTGATTCCAGAGACCCTCAGTTGGCACAACCAGCTGCAAAGGGGATGGAATGTACTCTATTGCGTATAAAGCACCAATGAAGTTGATGTAATATCATGGTATGCAAACACAGTCAACATTTAAGTGAATTTTCTACTCTGTTAGACCGTATCTTGGCTTAATACCTGCTCTAACTCTCAGTAATTCAAAACTCCAATAAACATTTGTTGAATGCCTACTATGTGTCAGGCAGTTTGCTTGGCTCAATAAGAACAAAGGAGAAAATAAAACCATAAAAGAAGACATAAAAATGACTAAGTGAGATACTGTATTACAAACATTTTGTAAATGAGAAGGCTGTGAAAACAAAGAAGTTATTTCTACAAAAAGTTTATTTTATTAAGCCTGAAAGGAAATAGAATTTTAGGCATATATTTCATTTGAGAAAAAAAATAGTCTTATAAATCAAAGGCATATTCCTTACACTTGTGAACTACTTGGCCTCTTTATTGTTTTAATTATTGTATTGAAGAAAAAGTCACCTGGTGCATGCTACAATATTGTGTAGAATGGAATCTCTTGCCTACAGAGAGAGAGAGAGTCTTTGAATGCCAAGTAGTCTTCAGAGGTAGCATTCAATGTGACAAAGCAAGTGTAAATGGTCTAATAACTAAAGACTTTTTGACTTTTTCAGATGTTCAATTGAACATTTAAAAGGTTTAGTCCCATATCAATTGTAGAAAGCCCCCCACCCCCTGGGGCAATCTTAAGTAACTGTGCCATTAGGCACTCAGCTGCAAATTGCCTATTAACTCTGACTGAAACTGTAAAATTGCTTTTCACAATGCAAATTAATGTAAATAAGAACAATTGGTTACACATATCACAGACTATCAAATTGTCCACGGATGATGCATATGTTCTACTCCTACCATCTGAATTAGCATTAGTTTAAAGTTATATTTAGTAGGTCTCAACAGGCTTGGGTGTCCCTGTGATAAATTCTACAAATTTATTATAAACAGTACTTGTGTCCTATGTATGCTATCTATTATATGAAATATAAACCTTGTTTCATCAAGGTCTGAGGGCACTTATGTTCAGGTTCAGTGGACATAGCACAAAATAATCAATTAGCCTTAGATCTTAGGTTTCACTGACATCATTCCATTACTAAACATTATTAAAAACATTTTTTTAACAAATGCATTGCAAGAAAGGAAAATGTACAAGGTGATAAAAATGGCATGTGTATTTTTTGAATAGTAATATGTACAGAGAAATCTTATTGCTATCATATTTATGATTATTATTTTAGAAATCTGTAAGTTATTTAAACTTTTAAACCCTTAGTTTCCATATCTGTCAAATGAGAACAATAACATGCAACTATGAGAAAGAGATTTCATACTGTAGTTGCTAGGCAGCCTGAATGTGACTAGTAAGATGTCACCAGAAAAGGCATATTCTTAACTCTACTCCCATTCAAATACATTCTGTGACTCCTTATAGGTTTTGACCACCTCCTAGTGGAAGTTCTGCAAAGGTAGTGTTGCACCTCACTAAAGAATGGAAAAATACTTGCCACTATTGTTCTATCCTAAAACTTTTTAGGTTTCAGCCAAAATATTAGATTAAAATATTTTAATTTTAATATATTATTACAGCATCTATGAACCTGTTAGTCAATCAACAGTTCTTTTAAGCACCTTCTATTATATCATTACCACTGTAGTCAAGATAAATATGAGACCAATCTCAACTCCATTTCAAAAAGAAAAAAGGTATGAAAACAAGAACACAGAGATATAAGCAAGTGTCTGACCTCCTCAAAGGAAGTACAATAAGAAACATTTCTTCGATTATAGTAGCAGTTAGAGAAAACAACTCTTCTCCATGAGAGAGTATGAATATCTAAGTGAAAACAATCTACTGAAAATTGTAAGATCCTTCTACTGTTACTTTGCAGGAATAATCAAGAGATTGTTTTTAGAAAAAAATTGATGAATAATATTAATTAAAAGTTTATATAATTCTGAGAAAATGGTATTATTCAAGTGGGAAAAGATTACACGGAGTCTTTGTTTGTTCTTCAAGGACTTTGAAGTCTTTGTCAGTTCTTCACTGACATCCAAATTGTAGTGGCAACCTTTCACCTAATGTAATCACAAAATGGTAAACTCATTAACAAAAAAAAAGTGATACTGTATTTCAAACGATGCTACATTTGCATTTGTAATTTCTATACATTTGAAATAACATATGAAGCATAGTTTATATTTTTATATTTCTCTTTTCAGTATCCTCAGGGATTAAGAATTAAGAGCAATGTTAACTAGTAAATATTTTTTTTTGAAGCAGAGATAAATAACTGTCTAAGCCCATGTAATCATAAAGACTTCAATTCCAGAGACAACATTCCACACACTGGCAAGGGTGGCATTCGAGCATTCAAAAATACAGAAATACATAAAAATACATGAAAGAAGAATGTGGGAAGGCCATGCCATACTCTTTCTTTTGCACAGGATTCAGATATTACAAGCAACGGCTACTCTCACCCATGCATAGGGTAGGGTGGGAGTGCCTCAAAGTTAAAGTCCCTAGTAGCAAGACTAAAGAAATTAAACATGGGCATCTATTTCCTTGACCCATTGAATATGACATCACTGAAGAGCCTTCTATACTGTCTTCCAGAGCTCTGCAGCAGAATTGAGCATCAGTTCTCCACAGTAGTGACCTGATCAATAACACAACTGAATTTCTTCCCTTTCCTATCTTAGCCCTTACTCCTCTACCAGTATTTCTTGGATGACCTCACAAATACAGTAATTGTAATCAAGTCTCTTAAAGGAACCTAACCTTTGATAATACCTTTATATGCTGCATGCTTTTACATGTGTTATCTTTAAAGTAGAACACAATTAAAATGGTTAAATCTAACTAAATTTCACAACCAACTCTCACAAATGGCAAACCCTCACACCACTTTTGTATTTAGTCCAAGGGCAGTTCTTGCTCTTGTCTGGTAGTGTACCCATCAAGATCTGTCTGGTGTTGTTAACGAATCACTTAAGAGAGATGATGGTAGTAGTGCCCAATATTTGCTATGCCCCAATTGATGAACTGAGCCCCAAGAAAATACTGCCCAGCATGGTCCAAAATAACCCAAAGTACCCCCCAAAATGGTGGATTAGGAAATTGAGAAACATAGGCAAGGCAGGATGAGACAGAGAGAGCCAGCAAGACCTCGGTGAGCTAGCCCAATGATATTCCACTTGCCACAATTCTCACCCCTCTGTCCATATTATGTTTTCTATTGTTATGATTTTTCTAGGTAACTTTATCCAAATATTGAATTGGATTTACCTTTTGGACTCTATTCCAAAGACAGAATTGTATTGTTTGAATCTTCACTCAAATGTCCTCCAATGCCAAATAACTCATTTGAATATGCTTTCCATTTTTATGCCAAGTATTTTGTGTCACAAGTCATGCTGACAGTGCCCTTAAATGTTTCTGATGATTTTTAAAGGTAATTCTTATTATGTACTTAATCTAATTTTGTCTCACCCTGACAATTCAATAATAAAAATATAGTCCACTAATTACTATGTTGTTTTCTGGGAACAGTTTATTTTCAATTCTAGAGAATTTCCATTAGTCTTCTTTTATCAAAAGATGTTTTATCCTCCTCTGATAAACTTGGCTTTATAAGAAGATAAAATTTACTGATATAATAAAGGCAATTTTAAATAACTTAATTTTACATGTCCACCCTTACAAGAATACAGAGACCCGGATTTAGTCCAAAGAGTAAAAAAAAAAACATATATGATTGATTTCAGCAAATCAGATGTCTGTGGGAATTTGCCAATAGATTAGTTTAAGTGTTGTTTTTAAAATAAATACTAAGCTCTAAAAATGACTTATATCCATTTTTAATATAAGAATTGAAAATGATACTATATCTTTTAATATTTAGTTTTTAGTAAATTCCCCACAGCTGTTTGTCTTGCTTTGAAAATTAACCTAATGCCATTCTCATCCATTAATAACTAACTAGCAGTCTAGCAGTCTGAAGGATTTAACATGTGGCTATATCTTTAAGATTTGATCTATTTCTCTTTGTTATTATAGTCTTAATGTGACTTCTCAGGTTTAGCTAATTGCTATATTAATGAGATCTAATTTGCTTAGGCATGTATTTATTCCTCTTATGTAACTATTTAAAAATATAAGTAATACATATTTTTGTAGAAAATAGTATATGGAACAAAGATAGAAAAATCTAAATCATTGATAATACTAACACCCAAGAAAACTCACTGTTAATTAATACTATATAAATGTATTCTGTATATGAGTATATATTTTTAAATGTGTATGCATGTGTATCTTAATAACTATATTATATATGTATTTGCCATATATGTATACATGGCAAAGTGAGATTAAACTATATGCTGTTATTTTCTCTCCTCTTAGAAACTTCATTTCTATAACTTTCAATGAGGGAATAAGACAAATGTATGGCTCTTCTCTAACAATATTTAGTGCTTATGATGATATCCCTAAAAATTTACTCCTTCCATCCAATATTGTAATATTATACAATAACAGAATACTTTATTTAGTTAAAACATTTTCATGCAATGTAAGTTATATAACAATGATAGTTTCCAAAGAGCACAAAGATATTAGATATTTCTAGATATTTAATTTTATTTTTAAGGAAAGGTTATAGAGAAATTCTGTGTTTCAATGCATTTGTTTGTCTTGTCTGGTAGAGATTTCATTGACTTCCTTATTCCTCCTTGGAAAAGATCATTTGAGTAACTATCTCCAAATTGTTAATCTTTACCAAACTCGCAATTCGTCGTTTACTTCAATACCTGGCAACAACCTTCTGAACTACCTTTTCCAATTTTTCTCCCTCTCACTTGACTCAATGTCATTGAGAACTGAAACCTGAGTTCCCATTGGGACTTTATGTTGCCTTCCAGTTGGCCTTTATTTTCAGGATCTTGAGAACCTTTGTGAGTCAAAGACTGATGATCCTGAAGGCCTCAGCACTATAACAGACCATATAGTGAATGGAGTTCTCACTGGACAAATTGTTACCAGGCAATTGTCCACTGCCCAGTGTGCATAGGAGCCAATAATATGGCACCCACCTCTGAGAAAATAAAAAAATCTTTTATTGCTAAGTTGACTCTCAAGGAGAAAGGAAGCAAGGCTCAAATCCATCTCCTGGATTCAGGGTTTGGAGCAAGTTTTAAGGGTTTAGGGGGAAAGGGCTGGCATGCAGAAGCATTGCCAGGGCAGGCTTCAATCAGAGGGTTTTTGGAATTTGACCATTTATGGTAAGGAGCTTCAGCACCCCATCTCCCTGGACAACAGACCCTTCACTTCTGAAATGGTTCCAGTATTCAAGTTCTGGTCATGTGTGGTCCTTCGGTTCCATGGATCGGGTGAGACTGTTTCCGGGTGCAACTGGAGGTCAAGGCTTTTCTATTCTGTGCAAGTTTAGCAATGTAACTTGTGATTTTGTGCTGTTGTTTCTGAAAAGCAACTCAGTGTCCTGTTAGAATCATGGTACCAACAGTTTGAGCTGGTTCTGCGGTTACATAATCACTTTCTGGGACACCAAGAAGTTTGGTGAAATTTCAGATCACACGTGTCTTTGATATAAAAGGTAACAGAGACTGTGGACCACTTGGACGAAAGCACTGGCATCCTAGCAGGAGAGCTTGAAGAAACTCAATAATCCATACTGCATGACCAAAAGGTTTTCCTTTACTGATATCGTGCAATTCACTGGACTACTTTTCCTCAGGACTCAGTTCCTGGCTCTTCCATATAATATTTAATGTTAATGTTTCTAGTTTTCATTTTAGGCACCCCTCTTCTAAGTTGTCTGAACTCCCTAAAACAGCTGACCTTCACCACCACCTCTTGCAAACGGGTCAACTGGTTTCACAGGAAGAACTCCAACAAGAGTTACTATGTTTTAGATACTGTTGATCCACTCAGGAGGTTTTTGATCACTTCTGAATTGATCAGCAACAAATGATATTTGCCTTATGGAAAAGAGGAGACTGACAGCTTGACCTTTATGTGAGCCCAATACTCCAAGAAAGCCAGGGCTGTTGAGAATTGTCCTATCTTAATGCTTGTATCTTTTTGTGTTCCAGGAAATGTCAAGGGGCTCATAAACTAACCTGCTAACTGCAAGGATTACCCAGGCCTGAAATATTCCCAGATAAGAGCTCCCTCCACCCTTCTTTAATAACTAGATATAAGACCTGATTCCAGCTTTCCTCAATGTTTCTTCGTTTATTTGCCTCAGTAAAACCTGTCTCCCTTCATTTTCTTTGAGATATTCCTCACTAATGGACATTATCCCTATTGTGGCAGCCTGAATAAAATCATCTCCTTAATTGTCCAGTTCATTGTATATGATTTATGGTCAGAAGGCCAAAGTCAATATCCAGTTCTGTATGCTTTTAACATAATTTTTAGGTTATAGCAAGTACGAGATATAAAAATGTCACCTTAAATAAATTTTTTTGTTTAAGCACTCACATGTCTTATAATCCTATCATGAATTCGTCTTCTTCTTCAAGTATAACTTTTGATACTCATGACAAAGAAGTGTCCATTTGTCAAATGTACCCAGGCAATTATCACATCTTCAGCAGTTTAGTACTTAATACCATTTAGTACTTAGTCACTATTTATTAAATATACACTACATTATAAGCATTTTAGAGCATTTTCAACTTTATCTTCATTTTTTTAAAGTAGTATGAATATGCAATTTTTATAAATTTGAAAGCACTAAGGACTTTTTTTTCTATTCCCACCCTTTTCAAAACCTGATATGAACACATCCCCTCTTACTAAGATCTTGATTATAACAAAACCAAGATTAAAAAGGAGGCAGTAGGCATTAAGGCTCAAGGTATAGGAAGAGACCCAATAGTGATCAGTCATATAATCACTCAGTGTCAGTATAATAACCAAAGGATTTTTAGTATAATAGTACACAGGCAACAGGCTAAAAAAGAAAGCATCTTGATAGGATCAAAAGTCAAATGATCTTGTAAATGAACTATCCACAAAAACTAAAAGTGTTCTAAATCATCTCATCTTTATCCTCAGTTGGAGGCCAGAGTAGAAGTAGCTGGAAATGAACTAGAGCTAGAGATTGAGGCAAATAACTTTACAGGCACTGCCGAGGAGCAGAGCAGAGGAATTAAAGAATGAGAGGAGGTGAGGAGCAAAGACTTGCTTTGGGGGTAACAGAGGTGGTGCTGAGACTCATAGGGAGCAGAGATACAAAACTGAAGAGAAGAGAAAAGCCAGTTCAGAAGTTCAAGTTCCCTGAGGATGCCTTATGTATAGAAACATACATGCCAAAACAGAGAAAGAATTGCTCTGTGTATTCTTCTGTATTCCTTGTGTGTGCTTTGTCAGCTAACCATGAGTGTTTAATAGGAAATAGTACCATTACTCCCTTTCATCAATAAGAGTATTAGTAGATTTTCAGTCATGCATGCCTGCCTCTAAAACATTATTTTTTTCCTTCCTTCCTTCCTTCCTTCCTTCCTTCCTTCCTTCCTTCCTTCCTTCCTTCCTTCCTTCCTTTCCTTCCTTCCTTCCTCAATTTCTCTCTCTCTCTCTCTCTCTCTCTCTCTCTCTCTCTCTCTCTCTCTCTCCCTCCCTCCTCCCTTCCTCATTCCATTCTCATGTCTTTCTTTCTTCTCTTCCTTACTTTTACTATTTTTTTCCTCTTTACCACAGAGTATTATTGACTCTGTGTTTTTTCTCAAGACATCAAGAATGACTAAATAACCTGGTTTTATTTAAGAAGAAGTCAGTGTTCACATAAAACCAGCAGGATAAGTCCCATTAGTTCTCTTACGAAAAGTGCCCCACAGTCCTTGAGATGCACATTTCACAGAGTAGTTTCCTGCACAAAGCTTGTGATGTGTCAGCATAGGGTTATTTATTTACAATCGTATTTCCTAGCTAAGGTGAAAGGTAAGCAAGGAATGAAAGCAATTATCACAGTTCCCCCCTTCCCCACATTGGAGCTGTCAATGCAAAGTGTCCCTGTGACACAGCCTGACACTTCTAATGAATTCCCAGGGTTATGCGACAATGCTACTAACACTCACATCTGTCACTTGGAGATAGGGATTTTCCTTCCATTCTTTGAGCTTGGAAGCTAACATTCTTTGTCCCAGTTAATGAGGATCTGACTTTATATTCGGAAACAGGTCACTTTAATAATGTGTCTCCACAGATCACATTGAACAAACCCTTAAAGTATGATTCAGTCAGAGCTGATTTCAACTACAATGTTTAATAATACTTCAGTGGGATATGCTTAGAGGCCTTTTTTGTTTGTAGCTGTAGCTGCATGTATTGAGGAGTGGAAAGGCCCATAGTTAAATTTACCACTTTTTCTTTACAACTGCAGGGCTTTGCCTTAAGTCTATTTCTATGTATGTGCTTGTTCACCCCTTTACTGACAAGGATTTCTGAAAAATTGTTTTGTTGAACTCTGGCAAAAATGCATGGCTGCCCAGCACTATTTAACAATCTGTGCTGGGAGAGGAAAGCTGAATCTCTAGTAAGAGTCATAGGTTCTTGGCTCCCCACTCCAACCTGATTTTAAAGAGCCTCTACTTAACCTGTTTTGAGAGACTAACAAGAGTGATAGACAGGATACAAGGTACGAGCAAACACAGGAAAAGAGCCTTTTCTGGGAATCAACTCATAGTATGAGTACTGAGTGTGGGAACAAGAAAGAGTTATAATAGAATTTCAGCATCTTATGAAGAAGGGGCCCATTTTGAAGAAGGGATGTGCCTATGAGGCTGTTTCTGGGGGTAACTATTGGTTTGTCAGAAAAGTCATGACGTATTTTTTCTGATTTTTGTTGCAAAAATGCATCATGACCTTTCCGACAATCCGATAGAAGCCTGAGGCACTGGATGAAGTAATGAGAGAAGTGGTGAATGCGGTCTTAGTTTGAAAAAGTTTAATTCAGAAGATTCATTGCAGTAGGTGAGCTGGGTCAGGGAAAGTTCAAGTAGTGGGTAATATTAACACAGATGTGCAGCCCTGGCCAGATTTCAAGTTCTCAGTTCATTCAGAGCAGAACAGCAGCCAAGAGCTGAAGGGATCACAGCAGACAGGATCCAGCTAGAAAAAGCTACAGAGGGTGTCCAATCTCAGCAAGTGGACTGAGCAAGAAAGGGGCTTCAGTGCCACTAAAAAACTTAGGTACCACATTTCAGAACCAAGTTAGAAGCGCAGTGATGGTGCCGTGATGAAGAGGAGACATGAGATGGGTAAGGGCAAGAGGAAATTGGCAGAATGGGTTAAATTATAAATAAAGTGCTCATTAAGCAAATCTATCAGCGAGCAAACAGGTGTGAGGTTAAATGACTTTGGCAAAGTAGATTTTCCCCAGGTGCAGGGAGAGTAAAAGGGCAGGCTGCAATTTGCAGTGACTATTGGTGCCCAGGATAAAATCAGATCAAAGGCAGCAAAATGAGTTCCACATTCCACTGGCAGAGGTGCCGATGATCTCAATAGGTATCTTACCATGATCAGTGCTGGTCAGGAACTGAGTAAAGCTCAAGGTGCAGAGGGAGGCATTAGTAGCACCAGCAGAGAATGGCTGGAAGGAGGCTGGAGCTGATTGACAAGTGGATTCATCCCATGAGATTCAGAAATAAATTTTAGTAAATCAGTTTAGCTTAAGAAAGGCATCTTAAAGATATAGGCTCTGATGCCACTGACTTCAGGACAACAAAGGCAAGGAAACTAACATTCCCTGATTAAAAAATAAATAAATAAATAAATAAATAAATAAATAATATATATATATCTACACACACACACAAACACATACATACACACACACACACAAACAGAGGGTGCCAAAAATGTATACACATTTAAAAAAAGGAAAAAGCTGTATTAAAATTGTAATAATATACAACAATAACAAAAGATGAATTCAAGTCATGTATATACATTTTTTTGGCACCCCCTGTATATATATAATCTTCCTATGCTCATGCCATTTTTTTTTTTACTATTATTTTTCACTTGAGAAAATCCAAAAATATCTTTCAAAAGATCCTACAGCAGAGCCATGATTTAACATCAGGCATCGTAACTTCTAGAAGGCAGCTTACAGACTTCTTAATACAAACAATTAAGAAAATAGGACACAATATTAAAGCCACACATCCAATACAGTGAAAAAGCTACAGCTTTGGTCCCTACCACAATTCCAGACAAATTTCCTCTATATCCCCCGCAAATGCTGGCAAACGTAACTGGAATGTCCTATAGACCCCACTACTTTGTGAATCTTCCTTGAGGATATTCAGGGGGTTCTTAGGGATGATAGTGGTGTGAGTTAGGACAGGAAAAGATTGGCCTATTAGTCAATGCAAGATTTGCATATCACTAAAAAGGTGATAACTGTAGGGTTGGCCAAGTGGCTCAGTTGGTTAAGAGCTCATTCAAGAGTGTGAGCTGAGCTCTGAGCAACAGCGTTGCTGGTTGGAGTCCCAGCCCAAGCTGAGCATCCCAAGCTGAGCAGCCGCTGAGCTGCCAACAGGTAGCAGGATGGCTCAGCTAAAAAAAAAAAAAAAAAAAGTGATAACTGTACCTTCTAGGTGGAGAAGCTAGGGCAAGGGTCGGCAAACTTTTGAGACTGAAGAGCCGCCAGAGATCAGCAAAGCCGCAGGCTCTGAAGTAAAATTAAAAACGAAAATAAAGCTATCATAATTTCATTATAAAATGTTTAAAGGATATTATTGACATAATGGTGACTATGTACAAATATATTTATGGCTTTCGAATAATTTTTAAATGGTTGTGAGGGACAGGATTGGCTCTTCCAAGGCTCGGCGAACTTTTGAGATGGAATGTACGTACCCAAAGTGCTTCGAGAGCCACAGTTTGCCAACCCCTGAGCTAGGGCATACAACTCATACTTGAATAGAACTATCCACTTCAGTCTTGGTGCACCAGCACCATTATAAGAATTTGAGAATGATGGCAGAATTTTGCCATTGAAAGTCTCTAGCCTTGGAATAGACAACCCTGCGCTTTATAGCCTGGGTTTACTACTTACCAGCTGGAAACATTTTTGTATTCTCAAACCTTAGTTTCCTCACCCTTCTAATACATATAATTTAGTCTAACTCAAAATGTTAGTGAGAGGATTAAATGGTGTCTAGTGCTCTATCTAACAGGTAGTAGGTAGGTATTCAATACATCTGACCTCCTTTTCCTTGACTCATCTTCCATTCATGAAAATTACTTGAGGTTCTAGCAGTTAGTATAAATCTGGAAAATTCTATTAGACCTGGTGCAGACTTCCAGGTTTGGCTCTCTTTTGACAGTGTGAATTTTCTGAGAAAAGTTTTCTCCCACTCAGGGCTACCCCATATGGTACAGTATATGTCCTGCAGACAATTCCACATCTGAAAGAGAACCATTCGCACGATAGACCCCATCCATTTGTTTATTTATGAAACAATTTCCTGGCAGATGGCAATGTCTTGTTCCAGCAAAATCAGTACAGCACAACAATAGTCCAACAGATGGAAGTAAAGCGTCTTGAAGAATGGGTGTTTCTGATGTTCAAAGGTGCCTTATGTGCTAGCAGAGGCCTTGAACCCTCCTTTACCTGAATGTTTTTTCATTCTCTTCTCCATCTAGCCTACAATCCCAACAACAAAATTTGTTTGGTTTAATATATAATCTTTAAAATGCATATGCATTAAAATTTATTAACTCTAAGTCATTCATGTCTCCCGCATTTAGGCTTTATGTTTACTACCCTGGGATATCTCTGGGGAAATACGTGTCTAAATCTCTTAGAAATGATATATGATGTCTTGCTCCCAGGCCTGCTTGCTATTCAAACAGATCAAAACACCCAGACTGTCAAGAAACATGAGAAATCAATGGAGAATGGTCTCTCAAAACCATCCACCATGAAGTCATTCAGTATAATAATACTATTACAGGAAAATAAAGAATTGGGACCAGTAATTCAATATTTCACACTCCACCTAATATTTCTATTAGGTTCAAATCAGATGATTAAGCCATAATATAAAAATGGATGAGAGATTCTATGCCATGCTAATTTTAGAGCCCAAGTATAAAATGTGTTTTAGCTTACCATTTACCAGTCATAATTAAATATAAAGTACCTGTACGACCAATGAAGTGGTATAATATTATTTTTAAATGGACTTAGATTAGTTATAAATGTATATAGTAAACTTTAGGGAAACCATTAGAAATATCTTTTAAAGACATATAATGGATATGCTAAGAGAGGAGAGAAAATTTAATCATATAAAATGCTCAATTAAAATCAGAGAAGGCAGGAAACAATGGAAGACAAAAAAAAGAAACAAAAAAGGGACAACAAATAAAAAATTGTTACAAATATGATAAATATTAAATCAACTGCATCAATAATAAATTTAAATGTGAATGGTTAAAAACATACCAATAAAAGAGACTATCCAAGTGGATTTAAAAACATGGTCCAGGGCCGGCCGAGTGGCGCATTGGTTAAGCGCTGGTTTTGGGATGCCAGCGGCCCCGGTTCGGATCCCACATGAGGGCCAGTGACACTGCCCTCTACAGCTAACAACAGCTCCACCTGGAGCTGGGCTGTGCGAGCCCCGGTGATGGTGTGGGCTGCAGCCCCTGCTGCAGTGGGCTGCCATAGGCTGCAGTGAGTGGCCCGCAGCCAGTGTGAGCGGCTGGCAGCCAAGCGTGAGCTGCCAATAGCCGCGATGAGCGACATCCAGAGGCCAGCGACCGATCTGCCTCATCCGGGAAGAGCGCAATGACGATACCAACAGTGAAGCAACATCCTCCGCAACTAAACTGAAGAACAAGAAGACGGCAACTTGTCTGTTCCCCTTCCCCGATTCTCCAACGCTGTTCCCCTCCACCAATTCCCCAATAAAATCTTAAAAAAAAAAAAAATGGTTCAACTATAAGCTGCCTATAAGAAACTCACTTTGCAAACACATATTGGTTGAAAGACGTGTATCAGACTGTACAAAATACTCTTAAAATTTGGCAGTAAGAAAATAAATAACCACATAAAAGCAGACAAAATATATAAAGAGATATATAGCCAAAGAAGATGTTTAGATGACAAATAAGCACATGAAAAGACGTTCAACCTCATACGTCATTAGGGAATTGCAAATTAAAACAAAAATAAGATACCATTACACACCTCTTAAGATGCCCAAAATTCAGAACACTGACAACACCAAATGTTGGTGAGGATGTGGAGCAGCAGGAACTCTTATTCATTGTTGCTAAGAATGAAAACTGACACACCTAGTTTGGAAGACAGTTTGGAAATTTCTTACACAGTTAAACATACACTTAGCATATTATCCAGCAATAGTGCTGCTAGATAATATTGGATATATGAGTTGAAAACTTATGACCACACAAAAACCTGCACGTGAATATTTATATATGCTTTACTCATAATTTCTAAAAATTGGAAGCAACCAAGATGTCTTTCAATAAGAGAATGGATAAATAAACTGTGGTACATCCATAAAATTACATATTATTGAGTGAGAAAAAAGAAATGAGCTATCAAGTGACAAAAACACTTGGAAGAACATTAAATCCATATTGCTAAGTGAAATAAATCAGTCTGAAAAGGCTACATACTCTATGATTCCAACTATATGACATTCTGGGAAAAGAAAAGCTATAAAAAAAATAAAAGGATTGGTGGTTGCCAGGGGTTAAGGAGGAGAAAATGATAAATAGGTGGCACAGGATATTTTAGGGTAGTGAAATTATTCCATATGATACTATAATGTTGAAACATGACATTTGTAAAAACCTATAAAACTGTACAACACCAAGAGTGAACTCTAAACTATGGAATTTAGTTAATAATAATGTATCATTGCTGGTTCATTAATTATAATAAATGTATCACACTAACACAAGATATTAATAATAGGGCAAATTCCAGGGGATGGATCATATGAGAACTCCATTTTCTGCATAGTTTTTCTGTAAATCTGAAACTACTGTGAAAATTAAAACTATTTATAAATCATATTATATACATATATATTTTTAATTTTTATTAAATTTATTGGGGTGGCATTGATTAGTAAAATTATGTATAGATGATGTATTACAGAATTGTACACTTGAAACTTATGTAATTTTACTAACCATTGTCACTCCTACAAATTTTAATTTAAAAAATTATATAGGTTTAAGTGTATAGTTCTATAATACATTATCTATATATTGCACTGCATGTTCTCCACCTAGTCATTTCTCCTTCCATCACCCCTTTACCCTCAAGTGCCCCCCTCTCCCCTTATCCTCTGGTAATCACTAAACTGTTGTGTCTGTCTATGAGTTTTTGTTTGCTACTTTCGGTTTTATATCTCACATGTCAGTCTGACTTATTTTTCTGTCTGACTTGTTTTGCTTAGCATGACAATCTCAAGATCCATCCACATTGTCACAAATGGCAGTATTTCATCTTTTCTCATGGACGAGTAATATTCCATTATAAATATGTACCACATCTTCTTTATCCAATCATTGATCAAAGACAAACAATGGTTGTTTCTATGTCTTGGCCACCATGAATAATGCTGCAATGAACATCAGAGCATATATATCTTTACGGATAAATGTTTTCAGATTTTTTAGGTAGATATTCAGGAGAGGGATTGCTGAGTCATATGGTAATTCTATTCTTAGCCTTGTGAAGAAACTCCATCCTGTTTTCCACAGTGACTGTACTGATTTACATCCCCACCGGGTTCCTTTTCTCCACAGCCTCTCAGATACTTCTTACTTGTCTTGTTGATAAAAGCTATTCTGACAGGTGTGATGTGGTATCTCGTTGTGGTTTTGATTTGCATTTCCCTAATAAATAATGAAGTTGAACATTTTTTCATATATATCTGTTGGCTGTTTGTTTGTCTTCTTGGGAGAAGTGGCTGTTCAACCCTCTGCCCATTCTTAAAATTGTATTATTAGTTTTTTTGTTGTTGAGTTGTATGTGTTCTTTATATATTTTGGATATTAGCCCCTTATAGGTAGTGTTGTTTGCAAATATTTTCTCCCATTCAATTGGTTGCCTCTTTGTTTTGTTGATGGTTTCTTTTGCTGTGCAGAAAATTTTTAGTGTGATATAGTCCCATGTATTTATTTTTGCTTTCACTTCCCTTGCCTTTGAGATCAAATTCATAAAATTGTCTCTGAACCCAAGGTCAGTAAATTTAGTGCCTAAGCTTTCATCTATGCAATTTTTGTTTCAGGTCCTCAGTTTATGTCTTTGATCCATATTGAGTTAATTTTGGTACATAGTGACAGATAGTAATCTAGTTTCCTTCTTTTGCATGTGGCTTTCCAATTTTCCCAGCACCGTTTATTAAAGAGACTTTCTTTTTTCAATTGTATGTTTTTGGCTTCTTTTCAAAAATTATCTGCCCGTATATATGTGAGTTTATTTCTTTGTTCTAAATTCTATTCCACTGGTCTGTGTATCTGTTTTTCTGCCATTACCATGCTGTTTTGATTGTTGTTGCTTTGTAGTGTAAATCAAAGTCAGAGAATGTGATACTTCCAGCCTTGTTCTTTTTTATTTGGATTGCTTTAGCTGTTCAGGGTCTTTTGTGACTCCATACAAATCTGATGATTTTTTTGTTCTGTTTCTTTGAAAAATGCCATTGGGTTTTAGATGGGAATTGCATTAAATTTGTATATTGCTTTGGGTAATGTGGCTATTTTAATTATGTTGATTCTTTCAATCCATGAAGATGGAATATCTTTCCATTTCGTTGTGTCTTCTTCGATTTTTTTAAAAATGTCTTAAAGTTTTCAGTATACAGGTCCTTCACATCCTTTGTTAAGTTTATTCTTAGGTATTTTATTATTTTTGTTGCAATTGCAAAAGGAGTTGCTTTTGTGTTTTTTTTTCATTTATTTTTCTGAAATTTCATTGTTAGTACATAGGAATGCAATGAACTTTTGTATATTGATTTTGTATTCTGCAACTTTACTATATTTGTTTATTGTTTCTAATAGGTTTTTTGTTTGTTTGTTTTGTTTGTTTTGTTTTTGGTAGAGTCTCTAGGGTTTTCTATATAAAGAATCAAGAATCACATCAACCACAAAAAGTGACAATTTGACTTCTTCATTCCCAATTTGAATGTCATTTATTTCTTTCTCTTGCCTGATTGCTCTGGCTGGGACTTCCAATACTATGTTGAACAACAGTGGTGACAGAGGCACCCCTGTCTTGTTTCTGATCTTAGAGGAAAAGCTTTCACTTTTTCACCATTAAGTGTGATATTAGCTGAAGGTTTGTCATATATGACCTTTATTTTGGTGAGGTACTTTCCTTCTATACCCATTTTATTAAGCGTTTTAATTCATAAATGGATGTTGTATCTTGTCAAATGCTTTTTCTGCAACTATTGATATGATCATATGATTCTTACACTTTATTCTGTTTATGCGGTATATCACATTGATCAATTTACATATGTTGAACCATCTTTGTATGCCTGAAATAAATCCCACTTGATCGTGATGTGTAATCTTCCTAATGTATTGTTGTATTCAATTTTCTAATATTTTGTTTATAATTTTTGCATCTGCATTCATCAGAGGCATTAGTCTGTAGGTTTGTTTTTTTCTTGTGTTACCCTTACCACATTTTTAGCATCAGGGCAATGCTGGCCTCATAAAATGAGTTAGGAAGCACTGCCTTTTCTTCAATATTTTGGAAGAGTTTGAGGAAGATAGTTATGAAATCATCTTTAAATGTTTGGTAAAATTCACTAGTGAAGCCATCTGGTCCTAGATTTGGGGGGGGGGGGTTGATGATTGTTTTAATTTACTTACTCTTGGTAGGTTTACATAGATTTCCCAGCTCTTCATGGTTCAGCCTAAGAAGGTTATATATTCCTGAGAACATGCCTATTTCTTCTAGGTTATTGAATTTGGTGGCATATAGTCCTTCATAGTATTCTTGTATGATCCTTTGTTTTTCTGTTGTATCTGACATAATTTTTCCTCTGTCATTTCTGATTTTGTTTATTTGTGTCTTTTCTCTTTTTTTCCTTATTGAGCCTAGACAAGGGTTTGTCAATTTGATTAATCTTTTCAAACAACCAGAATTTTGTTGCATTAATTTTTTCTATTTTTTTTTTTTTTTTTTTTGTTCTCCATTTCATTTAATTCTGCTCTAATTTTTATTATTTCTGTCCTTCTGCTGACTTCCGGTTTCTTTGGTCCTTGTTTTTCTAATTCTTTAAGATATGGTGTTAGGGTACTGATTTGGGATTTTTCTTGTTTCTTGAGATAGCTGTGTAATGACATAAATTTCCTTCTTAATACTACTTTTGCAGAATCCTAATAATTTTGATACAATATATGTTCATTCTCATTTGTTTCTCTGTATCTTTTTATCTCTCTTTTTATTTCTTCTTTGACCCAGTCATTCTTTAGTAGCATATTGTTTAATCTCCAGATATTTATGGGTTTTTCTCCTTTCTTTTTGCAGTTGATATCCAATTTCAAAGCATGTGGTCAGAGAATACACTTTGTATGATTTCAACCTTTTAAAATTTGCTGAGGCTAGTTTTGTGTCCCAACATATGGTCTATCCTTGAGAATTTTCCATGTACACTAAAAAAGAATGCATGGTCTGGTGTTCTGGGGTTAAGTGGTCTGTAAAAGACAATTATGTCCATTTGGTCTAATGTGTCATTTAAGGCTTATATTTGCTTGTTGATTTTTAGTTTGGATAATATACCCATAGCTGTCAATGGCATATTTTGGTCTACTACTATGATTGTGTTTTTGTCAGTTTCTCCTTATAGTTCTGCTAGTTGCTTTATATATGTAGGTGCTCCCTGATTGGGAGCATATATATTGATAAATATTATATGTCTTCTTGTTGTATTGTCCCCTTTATCATTATGAAATGTGCATCTTTGTCTCTTGTTACCTTTTTTTATCCTGAAGATTGTTTTGTCAGGTAGAATTATAGGTACATCCACATTTCTCTGGATGCCATTGATTAAAGTATCCTTTCCACCCTCTCACTCTGAGTCTATGTTTCTCCTTTCAGCTGAGGTGGGTCTCTTGAAGGCAGCATATGGTTGGGTTTTGATTTTTGATCTAGTCTGCTATTCTGTTCCTTTTTATTTGTGAGCTCAATCCATTTACATATGAAAACTAATTTTTTAATGCCTCTTTCCCCCTCTAGTCTATAAGTTGCATATGATCAGAGCTCAATAGTTGCTAAATAAAAATCCAAAATGTAACAATATTATCATTTATCCTATCCAAGAAACCTCAAGTAAGAGTTCATAAAACGTTACCTTTGTTGGGATGCTCAACCTTATATTTTTGAGTCCTTTTGGGAATATCTGACACATCAAAAGATATAATCTTGCCAAACTACTTACTAAGTTTTACCTCAAGGTAATTGGTAAAAATGCTTTAAAAAAGTTATTTGTAATGAGCATTAAGCCATTGTATGCCACACAGAAAGTAAAAATTTCATAAAGTACTAAGCTCCAATTTTGTTCATCTTATTTTTGATGGCTGAAGAAATGAGAGCCTTTTTAATCCAACTTTCCTGTTGGGCTCTGTTGAGAGTCTTCTAACATGGTTCTCTCACTGACCTCAGAATTATAAGTATGAAAATATCCTCTAAATATTTGTTTCATACCATTTTGATCCAATCATTAGTTTTATGCTCAGCTATGAATAATATCCCAATACTTCCATTCACAAACACGTTATCTTAGACAAAGAAAAACTGAATTACTGCAGATTCTTTTGCCCTCTGTTATATTCTTTTTACCTCCATAAATATATTGATCTTTCTATTAATATTTTTTCTGAATTATTTGGACTTGTTTTACTTCTAGTTCTTGTTCTCTTGGAAGACTTCCTACCTCATTTATCAAGAGTTTGCCTCTCCCTTACCCACTTCTATGGCTACCTGTATCTCATAAGAATACCCTGCACTCAATGTATGATGCCAGAAAGCCAGAATAACCTCTAGTTGTTTTATATAACCTCCCATATATGTTATATCCATGTGTTTCATGTGCATACATTTGTGTATCTATGTGTAAATGAGAAAAATCCTGATTTTGTACTGAAGTGAACCTCAAGCATTAATTGGTAAAACATGTTCCAAACGTGAAGCTCTGATTAAAATCACATGAACTGCTAATGACAGATTTTGAATTATAATCATAGATTTTTGTTTACCTATCCAATGTTATCTTTACAAACAACTCTGAAATTAGACTCTACCTCTCTATGTAGCGTAAGCATTACCTACCCTGGATGGAAATACAGATTATATTCATTGCCATTTTGCCTGAGGGATTGCAAGCAAAAGTAAGAGTCCCTTGAATCTTTCAATTTCTTGTATTTAAGCTTTGTAACAATTGGAAATTTTGCTCTGGCACGACGCCATGCCTAGGCAGGGGGATGCTAAGTCCCCCTCTGGTGCAGTTTGCATTTTAGCTTATTTTGTAAATAAATTCTTAACAGATGGACAGAGCAGCAGGAAGCCAACACCAGGGAGTCAGCAGGTGGACAGAAAAGCCAGAAATGGACTGGCACTGATCAGATTAACAAAACTGAAATATCTTGGGATTCACACATGCTGCCCACAGAATACGTTGGCACTGACCAGATAAGCAAACTCAAATCAACCCCAAGCATGGAAAATTTCCATCACTCTGTTCTTATGGGCTACCAAGGTCCCTCCCAGGTGGTGACACCAAAGCTACAAATCCTTCTGAAAAAAACAGTCTGTTTTCTTTTTCTTCCCTTGAAGTTGACATGCAGTGGGAAGATGAGGTACAAATTATAATTATTAGGAGTATCAAAACTGTTCTTTATTTAATAGTACTAACCACAAAAGTAAGTAGGGAAGGAGGGAGATACATGATTGAACCCTATAAATCATTGGTATAATCTTCCAAAGGATCTGAAAGACTTCATTGCTACGTAGTACATCCCCTTCTACGCTCCAACCAATAGAACTGTTTGTTCCCCACAGTGTGAAATTCTAATAGCTTAATTTTAAGGCCTGCTGCCCTGCTCACACAAAGATGTGACTCTTGCATTAAAAGCCTCCTTCCCACAGTAAGGTTTGTCTCCCCAAGGATCCCTGCCCTTTGCCTTGAACCAGAGATATTATCTGGTGAGATCATGGCTGGCAGCAAAGGCCTAACGCTGGCAGGACATGCAAGACCTGGGTGCTGGACACGTCCTGGTCAGGCCAAGGGAGTTCTCAATAAGTGTCAAGGTCTCCCAAATCTCCATGAACTCACCACCTTCATATAGAAATGCTGAAAGGCTTAATCACATCACTTACACTTTTATGAGTTTTATAATAGGTGTAACAAATCCTTGGAGTAGAGCCTTTGCCATTAATATAATGACCTGCCTGATCATGGAAAAGATGCCGAACATTACCTAGCCTAGCTTTCATGACTTCTGAATCCAGCTTTGTGAGAATTAATTGACAGAGTGTGTATAGAGAACTCAGCAAAGCAACGGACACATAATGATGAATTAATAATAGTATCTTTCATCATCATCATTATCATTTTCATTTTGATTAGAAACTGAATTATAGTTGGTGTGAAGACTCTGATTTTAAAGGCATTCTTAGGATTCACTGATACACCTGGCATAGAAGATTTCAAAACAAGTTATAATGTATGGCAAGGCTTTGGAAGGGAGGGAATGTGCAGCGATCAGTTTGAATAAAATTAGATTTGGAGGCTCGACCTACCTGGAAAAGAATTATGACATGTATAAGGTTACAAGAAATGCAGTGAACCCAAGTTTAACCCAAACTAGAAATAATAATAGTAATCAAGTTTAGTCCAACCTGGGTGGACTTGAAATAGACAGAGAGTTCTTCAGGTAACAGGGCAATCTTATTCAGAACCCCAGATAGCAACCATAATAATAGGAACAACACCTAACAGGCCCCGATTCCCATATAAAAAAAATTTAATTACTGTATTTTAAGGCCAAAAACTTCACAGGCTACCTTGACATTGTTAAACCTCCCAGGGCCCAAAAGACTTAACTGTGAGTTTCCTAATCTCACCAGATATTTCCTAACAGAGAAGCTGTACTCCTGGTCTTCAACCTAATGGTTCCCTCTCCCTGGCAGCCCATGAAATTACTAAAACCAATATCCTCCTTCCACAGGCATCAGGGGTCATCACACCCTCTTGTTACTACAAAGTCTACCTCCTGCAACCCCTGCTTATTCTGCTCCCAAGCACAACCCCTGTGTGGCCCTGCACTGCATTCAGTGTCCTCCTCCCATGGGCTGTGACTGTATGTGACCTATGAACTTCTGCAATCTCATATCTTCAGGATCAGATGGTGTGTGTTTGGCCATACCCATGATCTCAAAATGAGAATTCCCCCTTCATCAATGAGCGGGAGAAGAAGTGGATAAAATAGCTTCCATTCTATCAAGGAGATTGAATAAAGAATCAGTTTCCTTTTCTGTTGGAGGAGAATATAATCAGAAAACTAAGTCCTATTGACTTGTAATTTGCAGTGAGAGTTTGAAAGGGAGGCTGCATTCAATAAATGAATAAGACAAACAAACAAACATAATGTCATAGACACACAACAATTTCGTGTTTACCAGTTGGCAATGGGGGAGGCAGAGTGAAGATGGTAAAGGGGGTCAAATATATGGTGATGGAAGGAGAACTGACTGTGGGTGGTGAATGAACACACAATGTGATATATAGATGATGTATTACAGAATTGTACACTTAAAACCTATATAATTTTACTAGCCATGGTCACCCCAAAAATTTAATACAAATTTTAAAAATAAAATAAAGCTAGCACTGTGTCAAACAAAATGGGGGGGAGGGCAGGGGAGGCTGCATTATACTGTTAATTTGAGACACGGACAAGAAGGGGAATGACAGACCCAGTTCTCTGAAGACCATAAGCCTTCTGATGTCCCGCTTGGAAATGGACTAGAAATAGTAGCTTTCGAGGGATTAATTTCTCCTTACCCCAGCCAAAAGTGGGTTGGCAGAGCTAAGAGCTACATCTCAAGCTAGTGGTATACCTAGGTACATCATACCACTCAAAAAGGAGAAAAAAATAAAAGATAGAAACAATCATTTTATTACCATTCACTATGTCCATAAAATAACAAAAAGGAAAAATAAATTAAAAGGGAAAAAATCGAGTTTTACTGTTTTTACATGCTCCCCACCCCTAAAGATTCACTTTCCTGTTCCTGAGAACCTGGTAACAAAGTATTATTTATGGTGACCCATTTGAAGGCCTCCATTTATCTTTTAACATTTTTTTAAAATAGTCCTTGGAGTACAGGGTGGAGAGGGGTGGAGGCTGAGTATGGGTGGGCTCTAGCTATGTTATATATTAAACCTATGTATGCCTTCTATTTCTAAGTGGCATTTCAAGCTATCAACAGCATTTTATCTATGTTAACTCAAATCAATTAAGCTAGAAACATGACTTCTTAGACCTCTGTACACATTTTACTTAAAAATATAACTCTAACAGATTTAGATGAGATGATTTTTTTTGCAACCCATATTTATCTACATCTGTGAAAAATAGGGGAAGGATGAGACTCCCAACTCTGGTTTTTGACAGATACACTAAAATGTTCCCTTAAGAGCTTTTCAACATCCTAGACATATTGTAAGGATTGGATTCCACCTATGCCTGGGTGAAATGGCTGCATTGTGGATGATAGTTAAATCATGTAATTATTGATTTGGACCCCACTATTGTCATTATCAAAGTAAAAAATAAGCAGGTCAGGATTTAAATGAAGCATAGTAAGTAATATAAAAAAAGCTACGTTGGGCCGACCCAATGGCACATTTGTTAAGAGCTGGCTTGGGACGCCAGTGGCCCCAATTCGGATCCCACATATAAGGGCCAGTGGCACTGCCCTCTACAGCTAACAACAGCTCCACCTGGAGCTGGGCTGTGCGAGCCCCGGCGACGGTGTAGGCTGCAGCCCCTGCTGCAGTGGGCTGCCATAGGCTACAGTGAATGGCCGGCAGCCAGCATGAGCGCTGGCAGCCGGTGTGAGCTGCCAATAGCCCTGGTGAGCGACCATCCAAAGGCCGGCAACTGATCTGCCTCATCCGGGAAGAACTCAATGACCATACCAACATGGGCCAGTGAAGCAACGTCCTCCGCAACTAGACTGAAGAACAAAAAGACAGCAACTTGTCTGTTCCCCTTCCCCAATTCCCCAACGCTGTTCCCCTCCCCCAATTCCCCAATAAAATTAAAAAAAAAAAATAGCTACCTCATTGTAAGGATGTCTTGATACCTGGTGTTTAGTAACAATATACAAATAAGGAGATTCTGTTTAAGTTAACTGTAATGTAATGAATCTAATGTTTTCTTTATTTGATTGATGATTCCTGTCCTTATTAAGGGTAATAATCAGAAGATCTTAATTGAGTTGCCTTAAAGTAGACCCTCAAATGGGGATTTGAGGACAAGCAGTTAAAGGGAGCTGATCCCAGGAAATGTCAATGGGGGAGTATGAGATGGGGAAGAGAAGAAAGCCAGTAAAAGGTCCATGATCAAGCAAGTTACTACTGTGAGTAGCTGGAGCTCAGAGACTGTGGATCCTTTGCATTAAAACGTCAGAGAAAAGGGTAGAGAATTACTTTCCAAGATCATTTCAGTGCAGCCCAAACTGAGATGGGAGGGTGAGCTATATGCCCTCTCAAGGTCTCTCCCAATCTTATTATATGATTGCTCATTATTGAAAATTGGCTGGTAATTGGTTTGACTCAGGGAGGTCAGGATGTGAAGGGGACTGCCCAACCTTTTGATTTTTATAGTAAAGAACAATGTAGTTGTCCCAGTCACATTTTAGAAGGATATTTTTAAATAGTATCAAAAATGTGCCGTGATAATTTTCATGACTGCTAATTAAGAGAGATCACCATTGGCTGCATTTTTGACAGGTAGCCATAGGGGTTTGGTAGCAATGAAAATGGGAGGGATGCATGACAGAACTTAAGTACTATACAGGCATGTATCGCACTGCTTTTGTTGTTTGTTTCCTTTTAAACTATATACACTGCTGAGATATAATCAGATACTGATTTTTAGAAATGGCATAAGTGAAAGAAAAAATGTATGCTTCACTTCTCTTGCTTTTAATTGGAAAAAAAATCATCCTTTTACAAACAAATGGGGATCTGATTATAATTATGTGACTTTTTGTACATAATTTTACGAAAAATTAGTTACCCAGAATGCATATTTTAAATGTACTGGCTATAGCTAATTGCAAACAGTGAATATTCAAAGTGATCAGTCCAATTACTGTCTGCCAAGATGCAGAGATCAAACACAGCTTTCTCTTTTTTATAGTCCTAAGGTTTGTTAAGAACATGGCACTTATCCTGAGAATACTTATTTTTTGTTTAATTAAGCACACTTAATAAAGTTGGGATCTTATTTTTACTAGACTAAAAGAATGAACATAAAAGAAATCATCTAAAAAAATTAAATCACTGTTAAATTAATTAATTTTGTTTGCAGAACCCCTTAAATCAAACCTGTGGCAATACAAAATTTTGGATCTGAAAAGGATCTTAGTGACTACACTCATTCAATCTTTTCATTTTCAGATAAGATAACAGAGGTTGAGAACAGTTTCATGCCATGACCAGTTTGGTAAAGCTAAGTACTCTGAGTTAGAATTTGAAATCAGGAGTCCCATTTCTTAAGTTAATGTTCTTTCCATAGCACTAATCAGGGAAACAAAACTATTTGTTAAGCTATTTCAGAAATATGTTTTAAGCTTATCTCAATTTCAAAACAGGAGCCTATAGGAAGATATAATTGGGTGAAAAAGCATTTCCATATTATGTTCTTCACATGTAAACATCATTCTGTAAATCCACTGTAGATAAGCTTCAGGGAAGAAACAGTCAAGATGGGGATACTCGGATGTTAAACCTCCTTTGAGTTTGACACCAAAGCAACATTTTCAGGCAATCTGATCCAAGATTACCTCAGAGATAGGTTAAAATGAATTATTTATTTCTACCAAAGAAAGTAAAATGTCCCAATACCATAGATGTTAGTAGGTTTTCAATGATCTGTGACTTTTTTGCTTTGTTTTTGGCACCCCTGTGGATGAAGATAGGCCTATAACTATTAGTATTTGCTTCAAAAAGAGATGATTAAGGAAAGGGAAAAAAATGAGTTTTCTGGTATTTCATAGAAACCTGAAGAATAAGCCAGAAAAAGGATTAGCTTGTCCTAGGCCAAAATGATTTCCTCTTACTTCTTTAGGAAAGAATGAAGAACTGAAAGCTATAATTTTGTTTTTATTTACCTTTTTGTAATTGTTTAAGTACTTCAACTACACTTTTATTAGGCTTCCAGCTTTTTGAGTGGGTCAGCTAAATCTTATTAATCTTTATATCTTCAGTGTCTAGCCTAATGCCTACTATATAAGGGACAATAAATGTCTCATAAGTGAATGAAAGAATCAAGTGTAGCTAGCAGTTATAATAAAATCCATAACCACAGAAATAAGAGTAAGAAGACAAGGTTTGGTGCTAAAGATGAGGGAAGAGAAAAATTATATCAGAAGCAAAGTCTTGAGAGGTTTGTAAATTAGCAGAAAACAGCTCAGGATTTCCTGAGAGCCAAAACAAAAAGAAAAGCTCAATAGATCATGTGGTCTCAGCATTTAAATAAAAAGAGAAATAACATATCTATTAAAATAATATCTTAGGATAGTCTTATCATAAGGAACTTTAAAACTAAAATTCAATAAATATCCATTAAACACCTACTACTGTTAAGACACTCCATTAGGTAATGTGGAACTACACAGAGATAAAGAAAAGTGTTATCAGCCTTAAAAGGGTTATCTAATGAATGACACAGAACAGACACATACATCAACATAATACAGGACAAGATGCAATACACCAAAGGAATGTGACATGATTCAGAGAAGGAAGGAATTGCCCATGGTCGTAAGGATCATCGAAACGTTCTTAAAGGCAATTTTGTTGGAGATGGTATTTAGGTAGGTTTTTCAAAATTAGACGCATGAAAGTGAAGGAAACTTTTGCCACACATAAGGACAGCATGTGCAAAAGCACTGAGCTAAGAGAGTGTATTTCATCCTCCCAGGGAAGTGAACAGTCCTTGTAATACAAGTTTAGCTTTCACAAAGGCTTTATGTCAGGAAGTAATAAGAGATAAAGCTGAATTAGTACTTGTAATGCTAGTAGAAATCCGGTACCTCCTGAAGAGAAGTAATTTTGTAGGACTCAAATTCAGCATCCTTATCTTGATTCAAAGCCCATCTTTAATCTCCACTCAGGTTGGAGTCCTTTGGCACATCTAATTTTAATAATTAAAGGACTCTTTGGACTACACAGTGTCTAATATTCTTTTATAATTCATGAACTTGGGAAAGTTTTAATATTGTATGGATATGAATGAGCTTGCTAAAACAGGCTAACAAGCCATCTGCTTCATGACACACACTTCCATAAATGTCATGAAACTTTATGTTATCATAAAATGTGACAACAAGAAAGCACCTTTCTGGGGAAGAGGAGTTCTTTAACAGGCATTTGCAGGATACTCTGGTCTTTGCTTGATCTGGTGCCTCGTGGTTGTAACAATAAATGTCCCTCATAGAAACAGAAGAAAAATTGGCTGTAAACTTTCATAGGAGAATGCCTGATGCTTTGACCATGGTTTCTATATACCTATTCAAAAAAAAAAAAAAAAAAAAGACCATTATGACCCAAGTACCTACACTATTGAAAAATTCCCACAGGTCTTAAATCCTCTTCTTTAGAAAACTAGGATACTAAGCCAGAGAAGAGGGTTTATCTTATTTTCTTTGTAACCTATAAACAGTGGATGTTCACCACTCCCTGTACAGGGCAAAAATACCTTTCTAGTGTCTATTTATAATCCCTGCTGCTAGGCTGTAACTGAACTGCCTCCTGAAGGAGTTAATCCAGTTCCCAAGGAAGAGGTATTTTATTTCTTGCTTATAAAATGGAGCGCCAGTGAACTCTCTGTTACAAATATCCATGTTCATCAAAACCAGGAAGTAAGGCTGCAATCTGCTTTAGCTCTTGATAGCATCCAGGTCTTTAGAATGCGTTCCAATTCTGTAGTCTCCAAGGGGTACCATGGCCAGTTCCCCATCACATGAGACTTACATAGACTCATCAATCTGCAAACTCCACTAGTCTATGGATTCATTTCTATGTGGTTTAAATGCCTTCTCTGCTTACACATACATGCAAGGGAGAAGTAACCAGTAAACAACAAATACACCATAGAAAACCAATTATACAATGGTTCAGGTTTTATGCTCTAATAATGCTCAAATCCCAGTTTCCAGAATTCAGTGTACTGTGTCAGCAATGAGTAAAACTACTGAAAATCATTAAAGAAATTAGGAATCAGTTCGTTAATTGAGGCTATCTGCTTCCCATTATGCAGAGACAAATTAAACAGGTTACAATGGTTCCCCGGAAACATCTGAGGAAATGTCAAAATTAATGATAAATAAAATTGAGCTCCCTTTGTGGTTTCATCCAACTGCAACTAGAAAAGTGCTATCAAATAACTATTCACTATATGTCAAATTAGAATATAACCCCCAAACCATGAACAGTATTTATCTTATGCCATTTTTAAATTATTTTTTTAATTTTTCAATTATAGTTGACATTCAATATTATTTAACGCCAGTTTCCAGTGTACAGTGTAGTGATTAGGCATTTATATCTTTTATGAGGTCATCCCCACAATGAGTCTAGTTAGAGGTAAACAGACCTTAAAATAGCTACCTACTTATACCATATATGTGAGTTGAAAAAAAAACCAAAAACATTTGGTAGAAAGAAATCTACCAAATCTATATGAAACATATAGAGGTAGATAATAATTTTCAGTATAATGTACCTTATAGCATAAATCAAAATTATCTTTTCAAGAAAGAGCTAAATGGGTTATTAACATTCTTTTCATCAAAGGTCTGCTCTTTGATGAACTAGGCAAACTCTTGAGGGCAACATAATGGAACATATAGGAAGACTATGAGAGCGAAATGAGAGGAAATTTAAGTCATTGAATTACTTTTGTACATGTACATATGAAAATCATCATCTGAAATCAACAACTCTCCACTGCATAAGTAGTGGATATTAAATTCAATATTACCAAGCCATGTCACCTTCCTGCTTAGATCCTCAATAGCTTTCCTTTGTTCTTAAAGTTAAAAATTATTGATAGAAGACACAAAGTTCCATATGAATTAGCCTTGACTTTGCATATCAGCTTCATCTTCCCACATTCTCTCCTGATACTTTATATACATCCATGTTTCTATATTCTTGAACTGTGCCTTGATCCTCCTAGACTCCAAGTTCTTTCTACATGCTGCTCCTTCCCTGGAGGGCTCTTCATCCCACACCACTCGCACTCCACACTTGGACATCTCTCATTCAGCCTCTAGTTATCACCTTAAATGTCATGCTCTCTTTAAACTCTAGAATATAAATTAGACTTCCCTATAATATACTCTTATTGCAACATCTTTTGCAAACTTTAAAAAACTGTGGATGAACTTAATGGATGAAAGTTTAGTAGTAAAGTTGGTAGGATTAATAGATTACTATGTGTGGAAAATGATGGGTGAAGAACATGATGGCCCAGTTTCTGAACCAAGCAACTGGATTAGGATGGTGCCATTCAAAGAGAAAGGGGGACTAGGATAAAAATAGAATTAAGGAGAAGGGAGATAATGAGTTCAATGTGGGGCATGTCTAGATTTAAGGGTCTCCAGGATCTCCAAATGGAGATGTCTAGCTAATATAAGGAATACAGTAAATGTGTAAAGTATAGATTAAATATAGATTTGGAAATTTTCACCTTACTGATGATAAACAAATCATGGAAATGACTGAGTAGAGAAATAAGAAAAGAGACTATAGAGTACAATGCTAAAGCTAGCATCTAAGGGTTAGGTGTAGGAAAAGTCATGAAACTGAGAAGCAACAGCCACAATAGTAAGAGAAAACCAAAGAGAGTTGGTGTCAAAATAGCAAAAGAGATATTCTTCAAGAACAGGGAGGTCAACAGTGCCAAAGGCGGCTAAAAGGTTCAGGAAGATATGGACTGAAACTGTTTGACATTTATCAACACTGATAACCTTGGCAACAGCAGTAAGCATAAAGTGAATGACAAGGAAGCAGAAAAAGTACAGTAGTCTATATCAAGACCTTTGTGCATCAAAGAAGAAATGCCAGCATCTAGAGAGATTATGATATGGAGTTTTGTTTCCTTTTTTTTTTTTTTTTTTTTTTGTGTGTGTGTGTGCTTTTTTGTATAATGATAAAAATATGCTCAACTGGTTATGGAAAGGAACCAACAGAGAAGCAGAGGTGAGGTTAGATGAGAGAGGAAACAAATTAGTAAATCAGATCTTCTGAGAGGTATAAAATAAGAGAGAGAGAGAGAGAGAGAGAGAGAGAGAGAGAGAGAGAGAGAGAGAGAGAGAGAAAGAAGAGAGAGAGAGTTAGAAAAACATGGAAAGACTGAGAAGCAATGTTAAATGCACAGTGGAAGCTGAAGACATGGATTTTCATTAAACCAAACTGTACCATTCTGTGAATTGTTCACCTATGTGAAGCACCTCAGATGTAAAATTAAGATTATCAGATTAATCAAGATGTTTTCCTTGTGCCAGTTCAACAGCAGAACAGGCAACAGGGTTGAAACTATGACTAAGAGAGTCATGAAAGTAATGTAACTTGAAGTCCAATGTAGATAAGAAATAAAATAAAGCAGGGGTGTGGTGAGGAGGCCGATAAATAAAAAGTATATGAGCCAAATGAATGAACAATTAAATGAGGAGGAAGGTCAGTAATAACTTATTTAGACTACTTGAAGGTTAAGAAATAAAATCAGACAGTGGAATAGTTGAATTTAGGATTTATAAGGGTAATGTTTCCAGATGATAAGAAGGCTCAGCATGTGATCGTGTGAATGAGTGGATAAAATGATGCCTAAAGATACAGAAGACCAGAGTGCTCAAAAGCTGGCTTCTCGACATGTTTTTTGAAGTTATCCAAAGTTCTATGAACTTTGGAGTGGGGAATAAATATATGAAACAGGTGCCAAAGTCACCCATGAATGAAGAGGAATAATAGGGTAGTCAGTATATGACAGTGACAGATAGGTAAATTCTGGAAGATCCAAATGCCATGGGCTTCAAAGATATAAAAATAGTGATAGTCTAAATTTACCATTTACTAAAGAGAAGACAGGTAACCAAATCTCTAGTCCTGAAGTAAAAAGACTAAGCCAGAGTGTCCACCCCATCCATCTTTCTCTATGCGCAAGTCAAATATGACTTAATGAATCAATGAAAGGGGTAAATAAGCCATCGATGAGATGAGAATGGATGAAAACTGGTTTCCCATAGTCCAAATATGGCTGAAAATGTATTTTGTTTCATTTGTTCAATTTTTATATACAAAGGAATTTTAGAATCTTTAATCAGAGCATACACTTTGTTTTACCGTAGCACTGACCACTCACTATTTTATTTATAGTTGAAATAATTCTCTTATGCATATTATATGCTTTTCCCCATAGGTGTTTGAGTACTTAACATCTGCTCTAGATTCTTTTTGTCTTGTTTTTCCAGGAAGAAGGAAGGGAAAATTTTTCTGTTGTTATTCATTCTCAGTGCTCCAGCAGGTTCCAAATATGATCTTCAGGGACCAACAAAGCTTGAGCATAGTGAATTTCTATGTTAGTGAGATGTGCAACTAAGATCCGGCAACTAAGATCCAACAGTACTCTTGAGTTTAAGGCAAATTAGACAATAATCAATACATAATCTCTAAGCTGAGAGTAAATCAGAAGCTAAATAAGGAATAGGCTACATAATTATATAGTTAAATATAGGACTTCTAGCTTAAAAGCCATACCATACAGGTATGGCTTTCCTGTATAAACTAACTTGCAACCATTAGCCCCAGGACACATTATATATTAAAAATGATAAGGAAAAGCACCATGATGCATAGGCATTCCCAGAAAAACAAAAAAACAAAAACCAGACACTAAATTGACATTGCCTAATGACTTACCAAACCAGATATGAATATTGATCAATGTTTTGTGACTTAAGCACGACACACAAAAGAACAGAAATGGAGATAAGGGTAGCTCTTGCAGAAATATTAGGGCACATCATGTTTTCCTTAAACACATGGGTAATTGACATTGCCCATGATTTATAAGTATAAAAAGTAAGCCCATTTGTAAGTACGAAAAAAATAAAGCCAAAAAGTACAGGTAAAAGGGGTTTAAAAAGCAAAATAAGAGCAGACAATTTTGGTAAATAATTACAAGGAAGAATGGTTGTACAGTATTATTTATTTATTCATTCTACAAATATTTACTAAGCACTATGCTAAACTGAGTACTATGCTAGCACTAGTGAACAAAACAGAAGAAGCTGTTGCTATCATGTAGTTCATAGTCTAGCCAGGTACTTGATATAATGCTTCCAGCAATCTAATTTTTTCATCATCCAAGAGTTAGATAATAGCAATGGTTGAATGAGGGAAAACAAACATTCAGAAAGTGGTAATATTAATATGCTATATGGTTTGTACCCTTTCAAAGACCTAATATGGAAAGCAAAAGCAAGACTGTGCTTTCTGTCAAAAACAAAAGCAAACAAAAAAACTCTTTAAATCTAACTTTGAAAGAGGTGCAAAAGCTAGAAAACAGATTTAAACTTTTCTAATATAAAATATTTTATAACTATTACCCCATTAGACCAACAATAAAATTTTTGTTTAACTATCAGTGTAAATAGACAAGTCTAATGTTAGACATGGAAATGAGCTGAGATTACACATCTAATATGAGATGATATATTTAATTGAGGAAACTTTGGTACAACTTGTGAAGAAATCTTCAGTAGGGCTTAGAGAAATGATCCCTGTGGACTTTCTATGGAGCCCATAACAGGTTCTTAGATAGAGAAAAATGGCCTTGTGTCAGGCATGGTGATGATCAGCCTTTTAAGCAAATGGAAAGGTCCCTCTGACATCAGGAAGTATGCCATTGTCTCCCAGCTCCATCCTCTGATTCTGCTGCAGTATTTTTCCACCTAGATGGATGGTCCGTGGCAAAAGTCCCAGTCTATCCATATGCTTGATGGCCTACTAAATTGTTCACTAATATTTTTGATGCCGGCTCTATAAGGCTGTCATGGCAGCCATTTCTGTTACAGATTCATTCTTTACACAGCATCCCTTTTGACAGTGAGTAGCAGAAAAGGGCATTGAAATCAAGACTCACAAACCCCTCTGCCAAGGTTAAATTAACTTCCTGGAGGCACTTCAAGCACTCTGTTATACAGCTGAATGATATGAAAGGAAGCAAATCCTGCTGATGGTCACTCAGAAGCAGCCAGATTGCTCTGCTGTGTGCCTTCCCCACAGATCGCCAATTGATGACCATTGTTTAATTTTCAGAGAACCATCGGCTTGTAACACAGTGAACAGGCCTCCCTGAGCAGTCAAAGCTTTAGAGTTGATATGCAAAAGAGATAGCTGATGGAGGAGACTTTCCTGGGATGCCAGTTTGTATTTTCCCAACTGTCTGCTTTGTTTGTTGGATAGCTTGATTTTATTCATAACAAAATCTGGGGAAAGCAATTACTGCCATTTGAGGACCACCAGCACCCAGGCAACCTGAATCACTTGTCATTTATGGAGTGGGCTTAATATAAAGACAGGATGGACAAATAAAGGTTGATAATTAGAGCAAATGTTTTTCTCAGCCCATTGTTTAAATATTTATTAGGTACAATAAAGAGTCTGACTCTACTTTGGATCTTTAATTACTGACAGCTTTCAAGCCCCACTGCTCTCTCTTCCCGTTCTGCCCTACATGTGAACAAGTTAATAAGAAGACAGGTACCTCTTCCTTTGGCCCTGGTGGAATATGGAAACCATGTAACCTCCGTGCGTGGGAGCCTCATCCTAGGCCCACACGCTGGCCACCCTAAAATGCAGAGCTAGTTGTCACTTCCGGCTCTCGGAAGCCATTTTTGGATGTACATAGGAGCATTTCCTACTCTCCCCAGACAGATTATTATTTGAGTAATGAGCCTTTTATACCCTGTTGAATGTGTGGCATCCAACACATTCTCAACACCCAAACCAAATTTTGGGTGGAACATCAGTACTAACCTTGCACAGTGAACACTACATAAAAACTTATCAGGGGAATTATCTTAATTTGAATACAGCAACTGACAGCCATAATGTACAGCTAGCTTCTCAATTCACTGTTTTCCAAGGCTAAGTCCTGTCTTGTACTAGACACTTCTAGACTATTGAGGAAGAGGGTTTGGAATAGGGCCCAGATCACTCCATGGGGTTGAAGCCTTGTTGTCAGTTATAAGCCATTTTCTCTGGGAGACTACTGCCTCAATTTCTCCTTTGAGATTTACAGAGTGGGCTAAAGCATGTCAATAACTAAAGCAAATACACTTTCCCTCACAGATGTTTCCATAAATGTCTTAAGCAGAATAGAACTAGAGGCATAAGTTAAGTGAAATTGGTCTCAGATTGGCTGGCTGATTGGCATTTAGCTTTTCCATATTAGAATAATAATAATAATAATAATAATAATAATAATTAAAAAGTTGATCTAACTAGACTTCAAAATATGGGGTACTTCAGATCCCCTGAATACTGTCCAGAGCTCCTATAAATGGAAGTAACACTAGATGTGGAATAAGACAGACAATTCAATTTCAGCTCTGTCAATGACCACATATCTGACTCACTTTGGGCAATTCATTTAACTAGGCCTCAGTTTTTCCTTCTGTAAAAGGGTGATACTATTCCTGTCCCCGCTAATTCACAGTTATTTTGAGCATCAAAATAGCGCAACATACACAGAAGTCCTTGGTGAAGAGTCCCATGACACACAAATATAACTCACTTTTAAAACCTATGCACCACACCCGAATCTTATGCAGAGACTATTAATTTTAACTTACAAGCAAATTTAACAAACTTGCTAATCTTATTTTTTAGTCTTTAGCAGTTTAAAAGCGGAAACCTGGAGGAAGGAAGAGCTGCTTGATTTTTCCATAACATTCACAATCTCTAACATTTTTTCAGTACTTACTGTATACTTCAAATGCTGCCTTAGTTTACATTCACACAGGGGCCAATATGACAATGGGGCAGCTGATCACCTAACAGCTGAAGGAGGAAACAAGTTGTAATCATCACCCACAAGAATTCAACAAGTTCAGAGGCCTGAACTTGTGTACGGTGACTGCTTTTGCTTAATTACAGCAAGATACAGGTCATCCTGGGGAAAAGACAAGTTTTGTGCATGTTCGGTATATTTATTTAACAAGGTAGAGAGCATTATAGCATTGACTTAGAGAAGTTTTCATTTTAAAAAAGCAAACCCTTTGGTGTTTAAAGTGATTAAAAAGAAACTATTATACTGATATCAGAAAAAGAGAAACCTATTTATTCAGATTGTCTTGATAACACAAAATGCCTGATTGCCATTTTTTTTTTTTGTCCTTCTGTCAGTGCTTACTTTATTCAGTTTATAGAGAAACTCCATCTCTAGTAGTTCCATAGTGGGCAGCCAAATAATCTTACATTACTACACACATATTGTGACAACCCCCTTACATGTATTACTCCTCTACTATGACAACACAGTATACAACAAAAACTATAGAGAATACTTAATGCTGGTGTGAAATAATAGCACACTTCAAAAAGCGTTCCATAGTTTGTTTGCTTTTTTCCTATCTTTCCCCTACTCACTGCTCCGCCTACCTCTATATAGTACCACCATCTCCATCATTCCTTTGAACTCCTCCAGAACAAAAGAGCAACTGATCTCAATCCCCCCTGCCCCCATCACACACACCCAGGGGAAAGAACAGTCTATTCTTCCTGTAAGGAAGGGTCAGGAACTGATTCTTGTTGCAGATACCTTTGGAGATACCTCTATAAAGACGAATATGAGTTAGCCAGGTTGATGGGAAGGGAAATGCTATGACTATGACTGACTGATCTCTGGATATCTATTCACACATGTGCTGTGATCCTTTGACAAATTGCCCGTAGGAGACTGGCTGGTCTTCAGACAGCAAGACAACCCCAGGCTTGGCTGCTTGAAACTGCAACATCAGTTTGCTTGGCAAGTGGGAGGCACAGCAGGGTGCTTGGCAGGAAAAAAAAAATACATGGCTGTTGTTTATCTATAGCTAAGACATGACCCAGATATGTTTTTGATTGAGAATCAAGACCATTTCCCTAGTTACAAAGATAGAGTGACCTGCCATCTAAATTGCTATTACTGAGTATTTGAAACTGTAATTTTTGTCTGCCCTGCGTGGCACTCACTTCTGTGAGAATAGCATCCTGAATTTCCTCTAAAGGATCTTCCTTTGCCTCTCTGTCCATATGTTTTTGGGATATATGGCCTGAGTATGTGACCCAAAGCTTCCTACTGACAGCATCCTATGCTCTGGGACGGTGAAGTATTTTCAGAGCAATGTGGAAAGACTAGCTCCCTTTTTCTTGGTGAGTCTTTGGTTTCTGGTGGTCATCATGCCTCTGAGAAGTTGGACTCTTTCTGAATCAGATCAGCAAAAGAGATCAGAGGCAGTTGGTGCCAACATTTGGAGAAAGAGATTCCTGACTACATAACTGCAGCACCTGTCCTCCATGAAATTGGGCCTGTACTACTAGTTATTTAAGACAACTTATTTTTGATTCTTAAACTTATCTGAGTTGGGCTATGGTCACTTTGGCATCAAAAGATTCTTCTTTAACATTTTTGTTTTCATGTCTGTTTCTCCTGCACTGTGAGTACTTCGAAGTCAGGGATTGTGTCTTCATATGCTTTCTATATTTAGCTGGAATGCATTAATCTCTATTAATCTCCAATCCAGTATTAAATAAATGCTTTTAAATGAAAGGCTAGGGGACAATATATAAACGAGTCAACATAGGAACTTGATTTTGTTGAAAGACCCATGTAGCAGCAATAGTATATGTGGAAATAACTTGAGTCTTCAAAATTTGAAGTTGAAAATTTTCAGATGTAAGTGTATTCTTATGCAATACAACAAACACCATAAGTGGTTTTCTGAAATACAAGGTCTTTGAAATTTCTTTTTCTTTTCTTCTTCTCTGATTCATTAGCTATTCATTTATTTTTAGGTACAGGTATTGAAAGGTATACAACAGTGTTTTAATTATTGTATTTCCTATATAGAAAACTTAATGCTAGATCAATTAATGGAGAAAAGGTACAGGTTAACTAAATATTCACTTAGATAATATAAATCATGAAAAATAAAGTCTATATAAAAATCAAAACTAAAAAACAAAAATGTTCAACTCCACATACTGAAATTTGATTACCAGAGTTTGTTTGCATGTTTGTTTGTTTTCTCTTGAAAACCAACCACATTTTATTGAAGGAATCATTTATCATGCTATTTGAAACCCCTTCCAAGGCCAAACCATCCGGATGACTGCAATTTCAGCAGATGTCAATTGCTAGTACAATAAAACCACAGGTACAGTGATAACATTTTAAAATAAATTAAATAATAAAATGTATTTATTGAAATGTTTATATATTCCTGTATATGTATTGAAATTGTGTTTTTTATTTGGCCACTTTTTTACATCAGTATACTACTTCTTTGTAGTTCCCATGGGTCTGTCATGAGGTTAGATCATTTTAGAAACGATAGTGTAGAGGAACAGGATTTCACCACGCCATGATATATCTGTTTGGCATAAGGATTATTTTAGGCTGGTTATTTTAAAGAAATAAAAGACTCTGGAGGAGTTTTTTGTTTGTTTGTTTGTTTTTTAGAGTGCAGTGTCACTGGCCCTCAAATATGGGATCCGAACCGGGGTCTCTGGCATCCCAAGCCAGCTCTTAACCAATGCCACTGGGCTGGCCCTCTAGAGGAGTTTTTATCTCTCCTTTAACTGATTACAATAATTTAGGTAGAGGGCCTATTCCAGAAAGGGAGCTATCACCAGAAATAAATACATAGAATATGGGCTAGGTGTGGTAGACTTGGGGGAGCTTAGCAAGGTCTGCTTATTCAAAGTCCTCTCCCTGTGTTCCTGAGCTCCTTTGTCTCTGCATAAAACGGCAAACATTTGTTTATCAAACATTTACTTTTCCTGTGAATTGTTTTTCACCCCTTTGAAGTCTCAGACCCCTACCCCAACACCTTAGCTTTGGATGTCACACAAGCCTCAATTGCCTCATTGTCTTGGGCCTCATATTTTTATGGTGCCTCTGTATTATGAAATTAAATTTTATTTTCTCCTGTTAGTCTGTCTCAATTTAATCCTTAGCCAGAAGAATCTACAAGGGTAGAGGAGAAAATTTTTCCTCTCCTAAAATAGTACTAAGAAGTTCTGGGAAAAACAAAGATCAGGAAGATACTTACTTAATATCTTCTTAGTGCAAGGAACTAAACAATAACTCTACTATATTGTTCTTTTCTACATTTTTTGCATCTAAGGGAGTAAGGGAAACTGATTGCTATTAAGTCATGTGTTTGCCACACCTCCCTATAAAACATATCGCCATGGACACTGCTATGGCTTCCCTCCGCTGACTCAGTAGAGAAAGACATAAATATGTACATTAAGACAAGGAGCTTCTTGTGGGAAATAATTTTCTAATTTATTTTATGAGAAAGCATAGTTATTATGATAAGAAATTCAATAGATTATGGAGTGTGAACTCTTGTGACTAAATATTTAAACAAATATTTATTCATTGAAATTCCAGTAATTTATACAATTTTAAAAACAATTAAACATTGTAACTTTAATATATTAAACTCATATGAGTAAGTCTAAAATTAAAATATGGTATGAGGATGTAATTCATATCACTTTTCTCTCTTTTTCTGTTTTTTCAAAAAGGGCACTATTCAAATTGGCTGTCTTCTGTTTCATTGAAAGTTGTCTTGGGAATTTTTTATGCAAAATTTCATATATAGTCTGAGCTATAGCCTACATGTGTAAAGAAAATTAAAAAATAAACAGAATATCACAGTGCAAATAAAAGTCTGATTTAATGTCAAAATTGGGAAATCTCCTCAGTGTATAAAGCAATGAAATATATGAAATAATATCCTCTTTCTCTGTATCCCTGAGATTTCTCTAGTCAGCAAGGAGACTAACTGAGCCCCTGTCAGATGCCCGGCACTGTGCAAGACATTTTTGCATATATTTATGCACTGAACCCCAAGAACCCCACTTTTCTTATCTTTACATGAAAAAGTGAGGCTCAAATAAAGAAAAAATAAACAACTTTTACAAGGTCGCAAGAACAATAAGCAACTGAAGAAAGAGTTAAACCCAATTCTTCTTAACTTCAAAAGCTATTACTTAAGGATTTGCCTTTGGTTGACTGATTTTTCAAGTGAAAACAGTACCACTACATGGCAGAAAAATGACAACTCTGCGTCAGAAGTCTTCTCTAAATTAAATATGACATCATTCTTTCCCTTCCTCTTTTAATAAGCCATGTAACTTATCTACTGAATATTATCAGATATTTATATGTATTACACAAATATTTATGCAAAAGAAAAATGCTTCTATCCATCTATGATTCTTTTAACTATTCCTCCAAGTGTTCCTGTACTACTACTAATAACAAGTGTTATTATTACTTTCTGGTGTTATATTTTAACTAAATACATGATAATAGAGTTTGATTTGTAAATCATTAAGCACCACGTCAGCGCACATGGAGTGCCCAGGGGGAAACCGAGGTGCTGTGGATTACTGCAGAGCAGCCTCTGGCTCAGTCCCTATTTCAAGTATCAACACATAAAGCTTTAAAACACACAGTGTATAATCAATAAATCATAAAACCGTTAGGAATTTAGAGGCAAAATTAAGGAATGCACTTGACCAGAATAAAATTGAGGAAGTGGGGCATATCTTAGATTTGGTAGTCTGAAATATGTTTACTGTGAAAAGTTATGCATTTCTAGGGTGTACTAGAATTTCATCATTTAAAGGAAAGCAAATTTTCAACAGGGAGAAAATTCAAAAGAAGAAATTATCACTGGGATGACTCAGCTAAAATAAGTAGGAAGTTATAAGCACCAGTTTCCTTTACTAGAATTAAGCAAAAAAAAAAAAAAAGCAACATCTCTGCTGGTGTCTTGTGCTTGCACTAGATCAAATCTAGCAAAAGTGCCATATAAAAAATGGCCACAGCATACTTACTTTACTTAATTACTCAGGGATCTGTAATAACAAGAGTATCTCACATGGGTCCACTTTATTTGGACTCCACAATTGTGTGTGACAAGGTTTTCCTTATTGAGAAAACACATGATCATAGCTAACAAAAGTGACTAACAAGAAACAAAGGCAGTCACTTCCGTGGCCCAAAGGTTTGCATCCAGAAAGACTTTTCTTTTAGAAAAACTGGTTCCGGACTTTCATGTTCACAAGAAGTTCTTGGAAGCCCCTTGAACTAATCATGTGTGGTCTGGGAGAAACTACTGTGACTCTGCACTTCTACCTGTAATCACCTAGATACAGATGGAGCCAGGTACCATGTGACCTTAACTGCTAAAGCTGGGTGGCACCATGAAAAAGCTAACTACGATCCCTGAAACAATGTGTGGTTTCATTTTGCACTCATGAATCGTTCTCTGTCCGGTCTAGTCTCTTGAGATTCATTTTCATATTAAACTAATCTTTAGAGTGATAGACTGTGATTAGCAACAGTGACACATTTTACAGATTGGGTCCTCCAAGCTGTGCCTACCCTGTTGCTATAGACAGTTTGGTAAAGATCTTGGTGATGATAATCTTGACATTAGGAAAATGGGCATACAAATTCAGCATGCACCTCCTTACAAAATGAGATGTGACCAAGATTTCACATCTAGAATGGCTGAATGCTTCTCAACAATCTATATCATTAAATAGATTATAATAGATGAAACCAACAGGTTTGTGAGGGGTGGGAAACTGACTTTTCCTAACAGGTCATTTATATTTGCATGCTTGTGAGTTAATCACATTTACAGTTTAGGGTAGTATTTGAAAGGCCACAGTCTAAGAAAAAGTTGTTGGCCCATTAAGTTTAAATACCAAATGTTCAGAATATTCTTAAAATGTTCTTCGCCTTAAAAAATACACCATATTTTCTGAAGATATACTTTACCAAAATATGCTACAGATAAAATAAGATTGTGAGGAAGGATTTGGAAGATTTAAGATACCATGAAAGATATGTGGATAAACCAAGATAAGTGGCAGTATAAACCCCTTGCATCTTTTGAGAGTGTTTGTGGTTTGTGTGTTTGAGCGTGGATTCATGGTCTTCCTGCAACTTACAGGATATCTATGATATTTACATTTCACTTGCCAGATAAAGAAGAAGCTATTAGAGATACACTCATGTTGGGTATTCTGTTGGCCGTCAACTTTGGTTCATCATGCCAGAAAGAGAACTTACATTTCAGGAAGCAAAATATGAGTCCTTTGAGTAGTGAGGAAGAAACACTTGAAACATATGCCTTTTACCTCCTCTTTCCTCAAACACATGCATGCAGCTATGGGACCAGAAAGTTTGCTCTCAAGTGTATGGTGAGAAAATGGGGTTTAACGTGTGTGGGGAGAGTGAGGGAGGGATGTTAGTTCTATCAATCTCTATCTGTAAATGTGCCATTAGGAAAATGCCTATAGGTCAGAATTGTCTCTGATATTTTTCTATCAAGAATGAAAAAGTCTAAAAACGTATCTTTCTACATAGACTTGGACCCTGTGGATTTACCACTTGTCTCATGCCAGGCATTAACATTTAAAATATAAAACATCAGAACTTTAACACATGATCACTGAAAGAAAATTCTGTGTTATTTGAAGATAGCTAAGGCTTTATGCAGCAGCGTCTAAGTTATGTGCAAAAAAAAAAAAAAAAGTGAATTTCATGTCGCTGACACCAATCCTCTGCAAAACCTGCGACATAAAAGTTGCGAAGTAAATTATAGCACTAATAAAGTTAACCTGGTAGAGGCCAAAATGGCATATGCAGCAGAGAAAAAAACAAACAGAAACAGTTCATGCTGTTATAATTGCTACAATTTCATTGGCAATTTAAATAAAATAATTCAAATTGCTGCAATTAACACACACATCGAATTCAAAGGATGGTGGTTGACCTCGCACAAAACACACAGTGGAATCAGCCCTCCTCCAAAGAACTAACCTTCATAAATCATTTGCATCCAAAGGATGCCTGGCTTCACACTCTGCAAAAATTATCAGCACAGGAAAAGCAAGGCCCCTAAACACGAATGTCCATTAACAGTAAACACTGTCTCCTGGCTTATTTAATCTCTGTGAATGCACAGAGACCGGCTGTGTTATATTCACAAACTCCCTGGCTAAAGTTGGAATTTCGAGTTTTCTGCCTGGGTGCTCCCATGCAGCTTAGAAAGAACTGTTAGCAAGGACTGCCTACAGGCTGCTGTGTCGCTGAGAAGTGACTCTGATTCACATTGACAGAGATTCCACTTTGACTTGACTGCAGGGGCACAACACCATCTTGTCTGTGGTTTAGGTCTGGATAAAGGGCTCTGTCCTCCAACACATGAGAGCACAGTAGCCACAAATTGTTATTTGAGATGCGGGGGAAATGTGCCCAGTGTTTCTCTAGTCACCTGAAACCAAATTTAAGACATATTGTCTGGGACACAGTGGAAGCCTTCTCTCTTATTAGGTCAGACTTATGCAAGTGCAGCACAGGCAGTATGGAGAATGATGATCAGTTATCAACAATCAAAAAAGTAACAGTTGGCTGAGTCTAGTATGAGTGAGAAATGACCTTTACTGGTTCTGAGGTCTGGATCTGTGGAGTAAGGCAAACCATTTGAACAACGGCCTGATGTATGGGGTTCAAAGCAGTTTTAACGTCTAGAATGTGTGATTCTTTAACCCCACAAAAATCATCTGAACACTGGAATATGCTGTTTCAAGATCATAAAACTCTTCTCTCTGACATTTTTTAGTTCACAAATAGATCCTCTCAAATAGAAAGGCCTAAAGGAAGGAATGAATTACTATTTACCATTCACATTTTCCCTTCAAATTGTTATCTTACTAGTTCTGTTTTGTGCCTTGTGTAATTTATATTGATGCATGTTTAGTCAAAACAATATTTAAAACAAGGAATCTCATGCTACATTTAATTTGTGTGATGGTTATTATATCAATACAATCAGAAGGTAAAAGGATAGTTAATGAAGGGAATAATTCAAGTCAATTTGAAGGAGCAAGTACAATCATTCCAGCTGTGGAAATGGAAAAGTGTGAGCTGGGAGGGAACTGCACCTCCCTGCAACTCATTCATGTAAGTGATGTTCTCCCAAATGGGGACAGCAAGAAAGAAAAGCATTCATTTAAATTAGCACCCCCTCTTTGAGGAGAATGGGGAACCAGCCTAACAGGAAACATCTATGATTGACCATGACTGGATCCAGAAGTCTCTGGCAGAACAAGGGGAGGGGGGATATAAAATAAAGCCAGAGGAGAAAGCAGAGGCATGTGCTTGGCTTGTGAAAAGTTCAATTCTGATTAGTCAGGAAAACAAAGGGGGAGGGGGTGGCAAACAAAGAACAAAAACAGAATTTAAAACTAGAAACAAAATCAGAATTCTTGAATGCCAAAACTTTGTAGGCAAATAAATAGAAATTAAAGCATACTCTCTTTGATATAAGCACTACTTAAAAGTCTGCCAAAATCAGATTCTTAAATGGTTATCTGAACGCTAGTTGAAGCTGCTTAAATGGTGCATGCTAAGGAAAAAAACAGAAACAAAGAAGTAATTTATTCCCAAAGTGACCTTTTCCAGGCCATAATAAATCATCCATATATACTGTCTTTTCCCATGAACCTTCCATTTAAAGAAGGCAAACACGGAAGTTTGCTGAAGGCATGAAGCAGTCCCTGACTCCAGTAAGAAGACTGAAATCAGAGCATGTAAGCATGAATCTGACTCCCTAGCTAAAAATGCACCTTGGCCAGAAGTGCATGTTTTGTTGCTCCCACCTGAAATCATGCCTTCTTCAAGCCCCGTATTTCTTTCACCTCTGTGACTAGTCAGGAAAAGAAGGGTCATTGTACTTGCTGTTTGTATATAAATGTTGAATAATCAGAAAAGAGGTGTAATGAACAAAATGATTATTGAGGATTGTGTTTGTCCCATTGAAACAGAAACCCAAAAGATGAACTTTTGAATTGAAGTTTTGAGACTCAAAATATTCAGTATTACTCTTAATGGAAAATTGACTGGTTAAATCACAGTTGTAGTAGAAATCATAATGACGACTTTTCATTTTTTTATACACTTGCTTTTTTTAAAACTAAAGTGTGAACCTAATAGCCCCAAGCTATTGTCTAAATTCAAGGATGAATTTTAAAGGGAAAAAAGAAAAAAGAAAATTTTGGGAAAATCTAGAGCTTCTTTACAACATATCATGGAATCTATTCAACACACTATGCATTGTTGTTTGCAAATTATGTGATCTTCAGCTACATTTATAAGACTGAATAACCAGCCTTTAAATCAAGAAACACAAACATGGATGTGGAAGAGTTACACACTTGATATGAATTTTTGCATTTTAAAATTTAGGTCAGTTATAGCCAAAGGAGGAGAAGAAAAATAAAACATAGCGATGTAGCCATTTTCATACCCTAGAGAGTTGAAACAAAAGATAAAACCATATTTTACATTTTTTATGAATGGCTGAATTTTAAATTTTAAGTGAATGATACTTAAAATTCCCAGGATAGAAAAAGGTTACCCACAAGCCACCCTCTACCATCACTCTATAATTGCAAAGCAAACACCACCACAAAGTAAATGAGGTTGACAACTTATTATAGTATCATAGCATAGTCAGTATACTGACAATGTGATGTTATACTCTATATTAAAATATGTAGATAATATTGGAGTCTAAACACATAGAGTTTAAACAAACTCACATGTATTATTCAGCTTTAAAGAGTACATTTGCTAAAAGAATATGTAGATCAGTAAATATGCAACAAAAATAGTAAAACATCTTGGACTGAAATATAGATTTGAATCATCTTCATGAAGCACTGTGAATTTTGCATTATCCTGTGGGAAGAAGTGACCAGATCACAACAGATCACATAGGCCTGTGAGCTACTAATGGATGCTTTATTGGCATGTACCTCTGGAGTAAGCTGCAGTGTTGGAAAAGAAAGAATGAGCTCAGTTACATGACTATCTCTGGAAGCGAGTCTTTACCTTGATCAGGCATCTTGTATGCAGTCAACCAAATCAGCCAAATATTTCTCAAAATGCATTTATGAACAACTTGAATACAGAGGGAAAAGGGTTCAAATTCAAGAGTCTATATGAACTGAGCTGTAGGAGGAGAAATAGAGGGTGAGGAGGGCATTTTTCAATTTGACCAGATAAACACTTGCTCAGAGAGAATGGTTAAGAAAACTAGCACAAAGGTGTCAAAGTTGTAAAAGTAACCTTTAAATCGTTCTGGAGAGAAATATCAGGGACTTAGAATAAAAGTATTCTGTAACCCACTATGTTTCCTGTTAATATTTTATTTTCTTTAAGGAATAGACTTCAGACATCTCTTCCATGAAATGAGAAAAGTAGTTCTGCTCTTTTTGAACAATGCCTCTCTCAAAGCATTACTTATAAATCATTTATCTTTCCCTTATGTGTTCATGGAGTGAATAATGATTAGGCAATAACTTAAACGAAAGAGTAAAAGTTCAATAAATAGTTTAGTCCTGCATACATTAATGTACAGCTTACCAGATACATAGTTAACTTCAGTTCAAAAAATTGTTTAAGATGTGGTTATCACACCAGCAGGGTTTTGTTCCCACGTGAATTGTATATTTGCTAGGGTAGATTACTTTAATTTAACAACTTTCATCTGATTCCTCTTACCAGGGGCTGACAAACAAAAGCATTTTTATGTAAATGACCAGGACAAAGCTGTGATGAAAAGTATGCAATTAGGAGTTAAGTTCTAGAAAACCCTGTACTGACTTGATTTTACTCCTCTGATGAAACAACTAAAATCACTATGCGTATACACCACTTTCTCCACCTGCGTGGGGATGGCACACTGCCCCAGATATCTACAAGTTATAGTAATTAAGTATTATGAGCAGGGAGCATTTCCACAGCATAATATAAATCTCAATTTTTAAAATCCTTTCTGAGATGTTGATCACTGTTCAAGGTAAATGATGAAAGTAGTGAAAAAGATGTTGATCACTGTTCAAGGTAAATGATGAAAGTAGTGAAAACTAAGTCGAAGGGCAGTGAAATGAACTGCCCCCATTCTATTGAATAAGGGAACAGTGTCTCTGAAAATAGAATACAAAAAGTTTGTTTCCCGACAACTGCTAAGCCAACTTTGACTCACAGGCAAAAATTTTACAAAAGGAGTTTCACTAGCTAAGGAGTAGGTGGGTTAGTTCATTGTATAATACAAAGGGCAATTGATTAAGCAGACCCTTTGGTATTAAGCAGTGTGGGAAGCTGGATGTTAGTAACTTGTGAAGGAAATGGGAAAGGGGGCAAGAGTAAGGCAAGTACAATGCACAAGGTTATAGGCATTTTAATGGTTGTAGTCATGAAGCAGAAAATCTCTATTGTACAATTGTACAAGGGAAATAAGGACCACACTGCATCTACCGACAAGAAATTGATTTGCTTAATATAGGCTGAGAAGTACAGCTTCTATATTCTCATGTGAACCAGCAGAAGAAACATCGGTATACAATACTGCTTTTTCGTAATGATAGAAATGTAACTGGCTATTAGCAGAATTGTGTCTGTTTCCTTTACTGAAGCTATGATCCTCTGGAAGAAAACAGATTTAGCAGTTAGTATTATTTTGCCAAAAAAAAAAAAAAAAAAAACCTTCAGGTTTCAATAGCTTATTTGTCTCCAAACTTAGAACTCCCACACACGTATCTACCCATTTCTCACAACCTCCATTGACACCATACAGGTGAATATCCTTGACTTTTTCAATAGCCTACTAATAGAGGCCCGGGAGTATGTTCTATGGCCTTTTGATCCATTCTGCACACTGCAACCTGCAACCAGAGGTAACTCTTTCCAATGCAAATCTGATTGTGTCACCTCCAACAAACCCTACTCTAGACTTTCCAATAACTACCCATTGCTCCTACGAGTAACCTGGTCTATAACCTCTCTACAGCGGGGTCAACCATTCAAACCTCAACTTGCATAACTCTTGCACTTCTTCATGCTGCAGGCACACTAGACTTACAATTCCTGAGACATCCGTGATGCTTCCCACTCATAGACTCTTCTTGGAATGCTCTTTCCGTTGTCTCTATTTTCCTCTGGCTTATTAATTTTGTACTTTACCTTCAAAACTCTGTTGTACTAAAGTTTTCTAATTGTTAAATTCTGTCATATTCTGGTATTACTTTCCTCCAATATTGGAGTATACAGAGGGTGTCCCCCCAAAATGTATACACATTCTAAGAAAGGAAAAAACTATTAAAATTGTAATTCTCAATATATACCAATAACAAAAGATGAATACAAGTCACATTTGACTTCTACAATTACAAGAGGTGCTCAAAGTGGTTGCTACAGCATCCAGACACTTCCGATTATGGCGAACTACTGCTTGAGCAATGTTGACCAAATTGTCCACTTGTAGCCATTTTTTTGGCACCCCCAGTGTTCATATGTGCTTTAGTCTGAGTATGTTTTTAAAAAGTTTTTATCATGAAGTGTAAAACAACACAGAAAAACACACAAAACAAAAACGGGCAGCTTGGTGACTTATCACAAAGAGATCACTCATGCACCACCACGTAGGTGAAGAGATAGAATTTTGCACACAGAAACCCATGCCCCTATCCCATTACTGAACTTTCTCACCACTCCTCAGAAGTGAAACATTGCTATGACTCATATAATGAAAACTGTGAAGAGTTTCACTATCTAAGCATGGATCCTTGAACACAAAGCATACATTTTTGCCTGGTTTTTTTTTTTTTGTTTGTTTGTTTTCTGAACATCCTAGAAATGGAATCATATAGTAATTATTCTGTGTCTTGATAGCTGATAATGTAGGTCTTTCAGTTTTGTTGCTCTTACTCAAAGTTGCCTTCACAATTTTTGGCTGTTTCATTTCAATATAAATTCTGAATAAGGTTTTCAGTGTCCACAAAAACAAAACAAAACACTTCATTGGAATTTTGTTAAATCTATTGATCAATTTGGGAAAGACTGATATATTAACAATATTGAGTTTTCTAATCCATGTATATGGTATAGTCCTCTATTTCTTTAGCTCTTTTGAAATTTACCTAACTAATGTCTTGCAGTTTTCAGTAGAGGACTTTAATTTCTTTTTTTTATTAGATTTATCCCTAAATCTATGCTATTGTAAATTGTATCCATTTAAAATTTTCACTTTTATTCATTTGTTGCTAGAATATAGAAATACAATTAATTTTGTGCATTTACTTGGCATTATTTTTAGTAGTTTTTCTGTGGAACATTTAGAACATTTTTTTTCTTTTCTTTTTTTTTTTTTAGAACCAGTGTCACTGGTTCTCACATGTGGGATCCGAACCCGGGCAGCAGGCATCCCAAGCCAGCGCTCAACCACCGCACCACTCGGCCTGCCCGAGTAGAACCTTTTTTGATTCTCTATATATCAATTATGTTGCCTGTGGACAATGACAAATTTATGTCTTCCTTCATACTTGTATATTTATTTCTCTGATGTATTGATATGGCTAGAGCATCCAATACAATGTTGCACAGATAAAAAAATAATGAACATATACATTTTGTTCAATCTCAAAGGGAAAGCTTTCAACAATTCAAAATAAGGTATAATGTTTATTTTAGCATTTTCATGATACCCTTTTTTTTAATTAATAAAGTTTCCATCTATATCTACTATGTTAGTTGTAGCCAACTACTAAATTGTATTAAATATTTTTCTTCACCTAAATGGCTAATGGTATTCATTTTATTGGTTACTTTGTTAACATTATGTATTGCATTGATATGTATTCAAATGTTAAGACAATTTGCATTTCTGTCATTCACTTGGCCATGATATACTTACTATCCTTTTTGTATGACACCACATTTGATTTGCTACTAATTTATTTAGGATTTTTAAAAATCTATCTTTATTAGGAATATTGTTCTGTAATTTTCTTTTTCTTGTGTGTTATAATTGTTAAGTCTTGGCACTGTGGTTATTCAGACCTTATAAAATAGATAGGAATCTTTTCCTGTATTTCTATTTTCATAAAGTATTTAGCTCTATTTATTATTGGAACACTCTGGGCCTTGAGTTTTCTTTGTGATAATGATGTGTTAAGTGTAAATTCAATTTCCTAATTTTTCTATTTCTTACTGTGTCACTTGTCATAAGTTGTTGTTTTGTGGGAATTTAATTTTTTCTAAAATTTTAAACATGTCATAAGATTCTCATGTTATTTTTCTATCATTTTAATATCATTAGGATATGCAAAATGTTCTACTTTCCCATCCTTAGATATATATTTCCCCCACCCCCGGGTTCATTATCCTCACCAGAGTTTGTCAGTGTTATTAGTCTTTTAGAAAAAAATCTCCCAGATTTGTTGAGCCCTCTTTTATATGTTTATTTTCTAGGCTGCTAATTTCTGTACTCAGCTTTATTATTTCCTTCTCTATATATTCTTTCAATATTATTCTCAGTTCTTCTTTTAGAAAAATTATATTGATTATGAGATTGTTGATTTTGAACAGTCTCAATTATGTTGTCTAATTTTATAAGTTTTGCTGCATGTTATTTTTATCATTCAGCTAAATATATGTTACTTTCACTATTACTTCTTTGACCATAGGGATATTTCTAGTATTTTTTTATTGATTTCTGTCTTAATTGAATTTTGAACAGGGAATATAGGCAGAATAATTTTGATCTTTTGGAATTTATAGATGCTTAATGATTAATTTCTGTAAAGGTTTCATATATCTTTAAAAAGTATTGTTCAGCTCTTGTGCTATATATGTTAGGGCAAGTTTATTAATTGTGCTGTGAAAATCTTCTATACCTTCAGTGTTTATTCTATTATTTACAAATAGAGAGTGTTGAAATATCCTACTATAATTGAGGCTTTTCCTATTTTTCCTTGTGCTTCCATAAATCTTTATGTTACATGTTTTAAAGCTACATTATAGGGTTTATAGAAAATGTGGGTACTTTTAGGTGAATTGGACCTTTATCATTATTAAGCTTTCCTGTTTGCCTCTTGTAAAGCATTTTGCTTGCTTTAAAATCTACTTGGCCTGATGTTATTTGAGCTATACCAATTTTCATGTGTGCAACGTTTGACTGTTGAATGATATAACTTTTACCATATTTTACTTTCATTCTTCTGTTTCCTAATATTTTAGATAAACCTCCTGAAAACAACATTTTAAAAATTGGGTCTATCAATCTTTGCATTTTAAATATAATTAATCAATTTATATTTAATATAATTACCAATATATTTGTGTTTCAAATGTACCATCTTACTAAGTGCTTTCTGTTTGCCTTATGTGTTCCATATTCTTTTGCCTCCTGTTTCTTTCCTTTTTTCCGATTCAGCATTACTTATCATTGCATTTCCTTCTTTTATTTCTTGTAAGTTGCACACTCCTTTACTATTCTCTTCATGGTTATTATGGAGAATAGAACATACATTTTTGATTTATCACAGCCTAATATTAATTGGCATTTTTACCTTTTCCAGACAATACAAGTACCTTTGAAACACTAGTTCTACTTATTTCTTATCTTTTAAAAATGCCGTTGCCATTAATTCTACATATATTTTAGAATGCTCAGGCCATAATTAGTATTGTTTTATAAGGTCAAAACCTAGATATTTAAATTTTTCATAATTCTTCATTTCTGCCTACATTTCCTATCTTCCATCTTATTATAGATTGAATATTTGTGTCCACCCTAGACTCCTAGTTTGAAGTCCTAATTCCTAATGTGATGGTTTTTGGAGTTGGGGCAGTTGGGAAGTAATTCAATTTAGATGAGATCATAAAGATGGGGACCTCATGACAGGGTTAATGTCCTTATATAGTAAGACGAGGCCCCACAGAGCTTGCCCGTTTCTCCACATGTGCACACTGAGGAAAGGCCATGTGAGTATACAGTGAGAAGGCCCCTGCTACGAGCCAGAAGAAAGCTCTCACCAGGAAATGAATTGGCCAGTCCTTTGACTTGCTAGGCTGCAGAGCTGAGAAATAAATTTCTGTTCTTTAAGTCACCCTGTCTATGGTATTTTATTATGGCAGCCCAAGCTAATACACATCTGGACTGATTACCTATCTGAAGCACAGATTCTATGATTTTCCTTAAATGTGGGTTTGCTAGTAATAAATTTTCTCAGCCTTTGTTCTTCTGTGAATGTCTTTTTTTCCTCCTCATTCTTGGAGAGTATTCCTATTAGGTTTAGAAGTTTTGGTCAGCAGTCATTACCCTTCAGAACTTTATAACATATATCTTTGTTTTCTACTTTCCATTGTTCCTATTGCTAAATCAGTTCTTAATTTAATTGTTGCTTCCATGAATATGTGTCTTTTTCCCCCCATCAAGCTGTTTTAGAATTTTCTCATTGTTTTTGTTTTCAACTGATTTACTATAATTTACCTTAGTGAAGATTTATTTTTATCACTCCTTTTTGGAGTTTATAGGGCTTCTTGAATGAATGACTTGATGCCTTTCATCAATTTGAGAAAATTCTCAGTCATTATCTCCTGTTTCCTCTAACAGGTTACAAACCTCATGAGAATATGATCCATATTTGTTCTTTTAATCATGAATATATTACAGGATCCAGAATGTTTGATAAGTGTGTTGATTTATAAACAATTCTTCAGGGAGCCTTCTCGATGTGCCCTTCCTTAACCCTTCCTACTTTGATTTCACTATTTCTCCTCTGTGATTCTCAGCATCATGCCCTTCAATACATTAGACTTCTCAATCAAGGCACATATCTGTGGGTGTATTCCATTATACTGCATGGGTACATAAGGCATAAAATAAACGTGGCTAATGTATGGAAGAATTTGGGTAGTTATTTAAAAAATGAAGTTAAGCAACTCACCTAAGTAATTTGAAAACAATTACATAAAAAGCAAACAAAGAACTACACATTATAAGCACATGTGGAGTAGAATCGGGGATGACCTTCAGAAGCCTCAGTCTTCTCTGGAAGAGTATGGGTTTATATTCTCATGCATTTTTATATGTTTTACCTATTAACTTTAGGTTGAATTTTCTTTTGAGAAAAGCACTTAGTGTGTAAAAGGGGTCAGAAAGCTACTGGAATAGAATGCAAATTATGCATTCTTTTTCAAATAATTTTTTTTTTACAAGTTGGTATTGGTATGAATGCCAAAGCATTCAGGCTATGTGTGTTCCTAGCTTCCCATTCTCTTTTTATTAGAGATATTTCAGAAGCACTGTGTGCACTATAATTCAGAGTTTACTTATACACCTTTGCAAGACCTGAGGCATTGGTATGGCATAATTTTTGCTCTTAATTATCTTTATATTCCCAGAGCCTAGCACATTATTTTTAAGTATGAGGAACAAATGAATTAATACATGGATGATATTTTATATTGTAGTCATCTTATGTCTCTCAGAATAATTTTTTTAGAAAAAAAGGAGTTAAGAAGTAGCATCAACAAACACTGGAAAAGTTTCAAGAAAAGCCGTTAAAAAAATTAAAGTCAATAAAAGGATATAAAGCCTTTACCCATAAAAGGTAAGCACATCTGACACAATCTGTTTCAGCAATATTAGTGAAGATAAACTGAAATAACAGACATTCTATGTAATCATTTGTGTTAATATATTCACTCTAACACATTTTCCATCTATTTGTTTATCACTGCATAAACAGCAGTGAAAGATCTGTTTGTTAGCTGCTTAACTTTAGTGAGTGTAGCGTAATTATAAGTGAATTGATAAGGGATGAAAACATTAAGTGTGTAAAGATTATGACTCCAGTGCCTAGTAGGGCACTTAAATTTGATGTTTGTTACTCTGTCTCACAAAGAATAATGATTGATAACAATAAAGAAGTGGTTATGAAGGCCAATTCTAGTCATTATTAGATATGTGACTAAGCAATTCATTTCACAATTAAGGTGATTAGTAGCAAACACTATGATACGGTAAAAATGTGATCAATGTAGGACTTTAATGAGTACAACATAGTAAATACTTTTTATTTGCTTAAAGTTCTTGAACTGCAAAATGAATAAGAAATGAATGCCGTGGAGCTGTGATTTAATTGCTAATACATTTGCCTGAGACCAAAAAATAAATAACAACATAAAATATAGCCAAACTTTTCAGGAAGTAAAATTATATAAAGCTCAGATCATTGCACACCATATGGATCCAGTGAATATATGTTTACTTTTAAGTTGTTTTGTTTGTTCTTTTGTTAGTTCTTAACTTTCTTTATAACAATAGTTTGATTGATGAAGTTTCTTAAAGTAAACTTTGTCAGCTATTTTACAGTCTAAGGTTAGCTTTTATTATTACATTTGACTCAAGAGTAGCAAAGTGCCAATCAATACCAGATAGAAGAATGAAGGTGATGGATAATGACAGATCAATGAACCTTTGGATTACATCGGGATTACCCAATAAGCAGACCAGAAACCTAAGGGAACGAGCAAAGCAGAGAACCAACATCATTTTGGGGGTAGATTTTACCTTTTGGAAAAGACAGAATTAGTGACAATAAGAAATATCAAAACTGTTGGATTGTCTTAAACTTATTTGACGATTTAGTGTGGTTTTTGTTTTGAATTACATTAAAATAAGTGGAGGCTAGATGATAACATGTTTTTTGGTCTTTAAGAGTCTCAGGAAGGCCCTGTATTTTGGTAAAAATAAAGAGCTGCCCTGGACTTGGAAGGATAAAGCCCCGCACATGAGAATGATGAAATGGTACCTGAATTACGTGTCATGGATATGAATTCCAATTTCACAAGGTTGATAGAAGTGTTTATTGGGATTTGGACACACACAGCCTCCATCTCACAGCCTAATGCTTTGTTAGAGGTAAAGAACCGGAGACAAAGCTGGAAGATATCTGATGGGTCATATTATGTCATCTTGCTTCCTGAGTAAGATTTGGCCCAACATTGGAAAGAAGCCAAATTGTTTAAAATCACATGGCATTGGCTGTTTTATTACAGCCTAGGTCTTTTTGATTCACTATTCTCACCCCATATGTTTATAATCACTGTACTAAACTCAGAAATAGGTTCCTAAAGTTATAAGGTAAAACTTATCATTTAGAAATAATTATTAATTCTGGAAAATGTTTTACCATCAAAAGACAATTATTTACAATAACTGCAAATCTTCTTTGCTTGCCACAATTGACCATCTGGCAAATGGGATATAATTAGGTCATCATTTGGCAGTGTGATTTCAATAGACAGACAGAATACTAATAACACAATAAGCCAAGTCCCGTAATCTAATAAAATTCATTATCATTTCTTCAGCACTTCATTTTTGTTTTAAATGACTCTATTTGTTAATCATTCAACATCTCCTTGCTGAAGATAAATAATACAGTACATTCCAAATTGATAGACATGGAAACTAAAAATAAACACAAAGTAATTTATCCTTGGCTGTACTGCCAATTTCTAAAGAGGCCACACATTATGAATTCAGCCTCTGATACATTCTGACACAATTCACTCAATGGATATTTACTAGATACAGATGACGTGTCAGCACTGTGTTAGTTACTATAAAATCAAACATGAAGACAACACCCGCCCTAACAAAAATGAGTTTAGAGAAAGAAGTGAGAAAAAAAAATTATAAATGCAGGTTTTAGAGTAAATTGATAACACAGAGAATAACCAAATTTTTGTGGCGATTCAGAGTATCCAGGAAACTCTTCATAAAATGGGTCATGAGGATATGTTTCAAGTTTGTCAGATGACCAGTTGGCTATGGAGGGAGTTCAAGAAAATAAAAGCTGAGGTTGATCTATCTTCCTTTCATTTTCATTTTCTTTTACCTTTCCCTTCCCCTTCTCCTTCCTCTTCTCCTTCCCCTTCCCGGTTCCTGTCCTTTCCTTTTCCATATTACTTTACATTACTTTAACTTACCTTACCTTACCCCTCTTCTTTTTTATTACACTGGCAATGTAGGTAGTAGAAGTAGCATATTGGGGAAATAAAGTAATGAGTTCAATTTCTACATGACTGAACTTGAAGCCTGGTAGCATTGCATACATAAAATCCACAAATTTTCTGTTTACTTTCTGGTGTGACTGATAAAGACACAATTACTATAGTTGAAATAATGGGGATCAAAAGGGTGGCCAGGAAAAATGTGAGTAAGAATTGACAAAGGGCTGAGAATGGAGTTCTGCAGCAATGTTTACATTTAAAAATTGATGTGGAGAGAAGACAGCAAAGTATCTTAAGTAGGAATTGTCAGAAGTATAGAAGAAGCAGAATATAGAAACAAGCAAAACAAAAACATCTGAAGTAGAGTCAACCAGTCAGTTTTATTTCTGCACTGATGTTGTATAATAAAACTCACACAATATTAGTGCTTACATAAAACATCTTTTTTTTTTTTTTGGCCTATTGCTCTATGAGTAAGCAGGAATAGTTCTGTTACATGCTTTGAGCAAGCTGGGCTTAGCTCTGGGTACATGTTGAATGCAGGTGTCTTCCCTATGACACAAGTAATACATTTTGCTGACCTCACCATGACCAAGTGAGCGTGCTCTGGTCACAGTACATGGAAGACGCATATTTAAACCCCTTGCTCATCTCATATCCACTAACATTCTATTGGCCAAAGCAAGACACATATCAAAGGTCAAAGATATTACTTCACCTACTTTAGTAACAAAAGTTTTGCAAATTCACTCAGAAAAGAGCATCATGGATTTATAATATTATAATATGAACAAAATGAAGAATCAAAAACTATAATCCAATCCAATCCACAACTGAAGAATGTAATCAACTGTCAGAGATCAAGTTGGAGAAGGGCGAGGCTGAGAAGAGTTTATTGTTATATGTAGCTGTAGACTCATTTCCAAATACAAAGATTCAGAGAAAATAAGAACTCCCAATGGCATTGATTCTCTATTTTGTAGAGAAATAGAAATACCTGGGAAATTTTTTAGAAATACCTATACGTGAAATCAGACGAATGAAATCAAAGTTTCTGAAGCTGAATGCCGATTTTTTTATTTTTTTTTTACTCTTTTACAGCTCTTCTGGTGATTCGAATGTACAGGAAGGGTTTACAGTAATCAGTCCCCACTTTTCAGGGGACAATAAAGAAAAAATATGAATAACCCTAATGTCAGTTTACAACACAGTTCCAATTTTATGTGTATGCACGTATGAAAGGAAGAGTGGTTTTTTTTTTTTTTTTGTGTGTGTGTGTGTGTGTGTATGTGTGTGCATAAAAAAGGAAAAGGTCGCAAACCTCATGGTCATCTCTGATTTTCAGATTATAAATGTTCTTTTTGAGTCTATGTACTTTTTTGTATTTTCTAAATTTGCTGCAGAAAAATATACTCCTAAAATCTGAGACAATAAGTAAACATTATTAAATAGAAATTCAGAGTAAGGTAGATGCCTAGACTGGAAATTGCAAGATATTAGTGATTCATGAAAATAGAATGATCTTCTGGAAAGACAGTAAAAATGATGTGTTTTGGAAACCTGAAGGAAAAGAAGAAACTGAGAACTAATGATTTTCTATAAATGGTCAGCATGTTCTAAAAGATCATGAGGTGAGGTGAAATGTAGTGACATACTTTCCTTTGAATCTAAATGATTTCCAGATTTCAACCCAGAATTGTGTTATTAGGATCTGACTGTACTCTTGACATATCAGGTGGAAATAAGATTGAGAATGAGTCAGTGACAGTTTAGTGTCCAATACACATTTATTACTCCCCTGCCTTTCATGAGACTTGATATGTTAAAACTGATCTTTTCATACTATGAAATGGGGTAATTTTTCATCTCAGTTTGATCTTATTAGGCATCCTGTATTTTTCCACTTGATGACAAAAATAAAACATACTATTTCAATAGGGAAAAATAATGCAAAATAATGGAATAAAATGGAGATGAGGAAAAAGTAGCAACTGCCAAAAGTTTGAATATATAAATATGCAAATGCAATATATGCTAGGCTTTAACTACTTAATTTGTTGAGCCTTCACTAAAGATATGGGCAAATTTATGGCCCATTCCACCCTCCCCCCATGCTTCTATTAAAATTATTTTGTTTTTGAGCACTGAAAGTGTAACATAGTCTGCATTTTTGTAAATAAATGTTCCTGTTGTTTGTGAGATCTAGGCACATATGTTTCAAGCATAAATGCTTTCTACTGGGAACTCTATAGAAAACCTATTATCAAGAATTAGATGATTTCATGCCTCGTAAGTTTAATACTAACTGGCAGAAGTCAAAAGCAATTATCTTTTCTGCAACTGTGTCACAACCCCAAACATTGTGCCAAACATCCCAGTTTTTCAAAATTGACTGGATAGGATAGTCTATTTGTAGTTAATACTTGTATTGAATACCCAACTAATCATTGCTGTTGCTTTTATTATTGCTGCTCTTATTGCTCTTATTATTAAATGTGAACCAAACAAAGGACCATCTATACCTCCAATATTACTCATGGCTAAAATCAGTGCTGCAACAATAACTTCCTTAATACTATCCTACAGTACTCCCATATGGATATTAACATTACTGAAGGATATAGGAAGGTTATTACCATAGAACATAATCACACAAAAAATTTAAACAATATACTGTTTCTTTCATAAGAAACTCTGAATATTTACAGCCTAATTGAGCAAAGTTCAGTGGCTCACCTAAGCATGCTAATGACAGAAATGAAGCATGTGAATTCCCTACCCCACATTCCAACCATTTAACTACACTCTCTGTCTTTTCTTCATCCAGAGGTAAGATTCAGGGAGCAGAGCCACATAAACTTCCCCATGATACCACTAATGCCCCCTGCTCAGTAGAGGGAAAGACTTCTCCCTTACACAAAGCCCATGAACTGGAAGATACCCAAAGAATTCCTGCCCAAATTGAGCTTTAAGTTCTAACCTAAGATACCTTCAACTATTGACCTCGAGAGAGAACTATAGCAAATGAGCTCGGCATGCAGTAATCCTGTATTGGTCACGAAGCAGGAGAAATTACCCTTCTTCCAGGTGAAAACTCAAAGGGGGGCCAAGTTCTTGTTACATTGGTACAATAAGAGCACTCGTACGTTCACTGAAAAAGGGGGGATGGTTGAAGTTTCTCAGAAACCTAGGAACTGGGTTCGTTCTGACTTCTAAGAAACAGTAAACTTGTTAAGTGTTATTCACCTCAGCATAGGGAGATTCATCAATCATTTATCTAGATTAGTACCAACTACTAAGGCAGGCTCTATTTACCCATGGTTCAGGATGACAAGTGGCTTCACTTAGAAAAAGAGTGAACGGCACAGATCAGGTACCAGAGTCAGAATAAAACAGTGTCTATGTGCTTTGTTAGGTATGAATAAAAACTGAAAATTCCAAACATCCAAATATGATTTCAAACAATAGAACTGCTCCTCTGCTCACGGTGCCCACAGGAACTGCTTTTGCTTGTTAGCCACATAGGAAAAGATCAATTGCAACCTGATGTTTCGATAGAAGAAATAAATATTTGTTGCATTCAAGCAAGTCTTCTCCTTAAAAAAAATAAAATTCTGATAGAAAATGTCACAAACATGTGGCATTTAAAATATGGTATTTTTATCCATAACTGTGAGAATAGCTACTTAATGATATCTAATGAATCATAATCATTACTATAGATATAATCTTACAAAATAGAATCTGTTTTGTTCTTCAGCATAGAAGGGAGTGTTTGTACAAACATTTTTTCCCCCCTGTAACTGAAATGTTATTTACGTCTTCTTAACAGAGTGAGCTATCTATATAGAATGGTATTTAAAGGTAAGGTTGAATTTTCATCTGCTCTATTCTGGCTGTGAGTATCTCCTGATGCCCCCACCCCTCTTTTTTTTCTTCAATGTTATAAAAGGGCAAACTCAAATATCCAGTGTTTTCATATAAAATGTCACTCATCACATGGCTATACCCATCCACTTATTGTAAATCCATATTGAGAGAGATTTAAGAAGAAAAACCTTAGGAATAACTCATATGTGATATTAAGTCTAAAAGAAACACAACAGGCAATCTGCATGAAGTCAGAGACACTAGTCGTATTAAGCATGATTTACAATACATTATTCATATTTCTCTAAATTTGTGCTTAGATTCTTAAATGAGTAAAACATTTAGCAAAAAAAAAAAATCTATTCTGTTAAATTTCTGTGGTGAAAAACAATTGACAGCTTTCCATGAGGCAAGAGTTCACATTTGGAAAGACCACTCTGATGCTAGCCATTTGATCTCTGAGTGGCATATATTCCAGAAGGAGGTTTAATTATACATCTGACTCCCACTCACCCATTTGGCAGAGTTTCATTTGATTTTTATTAACATAAAACTTGAAAACATGAGATATAGTTTTATCTTTCATTCTTTTTTATCCATCAAGAAAGTGGAGTTTGGAAGTTGAAGTTCAAACTCTTGTAGATATAATTGCTTGTTCCTTCTTACTTTGAAAATGATAACTTTATTCCAAAAGGGAAAACAGATTTTTTTGTCTGCCTTTACCAGGAGTCCCCTCTGCCCCACTTCAGGCCCCAGTTTATATAGTGAGAAGAAAACCTCTCATCACTAAGAACCTTCCCAACATTCCCCATTAAATACACAACTTTAACACACTCTTAGAATGTGGTAACTTTAGGTTTAAAGATACATGGGAAGGAGATCTACAGTCTATGGGTCCCAACTCCCTCTGACGCTCGGAGTTGAATAATTCATTCAATAATCATCTGCATATAGCCAAGTGGTTGAGAATATCCTAAGACTTTCTGAAAGACTTGAAATCTAGTATTTGTTGTGGCACTCTCCGTGTGTGTGATGTTGGGCAACTCATTCAAATGTTTTAAGCCTAGCTTTCTTATCTTTAAAATGGACATGATAATAGTTCATTTCTTCCCAAATTTATTGCAGGAATCATATGAAATAATGCATGTGAAATGTTTAGCCAGGTGCCAGGCACACAGTAAGAGGAGGAGGAACATTCATCCTGCAATAATCTGCGTACTATACCTCTCTCTAGAATCGGGAGGTGAACAAGTTTGTGCTTTAAAGGTTTAGAGTCTTGTGAGATGCAGGCAAGAAAACACAAGTGTGAGAAGTGATGGGGAGCAAGCAGGTTGCTGTGGGAGCACAGAAAAGGGGGGAAATTCCAGTCCAGAAAAGGGGAAGAGGGTAACAGATGGTATCTAAGTGGATGACTGAAATGTGGAGAGGATTTGGTTAAGACTCTTTAAATGAAGAGGGCTGTTAAAAGTAAAAGAAAGAATAGAATTCATGTGATCCAGTGTGCCCCAATGGTGTAAGTCTCTGATAATCCAGGGTCTAGGCTTTAGCAGTTATCTTGGTATACCTCTCCCTTCAAGAGCAAAGGGCAGACCTTGCCTTCCCTGTGAAACCAAGCACAAGAATTCCTTGGAATCCATACAAGTTATAGCTTTGGGCATCTGTCAGCCTCACCAAATTTCCTCTTTCACCTTAAAGAGGGTCAGGTAAGCAGAAGGAGTAGCTAGTTAATTATACTTGCATAAAACAATAATGGTAAAAAATAATAATAATAACAAATTTACTAACATTTCTATTAGATTGCAGCTACAAAACATTTCCTTAAACATGAATAGTATCCTAAATATAACTTATTGACATTAAGTCTTGGTGGTGCTCACTGGCCTGTTAAGAGGCTTCACGTTTAATTCACCCTTTAGCTCCTTGGTTCCAATAAGCTCCAATCATCTTTAGGTAAACTTTTGGGTGGTGTTGAAATGTATTAACTTTTCTGTCATGTCTAATTGTGCTTTGTCTTTCTTCCTTCTCTCAGTGACAAACTACTATTAGCTATTTTTTTCTTTTTTATAATTGAATTTATTGGGGTGACATGGTCAGTAAAATCACATAGGTTTCAAGTGTACACTTCTATAATATATCAGCCATATAACATATTATAATTTCCCCACCCAGAGTCAGCTCTCCTTCCATTACCATATATCTGACCCCCTTTACCCTCATCTACCAACGCCTTTCCCCCCTTGCCCTCTGGTGACCATTAAACTGTTGTCTGTGTCTATGCTTTTTTATTTGTTTGTTTGTTTGTTTTTTGTTTTTTTGTTTTTCACTATTCAGTGATTTCTTTTTTCTTTTTCTTTTCTTTTCTTAGTTTTAGTTATACAAACAACATAATAGTTAGACACTTACACCCCTCACAAAGTGATAACCCCCTCCCCCAATCTATTACCCCTCTGTTATCGTATATAGCTGTTACGATTCCATTGACTCTATTCCCATGTTGTACTGCACATCCCATGAATTTTATATATATATATATATATATATATATATATATATATATATATATATATATTTGATATTCAATATTATTCACCTTCAGGTATACAGTGCAGTGGTCAGATATTTATACAGTTAGCTATTGACTTTCATTCACGTTTTATAAAAGCCTAGATAATACTGAATAAATTAATCTCTTGTTTTATGAAGTGTATCAATTTTCTTACTAATCATTTGGATTATTCTGGGTAGTATATTTTCTATTAGAAATTACTATTCAGACAATAGAAGTTTAGCTTTCAACTATCACTCATCTAAAAAAACAATACCTAGGGCCAGCCGAGTGGTGCCGTGGTTAAGTGCTGGCTTGGGAAGCCAGCGGCCCCGGTTCAGTCCCACATAAGAGGACCAGTGACACTGCCCTAAAAAAATAAATAAATAAATAAATAATAAAAAAATAAAAAACAATACCTTTACAGTAAATGAACCCCTACCTTTCATCCTTGCCATGTCTACACATACATTAATTATAATAAAACATTAAATTTAAAATAGCTACACTAATTTTTAATTAAAATGTAAATTTGTGTGTTTAAGGTATATTTTATATTTGTACATAGGCCTTATAATCATAGATGATATACACACAAATCAAAATTAAATTACATGCCAAAGTTTCTCAGGACAGTCTTGGAAAGGTTGTGATGAGAATAGACCCAGGAACTTACCCCAAGTATGTCCTATAGATATTCATGCTTTCCATTATAAAGACTCTTTTATGTTTTGATCCTATTGACATCCACAGAAACTTCTTTTTTTCTTTTCTCAAATCCCTCCACTCTGAACTCCCCAGGTAATACAACTAACAATAATAATATTAATGCCTTAACAGTTGTATAATTTCCATCATCCTGAAGAATCACAAGCTACTCTCTAAATATAAAATAAGTTTATGTCAATATAGAAATAATTCTCTAGTCTATCTTGAATCAAAACAGTTAAGAACAATAGGAACCTTACGAGTAATCTTATTTAGGCACAAATATCTGGTTTATAAATAGCCTGTTCATTTGATCATCAAACATTTATAGAGGTGCTGGGGATACATCTGTGAGAAAAAAAATGCCCCTGTCCTCCTAATCCTTATGTTCTAGTGGAAGAAAAATATTACAATAAAGGATATAAATTTATAAAATATATGATGTGTTATTCAGGAATAGGAATGAGGGGTGTTGGGGAAGTTGCCTCAGTACAGAGGTAATGTTTGTATAACGAGTGAAAGGAAGTAAATGAGGAACCATACAGTACCTGGTGGAAGAGTTTTCCAGGCAGAGGAACAGCAAATGCAAAGCAGAATGAGGAGAGGTAGAGGTTTAGATGAGAATTAGACAGGTAATGAGTGAGCAAAGGCCTTTGGAAGGACATTTCCCCTGAGGCAGATGGGAAGCCAACAGCAGTGTTTGGGGCAGAAAGATAATACAACCACACAGTTCAATAGGACTTCCATGGCTGCTTTTACTATGATGAACTGGAACAGGAAGTGATAATGCCCTATAATGATGATGCCCTTTAATGCTAATATAAGGCATATCATCAGCATATAATTGACATCTAGGGTCATGATATCACCAAAGACTGAGGATGGATAGAAAAAAGATTCAAGGAGTAGTCATTCTAAGTTGAAAAAAAAGATGAAAAGCAGATAGCAAAGATTAAGAAGAAATAATCAATGAAGTAGAAGGAAAACTAGTAGTGTAAGCAATCCTAAAAGTCAAGTGAATGAACTATGTAATGGACGAGAGAGTGATCAGTTGTGCCAAATACTGCTTCTGAGTTAAGCTAGTTGAGGACCAATAACTAACACTGAATTTAGCAGTGTGGATTCCACTGGTGACCTTGACAAAAGCAGTTTCAGTAGTGGGACAGGAGCAAAAGCCTTACTGAAATGGTTTCAAGTGATAATGGCTAGGAAGTAATTGGACAGAAGTAGTATGCCCAACTATTAAGAACAATTCTGCTATAAAGGGAAAGAAAGGAATGAAGAAGTAGCTGAATATCAAAATGAGTTAAAAGAGAAAGTTTGGAGAAATAACAGACTGTTTATGCATATAAGATCTGGTGAAGTTGAAGGGTGTGGGTAGGCGAAGAGGTTTAAATATTCAGGAGAAAGGGAAAATGCTGGAACAATATCCTTAATTATACCAATAAGGATAAGGGAAAATCTACCCTATAGGTGGAGAAGTTAGCCTTTCCTCAGGATCTTCTATCTACCACAGTAAGAGAAGGTTCATACAGATGGATGCTTGGATTTGGTAATAGGAATTTGTTGAAGTTCTCTTCTGATTGATTACATTTTCTCAATGAAATAGGAAGCAAGGTCTTAAACAGCAATGGAGGATGATGAAGTGTTTGTGAATGGTTTGAAAAGAGAGGCAATTATGTGAAATAATGACATAAGAGAGCTGAAGGGTGAATGAACTAGAAAACTCTAGTGTAATTGCTAGCATTAAGAGTTCACTTATGTTAGTGATCCTGAATGTAATGTGAAACCATTCAGCATGGGTGTGTTTCTCTCCAGCAACATTCAGTAATAAGAGAGAAATTTGCAAATAAAGAAGGTTATAATTTTGATAAGTAAATATGATGGAGCAAGAAAGCAGCAAGAAATTTAGGAGTATATACAAGAGAATGATTACTGTACTTGTCCATGGTATTCAAGCTTGAAACAGAAGATAGTCAAGGCATGAGAAGCAGAAAAGATGACAAAATCAATGAATTGTATGATGTTGTGAAACAAAATTATTGCTGAAGTTGGGGTACTAGAAAGAACTAGCTGAAAGGCTAAGAAATGATGAACAGAGAACTGAGTACTTGAAATTGAGGTCATTTTATGACCAAATGTAGGTTCTGCCTATGGGGGTGAGTAGCTAAGGGAGGTGGAAATTCAGATATGTAGAGGAGGAAAGTTTAAAGAAATGAAAGTTCAAAGTGCTGAAAAGATAATCTATATGTATGATTATAGCCTCCAAAATTATGATAATGGCATTAAAAAAAGAAATTGTGAGGGCCGGCCGAGTGGAGCATTGGTTAAGAGCTGGTTTGGGGATGCCAGCAGCCCCGGTTCGGATCCCACATATGCGGGCCAGTGACACTGGCCTCTACAGCTAACAACAGCTCCACCTGGAGCTGGGCTGTAAGAGCCCCGGTGACTGTGTAGGGTGCAGCCCCTGCTGCAGTGGGCTGCCATGGGCTACAGTGAGTGTCCGGCAGCCAGTGCGAGCTGCCAATAGCCACAGTGAGTGACCATCCAGAGGCCGGCGACTGATCCGCCTCATCTGGGAAGAGTGCAATGATACCAACATGGGCCAGTGAAGCAACGTCCTCCGCAACTAGACTGAAGAACAAAAAGATAGCAACTTGTCTGTTCCCCTTCCCCAATTCTCCAACGCTGTTCCCCTCCCCCAATTCCCCAACCTTAAAAAAAAAAAATGAAAAAAGAAAGTAACTGTGAGTCTGTAAATAATGTCTTCAGGGTTGTGGAATTGATGATGACTAGTTGTTTGAGTTGGTGTAGCTTTATGGCATGACATTCAAAGCTGAAGGGCTTAGGGAAGAGACATGGAGAATAAACTGAAATTTGCTAAGAGGAAAAGGACAACAATCTCCTCTTTGCCCTCCTCCAGCCTGAGCGGTACAAAGAGAATGGAAAAGAACCACCACTTGAAATGGTTTCCAGGAATGTAGCGTCCTCAGGTGAGAGGTAGAATTCTGTTAGAGCATGAAGGTGAAGATAGAAGCGATTCCTCTGGTCACTGTGAGCTGCAAAGCAGAAATCATGGTGATTTCAGAAGTTGGAAAAGAGTGATGTCAGAAATGGGCCTGTGCAGTCTTGGAGACTGGGGTTTAGAGGAAGATGGAGAAGGACAGACTTGACCTTCTTGGGATAACTAAAATAAAATGGTCATCTAAATTCAATGTATGTCAAGTGTATTCTTGAAGGAAAGGGGTCTAATAGTTCAGGCCTCAGACTCTGGTAAAAGGAACTTGTTCTTTGGTCTTTGGCATTTTTAAGCTTCATAAATGGGGATAAACCAGGTCCTATTTGTGATAATCAGGAGTTGGGATCCAAGCCTGATAATTACAGCAGTACATAGCAGAGCAGAATCGTGACTTTCTTCTCTATCCTGCTACTTAATTGTTAATTGTTGGATGATTATCAAGCCTTTCCCTAATGTTGCCAAGAGATTTAAGAGGAGTCCCCTTCAGCAACGGAAAAACTGTATGTCATCAGTGACACTTCCAAACATTTTGCTTTTGTGAAGGCCACATTCCTCTAAGGATGGTGGAGGGGAGTGGGGGTGAGGGATGCAGATTAAGGTCTCCTGCCCTCCCTAGACCATCGAAGAGCACTGCAGTACCTCATGATTCCACAGGACCCATGAGCACTCCTTCCTCTTGCTGAGAAAACAAGCTGAGCCCTGGAAAGTGAGGTTTTCCTCTCGCTCTGCTCTTCTGAGGAGAATCAGTCCATTATCCAAGATTCTGCACATCAAAAATGAGCTCTGGAGTTTATACAATATACAGAAGGTTTATTCCTTTGAAGGTGGACTGGGAGTAGGGGCAGGAGAAAGAGGGTCACTTGCATCTTAATATTTCTATTTTAATAAGTTATCATCGTGATCACGATAGATTGATTACATCTATCACCTATTGAATTTTATGTGCTCAGAATTCTTTTCAGTGTTTTATCTGTTAATTTAATCCCCAAAAATATCCTGTGAGGTAGGTTCGATTCTTGTCTACATATGAGAAAATCAAGGCATAGCAAATTAAGTAACTTTCCCAAGATCCTACAGCTCTTGTGTGGCTGAGTTAGAGTAAGATGGAGATAGTCTTGGTCCAGATTCCTTGTTCTTAGGTATTCTGCTACTTCACTTAATCCCCACAAGAAACCCAGGGAATTAGTACTATTATCCCATTTTCATTTTACAAATAAAGAAACTGAGGCTTCTTGATATTCATTAACAGGCCCCATAATTTGTGAATGATAGGGAAGGAGTCAAGGTCATATTTTTCCATTTCCAAAGGTCACTCATTTCTAATCAGTATATATTGAAGTGTCTGAGAACCACCCTGAGTTTAGGTTCAACAAGGAGTAGCAGTGCATATTATCAAAGTTTGCCAGGTATCATGGAGGAAGAATACAAAATATGATACATAGACTAAGTAGAACATGCCAAGAGAGTAATGTGAAGAAATAAACAAGCATCAAATCTTCAATTATCCTATCCATCATATTAAGGAATTTTGGTTTAATCTAAATGCAATGCGGAGCCATTAAAAGGCTTTAATTGGGGGAATAAAGAGATCAGGTTATATTTTAGAAGAATCCTGTAGGAATAGGATGATGCACCTGAGTTGGTGCATGCTGACTCTGCATCCATGGATTAGACTCTTGCTGTTTAACTTTGAGCGGGCTCAATGATACCTGACCTGAAACAACTTGGAATTTTGCTGAGGTGTAAACAGAAATCCAATGTCACATGAGGCTGAAATGGAAGTACCAATGAGAAAGCCTGGAGTCCATCAGTAAATCTGGTCCTACTCTATCCTCACATCAATAATCTATGCTCCCAGTTTTAGTACCTGCCCACATCATATCACACCTGTAAGAATACAATACTTTTGATTCTAATTGCTCTTTGAGCCCATCCTACATTCCACAGTCCTATTAGTCTTCCAGTAACTGTATGTAACTTAGAAAAATAAGGCCTTACATTTGCATTACACTTCACAGTTTTCAAATACTGTATACTTTCATTGTCTAATTTCTCCCAGATAACAATCCTGAGATAGTCAGCAATAGTATACAGTTTAGTAAAAGTTTAGAAAGTTAAGTGACAAATGGAGGATCAGATAGCTAAGTAGTGATGCAGTCACACAGAATCCATAGTTTATTCTGTGGGCATGGTGGTGTGAGAGAAATGTTTTATATCTTCATTGGTATGGTAGTTTCACCAGTGTGTAGATCTGTCAAAATTCATCAAATTGTACACCCTGAATGGAGGTACTCTATCAAACATAAGTTATACTGCAATAAATTTGATTTTCAAAAACAGATCCATGTTTTTTAACTTTAATCTGAAGCTGTTTGTGCTTAAAAATCTATTGTATTTTGAACTTCACCAAAAATGAAACAAAATTAAAACACTTTCCAAGTTCTGCATTTCTACAGCATTAAATTTAAACTTAAATTTTCTTCACATTCAGTCTCATATTACCTCTTCAGTCTAACCCTAACTCTTCCATCCATCTCCATTTCCTATTTCTACCCCCATTAATCTCCTAAACAAAGTTTCTGCCACATCCAAGCTATTCTCTGAATCAAAAGGAGGTCCCTGTTTGTTGGTTTCTGGCAGGCTCTGCCTGGAGGAAATTCTTTCCCAACTCCTCATGCACAAATTGTTTATATGCTACTTTCCATTTTATCCTTCAACATTTTTCTGCTTGCCTTTCCTTAGTGATTATAATATGTATTGCCTTTTGTTAACTGGGCATTTAGCTCTTTTCTTCAATCACACATTTATTGTCTCCTATGTGTCAGGGATTTTGTAAACAATTTGTGTGCTACTCCTTTTCTTGTCAACCTAATTAGATTACAAATTCTTTGGTCATATAAACAATGATTTTTCTTGGTGTTCCCAGGGCACATTAAATAAGGGGTACCCATGAAAGAGTGTATAATATGGTGCAAAGAGTCTTGGACACGGAACCATGAAACCTATATTATGGGCTCAGATTCACTAGGTGTGTGAGTTGAAGTATTAGTCAACATTTCAAAACTTGAATTTCCACATTTGTAAATGGGAAAAATATATTAATTATGCTACTCAGTTCTGAGAATCTAATAAAGCAATGTATGCCTAAGTGCATTATAAATTATTGTGGACTTTACAATTTAATGATATTTTACATGATTCTTGGATAATTTGTTGACACTTTCTTTTTTAATAGTAAGATAGTTGATTCCCCCACCTGGTTGTGTGTTCATTTCTGCAGTTTGTGGTGTGATCCTGTGTCAATCCTTTCCTCAACTTTTACTGCTTTTTATATCTTCAACAGATTAGTCATATGTTGAAGATAATCCACACATAAATACATTCATTCACACCGAATTTATCCCACATAAAAGCTGATATCCTATCATGCACAGTGATTTAATTTATAGAGTAAATCTATGACTTCCCTTATTCCACCCACTCCAGACCAACTGATAGAAATGTCCTGCCCATAAAATACTGCAAGGGCTGGACCAAAATTTGGGTAATTGAACATGTCTGTTTTCCAGCAGCAAAACTGAAATCTTCACTAAAGAAATTAAAAGAAGTTATTCTGGACTAGCCAACTTTGATTAAAGATTTAGCAATACTGCTATATATATAGTGGTATATATCATTTTCATTAATTGTGTATATATATATATATATATATATATATATATATATATATATATACACAATTAATGAAAATGATAATGGAATGGATGGAATCCTCTTATGATTCTTTCTAATCTGCATTTGTTTAATACAGATAATAGAGTAAATATAATGTACTAGTTTATATATTATGCTGAAGATAATTAAAAATTTTTTTTGATGAAAGATCTTGTGTTCTGATTTAATTTTATAAGTTTAAAGTTATTGTAGATTTTACCAATGTGTGCTAATTCTCAGGATTTCAACCTATTATTTCTACTTTGTCTTTTAAAAGCATAGTATTCATATTTGAAATTACTAACTGTTCAGTTAACTATGCTACTCTTCACCAGATACTATATGTGGTACACTAAACTGAGCAGATATGTCAACACATTCTTAATTCATTTGGACCAGCTGACTCAGTGAAACAAGTCATCATTTACTTGAAGAGATCCAACTGACTTTGAGATAAAATGAAATAGTTTCACTGTTGTGAGGTGCTGGTCAAGTTAAACCACCTACCTGGCATCCCTGTGCATTAACATAAAAAACCAAGCAATACATCCATACATTTTAAAAGAAACATGCTCCCCAAGCAGAGTGGTAAGAACAACTTCTCTTTGTAGCCACAGATCAGATACAAGACAATTCACTCTCTCCAGTAAACCTATGGGAGTTAGAGGGGCCCTTCCTAGACTAGGAATGTGCTGGAGCTGGAAGAAGTCCTTGTAGAGGAATGGTGTGTGGTAGAGGAAAGAGAAGGAGACACACTCCACGAGTCAAGAAACTGGAGGCTGAGTCTTGACATGGCTGCTGAGCAGTGGTGAGAACATGACCAGGCCATCTACTCAGTTTCCTCATCTCATGCCTAAGAGTAGAAAGAGATCCAGGGATGAAGGATAGTGGACAAGGGGTTCCTTCTTGGGAGGAGAATTAGGGTCTCATCAAAGGCAAAGGAACTTGCCCTTCCCATCTCAAGGACTGCTCTGAGCCCCAAAAGCAATTACATACATGAGAGCATGCTGAAAAGAATAAAAGACCATAGAAATATAAAAAAGTACAGTTTCCTGCTTTAATACCCTCACATGATCCAATGTATGACACTAAGGAGAAAGGACGTGCAAGGGGAGCTAAGCTCCTGGCTCTTCAGATCAAAGATTTTTTGAAGAAGAGATTTAAAAATTTTGTTATTACTATTTAAATTTAATAAACATTTTTGAGCACCTCTATGTATGTATAAAACATTACGATGGCTCTTACAAGGACTAGAGAACACAAAGGTGATCAGGTGGACCTCCTGTGGTCAAAGAAGCTTAAAAACTAAATGAAAGAAACACTATGGAACTGGAAAGGTACAAGTACATTCTCTGAGACATTAGCATAAGCATGGAGGAGGAGAATTTTTTAGCAGAATTGGAAGGATGAATAAGACTTTGAGAAGTGGAGAAAACACAGAAAATGATCATATTGGGTAAAATAACACTGTAAGTACAAGGATAGAACTGTGAGTATACTACAATACACTGGAAAGTGGAAAAGATGAAAAGGAGAAATGCTGAGACCTTCAATGCAATGGAGAAATGCAGTGAGAAACTTAGTGCATCAGGGTGAGAGATTAAAGGGTCCCAAATACTTTGTTATGTGCACTTGGTAATCTGCCCAACAAAATATCGATACGTTGGTCCAGGTATTCAAATTCTAGAGTCCAGGCTTTCCACATTAGATCCTATTGATCAAACAACTGAGCAGATCGGGAGATGTCTGGCCCCTCTCTACTTCCTAGAAAATGTTAAGAGCCAATGCCACCAAATTATACATTATTTTTATCAAACTGCCATTGAGCTCAATAAAAGGTCCATCTCATTCTCTGTCATCTAATGAAACAAATAAGTATGAACCAAAAACTTGTGAATAGAATATTAAAGAACTGAACTTGAAAACAATTTCAAAAAGCCTATTGCCAAAAAGTATTGAAGGCTTCCTTGGGCATTTTCTGAGGAGGCAGTGTCCATACACATGTGACTGAATACACATTTGGCTAAAATTATATAATAGAGACATGCAGCTGAAAAGTAAACCTGAGATGCTCATTCTCAATAGCAAATGATTTCTGAGTCCTCCCACCTTATGTTAACATGGACAAGGTACTTCAGATCCTTCCAATAAATCTGGGTTAGTCCAAATCTCTAGAATTAAAAAATAGATGAATCTCATTACATTTACAATCATTGTCACTTTTACTAAAAGATAATGATTTGAATGGACCTCCATACATAAAGAATTTGGACTTAACTTATTCAAAACAAACTCATTCCCACCCCAAAAAAACCTACTTCTTCCTCATTCTTGTAGTATCAATCAAGATAGGCCAAGCTGCAGTAGCTAAAAACCACCTACACTACATGTACACATTGCCCTCACTCTGAGACAGGCTAACATAGCAAACACTTTTGGGAACATGATTGGTCATGGTAGAAAACAAACAGAGATATGGAGAGTCTATCTTGCAATTAAATGCTTGACCCTGAATTAAAACCACATTTCAAAAACACAAAGACAATAGTAAGTTGCAAGTTTGAATGAAAAAGAGACAAGGTTAGAAGGGACATAAGGTGTGTATTGGACTATCTTGAAAGGAACTGAAATGTCAATATTGTGCTTATTATAGTTTACTGAACTAGTGTAAGGTTAGAAAAATTTTTTGAACAACTTTCTATAACATTTATTGAACTAGTAATGAATGATTCTTCTTGTTTCAAGAAAAAAAATATCTCTGGTATAGAAAACAAACAAAAATATAACTTACTAAAATAATATTAAAGTAGCTAATATTAATAATATAATGTTGTAATAATATTACAATCAAAGGAAGAGCTGAATAACTAAGATTCAGATAAAGAGGTAACAGGCAAGTCCAGGCACCACAATAGCAAGAATTCTTGGACTTTTATTCTAGAGTCTAGAGCATCACTTTACCTTGACACAGCTCCATGGTTCAAGCATCTTCTCCTGGATTAATCAACTATGGCCAGTAGGTCAGCGTCAAGGAATCCAGAGGAGAATCAGTGTGGGTTAAATCACCCCAAAAGATGACTCATATATTTTCTCACAGTTAGTGATTGGATACAGATGTGAAAACAACATTTTGATGTGGAAAGAAGCCACATCCAAGCTCAAATTCAAGCAAATGAACTAATTATTGTACAGCACAGAACCTTTCAGATGACTGACATTAAACCAGTAGATTTCCTATATCCCTCTACCTTTTTGAGGTCAATGTTTGCTTTAATGATTCTCTAAATAAAGCCAGTCTATGGCATAGGTTTAAGCGATTTATGCAGTAGCATTATGAAGTTAGACAATGGCATTGATACTTGGCTTTGGAGGATTCTGTGTACCTAGAACAGTGCCCGAATACAAAAGCACTTCATATGTGTTAGATAACTTTTAAAAAAAATAAAAAAACAAACGAAGAAATGCTTCCTCTGGTAACTTACAACTTCCAGAGATTTCTAGAATACAGCAGCCTTTTGACCAGACATTATAGGCAGTGAATACAAATGTCTCAAGACAATTTTACAATGGTTGAGAATAATCAAATAAATCTCATGATTGTCTATAGGGATCCAAGAGTTCCTGGATGAGAAAGCATATCAACTAGGAAGAAGTCAGGGTATCTTCCTAAATCCAATAGAACCCCTGAGTCATAAGCTATGATGCTGCTCTGTGGAGCAAGCAATCATTGCAAAGTCAATTGCATGGCAGTTTTATCCCTTATTACTACATTCCCCATTGCATGGGGCTTTATTCTAGAAGCATTCTTTTTGAAAATTCAATAAGATTATTACTTGTATCCACTTCCTTTAAGTGGCTGTAGTACATATTTGGCTTTGTTCCTGTACTTTATCAGCAGCTGGTTCTCAGGCACAAGAACTTTTAGAGCATAACACAATAAATAGTGACCAGAATAAGCCAGGGCCTTTGGGGCACAACAAGCACAAAGTTAATAAATGTTGAATATTTGCTTCTGGACAACCTCTTGCAATGCCATGGTTTAATTCTCAACATAGCTTAAAAAGAGAACTCTCATTACCCTTACAACAAATTTATTACAAATACAGAGAGGTTAAGAAATTAAGCCATTTCCCTGCGATAAGAGAAAAACAGCACCAAAATCAAAGGGAGCCATTGACAAAGCTCAAAGCTTGGGCAACTACCAATTGTCCACATAACTTGTTTTCACTGAAGGTCAAATATTTTTTTCCATTTCTGGACCTCCTTCTAGTTAAACTACTCTCAAAAACTGACTTAAGTAAAATAATGTACCCCTAGGGACAGACTCTTATTTTGAGGACATGGTGCTTAACCACAGGGAAGATAGTGATCAACCGGCTGTCTCCATTGTCCTCACTCCAGCTGTTTAGAGTGCCCTCGAAGTTAGCTGTCCCAAAAGGCACAAGTGAGTGGATAATTGTGGAACAGCAGCGAGTGGAACACTTTCCTCATGAGATATTTTGTAAAGGGAATTTATGGTCATCTTCCTTATAATATGGGAATTCTAAAAACTTAAAAATTAAAGAAGTGCTCTAGTTATTTAAAAAATTGATAATTCGTACAGTAAAGAAACTCATTTTCATAGCCTAGAATATTCTAGCTTCTGCCTATTTCCTTGAATTAAAGTCCTACACTGCCCCCTTGTTCTGTTCATTACACTGCAACCACACTGGCCTTCACTTTGCCCTGGCGTCCATCAGGTTGATGCTCCTCCAACGCATTTGCCTTTATTGATCTCTCCACTTGGATTGCTCTTCTGTGCTGATCTCCTTGTGCCTACCTTCTTCTCATCTTTCTAGTCCAAAACTCATTTCCTCAGACAGGCCTCTCTGATAATCACCCCACTCATCTTTACCCATCACTTTACCCATCACTCTAAATGCATCTTGTTTATATGTTGATTGTCAGGCTATTCAACTGGAATGCAAGCTCCATGAGTGTAGGGAACTTGTCAGCTTATTCACTGATGTATTTTCAGTGTCTACAACAGTGATTAACAAAAAGTAGTCACTGAAAAAAAAAAGTTTCTTATATAGATGAATACATTTTTTTTTTAAATGCCACTTGGATTAAAACTCACCTTGGTCAAATCTTACAACTACAAGAATCCTAAACTAGCTGTGTCCTTTAATAGAACTGTTTCTTCAGTCTCTCTCCTTAGCCCCACCTTGTACATGATTGACAGGGTGCTCATCAATATTGAAGACTCCATGGAAGCCTGTATGCCAATATTGTGATCTTGGGAATCAAGGTGAAGGGGTTATTTCTGGGGACAAAGAAGTAGTTACTGAAGGCAGTCCCAGAAGGGCTCCAAGGATACATTAGGTTATATATGGATTTATAGCCTCTATAGGATCTGCTCTATTGTGCTGGATTCTATTCCATCCTCTCCTCTGCAGGCAGCATAATTTATCACAACTCCAACTAATCTTTTCTTCCTACACCTCTGTACACATAGCAAGTCTTCTATTGTCATTGTTTATTGGGCAATATGATATTGCATACAGGACACTATGCTAGAGGAATCATGTACAAGTTTTATTTAACGCTCACAACACTATAAGATAAATACTAGTGTTTCCCATATTTTACAGATGAGGAAACTGAGGCTCTGAGACTTAACTAATCCATCTGTGGCACGTAATTTAGGATTCAAATCCAGGTCTTCTTGGATCTAGCATCTGAGCTCTTAATTGCTACACTCATTCCCTTTACAACAATAAATATATTCTTAAAGGATCATTTAAATTAGAATGCAGTGCAAAAAAGAAAAATATAATAAGGTTTTATTTAATTGAGTTCCATCTTTATTTCCAGTGGGCTAGGTGGTAGAAATCAAAAGATGAATTGTCATGATTCTTGCCTCAAGTTATTCATAAGAATAAGACCTAAACACAAGAAAAATTTTACAGTGAAATACATACCATGATAGTGGTGAGGTGCCTATGGTCCAAATTACAGTAGTCCAGATTAAAAAGATTTTTTGGCATAAATATTGCCTGTGCTAAATTTTCAAGATGAATCTATCTTAAAGCTTGAACCAGTTTCAGAGTGGTTAAAAGACAAGCCATAGGGAATAATACAAATTTGTGTTATTCCAAATGCCAGACACTTAGTATCTAAAGACAGATATCTCAAATCCCCATTTGACATCTTATAGAAAACCATATGCTCTTCAAAATATGTGTCAATTTCTGGGAGCCTTAGGTGTGCAAATTCCGGCACAGAATTCCTGCTCCCTTTAATTTTCTGCCTTCTCTCTGGAGTCTATTCCCTTATCTTAGCCCTGATACTTGCCAAAACCAAAGGCTCTTTGTTTTGTTCCCATGCTCTTCTTCTACCCATCAGCACAAAATAAACCATAGATACAAATTTGCAAAATGTTTTCTGAAGTTTTGTGAATCATGGTGAACAGTTACATCATTGTCACAGAGCAAACAAATTTTAATCATATAGAGTTCATTCTCATTATATGCAGCAGTTATTACAAATGAAACACTAAATTAGCAAATACTGAATCACTGCTATTAGGAGAAAACATGGTGAGGGTCCTATGAGTCTCTGGTTGCAGCATTTTTATTAACCAGTTAATACCTTTGCTTCATGTGTGTTTCTGTTTAAAGGCACCTTACTTAATATATATTGTTAACTCATTAACATTGACCTCACAGCCAACAGCACTCTAACTCCTGCCTGAATGAAGCTTCTCTAGCACACATATAAGTATTTTCTCCACAAGGCATACCAGAGTCTTTTTGCATGTAGAAGTACGGGGCAGCACCTGGCATTAGCATCATGCTTGGGGTCCATTTTAAACAGGAAAATTACTAACAAAAATGTAAAAAGTGTGGCACTAAATATATTGTAAAAAGAACACTTATTTACAGTGTGAGAGCTGAAACAAATTGGCAGAGTATCTCTCTATGTTCATGACCTCAGCTGGCAACAAGCTCGTCCAATGATTCCACTTTTTGCTATTCTGGCATGCTGGGAATGACCGCAAAAGTGCCCCAAATATTGGTTTTGGGATTACACATAAATTTAATCAAGTAGGGAAATTCACAAATACAGAATCCACAAATAATGAATAGCAGCTGTATTATGACCCCCTTTACTAAAATTGCCGCCAGCATCCTCTTACTGGCTTTCTCCCTGCCCCTCATCCCTAATTGCCTCAGCCTCTTACTACCATCTTGCTGTTTTATTTCACTCCCTGAAATTTCTTGTTTTATTTTCTCATCCAATTCTCTAATATTACCACCTCTGATCAAAATGATTGTCATTCTACTATGACAAGTAGTATGTCCAAAGCCATCCTTCAAGATATACACCTAACAAATGATTACACAGAGCAAGCAATGACTCTGAGATTATAGGCTTTCTTGTAATATATTGTATTCGTTTCCTAGGGCTGTCATAACAAAGTAACCGAAACGGGGTGGCTTAGAACAACATCAATTCATTGTCTCACAGTCCTAGAGTTTAGAAGTCCACAACCAAGGTGCTGGTAGGGCCATATTTCCACCAAAACTTGTAGGAGAGAATCCTGCCTTGCATCTTTCTAGTTTTGGGTGATTTTAAAGTAATCCATGTCATTCCTTGGTTTGCAGCATTAGCATATGAATCTCTGCCTCCCTCATTAAGTGCCTTCTCCCTGCGTGTGTCTGCTGTCTCTGCATCTCTGCTAACTTTTCTCTGAAGTAGTTTTTACCTGAGTGAAGGGAGGGAACCTGGTGAGATGGGTAGATTTTGCAAGCTGGGGACTATTTTTTTTTTAATTTATTTTATTTTATTTTTAATTAGTTTCAGGTGTACAACATAGTGCAATAGTTATACATTTTACCCCTCAAAGTGACAACCCCCCAACCCCAATTCACCACCCCACTCCCCCCCCATATCATATATATCTATTACTCTTCCTCTGACTCTCTTCCACAGTATAATCCACATCCCATGACTATCTATATATATTCAATTACAGTAGGTATACCACCTCCGCTTTAGTAATACAATGCAGTGATCAAACCTCTACTCCATCCATGAAATGGTCTCCCTAACAAGACCTATGATCATCTGACATTCCACAGAATATTTACAACATTATTAATTATATTCCCCAAACTGTTTTTCCTATCCCAGTGGCAATATTGTAGTTGCCTATTTTTGCTGTCTAATCCCTTCCCCTTCTCCCTCATCCCCATTCCTCTCCCAATTAGCAACCCTGATTTTTCATCTATATCTATGAGACAGTTTCTGTTTACTTTGCTCATTCATAGTTTTTCAGATTCCACATATGAATGAGATCATATGGTATTTGTCCTCTGACTGACTTATTTCATTCAACATTATAGTCTCTAGGTCCATCCATATCATTGCAAATGGCACGATTTCATTCTTCTTTATAGCGGAGTAATACTCCATTGTACAAATATACCACAGTTTCTTAATCCAGTCATCTACTGATGGGCATTTTGGTTGTTTCCAAGTCTTAGCTATTGTAAATTGTGCTGCTATGAACATAGGGGTGCATAACTTTTTTTGAATAAGTGTCTTGGTTTTTTCAGGATAAATACCTAGGAGTGGAATTGCTGGGTCAAACGGTAGCTCTATTTCCAGTTCTTTGAGATACCTCCATACTGACTTCCATTGTGGCTGCACCAATCTGCAGTCCCACCAACAGTGCAGCAGGGTCCCCTTTTCCCCACAGCCCCGCCAGCACTTGTTGTTTGTTGATTTATTGATGATAGCCATTCTGACTGGAGTGAGGTGGTATCTCATGGTGGTTTTTATTTGCATTTCCCTAATGACCAGTGAGGTTGAACTTTTTTTCATATGCCTGTTGGCCATCTGTATGTCCTCTTTAGAGAAATGTCTCTTCATATCTTCTGCCCATTTTTTAATTGGGTTATTTGTTTTTTTGGTGTTGAGTTTCATGAGTGTTTTATAAATTTTGGATATTAACCCCTTATCAGATATATCGTTGTCAAATATATTCTCCCATTCAGTAGGCTTCCTTTTTGTTTTATTAATGGTTTCCTTTGTTGTGAAAAAACTTTTAAGTCTGATATAATAAGCTGGGGACTATTATATCATATTTCCGAGATGTCAGGAGGCAGCGTACATTCCCTATACACTTTAGTATCATGCATTTGGAAAGAGTTTACAGTGATAGCTAACTTTCTGCTCCACTGTCCCACTTGAGGATTGTTTCTCTACATGATGGTGCCCTCATCTATCATGAATAGGAGTACATTTGCTAAAGTCTCTCTGTACACATGATCTTACCCCTTTACTCCACTTCTCTCCAAAGGGATGAGTCTTGGCAGCCACATTTGCAGTACCTGACACTCTCTGACCACATCTGATTGGACAAGGTGTGCTCTAAGCTGGGCCATTCACATTATCTCTCCCCGAAGTTTGTTTCTACGAGAAACAGATGTTAGTTTCTACTGGTTAGTTGAATTAAAACCAGCTAAATTTGACAGGTGTCAGAAAATGATCTTCCATGATAGGCTCAGAGAAGCAAAAAAAGAAAAATCAAATGGACTTGAAAGGAGAAGCCAAAATGAGAGGCCATGAATTCCACAAAATGAAAGATCAAGGCAGTGACTACCTTGGAGCCTGCCAATTCATATGTCCATCCCATTGGAGTCAAAGTGCATTTTCTGCCATTGTGTTCCACGGGACACACCTGTGTCCAGATAACAAGCATTCCCCACTTCTTTTTTACACTAGTTCAATTTATTTCTGCTCTTACAACTAAGTAGCCTTCATTAATATGAAACTCAGACCTTTCCACCATTTGTGAAGTCTCCTAGACAAGACAGTTGAGCTACTAACATGAGGCTGGCAGGAGAAAAATTCTTTAACTTCCTATAAAAGTTACCTGACCAGAAATGATGATACATAAATGGCTTGAACTGCAATATTTTAATCACATAAGATACAAGACATTTCTGACCACAAATGATCAAACTGACATAAGTACTTGGTCTCCTATCAATTTTTAATGAACTATACAATTCTTTATAAAACAGCATTAATAAATTTAGGGTAAACCCTTCATTTTAGTACACTTCAACTAAAACTGGTTCCTATGTGCCTGCAATATAATTCTACATTCTGTTGTATGTTCCACCAACTGGTTCTACCTCCTGCCAGCAAATAGAAGACCTTGAAAATCTTAGAGAGCTGGGTTTCATCCTAAGCCCTGTCATTTCACACTGAAATTGAGACTAATGAGTTTCAGTTGGTATCATTATGTTTTCTTAAAACACAAACCTTAAGTTCTGGTTATCATTTCTTTTTTATGACACTCTTAAGGTTCCCTAAAATGTTATGTCAAATATGACTTACTTGCCCTGGAGCATTTTTATCTTCATAATCCTCAGGAGCTGTCACCTAAAATGTTGTGATTATGCTCCAAAACAGAGATATCCATACTCCAAATTTTGTGGAACATTCTCCAAAAGGCAATGTCTTAGTGAGGCATTGGGCCTGCCCTCAAGAGTCTTACAATCTAGTAGGAAAGCTGAGTTCTATACACAGATTAATCTAATTAAGCTGGAAATCATAAAACTACCTTGAGAGAGCATTCAGAGACCAACACCTTATGATTTCTGCATAAGCACATTAGAAAATATTTTGTAAATGAATAAAATTGGTAATATGAGAAACTGAAAAAAGATAAAATCAAAACAAGATAAAGGTAAACACTGTAAAATGGTATACAGAGTATTTATTTTCTTAGCATTTAAAAAATATTTTATTTTTGTTTTTATCAAATATTTATTTGTTGATATTCATCATTATGATGAACAAAAATTTATATATATAAATTTTTATATATATAAATTTTTATTACATTTATTGGGGTGACATTTGTTAGTAAAATTACACAGATTTCAAGTGTAAAATTTTATACTCCATCATCTATATATTGCATTGTGTGTTCACCACCCACAATCAATTCTCCTTCCATCACCATATATTTGATCCTTTTTACCCTCATCTACTATTTACCTCCCCACTGACTTCCTGGTAATCACTAAAAACTGTTATCTGTGTCTATGAGTTTTTGTTTGTTTGTCTTGTTCTTTTGTTGCTTTCAGTTTTATATCCCACATATGAGTGAAATCATATGGTTCTTGACTTTTTCTTTCTGACTTATTTCACTTAGCACGATAATCTCATGATCCATCCATGTTGTTGTAAATGGCAGTAGTTCTTTTCTTATGGCCACATCATCTTCCATTGTATGCATGTACCACATTTTCTTTATCCAATATCTATGGAAGGACATTGCAGTTGTATCCCTGTCTAAGCCACCATGACTAATGCTGCAATGAACATAGGGGTACATATATTTTTACAGACTAATCTTTTCAGATTTGAGGGGTAGCTGCCCAAAACAGGGATTGCTGGATGATATGGTAATTCTATTTTTCATTTTTTGAAGAACCTCCATATTGTTTTTCATAGTGGCTGTACCAATTAACATTCCCACCAGCAGTGTATGAGGTTTCCTTTTTCTCTACAACCTCTCCAACACTTGTTATTACTTATTTTATTGATAATAGCCATTCTCACAGTTGTGAGATAGTATTTCATTATGGTTTTAATTTGCATTTCCCTAATAGCTAGTGAAGTTGAGCATTTTTTCATATATCTGTTGGCCATTTGTATGTCTTCTTGGAAGAAGTCTGTTCAGGTCCTCTGCCCAGTTTTTAACTGGGTTATTTTGTTGTTGAGTTGTATGAGTTCTTTATATATTTTGGATATTAGCCTCTTATTGGAGGTGTTGTTTGCAAGTATCTTCTCCCATTCAGTTTGTTGCCTCTTTGTTTTGTTAGTGGTTTCTTTTATTATGCAGTAGTTTTATTTTTGCTTTTACTTCCCTTAACTTTGAGGTCAAATTCATAAATACCTCTCTGAAACCAAGGTCCATAAGTTTAGTACCTATGCTTTCATCTATAAAATTTATTGGTTCAGACCTTATATTTAGTTCTTTGATCCATTTTGAATTAATTTTGGTATGTGGTGACAGAGTGCAGTCTAGTTTCATTGTTTTTGCATGTAGCTTTCCAATTTTCCCAGCGCCATTTATTGAAGAGGATTTCTTTTCTTCATTGTATGTTTTTGGTACCTTTGTTGAGAACTACACATATATATGTATATGGGTTTATTTCTTGGTTCTAAATTCTGTTCCATTGATCTGTCTGTCTGTTTTTCTGCCAATACCATGCTGTTTTGATTATTGTCACTTTGCAATATAAGTTGAAGTCAGAGTGTGATTCTTCCAGCATTGTTCTTTTTTCTCAGAATTGCTTTGGCTATTCAGGGTCTTTTGCTTCATTTAAACCCAGCTAAAAAAGACATCTTTTTTGCTTTTATTGATTGCTTCAGTTCTTTTAGTAATCCTGCATTTATCACCATATTCTATATTATTTTCACTTTCCTCACAGCCTTTACTAATGTAATAAAAAATCTTCCCATAGTCACAAGGCAAGGCAGCCCATTCAGAGTCAACATATATCTGATCTCTTTACAAGGATTTGTACAACCTGCTGCTAGGGCTTTCTGTTTCTCAAAAATTTTGCAGAGCAAACAACTCCTTATCCTTCATATGTCCTGGTCATGATCAAACCCCAGTAAATATTGTTTTTTGTTTGTTTGTTTTTTACTTCTTTTTTTTTTGAGGGCAGTGTCACTCACTGTCATATGTGGGACCCGAACCAGGGGCGCTGGCTTCCCAAGCCAATGCTTAACCACCACACCACTCGGCCGGCCCAAACCCCAGTAAATAGAACCCTATTATGAATCAAAACTGGTTCATCAAAAGAAGGACACATCAAAGAAAAATATGTCTTCCATTGAGGACATTTGCTTATACCCAAAGTACTATGTGTGTGTGTGTGTGTGGGGGGGGGATCATTTAGGTTCAAGTAAGAATTCAACTGTCATTTCATACGTATGTTATTTCCAAATGATAAAAATGTACCATTTGATATTTTATAAGTCTCAATTGAATATTAGCAGGAGATCCAAGAAAAAGGATGGATGAATCCCCAGGTTTAAGTAATGTGAAATAAAACACTGTTTGCCGCCCAAAATCTACAACATTTGAGAGACCACAAGGATGAGTAGCTCCCTTCAATCTGAAGCAAAACTTGCCTTGGTTTATATGCAAACTCACATAAACAGTGTAGAATTAAACTATTCAGTTCTTTATTCCAGGAAGAGAAATATGGGAAACTGATATTTAGTCCATATTTTTCTTTTCTTCTGTCATCCTATTTGAAGAAGGAACATCATGCATTATGGATGAAGTTTTTTTTGTTAGCTGGAAAATCTTCCCTCATCAACACTCAATCCCTATCTTTTCCATCCCAGGCAAAAATATAAAAGAGCCTTCCTCAGGAATGTGAACTTCCAGTGACTGATGAAAATAACACAAACTAGTTGCACTGATATGAAAAGAGAAGAACAGATTTGTGCAACTGAAGAGAGCAAGGATTTCTCTTCCTGCCACTAGGAGAGGCCAGATCACAATGACCTTGACAGGTCAGTTCACAAACCCTGAGATGCCCTGAAACATGGACATCTTTATTTTAGCAAGACTGGGACTGTGATCCAGATATGCAATGTAGCATCTTGCCATTGTTAACTACACAAAGGCATCCAGCTATGAGGACAAGAGAGGATTGACATCCAGACCACAGGCCAGGTGCCATGACATACTTCTGGAATAAATAACTTTTTTCTAATTCACACAAAAGGCATGGGCCTGAAGGACTTTGCCTGGTCTGATGGAGTGATTTTCCTAGTTCCCACAGAGTTATGTTATGGACTTGTATTGACCTAGAAACAAATACCAAACTAAAGTTATTTTTAAGGGATAAATGATACTAAATAGGAAGTAGAAATAATGTCACACATTTAGTATGCTTCTGACACTCTGTTAACTGCTTTCAGGTGATCCATTAAATCCTTCCATAAACTTTATAAGGTGGATGCTATTACAAAGAACCCTCTTAGACATCTTTCACCTAAAGGACTCCCTCTAGATCAATCAGCATTCTCCATGCCCTCAATGAAACCTACTGAGCACTGCTCATCACACACTGACCACCTGTAGTCACCAAGCTACTCTTTAATACTACAGAGTACAGAAGAGTATTCTTTTCTCCATCCAAAGTTTGAGTTTTATGCTGCCAAGTTTCAGGTGAATTGGATCCTGAGCCTTTTAAGGTCAGTTGGCAGTACTTGAAATTATGTTACTTAAATAATTTGTAAATGAAAATGACAGAAGTTACTAAAGAAAGTTATTTTCTATAAACATTAAATAGAATGTCTGGGGAACCAAATAAAGATGGGTCAATAAAAAGAATTGCCATTGAATTACATACTTGTGCAGCCACTGTAAAGTGCTGAGAACAATAAAAATCAAGGAAGATTGTGCAGATTGCTTCGCAAGTGTCCAAGTTCTCTCTCAGTTTAAAGTAACTATGACTGAAAATCATAGAAGATACACAATGAGTGTGCTTTATGCAAGGTGCACAGAAGTCCAATTGGCAGACCTATATTGAAAGAAATGTTTTTTACTCTTCATCAAAGTATTGGCAAATGGTGCTGTGTTGAAGTTATAATCAAGTGTTTAAGATTTGAACACATCAATTTTTATGACTGATCACTAACTTTTTAAGAAAACCTCTATTGTATTATTAACATTACAGATATTAAGAAAATGAGTCAGCTTATTGTCTAAGTTGCAAAAAAAAAAAAAAAATACAGCCAAGAGAAGACAGAGCCAGGATTAGAACCTTAACTGACACTTTTAAGCAGTCTATATATAGCCCCAACATGCCTCTTACGGTCTTGATGATTCGACCTCTGGTAAGATCTGCAGCCTCAAAATTATTGCCAGTACTCAACTCATATTCTAAAATGTAGCCATGATAAACTCACTCCCTTCAGTTTTCCAAGTGCTCTATGTTCTACCAATCTCTCTTACTTCTAAACCTTTGAACTTTGAACTGTCAAAAATATTCTTCCCTTTTCATATTACCTGGCAAATATTTATTCAACAGCCTGAGAGTCTCAGAATTGGTGTCATTTCTTCTAGGATGATGGCTACGGCTTCCTTCTCCCTTAGGATTAGAAACCCTTCTCATTTCGCCCCTTTATTTAAGCACTTTATACCTTTGATCATACTAGTTATTGCCTGTTACTTATCTTCCTGACCCAACTTGAACACAAGTTCCTTTAGCTTATGGACTCTGTATAGTCCATCATTTTAAACATAATACAAACCAAGTGTCAGGCACATAATTGGTGCCAGGCACAGTGCATATTAGTGAAAGAGAATCACAAAGGAAGACACTCTGAGAGGATTTTAATAATTCTTTTATTTGGAGAATTACAGTGTCACCAGCAGATTATGAACTATAAGAATGCCATGCTGGAGGCAAAACAGAGTGCTACATATTCACGACCTCATCTTAAATACTTGATGTCTTTGAAAATCAATTGATATTCACTTTTTTAAAATCTATTTTTACTATTCTATTATTAATACATTAAAACTTTTAAAAGAAGTATGCTGAAAAATGAGCTAAGACATTCGGAGAACAGCTTTTATGTCCTAAGTATTTTTAAAATTTCGGTTTCATTACGCAAATTACATTATTTCAGACTCTACTAATTAAAAAATATGTAATTATTCAGTCATAGGCAAGGGTAAAATTTATAAGATAAATTTCAAGGATTAAAAAAAAAATCAAGTTTTCAAAGCCAAAGAAGAGTATAAAAAAGGAATGCAGGAGAAATATTTACCTGATTTAAAAGAATTACTTAAGCTCATTAGAAGCATTTATCTGCATAAAAGTAATCAATAGTAAAATTGCAATTCATTGTCTGCTGTTCCTTAAAGCAAGCTCATTAGCAGGTTTTCTATGCAATTCTTTTTTAACCTATATTAGGTTACCCCAAAGAAATGAAGTTCATTTTAAAAAGTATAATTTTAACTTTTAATCAATTCAAACTAACCTTCTATCTATTTCAAGCTATTTTCAATTGTTTTCTACAATACACATAAAGGATAATCATTTATCTAGTCATTCATTTTTCAAAGTAGTTTTCTAAGCACTGAGATTCTAGCAAAGGACAAACAGATATGCTCCATCTTCTCATGAAGATTATATTCCCCTGGAGACCCAGAAAATAAATAAAGAGGGCAAAATGAAGAATGGCAAGTGTTCTACGATGAAAATAAAAGAGTGGGGTGTGACATGGAGTTATTTCAAACTGAATAATCAGAAAATGTATTTCTGAGCAAGAGATATTTAAACCAAGACTGAGTAGTAAGGAGGAGCCAGCCATTCAAAAATCTGGGAAAGGCATTCTAGGCAAAGAAAATAGTCAGTTTAAGGTCCTGGGTATCATAGGAGAGGGGAGCATAAAATAAGGTGAGAGAGATTGCCAGGGATTTGATCATGTAGGGCTTTGTAAGCTAGGAATTTGACTTTTATAGTAAGGGTAATTATGTGCTATTGGAGATTTTAAAGGAGATGATGATAGAATGTGATTCCAAAGTTCCTACTCACATTCTGTAAGAGGCTGGCTTAGCAGAGGCACAGTTCGGAGGAGGGGCATGTGATGAAAATTAGTTAGGAGCCATTTCAGTTGTCAAAATTAGGCTAAATTATAGCATTGGAGATAGAAAAGACAATTTTAGGATATTCTGAGGAAAGAATCTCTAGAACTTAGAAATATTTATAAGAGGTGAGGGGAAAAAGGGATAAAGATTGGCTCCTGTGTTTTGGGGTTGAGCTACTAAATGGTAATGATGTTGCCTCATGTGGGAAAGTCTGGGGGACAAACAAATTGGTAAAGAATCAAGTCTGCTGTTTTGAACACTTAATAATTGACATACTTATTAAGTATCCAAATGGGTAAGTCACAGAGAGTTGGTCTATGACCCTGGGTTCAAAGAAGAGATTGAGGTGAAAATAATAGACTTAGGATTCACCAACAAAGAAATTGAATTTAAAGTCATAAAACTTGATAAAATTACCTAAGAAAACAAGCAAACAAAGAAAAACAGAGACTAAAAAGAATGGAAGGAGGGAAGGAAGGAAGGAAAGAAGATGGGTTGTACAAAAGCGCTGAAGATAGCAAAAGAGAAGCAGAAGTAATTCATTATGAAAAATGAATGCCGATAAAATTTAGTATCATAGAAGTCAGGAAAATAAAACATTTCAAGAAGAGATAGTCATCTAGTATGTCAAATGTTGTTGAAGTCAGTAAAATGGAGAGAGAAAAGTGAACCACTGACTGGGAAAAATATTAGTTATTAGAAATAATATGATGAACGGTTTTAGGAAAGTAGTAGAAATGGAAGTCTAATTAACCTGAATTGAGGAAAGGATGAAAGTGGAGGAATATAAGATATATAAATGAATAACTGAAGAAACTTTGCTATAGAAAATTGAGCAACAAAATGAGGATATAATTGAAGTGGGACATAACCCCAAAAGAGGGTTGTTTAAGACTGAAGATACTCAGGCCTGCTCTGAAAGCTAATGGTAATGCTCTAGCTAAAGATGGGTATTGACAATGAACGAGAAAGAAACTAATTTAAAGATTGAAATTCTTGAAAAAGTGAGGGCTATCAAGTGCACAGGGGGAGGGACAGCCTGTGACTGGAGCGGACAGATAAGTTGGTAAGAGAGGCACTGGAAGTAGAGGCTTCTACTGTTGTTGTCATCAAGTATGACAGAGAGTGAAGGGAGGGTGTGGGATATTTGAGGAAAGAGCTGAAATGAGAACAGAGCTAAACATGGTTATCTGGAGAGATAAAAAAGGAATGAATTAGGGCTGCCAATCAATACTGGGAGTCTACTTGATTTTTGTGAATATTAATTTAAAGTTAAATCCTTACAACCAATGTTACACAAGTGAAAAGGATAATAAGTGACTATTATCAACAATTATATGCCAGCACATTGGAAAACCTAGGAGAAATGGATAAATTCCTACAAATCACTTACCAGGATTATATCACAAAGAATTAGAAAACCTGGACAGCATAAGAACAAACAAAGAATTGAATCAGTGATGAAAACCTTAAAAAAGAAAAATCAGTTGATGATATCACAGGTTAATTCTACCAAATATCTAAGAAAGAGTAGCAATCTTTTTCAAACTCTTCCAAAAAGTGGAAGAGGGAACACTTCCAAACTCAGTTTGTGAGGCCCACATTAATCCCTGATACCAAAGCTAGACAATAATACCACATAAAAAGAAAACTACAGGCCATAACCCTGATGAGCATAGGTGCAAAAAATCAACAAATACTAGCAGATCAAATTCAACAGCACATTAAAAGGATCGTGTATCATGACCAAGTGGGAGTCATCACTGTGGTGCAAGGAAGGTTCCTCACACATAAATCAATCAATGTGCTAAACCACACTAACAGGAGGAAGGATAAAAATCACACAATCTTCACAATAGATGCAGAAGAAGCATCTATTTGATAAAATCAATTACTCCTTCATAATGTAAACTTAACATATCAGGTCATACACAGACATCACAGCTAACATCACAATATGGAAAATCTCAAAGTGTTTCCCTCTGAGGTGCCCACTCTTGCTACTTCGATTTAACATAGTACTGGAAGTCCTGCCCAGAACAATGAGGCAAGAAAAGGAAATAAAAGGCATTCAAACAAGAAAGAAAAAGTCAAATCATCTCTGCAGAGAAGATCATCCTTAAGTCAAAAACCCAAAAGATTCCAAAAAACTGTTAGAACTAATACATGAATTCAGTAAAACTGCAGTGATTTCTTTCATATGACACTAAAAACACAAGGAGTAAGAGTAAAAATAGGCAGTTGGGATTATGTCAAACTAAAAAGCTTCTGCAGAACAAAGGAAATAATCAACAAAATTAAAAGGCAACCTACAGAATGAGAGAAATATTTGTCAGCCATATATCCAATAAAAGGTTAATATCCAAAACATATAAGGAAGTCCTACAAAACAATAGCAAAAAAATAACAAATAACTCAATTTAAAAAATGAAGGCCGGCCAACTGGTGTGGTGGTTAAGCGCTGGCTTGGAAAGCCTAGCGGCCCCGGTTCGGGTCCCACATATGGGGGCCAGTGGCACTGCCCTCAAAAAAAAAAAAATCAGCAAAGTAACTGAACAGACATTTTTCCAAAGAAGAGATACAAATAGTCAACAGTTATATGAAAAGGTATTCAGCATCACTAATCATCACGGACTATAAATCAAAACCACAGCATACAGCATATCACCTCACACATGTTGTTAGGATGGCTTTAATCAAAAAAGAAAAGATAAATGTTGGTAAGAATGTGCAGTAAAGGAACCCTTGAACACTACTGGTGGGGATGTAAATTGGTGCAGCCACTGTGGAAAATGGCATGGGGGTGCCTCACAAAATTAAAAATAAAATTACTATATGATCCAGAAGTCCTACTTCTGGGTATTTTCCAAAGGAATTGAAATCAGTGCCTCCAGGAGATATCCTCACATTCATGTTCATTGCAGCATTATTCACAATAGCCAAGACATTAAAGCAACCTAAATGTCCATCTGTGGTCAAATTGATAAAGAAAATGTGGTGTGTGTGTGTGTGTGTGTGTGTGTGTGTGTGTGTGTTTCTCTCTGTCTCCATATATAGATATATATATGTATATATACATATATACACATGTATATATACATATACATGCATATACATATACATATATAGATACATATACACACATATACATATACATGCATATACATATATAGATACATATACACACATATACATACACATACATATACACATATACATATACATACATACATATATGTTTTGGGTAAAAAATTTATATCACCAAAACCATGCCCCAAGAACACAATGGGAAGGGAGGACTTGCATGGGCATGAGGGGGTGCTCCAAGAGAAACTACTCAAAGAGCCCTGGGTTGTCTACACATGGGGCTTTTTCTAACACCAAATAGTGTGCGTTTCCCAACACCACACAACTTTATAAATTCTCCAGTAACAACTGGGTGTTAAACAGCTCCATTCTGACCCTGTCAAGAGTCACACAGACCCCCAAGTTAAGGGCTCAATCTCACAAGCCTGCCCTCACTTCAGATGCCAGCTGAAAATGGGGTGCCCAGGCTACTCATACTCCTGTCCAGCTGACTACAAATTTGAGCGTTCTCACAATTCCATGCCTAGGTTTCATAATTCAGTATAATGACTCATAGAGTTCAGGAAAGCACTTTACTTACTATTACCAGTTTACTACAACAGATAATTCTGGAACAGCCCAATGGAAGAGATGCACAGAGCAAGGCTTGAGGTGAAGGGGGTGGAGCTTCTGTGCCCACTCTGTGCACAGAACCTTCCCAGCAGAGTAATGTGTACACCCACCTGGGAATCTCCCTGAACCCTATTATTATTGTAAGTGGGGACCTCATTATATGGGCATGGTTAATGAAATAGGCACTTGATGATTGAATTTAAACGTCAGCCCCTTTTAGATCCCCAGAAGTTGGGGGGTGGGGCTAAAAGTTATAGCACTTTAATCACGTAGTTGGTTTTTGGGGAGAACAAACTCCATTCTCAAGCTATATGGGTATACACCAAGAATCACCTCATTAGCACAGGAATACAGTACATTGCAAGGGCTTTGTTTTAAGAGCTTTGTGCCAGGAACTGGAGACAAAGACCAAATATTTATTTTGTATTATGCCACACTGCAGGAAAGGCAACCTTGCACCTTAACCCCCTGGGGTGTTTGCTAGGCAGTGCCCTCATAACTGGCCTTATGTCACTCCAGAAAGGGACAGCTTCTCGCAAAGCACAGAGGATGCACTGAGCTCTTGTTCTTTCAATATTTTCTAGAGATTCCTTTAAGGGATGGGGACGCTAAAACTAACATAGCTCATTTGAGGGTACTGAGGAGAGTTTATGCTCTAATAAGTTGGTTATTTGTTCATTCAATATGTATGTTTTTGAGTGCTATTAAACCAAATCCTGTTCTGGTTGTGCCGGACACAACTGCAAACAAAGTCGCTGCTCTGTGTATGGAGTGTACATTGTGATGATGGAGACAGACAGCTAAGAAATAAGTACATGTATGTAATAGCCTCAAAGGTAAGTGCTGTCAAGGAAAAAAACAGGGTTAAGAGGACAGGGAGTGGAGTGGTTTTAGAGAGACCCTCATAGTGGAGCTGATATTTGAGGAGAGATTTGAGGAGAAAGTGGAAGCAAGCCACATGAAAATCCAGTAGACTTATTTTGCTATTTCTCAAACTAGGAATAAATACAGAACTTTAAAGTAACTATAGAAGTAATTCAGCTTATCGTAATGGTAGTCTAAAGTAGAAAAGGCGAGTTTGGATAGTCTAATTATCCGATAGTTTGTCTTGTCTACACGTTACCAACAACAACCTTCCTTTGTGCAGCCATTTTAACAAAAATGAAGAACACACATAATCCAACTTCATAACTTTCACATACACTTAGGCTTTACAAGAAGTTGTTTTTTTTTAATCATGTAAACTGTATACTGCATTCTAAAGAATATGTGGAAATCAATGACTCGATGATACCTAATGAGATTTGAGGGATGTGATGCTTCTTTTAGTTCTTTAAATGTGTAAGTTTGAATTACATGGATCAATAAACGATGCTCTAAGCTGCCCTTTCTGGCAGGAGGAAGGGAATATCCAACGGAAAAACTAGGCTAGGTGGGCACTTTGTGCAATCACTTTTTCCTTTAAAACTCACAAAATAGTTTGCTTATCTTTTTGTTATGACATTTCCCTTATTGAATTATACTCAATTCTAGATTTGACTTTTGACCGCTACTGCACTGTCTGCTACTTGAGAATAGGAACTGTGCTTTAATCATTGTTTTACTCCTCACCCAGCAATATCCTACACAGAGTAGGTGCAAATAAATGTTTGTTTTATTTAATCTTAATTTCTAATTTTAATTAATAATATATTTGAATTGTTCAATAGAAATACTATAATAAGTATTCACTGAGAGCTCTTACTCCCACCTGTTTCCATCTACCCCATCGCCCACTCCCCCGCTATGCCCAACAGTTAACCATTTTCTTGAATGTTTTTTCAGTGTTTCTTTATGTACATATATACAGATATAAATAATCTTAAACTGTTATTTTCTCCATGTCTTACACTGAGTAAACATAGCCCTATACTGTTTTGCTTCTGACATTTTTTATCGTATTTAATAATGTGTCTTTCTATATCTGAATGCCTTTATGTTTTTTGCTGTACCTGCATAGTATTCCATTGTATGACTGTATTTCTGCAGCCCTAAACTATATTGCAGTTGATAACTTTGTGCTTTGTGGCAGTCAGAATTCTAAGATGACCACTGATGACCCATGTCCTTGTATAATCCCCCAGTCATCAAGTGCGGGTGGCACCTGTGTATATGATAAAATTTCACTCGTATGATTAGGTTAGATTATGTGTCACTGTTGACCTTAAAAGAGAGATTATCCTAGGTGGGCTTGATCTAATCAGGTAAACCCTTAAAAGGGGCTGGGCTCTTCCTGAAGAAAGGAATGAAAGCAAGAGAAAATTTTCCATGGCTGGTTTTAAAGATGGAGGGAGACATATGACAAGAAATGGGGGCAACTATTAGTTGCTGAGAGAAATCCCCAACCCATAGTTAGCAAGAAAATGGAGACAGTACTACAACTGCAAGAAATTGAGTTCTACCATTAATCTGAAGGAATTCAGAAGGTGACTCTAAACTCTAGATGATAATACAGCCCAGCCAACATTTTGATTTCAATCTGTGACACCCTGGAGAGAGAACCCAGTCATGCCATGGCTGGACTTCGGACCTAAAGAAACTGTAAATTAATAAATTCTGTTGTTTTATTCCTTTAATTCTGTGGTTAATATGTTACTCTGTTTCCCCAAAAATAAGATCTAGCTGGAAAAAAAGCCCTCTCATGATTTTAGGTGCCAAAATATGGCACCTTGGCATACTGAATATTTAATGCTTAAGAAGTCTGTGAAAAAGGCACCCTTCTCCCTGAAACAGGTCATAAAACCCTCATGTGAGGGGAGCATACCCTCTATATCCTGGAGGAATCATGCTAGGGCTTCTTCTCCGGCTAGGTCTTATTTTGGGGGAAACCAGGTACATGTCTTCTCTTTATCAGAGTTACCTTGGCTGTTCTTACTTGCTTAACTATTTTCCACATAAGCTTTTTAGAATCAGTTTTTATAGTTCCAGAAAAATAGAACCCTGGTATATTTTTGAATTTACTTAGGGACAATTGATATTTTATTTTAAGCATGTTTAAAGAAAGCATTTCTACTTCAAGAAGATAAATCTTTCCATTTTTTTATGTCTACTTTTATTGAACAGAAGAAAGTATCCACTGGATTTCCTATTATTTAGCACGGATTTCTTTCCAGGAAGATGTTAAGCTTAGGCCTTATGGTACGTTTTCTAGGTCTGCCCTAAAAAAAATAGCTCAAACTGGTTGGCTTAAACAATAGACATTCATGGTTTCACAGTTCTGGAGGCTAAAAGTTCAAAATCCAGGTTTCAGTAGGGTTGGCTTCTTTTCAGGGCTATGAGGGTGAGTCTGTTCCATGCATTTCTCCTACCTTCTGGTACGCTCACACATTCCTTGGTTTATAGATGGTATTCTCCCAGTGTCTTTACATCATCTTTCTTGTGTGTATGTCTGTCTTTGGGTCCAAATTTTCCCTTTTGTTAAGGGCACAGTCATGTTGGATATGGCCCATCCTAGACCTCATATGAACTTGATCATCTATCTGAAAAGACACTGTCTCTTCTCAATGAGGTCACATTCACAGATACTGGGAGTTAGACTTGAACGTCTTTTAGGGGGGATGTCATTCAACCCACAGCAGGACTCTTCAAGGGGTTTTGACACGGGTAACCAGTCCCAATTCTAATAAAAAATATGGTGACTTCTTTGAAAAATCTTTCCTAAGCCCTGCTACCTTATAATTATGTCCCATGTGGTTTTTTTAAGGAAAGACATTGAAAATAATAAAAACTTAAATTTTCCTTGGCTGAGACACCACAATTCTTAAATTATGAGTTCAACTTAAAACTATAGAGGGTCATGTTGTTTAAAGAAATTTCAGAAGCATCAGATTCTTGGGGAGAAAAATTAAACAAACAAAAAACTCCAAACCTCTCTACCAGGTATTTGAAAATAAAAAGGCTTATTTTGTGTTTATTGCATTACTTGCAATTTAGTTAGCATTTCAGAGGAAAGGCAGACCTGAGTTTTTATGACTCCTTTCAGAGTTTAATGAGTTTTATTTCTTAAGTAAACCTTTGCTGAAGGAAATTAAGATTTCACAAGATCTTAAATGGAACAAAAGCAAAATTGAATGCTAGTGGTGAGGAAGGTTGTAACTTTAGACACCATCACTTAGTCATTTGTTACCATTTGCTGGAAATGCACTATACTTCATCTTGCAGTATTTGATAGCAGACTCACCTGAGTCTGAAAATAAGCAATGACTTTATGCCTTGGAGTCAAATTAATCTGGATCAGTTCTAATTAGAAATTTACTATACTCTGCCACTCTTAATTTAATCTCTCTCTCTCTCTCTCTCTCTCTCTCTCTCTCTCTCTCTCTCTCTCTCTCTCTCTCTCTCTCTCTCTGATAAATATGGTAGCCTAGGCTTGAGAGGAGGGGAAAAAAGGAAAAGATTGATCCAAATTCCATTTTCCCTCTTGGTAACTAGAATTCTACTCTCTCTTTCACATGTATGCAAAACATTCTTGCTTTTCCCTTCTGTTTATGAAAGATCAATTATCTGCAGATCTAAAGCAGCATCTTCTCTTTCTCCTTCCTCTCCTGCTTCCCCCTCTGGCTTTGCTTCCCTTTTCCACTACTGTATCTAGTGACCTGGCCACAGGAGCTAACCATCAGTAATGAATGCTATGCTTATTGGAATCACCTCCATATTTAAAATATCACCCTGAATCCTACCTTCATTTTTGGAAATGGAGCACCCTTAAGTCTATAAAAATTACACTGACTCAATCAATTCAGGAAAGATATCCTATTGTTTTAGTTATTGTTGATGTTACCATTGTTATTTTTATCTTTTTTTTTCTTTTGACTCTAGCAGATTTTTATTTTTATTTATTTATTTTGAGGGCAGTGTCACTGGCCCTCATATGTGGAATCTAAACCGGGGCCGCTGGCTTCTCAAGCCAGCGCTTAATCATCGTGCCACTCGGCCGGCCCTGTAGCAGATTTGTAGAGTGTTGAAAAAAAGGGAGGAGGAGAATCAAGCTGGCTAGTGTGAGCAGGCTTCCTAATGGGCAAACTGAGATGCTGAGATGACGGCTTATGTAGTCCATGCAGGGTAGTCTGCATAGATAGATAGACCTTACTATATCCTTAGTGTAGCCATAATATCACATCACAGCAAAGGAACCATAGAAATCCTCTATTGAAGTCAGACTTCTGCAGGTGAGTAACCTGAGGCAAAAATCTTGCAAAAAAGTGGCTGTTGTAGGGTCGACTGATTACCCTCAATACACCTTCTGTCCTCCTTCCTTTTAGCAGTGAATTTTGGTTTGGCATTTGGCTTCATAGCTACAGACTATATTTCAAACTTCCTAAATTAGTTTTCTATTGCTGCCATAATAAATTATCAAAATTTATCAGTTTAAAATAACATCCATCTATCATCTCACAGTTCAATAGACCTGTATTATCTCACAGTTCTGTAGACAAGAAGTCCAGGCAGAATCAGCTGAATTATCAACTCAGGGCCACACAAAGCCAACATCAAGATGGTGGCTGGGTTAGGTTTTCACCTGAAAACTCTCAAAAAGAACCTGTTGCTAATCTGTTAGATGGTTGGCAGAATGCAGTTTCTTGCCATTTTTAAATCTGACACTATGCTTCTTTAATACGTAGATCCTCTTCTTCAAGTCAGCAATGGCACGTTGAATTCTTGTCATGCTTTGACTCTAACTTCCCCTGTTGCTACTAGCAGAGAAAGCTCTGTGCTTTTAAGGCCTCCTGTGGTTACAGTAGGTCCAGCAGAATTATCTAGGGTAATATAGTGATTTTCAAGTCTCTGATCAGTAACCTTAATCACATCCTTTTTGGTGTATTATGAAGCATATTTATTGGCGTAGCATTACGGGCAACGGTCATAGGTAGAAAATTCCGCTGACTACTCGTCTCTTGCAGTAGCAGATACCTTCCAGGCCACCACTCTACACAACAGCAGGTGGCATCACATGTACAAAACACAATACAAATGATGGCCCCTGGAGGTGTACAACATGAGAGATGTGTACTACGTAACTAGCTTTTAGGCAGTGGGATGTCAATGGAAATAATGTGTATGACTTCACAGTATTTTAAACACAAAGGCTCTTGCCCTGGCCTTTTTCCTTCTCCCTTTCTGTTAACTTGAAAAAGGCAATAATGTGAGCAATCTAGGAAGTCATATCTTGAAAATGGCAACGCCATCTTGTTATTCCTAAACCATTCATCTGTGACTTATTAAGCAAAAGGGGAAAGAAAAAATATCTGCCTTGTTTAAGCCCCTGTATTTTATGGTTTCTTTGTTATGGCAGTTTAGCTTGCTAATGGTGTTACAGAATAAAGATAAAAACACAGGTGCCTTGATTTTTAGTGCAGGACTTTTTATTCCCCTATTGTCTCTCCTTATCCACATATGTGCTTAATTCTGAACACTGCCACTAATCATAAATTTGTTGTTTCAGGTTCCTTCCCACTTGAGAGGTCTAACATCCTCTGGCATCTAGTCTATCATCCATCTCTGGTGTTTTTCAAAAGATCTGCAGAGTCTAAGTCTGGAAAGAGATGGCACACCTGGTTGGAGTTTTAAAAGGCATGATTAGGGTTGGTAATAAAAAAGGTGAGGGACTCAGTTGGATGAGGCTGACTTATGTAACACCTCAAGTCTCTTTGATAGAAAATCTGTGAGTAAGGAATGTGCTTCATTGTTTACAGAAATTCCTGAAAAGTGGTAGAAAATTCTAGCACAAAATAAACTGTATCATGATAAAGAAAAAGTTATGTTCTAGTAAATGAAAACAATTTCATTGTACATACAACATCAATATACTTTGATTATAAATAATTTATAGACAATAAATAATGTGTAGAAAAAAAGTGAGTATCTAAAGGTATACATTCAGAAACTAAAAAGTTACTGACAATGCCCAATTAAGAAATAGATAGCATTCATCTCTACCTGATAGCTACATTTTTCCCCATCTTCTTCATAATGAAACAGTTTTCAAAGTCTTTGTCATGTTCCAGATTTGGCAGTTTCATTAATCTTGGCAGCCATGTGGGCACTGTTCTGATGGAATCCTTTCAAAGGAGAGAATGCAGCCAGTGTCTGTGATCTCTTAGCCCTTTCACTCTGGCTGACAACTTTTGTCTTGACTCCAATTGCTTCTGTAGCTCTAAGCCTCTCTGGAATATTACTGATTATTTTTAGTCATTATTCATATTTTTTTTAAAAAAATTAATCCTCAGAAAACATGTAAGTGCACAGAGAACAATCTAAGACAACTTGAAGGGTATAATATCTCAAGGTATAATAACAGGGATTGTAGACGTTGACTAGCAAATTCCCTTGTCTTGTGCTGAATAGTTCATATTAGGTTTCACCTTGCTACTTGGAAGAACTTTTAATCCAACAGTATAATTAACAGTATAATCCCCACCTTGCAAAAAGAATTCTCTCCGGTATTAAACTGATAGCAATATAATTTATTTCTAAATAGTATTAAAGGTGCTATATTTTTTACTCTATTCTCAAAATTATAAAACAATTATGGATAAACTGGGCTGCCAGTTTATGAGCCACAGATTGATATTTGTTATTTGTTCTAACGATGACTGAAGAATTAAAGGAGGATGCCTAGGAAAGGTGGAGGTAACATTAACAAGAGGAGAGGATATAATAAAAGTCAGCAGGGCCCTGCGGGGTGGACCTCTATATTGCCTTTTGCAAAAGCTACTAAAGTCTCTGAGTCCGTTTCCTCGTCTGAGACATGGGGATGCCAGTATCTACCTCTGCAGGGATTTTTGAGGATAAAATGAGAAAAAGGTAGAAAGCATATATCGATAGTTCTTGAAACCTAGTTGATACCCAATCATGGTTTCCTCTTACTCCTTCCAGCCTTTGTAGGGGAGGCTAGAAAGGAAAAGATTTAGAGAGTGGGGTATTTCTAAGTTCAAGTTCATTACCAGCCTCTTGTACCAAAAACTATAGAGAGTAAATAGGACCAGTACCCCAGCCAATCTACTCCAGATAATAATCCTCTTTCTTAAACAAGGGTAGTATACCTAAGTTTACACCATGTATTAATTTTCTTTTCCTGAATAAAAAATAACCACAAATTCAGTGGTTTTAAACAACATAAATTTATTATCTCAGTTTCCATGTGCCAGACATCAGAGTATGGCTTGATTGGGTCCTCTGCTCAGGGTCTCAACAGGCTACAACAAGATGTTATGTGGAGCTGTCTTTTCATGTGGAGTTTGTGGTCCTCTCTAGGTTGTTGGGAGAATTCAGTTGCCTATAGTTTTAGTACCGAGACCTTCGTTTCTTGATGGCTATTAGCTGTGGGTCACTCTCAGCTACCAGACGCCTAGTCAGGCCCTAGTCAAGCTGCCACAGCTTGTTTCTTACCTCCTCAAACCAAGCAAAGTCTTACAAAACACAGCCTTACCAAGAGAATAACTGCCCTGTCAGTCTTGGGTCCCACCACACTCAAGGGGAGGGGAGTATAGAGGGAATTTATACCAGTGGGTGAAAACATTGGGGCCATCATAGAATTCTACCTACCATGCCCCATGAACTCATTTTGAAGTAAAATAATCTGATTCTCAGAGTCAAGAAGAAATGATATGTTTTTCTCCATCAAAATATCTTTGTGGACCCAGGTGTTGCCATATCCTGCTAGGTGTATCATCCTTCACAATCTGATACAAAGAATTTTGGATATCAGCTTCTAACCCTTTGCAATTCTGAAAACAAAAACATTACTAACCACACACTTTATTCACATGGACATGACTTTATAGGACTACAATAAAGTGACCATGTAAAGAAGAATTATAAAATATTAACATTGAGAAAATTTAATCCTACACAGAATTATAATTTTGTATTAAAAGTTCATTTTATTTTCACATGATGAAAGTAAGATATCCCTGATATAGAAAGAACTACAGAAAGATACAAGAGTGACACTCAAAATGACCCTCAAGATAACAGTTTAACATTTTGTTATCTATTTCCAGAGTTCTATTTTTTTTCTATATTAAAAAAATTACCAGGGCCAGCTGAGTGGCACGTCAGTTAACAGCTGGCTTGGGATGCCAGCGGCCCCGGTTCAGATCCCACATATGAGGGCCAGTGACACTGCCCTCTACAGCAAAGATGGTGAACAACAGCTCCACCTGGAGCTGGGCTGTGTGAGTCCTGGCGACAGCATAGGGTGCAGTCCCTGCTGCAGTGGGAGGCCATAGGTTACAGTGAGTGCCTGGCAGCCAGCGTGAGCTGCAGTGAGCTGCTGTGAACATCCGTCCAGAGGCCAGAGACTAATCTGCCTCACTTGGGAAGAGCACAATGATAATACCAACATAGGCCAGTGAAGCAATGTCCTCCACAACTAGACTGAAGAACAAAAGGAGAGCAACTTGTCTGTTCCCATCCCCCAATTCTCCAATAAAAAATCTTAAAAAAAAATGACCAGATCATATATTTATCATATAGTTAAAATACAGTCTCTTAAAAGGACCTATGACCTCTGGCCAGTTATTTAACCTGTTTTAGCTTTCTTATTTAGAAAATATGAAGATAGATAAATAGACAGACAGACAGATAGATAAACATAGAAATAGAAAAGAACTAAAAACTAAATAAGGGTTTTGTTGGATCAAGGAAGAATATTCAAAATATTTAATGTAGTACCTGGTGTATATTAAGTGCCACCCAAATTTATTTTCATTTAAATAGTATATATGTGTGTGTATACACACACACACACACACACACACACACACACACAGAGGGTGACAAAAAATGTATACACATTTTAAGAAAGGAGAAAACTATATTAAAATTATGCTGATGGTAACTACTTTGAGTACCTCTTATAATTGCAGAAGTCAGACATGACTCGTATTCATCTTTTGTTATTTGTATATATTGAGTATTGCAATTTTAATACAATTTTTTTTTCTTTCTTAAAAATGTGTATACATTTTTTGGCACCCTCTGTATATATGTATGTATATATACACCCATTTCCTATTGCTACTATAACAAATTACTGCAAGCTTTTTGGTTTACAGTACAGATTTATTCTCTTTCATTTCTGGAGATCAGATATCCAAACTCAGTCTGACTGGGCTCAAGTCAAGGTGTTGGCAGGACGGGTTCCTTCTGAAGGGTCTGAGTAGAAAATCTGTTTCCTTGCCTTTTTCAGCTTCTTGATGCTTTCCTTATTCCATGGCCTGTGGCCACTTCCTCAATCATCAAAGTGTAGCATCTCAAAATCTCTCTTTTCTATCATCACATCTTTTTTTCCTCTTGCATTTTATTATAAGCAGCAAGAAGAAACCAGACCACACCTTCAACACTTTTCTTGGAAAGACACTCAGCTAAATAAACAAGTTCATCTCCAACAAATTCCTAGAAAACAGGTTAGCAGTTTCCAAAATATAATGGTAGGACGGAGATAGCAGAAAAATTACAGACAACCTTATTTAAAAGGAGACAAAAGGAAAAGGAAAAAATAAGAAGTCACTACTCTCAAGTAATTTCAACATCCAACAAGGCTAACTCCATTACATTTTTTTTTTTTTTTTTGAGGGCAGTGTCACTGGCCCTCATATGTGGGACCGAACCAGGGCTGCTGGCTTCCCAAACCAGCACTTAACCACCATGCCACTCAGCCGCCCCGTCCATTACATTTTAAAACCTAGGAATAACCCTCTGCCTTGAGGCTCATCCCGTGGGCCAGCAGTACCATTCTAAGTGACCCTTCCTTTTTATTGAAGGACAGCACATGTTTGTAGCTCAGTAGTTTTAACAGCCTGTTTCCTGCTCATAGAATTTGGGAGTCCTACAGCCTTCCTTCATCTCATTTCCTCTCTGCCCTTTAGGGCAAAGCTGCTAGTATTTCAACTGGTTTAATAGTCTCAAAAACTTTGTGGGTCTTCTGTGTATGCCATGGGGACTCATTACATAAAACAATAAGTTTTTTCACAGGTCTTTCCTAAATGATTCCATATCTATTTCGGGCTTCTCCTGGAATGGCTGAGGGAATCCATGAGAAACACATCTAATCTCAAAGAGCACTATCTGCAGTAAACTGACCTTTTGTTTCTTCCAAGGCATTAGCAAACAATTGTCCAGCCAGACCCTTGGATTTTTCACAGCACAATTTCCTGACAGTGAAACTCTTACTTTTGGTATATATTTTTAAGAGTCTAGATAGGCTGAAAATTTTCAAAGCCATCAAGTTCTGATTCCTTTTTGCTTAGTAGTTCTTCCCTCAATTTATCTCTTCCTCTCACATTTTATTAGAAGCAGTGAGAAGAAACCAAACCTCACCTTCAACACATTGCATGGAAATCTCAGTTAAACGCCAGGATTCAACACTTACAAGTACAGGGCACAATTCAGGTAAGCTTTCTGCCATATAGAAAAGGATCCAGTTTCAATAATATGTTGTTCTATAAGATTTATAGTTTCTTTTGATGGCAAGACATAATACACTGACACATGAATAGAAGAAAGGCAGAATTCTTTGCTACTCACAGCTCCTAATGAAAGAAGGCAGCCAGGCAGTCACACAAAAGGTTGCAACCAGGGAGAAGTAAGAAAGAGCAAGCTGGGTAAGAGCTGGAGGGGGATACATATGAATGTAAGTGGGGTGAGGCTTGCTGGGTTTGCATGCTTCCTGTGGATTGGCTAATCTACATAATTTCTCAGGCTCTGGAACATGTGGGCTCTTCGTTTGTCTGGTACCTGGCCCTGGGTTAGAACAGGTGCACACTAGTCCAGGTGTGAGTGCTGCCTGATGAGGGAAGTAGTTAGGGTGTGGCCTTAATCAGCTGCTATAGAAGGGAAACTCACTGGCTTCTAGCTGGGTCCTCAAAACTGGATGAAGACAGCAAATAAATAATAAATAAATAAATAAATAGGGGCGGGTGAATAAGAAAAAAGAAAACTGTTACATGCGTTTTTTGTATTCTGAGTGAGCCCTCAAGGGCCAAGATTTTAGCATCCGTATTTCTATCAACAGCGTGCTAGGACGATTTAGTTATTCTCTAAGATGATGTAAATTTTCTCGACTGTGCTCCTCACTTCCTTTTGAGCCCTCACTGACAGTGACTTTTACAGCCACATTCCTACTAACAGTGTGTGAAGGCAATCTAGGCTTCTTCTGTCTTGCTCCTCAAATTCCTGTCAGCTTTTTCTCTACTCATGACTCAATTCCAAAACCACTTCCATACGCAAATGTATTCTATAACTGGCTTCCACCACCCTCACCCCCACACTAACTATATATTAGACATCTAACCATAGCAGGGATATAGATCTACTTACTTTTCATAGCTGTATAATCTAGTCCATCATGTGGTTGTGTCCTCATTTGTTTAAGTCCTTTTTGTTGGGAACTTAGATGTTTCTTAGTTTTTTACTCTTCTAAGTAGTGCTACAATTGATATTTGGAAACTCTTTGGGTACTTGTGCAAATATTAATGTATATAAAAATTTTTAAAATCAATTTTCAAATTATTTTCTGAAAAATTCTACCAAAACTGGATTAGAAACATATTAAATGTATTGATTTGTTGGGGGATAATTGAGGTCTGAACAATACACCCACAAATATCTTTTATTTACATCTTTTTATGTTCTTTAATAGAGTTTAAAGATTTACCCTAAACTGTGTGTCCTAATTGGTTAGATTTGTGTTCAGATACTTCAGAATTACTGTTACTTGTTGAAAATAGAATCTTACTTTCTGTTAGTTTTTCTAGTTGTTTCTGGCTCTGTAGAGGAATGCTTATTTCTAATGTTAATCTTTTTTTAAAAAAAGATTTTTATTAAAATGTAGCTAACATACAATATTATATTAGTTTCAGATATATGCCATACTTATTCAGCATTTATATATCAAAAGGAGTGATCACCATATGTTCAGCAACCATCTGACACCATACCATGCTATCACAATGTGATTGACCATATTTGCTATGCTGTACATTATATCCCCATGACTTATTTGTTTTATACCTGGAAATTTGGACTACGTTTTCTCCCATACCTTTCCCCCTATTTTTTTAATTTTTCAATTACAGTTGACATTCAATGTTATAATATTAATTTCAGGTGTACAACATAGTGGTTAGACATTTATATAATTTAAGAAGTGATCCCTCTGACTAGTCTAGTACCCACCTGGCACTATATATAGTCATCACCATATTATTAATTATATTTCCTATGCTTTACTTTATATCCCCATGACTACCTGTATTTCTTAATACCTTCACCTTTGTCACCAATCCCTCCCAACCCCTAACCCCTCTCCCATCTATCACCCCTATAAATCTGGAAACAGTTTGATACCATACATAGTTATTACAATATTATTGACTATATTTCTTATGCTACACCCTACATCCCCATGACTACAAGGAGACATAGCAGCCCTACCTAATACATAGAAACACACACAGGGAAGCAGCTAAAATAGGGAGACAGAAAAACATGTCTCAAACAAAAGAACACAACAAAGCTCCAGGAAAAGAACTGCACAAAATGGAGACAAACAATCTACCAGATGCAGAGTTCAAAACATTGGTTATAAAGATGCCCAGTGATCTCAGGGATAACTTCAACAAAGAGATAGGAAACAGGGCCGGCCGAGTGGCTCAGTTGGTTAAGAGCTTGCTCAAGAGTGCGAGCTGAGCTCTGAGCAACAGCAGTTTGATGCCCAGCCCGAGCTGAATAGCCGCTGAGCTGCCAACAGGTAGCAGGATGGCTCAGCTAAAAAAAAAAAGAGAGAGAGAGAGAGATAGAAAACATAATAATGGAGATAGACAACATAAAAAAGAATTAGTCAGAAATAAAGAATACAATAACTGAAATGAAGAATACATTCAAGGGAAGAGGGAATCAACAGTAGATTAGATGAAGCAAAGGATCTAATCAGCCATTTAGAAGAAAAAGTAGCAGAAAATACCCAAACAGAACAGCAAAAAGAATAAAAAAGAATCCAAAAAGATGAGGATAGTTTAAGGGGCCTCTGGAACAACATCAAACATATCAACATTCACACCACAGAGGTACCAGAAGGAGAAGAGAGAGAGCAAGGAATTTAAAACCTGTTTGAAGAACTAATGATGGAAAACTTTCCTAACCTAGTGAAGGAAATGGACATACAAACCAAGGAAGTACAGAGAGTACCAAACAAGATGACCTCTCAGAGGTCCACACCAAGACACATCATAATTAAGATGCCAAAGGTTAAAGACAAAGGAGGAATTTTAAAAGCAGCAAGAGAAAAGCAGTTAGTTACCTACAAGGGAGCTCCCACAAGACTGTTAGCTGATTTCTCAACAGAAACTTTGCAGGCCAGAATGGATTAGCACAAAATATTCAAAGTGATGAAACGCAAGGACCTACAACCAAGATTACTATAACCAGCAAAGCTATCATTTAGAATCAAAGGACAGATAAAGAGCTTCCCAGACAAGAAAGAGCTCGAGTTCATCACCACCAAACCAGTATTATAAAGAATCTTAAATCTTTAATCAGTAATCACTTCTTCAAGATAAAAAAATATGAATAATAAAATGGCAATAACTACATATATATCAATGATTACTTTAAATGTAAATGGATTAAATCTTCTAATCAGAAACCATAGCATGGCTGAATGGACAAGAAAACAAGACCCATACATATGCTGCCTACAAGAGACTCAATTCAGATTGAAAGATACACACAAACTGAAAATAAAGGAATGGAAAAAGATACTTCATGAAAACAGAAAAACAAACAAACAAAAAAGCTGGAGTAGAAATACTATATCAGACAGAACAGACTTTAAAACAAAGACAAAGAAGGACCTAGTAACCCTAAAGAAACAAAAACATTACTTTGAAGGGATGTGTGCATCCATATGCTCATTGCAGTATTATTTACAATAGCCAAGATATGAAACCAACCTGGGTGTCCCTGAATGGATGAATGGATAAAGAAGAGGTGGTACATATATACATTGGAATATTACACTGCCATAAAAAAAAATCTTGCCATCTGCAACAACGTAAATGGACCTAGACCTAGAGGGTATTCTGTTGAGTCTAGTAAGTCTGACAGAGAAAGATAAGTGCATATGATTTCACTTACTATATAAGTGCAATGTGGAGAACATAAACAAACAAATAAATCAGAAACATTTCATAGGAACAGAGAACATTTCGATATTTGCCAGATTGGAGGGGGTTTGTCATGGTTTATAAAGGGGAAGGGTTTAAGAAGTACAAATTGGTAGTTACACAGTAGTCTATATGTTAGTTTTACATCTATCATCCTTGAAGACTCTCTCCTTAGTTCTAGTAGTTTGTTGAATTGTATGGTTTTGTTTGTAAAGCATTATATTGTGTGAAAGTAATGACTATAATCTCATTCTTCAGTAGTAGGTACTGTCTGGAGTGCCCACATCCCAGCTGTGATGGATGCACCGCTAATGGCTCACACAGGCCACCTACCTCATAGGATGGCTCTTCAGTGTTGAGATGCCCCAGCAGGAGGTGCCTGTGGAATATACCCCTTCCCTCCAAGGGTGGCCCATACCCAATGACTGATGGCATGAGGCTCCCTTGCCTTAAGACAGGCTGAACATTGGTGCAATTTACACTTAAGACCTCTTCCCAGGGTCAGTTTGAGACTAAACTTCATCTAAAACAGTGTTTATCAGACCTTTTCCCTCCATTATTTTCCCCAAAAGAGCCTTTAGAGACAGTTGTTTTTTCCTAGTCACCTATCCCTATGAAATTTTGATACCACTTATAGATGGTCTACTATCTATTTGTTTAGGTACTGTGATCCTTTGGACAGCTGCAACCCATTGTCCTATCATCCACTGCCACCCCAACAACCCATTTTTACTCTTTTCAGGATGATATTGTCCCAGAGAAAATACATAACGTAAAACTGCATCCTTGCTTAGTTTCTTCCCTTTCCGTTTATTGCTTCCCTCCTCCTTCCACCTTGCAGGTTTCTCCTGAGAGCACTCCCTTTATAAATCACATGTACATGAATACTCATCATAGGCTCTGCCTCTAGAGACCCCCAACTAAGACATGTTGTCTAGTTACATACCTTTTAATCATTTTAATATAAGTTCCACTTTTTATTTTGTCTTATTATTTATTTCTAGTGTTGCTTTGAAAGAATCTTAAAACATTTTCCCAAGGCAGAAAACATTCAAATTGGAGTATGATTTTCATTATATGAAACCTATGATATAATTTTAGACAAGCCGACATTTTAACAATATTCAGATTTATCACCAGAAATATGGCATATTTCTTCATTTACTCAAGCATTCTTTCTTGTCTTTCAGTTAAATATCACATGCATGTCTTAAAGTTATCTCTACATGTTTTACATTAGTTGTTACTGCCAATGAAATTTTATTATTGTTAATATTTTACTTTCTGGTTTTATTGCTATAATGGGAGTGATGAGCATTTATCTTTATAAATGATTTCAAGGATATATTTAAGAGTAAAACTACTGCATTTTCAGATTATGCCAAAGCAAGTAGAATTGCTAACATCTTAAGAGTAGGTAAAGAATTCAAACTTAACAAAAAGTAGATGGAAAGAAAATGAGGATCACAACTTTACATTTAATGATTTTTTTTAAAAAAAGAGCATGAGGAAAGACACTATGAGATAAACAAAACAAGACAAAATGGACTGAGATCATAACAGTTCATGAGTTAAGCAGCAATGTGAAATGTGTAATGCTCTCTGAAAACAAACCAACAATGGGCAAGAAACTAGTGTTAAAAAAGAAAAGGTCAAATAAAGGCCTGAAAATAATCATCCTTCTTTAGCACTAGCTGGGCGCTGCTTATGATACTACATTGCTAAAAGCCAACATTTCTACTAATGATGTCTTCTTTCAGAGCAGTTTATCTTCTTTTACTGAATGTTTTAGAATCCTCAAATCATTAAAGCTACTTGACAACGTATAGCCTTCCTAGTTTATCTTCCTTATTAAAAAAAAACAAAAACAGCAATTTAAGCTCCAATTAGGTGTAATTTTGTTTTCCACATGATTTTCCTTTTCTAGTTAAAGGCATCAGAACTCCTCCAAGCCAGAAACCTGCGTTTTCTTATAATTCCTGCTCCTTTTAACCCATAGCCAATCAGTGATTCAAGTGCTTTTTCTTTTTGTATCCTGAACATCTCCCTAACTCATAGCCATGGGTGTTTCATGTCCTTATCGCTGTCTCCATTCTTTCATGCCACAAATACTTCTGTGTAACTTCTGCCAGATGCGCACTGCACCAGATGCTGCAAATACACCAGCAAAATTCTGGTCGTGTCTGCATTAGGTTCCCACTTACTCATTTTGATCCACCTTCATTATATGTACTGGAGATTGTTTTACAAAACACAAATCTTATGATTTTTCTTGCTTAAAATTCTCAGTAGCTTTCCACCGCACTGTGGGGTTAATACCAAACCCGTTAGTTTTTCTCATTGTAATCCTTCCAGCCCTCATTCCTGCTCTTATACAGATTCCTGGTCTACAATCCCCTAGATCCTGTGCTATAGCATCCCAGAAATACTCTTACCCAAATACGACAGGCACATTTGTATTGTAAACATGGAATGTTAGGCTCCTTTTCTCTAGTATATTTGGGGGAGAATGAGTATGTCTCATGTCTGATTCTGCGGCATTCCCTTGACTGTTGCTGTGACATGAGATGTGATTTTCCCAGCTCTAATTCTGGTCATCGTTTACTCTATGGCCAGGCGCCACCTCACTCTCCAGGGTGTTCTGGTCTTCTATAAGTGGAGAGAGATATGGAGCTAGCCACTCCATTCTTTATGGACTCATCCCTTAATTCTCCACAAGACTCATTACAAAATATCTGATGTATACAACACATTTTACTACAAATGTTGATAACTAGAGGAATTAAAATGAAGGTAAAAAAAACCTATATGCTATGCACAATTGTTTCTAGAATTCAAGGAAAAAGAATCCTTAATACCTTGTTTCCTAGCATTGCTTTCCCATTCTGAAAGACTTTTTTCCTCTCTCCCTCCAAAGGAACTGTGTTTCTCAATGCATCCCAGGGTTAGGATTCACCCCATTCTATGACACCTGCCCCATCCCAGGAGACTCTGACCCATCCCTAACCACTGAAGTTGTTCTAGCTTTGGAACCATGAGGCTTAAGCAGTAGAGTCCAGGAAGTGCATTAGAACACGCCAAGGATACTTTGACACACCATCTATATTCCTTAAGATGCCCATCACAGTAGGGGGTACAAATATACCTCCTAATTCTTCCAGTAATTTTGGGATTGGAACTATTGGGCTGTTGGAAAAGTCATGATGCATTTTTGCAATGAAAAACACAAAAAATATGTCATGACTTTTGCGACAACCCAATATTTAAACACACACATATATACGTGTGTGCGTACACACACACACACACATACACACACACACACAGCCCTTTATGTAGATATAATCATCTATAGCCACCTTAATGCAAGTTTTTTTGTTTTTGTTTTTGTTTGTTTCCTATGTTTTCTGTGCTATTTCCCCTGGCCACATGTATACAAAGGCTGGATATTTTTATAAAGAACAAATCTATCTTCGTTTTGTATTTTTTTTCTAAGTCCCAGGAATTGGACATGTGAATGTTAAAGAGAAAAGAAAGAAAAGGGATTGTCTTTTTATTTAAAATATTTTCATATCTTTTCCCATATTATTTCTCCTGCTAGAAAGGCCAACTGTAATGAAAAGATTCAAGTTTGGGTGTCTTCTCTGCAATGTGTTTCCTTCCTCCCCTATAGAGTTATCCAATAGTCTCCCTCACTTCTCATAATAACCTGCACTTACCTCCACTATAGCTCTTAATAGATTTCTGTATTTATTTATATCTGTCTGTCCCATGTAGCTTGTGAACTCCTATGAGGACAAAAACTATATTTATTCATCTTAGTTTTCTAGTATTTACACAGTAGGTGATTAATAAATGTTTTGTCAATAAGTGACAGAAGGAATAAATTCCCAAGACTTTACAAGTTATTGGCAGAGTAGATAGCAAAATTCAGACTTTGACTCCTAGTCTAGTACGCTCCACAATCGTTATCTAATTTTGTATCCAAGTAACAGTTAATTTCCAAATCGCAGGTTTGACATCTAAGAGATTTAATGAGTTTTTCAGGGTCACACTGATAATATCAGAAGTACTGTTATGTCAGTCAGGATAAGCTAGTTTATACTGTAGTAAGGACCTCAAAACTCCAAAACAACACAGGCTTATCTGTTGGTCCTGCTACAGGTTCACCATGGGTTGAGGACGGTGAATTGACATCATAAAGGCTGATGGGTTAGCCATAATCTTAAACATTGCTCGTCTCTGTGCCAGAGAAAGAGTGGTCTGGAACAATAGGTATGGCCTAGAAATAGTATGTGTGTTTTTTTCCACTCACAACACATTAAATAAAACTAGTCATATAGTCCTCACTCACCAATAAAGAATTGAAGTACAATTCTACCTTTTTCCTTGAAGAGGGGAAACTGGAGGTACTTGGTTAGCAACCATTTTTCATAAAAATGAAAGTTGGTCAGGACTATCATAGAAACTAACATATAATAAATATACCACAGGTGTTTAAGTTGAGTATAATTTTTATTTCTAGCCTAATATTCTTTATACCAAGTAGTTCTAGGATCTTCTCATTTCAAGAAAGATGCAATAGATACGGGATTTATTTTAAGATGACTCAGATTCAATAAAATACAATTGAAATTGTTCTGGGAATTATACATCTTGGCTTCAAACCAAGATATTTGGATGAAAAAGTGCTGTTTTCCACCACAAAGAAGGTGATTATAAAAAAAAAAAATTACATGTTCTCAGATCACTCAATATAGAAAAATGGGCTTAAAAGTCAATTTAAAAAAATTAAATTGGGTAATTTTCCTAAGTGTTAATAAAAATCTTATGGCATTTAAAAAAATTAAAAATAAAGGGCCGGACGAATGGCTCAGTTGGTTGAGAGCTCGCTCAAGAGTACGCGCTGAGCTCTGAGCAACAGCAGTTCGATGCCCCGAGCTGAGCAGCCGCTGAGCTGCCAACAGGTGGCAGGATGGCTCAGCTAAAAAAAAGCTTCTTTGGGCCAGCCAAGTGGTGTGGTGGTTAAGCGCTGGCTTCGGAAGCCAGTGGCCCCGGTTTGGGTCCCACATATGAGGGCCAGTGACACTGCCCCCCAAAAAAAAAAAAATTAAAAAAAATGCGACATTGTGGTCAGAAAGCCTAAGAGTGTAATAAATAATGTGACCCGGGGTCTTCTGTAGGCATATAGCTTGCTACACATATATAAACTGAAAACTGAAGGAGCTATATAAGGTTCTTGGCAATTTAAAATTATTTGACCCATGTAAATCAAGTTGTCATAACTCCACTTAGGAGTAGCTACTATAGTAATTGGGGTAATTGCTGGTACAAGTACACCCTGAAATTCCAATGGCCAACTTGTCATAAGTCAATTTAGGAGTAACTACTATAATAATCAGGGTAATTGTAACTGCTGTACCAACTACTTCCCAAAATGTTGATGGCTTAAAATAACATAATTTTATCTTTACCCACATAATGCTATTTATTACCTGGTAGGTACTTTTTTCTATACTGTGATTCAGGGAACCATCTAGTGAATCCATCATCCTCAGAGAGGGGCCTTGGAGCTCTTTGCTTCTCATCAGAAAGAGCAGTTAGAAGAGCAGAGAAGCTCAGTCCTGACTTGGCATGCATCATGTCCGCTAACCTTCTACTGGGCAAAGGTCTCACTGGTGAGAACACATGGTCTCATCTAGATGCGAGGGGGACTGGAAAATGCAGTCCCTGGCTGAGACTCCCCTCCCAACACCAGCTTCAAACTGTGGAAGCAGGGATTCAAACTTTTAGAGATTATCTACCCTCTCTCCACAAAGTCTTTCTGGAAGCCACTCCCTTCTTGGAAGAATGAACCACTCCTCTCTGTTGTTCTCCCTGTACTCAGACAGAATGCTGCCATGGTTGTTACATCACTTGGTTCCTTTAGGTGGTAAATAGTCAAGGGCAGGGACCCCATCTTCTTCAGCTTGCACTTCCCAGCACATGGCACTATTCCTGGAAGAGAGCAATTATTCCATAACAAATTTTGACTAAATGGATTTACTGAAAACCCTCTCTGCCACCTTTGTGTTTCCACAGTTATTTGAACTTGGGAAAGTAATTTTCAGGAGTTTTGTTCTACACTTTGCCAGAACCCAATGATCTTGAAAAATTATATGAAAATATACATTAAATGTTAAGGCACAAATGATGATTCCCAGGCTTTCATTCTCTACTGGAAACCACAGCCCCTTCCTAGATGGAGGGAAGGGTTCTTTTTGATATCTTGATCTTAGGAACAGTGCTTGAAATATTTCTTCATTCTTTCAGTTTATGTTCATAAAACTTAGATTTTTAAGTGAAAAATGTATGTCATCATACCACCTCTAGAAAGATTTAATGGACTGTGTCAACTTAAAAAAACAAGAAAGATGTTACATGCATCCTAAAAAACAAACAACTTTTAGACTTTATAGAAAACACCTGAGAAGATTTTGGTCAAGCAACAACTAAACATTTCAGAAAAATTAACTTTTAGATCAAGTCTCAGTAAGACCAGATGAAGTATGTAAATATGTAATGATATTTTAAATGCAGATTCCATTCATTTATGCCAAATATGTATGGGTGAATTTCAGGGAATCAATAACTCAGTTAAACTTACTCATTTGCGGTTTAACTCACCGTATAACTCACTATCTAGCCACCTGTAATTAGACTTAGTATGCAGCTAGATCCCTCCTGATATTCATCTGTTTTCTCTTTGTTTCTCCCATCACTGATTAACTTAAGGACTGCTTTGTTCCCTTTCCCAAGGCTCCCCATGCCTCATTAATTCACAACATCCTAACCTGGGAAAGAGCAATTTCTTAATTCTCAGGCGCCTGGACACTGGAATCCAATTTACAACTCTCTTGCAGTTTTCACTGGTGACGCATAAAAGTCCCAGGCCAGGGTGGCTGTAGCCGAATCTAAGTGAGCCCAGAAATAACACTGTCTTTGAACCCACCAGACTACAGGAAGAGTGTTGGCCCCCAGACCTGCCTGACTGACACTCCCTTTCCTCTATATGGAAAAGCTAACCTGAAGTTAGATGCAGCTGTCCACTCTCAGACTTTGCCTTGGCAACCCCCCTGCTGGTGTTTCTCTCCTTACTATCCGGCTGCCACTGGCTTCCTAACTTTAATAAAACCTTTTCTTGCTCTCCCACTTTTGTAGAGTCTCGTGAATGCTTTCACATTTTACCAATGACCAACGACCAGGTGTTAAGTCTACACCAAGACAAAAACTATTATGTAGCTACTCTGACAAATTAACCTGGATTACCTGGGAAAATATGAAACCATTTTTTTTTTCAAATTACACAGATAATTATAACATGCCCAGCACTGGATATGCAGCAAAGTCCTTGGGATCATTTTAAGTTATAACGTGTAGCTCTTTAAGGCCCACATCTACCCATTGCTGGAATTCCCAAGAAATATTTACAGAATAAATTACCACCAAAATAAATCCTTTTGCTGCTTTTTTTTTTCATTCCCTTATCAAGACTTTTTAACCTATGACACTGTTGAACTTTACCAGAATCCAGTGATCCGAGAAAACGGCAATGTTTAAAACAAAACAACCCATCTGTTTGCGTGCTCTGCAGTGGCTTGCTCCAAAGAAAGAACGGTTCTCATGTGAATTCAGTAAAGCTCATGAACGCTCCCCTTGTTTACCTATGACCAAGCCAGACAAAACACTCCAAATTCCCACTGTGCCTTATTCACGATTAGCTGAACTGCTCGACCCCACTGATCAATCAGAACTGAATACTTATTAATCAAACTTCAGGTAAGCCTCTCTCCTTCCCCCAGGTCCCGGAAGTCTGACCCCCCCTTCCCCAGACAACACAAAACTCTCCCTTAACAGTCCCTCCTGAGAACAGGCAGCCTCAGGTTAACTCACACTCTGACCTACTCCCCAAGCCCACCTTTTCATCCACTTCCCTACATTCTGTTCTTTCTAACCTTCTTTATTCCTCCCTATAAAAGAAGATTGCTTTTTGTCTAATCCTGAAATACTTACAGATCTCATAGTTCACTGCAATGGTCCTCCCTATATTATAATCGACCCTTTCCTCCTTGCTATAATCCTTTGAAAAAAGTCTCTTCTTATCAACATCCATATTTGTTTTTCATTGTATACCTACTTTAAAAGAGAATGACTTTCCTCTATACACTCAAACTAATACACAGATGTGCACTAAATTTCCATCTACTACACTCCTATCTTTATTTTTTTCATCTGACCTCACAGGGTGTGGTTTTCTGATTCCCTGGTAGAAAAATACTAACACTCAAGTTGAATAAAAGCAAATATTTTGGAACTGATATCAAATAGAGGTGCAAATAAGAGTTCTGGGTACTGTCTTGGGGTTTGGGGAGCACGTGTAGAAACACTACCTGAATGTCAGGGGCTACTCGTTTTATGACACAAACTCTCTCTCAGTAACATTGAATATATACTGCCATCTACTGGTAAGTAGTGCAAAATCAAGTTAAAACAAAGAGACCTATTTCCTTTTCACAGATATGTGAACATATCTGTTGAAAAGATAGTTGTCTCAAATCCATAACAGATCTAACAATAAATATTTGTGCTCTATATGCTTTATTTATTGACCCAGCATGTTTAAATGTTCTTTTTCTCAAATGTTTTCAAAAACATTGTTTCATTGCTAAAATATTTTTAAATGATTAAGGGTTAAATATCTGAACAAGTCTAATCATTGCATACATTGAATAGGATAGCACAATTTAATATAATATAGAGCTTTGATACAAGAAGTGTGGGAACTTGTTAAAAATGCAGAATCTTAAAAAAACAAAACAAAACAAACAAACAAAAATGCAGAATCTTAGCCAGACACACTTCAACAGAATCTGCATTTTAACATTAACAAGATCATTGAGTGATATGTATGCACAATAAAGTTTGAGAAGCACTGGTACACAGTATTGCAATACATTGTATAGATTAAGAAAAAAAAACAGTCAGAAGATTTTTTTTTTTTTAAGGGGAGCTCTCAAGCTTTTTGTCATGGTCCCAGAATAATTTTTCATTTTTCAATCTTCAAATGGATTTCATCTTGCAATTAAAATTTTTTGAATCACTGTAAGATCAATTGAAGCAGTCTTGAAACAAATTACACCTCTGTTAAAGAAAGACAATTAAAGAGCAATACCCTCAAGCTATATGTTAATATTGTACATTTGTGCATATTGAGATTCATTATTCTGTTCAGCCACACTGATGAGACTTTCCATAAGATTAATTACTGAAACAGCTATGCCAGCAGCCTCCCAAGAAGGTCAGGGGAAAGGTACTCGCAAACCAAGGAGCTGAGGTGAGGTTGAGAGTAAGGTCAGTTTAGATAGTAAATCACATGTGCATGCGCACACATACACGTATATGCATACACTGATGTTGAATCCCTGATATCAAGTTGAGAGGCCATAGGAATCAAACTTAAACAGCTTCTTAGCTCTCCAGATACTGTAATTACACGTATTAAAAAGGAGTGTCATTACCTCAAGCAATTTCATTTAGTGTGCCAGATGTCTTTCACTTGAAAAACGGACACAGATAAAAATGAATTCTACAGAATAAAAGGCATAGCCTCAGTTTTTCATTGTTATAAATATATAATACCATTTTCTTTGAAATTTGTTGAGATTTGCTTCATGATACAGCACCCATTTTGTAATGTTTTATGTATGCTTGAAAATGTACATTTTCTAGTTAGTGGGTACTTAGAAGATGCATAGATAAGTCAAAATAACTAATTGTTAATAAGGTCCATCTTTTCTATACAATTAACTAATTTTTTTCTCTGCCTGTCCCATCAATTAGTATATTAATATCACCAACTATGATGATGAATTAAAATTTTTATCATGTTCTAGCAGGTTTTGCTTTTTATATTTTAAGGCTATTTTACTGGGCTGTTTATATTTTCCTGAGAAATGTATTATTTTATAATCATATCATGACACTCTTCATTCTTAATAATGCTTTTCATCTTAAATTCTGTATGGTTTATTATTACTCGAAGTAAGCCAAACTTTACAGGTTAAGGACACAGCCTTTCACACGACTTCACTTCAGACACTAACCACAAGCTCAGGGGTCCCCAGGACCACACTCACTTCTGATCAGCTGGTTATAATTTTGAGTGCTCCCCCGCCACACTCAGGTTCCATAACGTGATATACTCAGAGGACTTATCGAAAGTGCTATGCTCACAATCCTAGTTTTATCATACCAATAGAATACAAATTAAAAGAGATGCATTGAGTGAAATCTAGGAGGGATCCAAAATTGAAGCTTGTGTCATCCTCTTAGCACAAAAGTGTGGCAGTACTCAGTATTGCCAAATCAGGGAAGCTCACTGATTTTCAGTGTTCAGAATTTTTCCTGTGTTTAACTTTGTAGGCAGGATTGAATGAATCATTGCCCACAGAACTCTATCTCCAGCTCTCCTCCCTCTCCAAGGGTCAAACTAATATGTTGCAGCTCAAAGTCCCAATCATGGAGTCAAATGGTTGGCCTTTCCGCATGGCCAACCATATGCTAAGGTACCTCATTAGCATAAACTATCGGATATGGTCTAAGGAACCCACCGTGAATTATCAAAGACAACTTCAATCACTTGTGAAATTCCAAAGGTTTGGAGGCTCCCCCCCGAGCCAGGACAAGGTAAAGTTCACTTTTTAATATACAGATACTGATATTGCTACCTTAACTTTGTTTTGGTTACAATTTACCCACAAAGCATAAAATCAAATGGTAAAAATATTCAAACACTTCAATAATTACAATAAATGTAAATGGATGAAATTCACTAGCAAATACATTTGTCATATTGGAATAAAATAATTCAGGAGTATGCTATTTACAAGAGACAAACTTAAATAACATGATCATATTGTCAGAGGAGCACAAATTAAAACATCAATGAGACACTACTACACAACAACCACCAGAATGGACAAAATTAAAAAGACTAGAGTGTTCATTCATGGGACAATTGGACTCTCCTGCATTGCTGGTGGGAATATAAGTTGGTTCAATTACTTTGGAATGATAGAGATATGTAAGATAGATACACATATACCTTATGTCCAAAAACTGTTACTTCTGGGTAGATTTTCAACAGAAATGTTTAACAAAAGACATGTACAGGAATGTTCATGGCCACTTTATTCATAACAGCAAAAAAAACATGGAAAGCAACTCAATGTCCATAGAGTCAAAATGGATATTTCACAGCAATGAGAAAGGACAAGTTAATCATGCAATGACAACATGGATGGATCTTATAAAATAATTCTGAAGGAATGAAGTCAGATACAAAACAGTAAGACTTGTATAATTTCAACTAATATAAAACTATAAGAAAATGCAAACTAATCTACAGTAATAGAAGTAAAAACTGGCTATTCTTGAAGGGAGTACTAAATGGGAAGAGACGTGGGGAAAAGAGACGTGGGGAAGCCTGCTGGGTTACAGAAATGTTCTTCATCTTGATCTGAGCTGTGGTTATATGGGAGTATGTATGTGAGTGTATGTGAAAAAATCATCAAACTATAGACTTAAGAGTGCATCTTTCATATATGTCATACCTCAAAATAATAATAATAATTAAACCATAAGGATATAGAAAAATACTTGTTTCCAGGGCAGCCTCACCTTCCAGTTTTATTTACCAATCTGCTTTCATCTGATTTCAACACACTGACAGAAGCAGAACTACTAAATAAGGCATTCGGTGGTGGGTGGGTGGGGTGGAATGCGCCCAAAACGAAAGGAAGAATATTGACATTACCAACCTGAATTAACATGGGTGAACAAAGACATCTCAGTGCTTAGTTTGAAAAAAGGGGGATAAGAAATGGGAAAAGGCATAAGAGGGGGAGATGATAATGAATGCAGGACTCCTGAGAAGAATTCAGAGAGCTATCAAATCAATATTCTACTTCAGAATCAAGGCCTGGCTAGTTGTTTAACATAGTTTTATTCCTATAAGTCAGTGAAGTAATGTGAGAAAAATACAATGAACACTGACAGACCATGCTCAATGTTGGTTTCACTTCACAGTAGGCAGAATGGTCCAGTTACTGGGAAATAGTTGCCTATGGAAGACAAGCGTGCCCTTCCCCTCCTGGGTTGCTCCAACATTCCAGCAAATTCCCTTCTGTGTCTAGCTGGACTCTTCCTTTTTCTAGTTATATTACTTGTGTATGTACAGGCTACCATAACAAAGTACCATAAATGAGGTTGTTTAAGTAACAAAAGTGTTCTGTCTCACAGTTGTGCAGGCCAGAAATCCAAAATCATGGTGTCAGTAGGACTATGCTCCTTCTGTACTTGGGAACTATTTGTTCCAGGCCTAGTTTTCTGTTTTGTGGCAGTATAATCTCTTTCCCCCTTTCCATAAGTTCACAGACGTATTGGATTAAGCCTTACCCCAATGACTTCATCTTAACTTGATCATCTGCAAAGCCTCTATTTCCAAATAAGGTCACATTCAAAGGTACAGGAGGTTAGGACTTTAACATTTTTTTTGTGTGTGTGTGAGGGTGGGTGGTGCACATTCCAACTCATAACACTAATTTTCCATGTCCTTCACTTAATCCTAATAATGCAATATTCTTCAACTTTTATCGTTTTTAATTGAGATATAATTGACATATACTATTATATTAATTTCAGGTATGTAACAAATATTTGATATTTGTATATATTGAGAAATGATCACCACAACAAGTCTAGTTAATATCAATCACCACTACTTACAAATTTTTGTTCTTGTGATGAGAACTTTTAAAATCTTCTCTTAGCAACTTTCAAATATACAATATAAGGGCCGGCCGAGTGGCTCAGTTGGTTAAGAGCTCACTCAAGAGTGCGAGCTGAGCTCTGAGCAACAGCAGTTCGATGCCCAGCCCGAGCTGAGCTGTTGCTGAGCTGCCAACAGGTGGCAGGATGGCTCAGCTAAAAATAAATAAATAAATAAATAAAGATAGGACTCAAATAGACAATACAGTATTGTTAACTATAGCCACCATATTGTACATTACATCTTCGTGACGTATTTATTTTATAGTTGGAAGCTTGTACCTTTTGACCCTCTTAACCTATTTTTGCCTCTACGCCTGCTCTCACCCTCACCCCTGGAAAACACAAATCTATTTTACTATTCTATGTCTCTGTATCTTCTTTTTTTTTTTTTTTGGATTCCACATGTAAGTGAGATTTTATGGTATTTGCCTTTCTCTGTCTGACTTATTTCACTTAGCATAATGCATTCAAGGCCCAGCTATGTGGTCACAAATGGCAAGATTTCCTTGTTTTTATGGCTGAAATATATTCCATCCAGTGTGTGTGTGTGTGTGTGTGTGTGTGTGTGTGTGTGTGTGTGTGTGTGTATCACACCCCCTTTATCCATTTATCCATCAGTGGACACTTAGTTTGCCTCCATATCTTGGCTAATGTAAATAATGCTACAATGAACATTGGGGTGCATGTATCTTTTCAAGTTAATACTTTCATTTTCTTTGGATAAATACCCAGAAGTAAAATTTCTGGATCTTATGGTAGATCTATTTTTAATTTTTTGAGGAACCCCCATCCTATTTTCATTAATGGTTGTACCAATTTATATCTCCACCAACAGTACACAAGGGTTCTCTTTTCTTTACATCCTTCCCAACACTTGTTCTTTCTTGTCTTTTGAATGATATCCATTCTAACAGGTATAAAGTGGTAGCTTATTGTGGTTTTGATTTGCATTTCTTTGATGATCAGTGATGTTGAGCACCTTATCATATATCTGCTGGGCATCTATATGTCTTCTTTGAAGAAATGTCTATTCAGAAACTCTGTCCATTTTTTAATCAGGTTATTTGTTTTGTTTTGCTATTGAGTTATGTAAGTTTTTTTCATATATTCTGGATATGAACCCCTTATCAGTATATGACTTCCAAATATGTTTCCCCACTCAGTAGGTTGCCGTTTCATTTTGTTGATGGTTTCCTTTGCTGTGCAGAAGCATTTTAGCTTGATGTAGTCCCACTTGTTTGTTTTTGCTTTTGTTGCCTTTGGTTTTGATGTCAGTTGAACTTTCATTTTAATTGTCAAAAACCAAGTCATCCCTCCCAGGATTTCCTGTGTGCTATCTTTTGCGGCAGGAATGAGATGACACCACCCATATCCACAAATAAATCTCCTGTCCATACTCTTCTAGCAGTTTCAGCAATTGCTCATATAATTTCTAGAAAAGTATCATTTTCTAATGTCAAGGATTCTAAAGCATCTAGAAGTCTAGAGATTTTGCCAGAGTAGAGATATAGGCAAAACCTCTAGTTAATCCACCATACGGAGGTGGAGTGGTAGAAATTATTATGGTAATGTCTCTTCAATGGTCCAGCTCCTTCATCCCCAGTTCCATTACCCAAATTCAAGGCTCATATTCTTCTGCCTGGATTATTTTAACAACCTGCTAATGGGTTTCCTGTCTCCAGTATTGTCCCCCTAAATCCATTCACTGGAGACCCAGAATGATCTTTCTAAATCACCCATTTAATTATGTCACTCCTTTCCTCAAAAACCTGTATTTGCTTGCAACTGCTCTTAGTATAAAGCCCCACAATGTGATACTACTTTTCAGGCCCTTATTTAAATGAATTTCAATTCTTTGAATTCACTCTGCTCTTTCTATCCTTTAGGTTGTTGTTCTTGCTTTTGTTTCTTTCTGGAACACTCTTTCTACATCATCCTTACTTCATGTGGGTAATTCAGCTGAGCCCTTAATCCTTGCATAAAACGTTGCTGAACCTCCAAAGCCAAGACTAGGTGCTACCCTGCACTATCATCAAGTGTTGCCACAGTACTTGGTACTTAACTCTTACTATAGCATTTATTACTCTAGTATCACTGCCTATGCACCCCTCTCTTTTCCCAACTACTCCAAATTTCTTGAGGGCCAGAATCATCTTATCTTGCTCACTGTTCTATTTTTAATAGCTAGCAGCGACCTCTTCACATAGTAAGTAGTCAGTAAAATTTTTCTGAATGCATAAATTAGTAAAATTACCAAATTATTATTTCTGTGACTAGGACTACCCCCAAACTCATTTTTAGCAAATAAGTCTTGCTAATCTTAATATCCTAGAATATTTTTCTTACCTTATCAGATGTAACATTGTAAGAAGTAACATTTTATATAAGATAAACTCATCTTGGACTCCATCCAGATAGAGTTAGTCACTGGTATCCCCAAAGCACTTCATTATAAGGTGGTCAGACTTCAAAGGCTTGAAAGCCAAAATGTATGACTAAAACAGATGTGTCTCTCAGAAGGTAAGTCATCCCAGCATAAGAAATATTTTTGTGCTTAGCTTGAGAACACAGAATACTTGACACACAAGAAATGTGTGAAAGACAACAGCTATTCTCAAATATTAAGAAGTATAGAAGTAAAGCTTTTGTCCACAAAATAGAGCTCTTTTGTTTTGCAAATCAAATTTAATTCAAATACATACAAATATCCCACACACACTGTGAGGAAATTAATTTGGAAAAAAAAAAAGGAGAGAAAAATAATATACATTAAAGGATATTATTCCTCTACTTTGGCAAACTGGAATCATGAAACCGCTTAGCTCTCCAAAACACTTTGTTACCTTGCAAGAAGGAAAACAAAATGAAACAAAAAGCGAGCACATTTTTGATACAATAAAGAAGCACAGATATGATAAGTTGGTGTATTATTGCAACCTAAATGCACATTTTGAATGCTTTAGAGAAATACAACACTGTTACAAGCTAATAGGTTCTTCCTTGTAACTATATGCCAGGACACCTATCAGAAACATGTCCAGTCAAGGGGTTGACATCATTTCAAAGCAAGGCTATTAATCTGGTGACAGCACTCCATTAAACTAACTGATAATCATTTTGTTGGAGGAGTGAAATACTGGAGAGAGAGTGGGACCCTTGTTTACTGTCATTATTGACTAATTACAACATGATTGCTTAGGGACAGAGCGGATTTTTACATCATGTAGGAAGATAACAAAGATAAAGAAACTCGCATCTAGAGCAACTTAGCTTTTTAAAGGGGATGTATTTCTCCTTTTGACACTCCACATTAAATAGAAAGAAAGTCTGTTCTATTTTAGGTGGGATGGAGGGGAGCAGATTTCATTTAAAGTAACTTAATTCTGAATAACTTATTATCTCATATCTCCACTTTAAACATTACTAAAGTTAAGTATTTGTTCCTCAATAAAAAGTTTCTTAGATTTTGGTTTCCAATTTAGAGACATGACAATAACAGCAGGAAAAATATTGATCTAACTAAATGAATCAAATATTTTTTATGGTTGCATTTACCAGCTTTTTAACTTAATCTGAGTTTGCCATTAGGAAAACTCGTGAGATTTATTTGGGATCATTCTTCCTGATGTGTACTCAATTCTTGATTATCTAAGATAGCAGAGTGTAGGAAATAGCAAAGATAACTAAGTCTACAAATCACTGCCTTGCCTAAACCTCTACTAACAAATTTCACCAAACAACTTCACTTCAAGTTGAAGTATTAATGATCAGGAAAATGACCAAAAGGTGAATAACAAAAGAGAAAAGAAACAGAAACAAGGATGCTGGAAAATCTGTTAACTGCATGATTAATTCTCAAACCACTGTTTTATGAGTCAGAGGGAGGAAAAAATGTGGATTATCCCATTGAATAAAATACAGGCCAAGGCTTTCCCTGTTGGGCCTTGACGGGGTGGGCGGGAGGGGGTGGGGCAAAGGAAGGAGGCAAAGCCAGCAGTTAAGAAAAAAAGCCCACCACCATCCAGCAAGGACTGGGAGCCAAATGAGGACAGAAACACCCCCTCCCCACGGGAAGAAGTGATCAGCAAGGACCCGCCTAGGAACACCCGCAATACCACCCTTCACTCCTGAACATTCTACCCTTTCATTTTAAGTGTCAAAAATTCCTGAACGCCACTTCTCCCTGGGGCAGCTGCTCTTCTCAGAGCCTGCCCACTCTCACTCTCTTGAGAGTGCACTACCCCTCTCTAATAAACCTACTGCTTGCTTGGCTTACTTGGTGCATCCTCAAATTCTTTCCTGTAAAGAGCACCAAGAACCCATTTTTTTGGCAACAGCGTAAACAAAGAATAAAGGAATAGGCCTTATGGAGCAGTGGAATAAAATTTTAGTTTCTGTAACTGTGGAAAGAGGCAGTAACTGGTTAAACATTTTTTTACCCATTTATAAAATATCCCCCTGAGGGCCTACAGGTACTATGCTTGGTGCAGGAATAGTGGTTAAGACAGATGGGCACAGGAACTGCCTTCATAGACCTATTAGGAAAACAGATATTCAGGAAATGACTGCAAGTAATTAATTAGCAAACATTATGAAAAGTCTATGAGGAAATAAAGGGTGCTGTGAAAACACAAAACGGGGATCTGACCGAGTCTGAGAGGAAAACATCCTCTGAAGAAGCAAAAGTCAAAGGTCATGAAGGGGAAATCCAATTTATGGAAACTTTATTGAGCATATGCTGTAAGGTACCACTCTTGTATATACTTTTGTACATGCATAGGACTACACTTTTTGATAATAAAATGTGGTCTAATAATAAAGGAATGTTAAGTCATTAACAAATAACTATAATAGGTGGAAAATGTTGCCCTCTAAGAAAAGTACTGATAAATGTTAGGAATATCAGAGAAGGAGAAATTACTACAGAACCATTTCCTTGATAAGATTATTAAAAGAAATTGAAGATAGGTAGCCATCAGATTTTCTGAATAACCATAGTAAAAGACACACCTCTACATGGCTTCCCAGAACCAGGGAAGGACAACAAAGGCTTACTGAACAGCTTGCAGACAGCACCCAATCATGTCCTGCCTGAGAGATAATCCTATCAACACATCTTCTAGGACCAGATCCTATAAAGACATGAAAACAATGGTCCCAAGGAGCTTCTGAAGTTGGGCTTTCTAGTGGACCACGGGTGGCTGTGATTTGGGGACTTGAATCTCAAGTTCTACAGGTTTCAGAAGCTCCCACTTTATGTCTCCTTATTCACTAGGCCTAAGTAGTATCACCCTTAGGACATGGGTGTATATGTAGGGAAAATTATAGAAACCTGCCAGGCTTTTCTATTAGCCTTTATATTGGTAGAAATCCTGAGCTTCATAAATCCAACAATATTACATGTATGGATGCTACTTCAATGAATGGGACTGCTGGTAATGATTATCCATGCAAAGCAGTGCTGGTAATTGGTCAAGTGAGCCTCAGTGAACAGTACTGTTTGCTCCTTTCTTTTAAGAAGAAATCTGAGTGCCTTCCTAGGTAGAAGATGAGGCCCACCACCCTCATTGTGACAGTAACAACTTCCATTTCTGAAGTAAAACAGATCCATAAAGCATTTAACATACATGATCACACTCAATTCTCCTAACAAATCTATGAGGAATGCTGTAGTTCTTTACAAAAGAGGACGTCTGTTCACTTATTGTCATTCAAACCAATATATATTTTATACCCGGCATATTTTCCATACTATGGGAATACAAATCAGAGAGGTTGTTATAAAGTACTAGAGGCTATATTCAGTAAGTAGTGGACTCAGATTTGAACCCATAAACTGATCTACCACGTTTTTATTCTCCCACTGTTAAAGGCTGTTAATCTTCAAAGCTTTAATGATATTTCACTTTTAATTCAATTCTGAGTGGCAAAGCTTAGCAATAAAGGGAGGAAAGAGGTCTGTTGAGGAGATATATATTTGTTGCTCCTCACATCACCTCCCTAACAGCTACAGAGTATAACACCTGCTACCCTGGGCCTCCATTAGCTGCTGTACAGAGCAGATCCAGTGGAAGCTATCTGTTGTTTCATTTTAATTTAAAAAGGATTTTTAAAGTGGCTAAATATTAAAAGTCAGATTGAGAAGTTTTTTTTTTTCTTTCCATTCGTCTGATTCAGTGGACATGTATTGATATGTTCACGTTGCATTTCCTCTTTGCTGCTTTCCTAGAAAGTAATTCTATTCCTTCTTTATATTCTTGCCTCTGATATAAATGGTCCTATCACCCAAATAGGTAAATTAAATCAGGAAGAGCTATAATACTAGTCTACAGGTTGGGTGATGACATACCAGGGTTAAAGTAAGTTGAATTCAACTCAAGATACCAGAAATGAACAAAGCAGAATCATGGCTATAGGCCCATATCCACTCACTTAATGAAGGAACAAAAATGTATTATATGGATGATGCAGTAGACTGTAGTGGTGACTAAACTGATTTTTAGTTGCTCTCATATTAATAGCTCCAGAGTCCCATCTTTTCCTGTGTCTGTTTTTTGTACAATGTTCAAACAAATCAATTATTTACACATAGAAAACTGTTTTCACATCTTTAAAATGGTGGGGGGGGGGGAAATTAACCCTATGTATCATTGTATTGTTGGTTTCCATTTTAAACATGCCTACACATTTTCATTTGGAAATCACTTGGAAATCTGGGCTAAAGACTCGTGGATATTTGGCCAATTATGCCAAACACTCAAGACAAATGAGATCCCTCAGAATGATCTAGTTTTGCACGCAATGGAGAGAAAACAATTGATCAGAAAACAGATCATTATCTAAGTCTTGCCGATTTACTTTTAACAATGAGATTGTTGGGTTTTTTTAACTGTATGAAAAATGTTCTACTGTGACCTTCTGAAAATGAAAATTTCCATAGATAGTTTCATAATATCAAGTAGGACAAAGTCGTCTGAAAAATGTTCTTGTGATCATTTTTATTCTAGCTTAGCCGTTTAGCTAAGGTTAAAAGTAAATTTAAGTTATATTTATGTTTATTCAAGTGCTGCCTTTTTATACTTGAATTGATACAATTTAGTTCTTATCATTTACCTGTTTTAGCTATTGTTTTATAGTGGGTCAATTCATTTCAAATACAGAAACACTTTCCTTCCCCCTGCCTCTTTTTTCTCATTTCCAGTTTGGGGGAAACTTACAGGTGGTATGAGATAGAAAGTGATACAATTGCTGTCCTTAACATTCATCCATTGTCAACTGTGCATAGTATTAGATTGAATTCCATACTATGGAAAGTTACCAGGACATGGAAACTTTGTTTCTGCCCTCAATCAAGGTATGCTCCAATGACATTCATACAACACCCTTCTGGGAACAAAAGATACACGAAAAAACATATTATGAATATTTAAACAGCAATATGCTCAAGTGCCAGATTGAGTGTCATAGAGAAACATCTCTATTTCTTTGTTCGTTGGGATTCCATTGCTAATAATACTATGAATGATAGACATCAAAAGGGCCTAGAAAGAGCCACACATTTACAATGAAAACATGGTAGTTACATTTTACAGAATGCCTAACAAGTGCCAAGACCTACCTAGAGCTTTATACACGTATTTCACTTAATCCTCACAATAGGTCTTCCCACAGGGTTTAGACCCATTTTCCACATGAGGTAAATGAGGTTCAGAGAAATGAAGTATTTAGTAAGGGCGTATAGCTAACAATGGCAGAGTTGGGGTTAAAACAAATCACCGTTAACTCCAAAATCCAAACATTACCCACTTCCCCACACAGCCTCTCAGGCTCTTCCCCTGGCCAATCAGGTTTTCTGAATGATTTCTCCCTTCCGTATTGCCCATAGCTACTCTCTGACCTCAGCTGATTATTAGTATCCCCTCCCCTTTCCTTTGCTCCTTTCTTCCTGCACTGAACTGAGTTAGCAACTGACTGGATGACACCAGCACTGCCTACAGATGCTGCAGCTCCCTGAATTTCTGCATGGTCACCAGCCTCTCCATCCTTGCTTCTGGGGGCAGGGGGCAGTGACTGGTTGTCCAGTTCTCCAGCTGCTCTTCTGGCCTTCTCTCCCTCAAACCCTTATACATTCTGTAAATCCTAAACTCCCTTTGCTACCAAACCATGTTTCAAAGCTAAGACTGATACACACTTCAGTCTATAAAGCTCTTATTTCTCATCTTCATTCACATTATTGCAATTCACTTTTAAGAGGCAACTCATTTTTAAGAGATAATTCAAGGGAAAGGGAACACGCATTAACTGTGCAGCTTCTGTGCCTGACAATCTCTCCTGGGTCTTTTGAATCTCACTGGGTTTTATCTTAAGTCTTTATAGCTAAAGTCACTCCCCTGAGCATCTACGGTATTTATTGACTCAATTCAACAAAAGTTTACCAAGTGCTCATTATTTATTAGATGCTGTCTGGGGTGCTGACGAGAAAGTGAGGAGAGGACAGGTCTCTAACCTCAAGAATCTTACAGCTTATGGTACGAAAGTCCATGGGCAAATATATCACTATGTGATAAAAAAAAAAAAAAAGTGACAGATATGTATAGAGCCATATGCACACATGGGTGGGACACCAGACGCAGAGTAGAAGGAGGAGGGTGGAGTGAGAGAGATTTTCCTGAGGGAGGTATATGTAGGCAGTCTCTCACTTAGGATATGTGGGAGCCAAAACAAGCAGGTGGTGGAACTGAACACTCCAGGCATAAGGGCCCCACTTTCAGCAGCTGTGTGTGACTGGAACACAGTGCACAGGAAAAGCCAGGTGGAGGTGAAGGTGGAGGCTGGAGGAGGAACTAAACCCAAAGGGCTTTCTGTGTCATGCTAAATTATTTAGATTTTCATCTGAAAGGGAGGCATTAAGGGTTTATGTTTTAGCTCAGCAGGTCTGGTTTTTTACTTTCTTTTATTTTAGAAAGATCAATGTGGTCTGAGGCATGGAGACAGAAGCGCTGGGAAGAGAGGGGTTAAGTGGTTGTATTGCAATGCATGCAAGTGAAAGATGAGGAAGGTCTAAAGTAGTGATGGCAAACAGTATGGTTTAAGAAATTGATTTTCAAGATTTTAAATGGATATGGTTTACAGGTTTTTAGGTGAAGGGGAGATTGGGGAGCATTGGCACAGGGGGATCCAAGTTGATGCCTTGGTGTCTGCCTTAGATGGTGGGACCCTGGGAAGAGCGGTTTTGGTGGGATGGAGGAGGGGGCAAGGGTGCATTGGCTACAGTATGAGGTGCGCACCAAGCTTCCAAATGAGGATGCTTCTAATTTCTGTATGAGTCAACTGGGGTGTACCACACGTTTGCCTTTATTGTAAGCTACCATTTCATGTGGATTTTTTAATTTGATCAAGTATTTCTTTTTTTAATTCCTTGAGCAAAGAAGGTGCATTGCCTTATAATTATTTGCATTAATTGCAGGCCAAGCACAATATATTGCTTATCATAGGAGCTCAGTGAAGATTTGTTTCCTGACAAATGATTGATTCATTGCTATGGGTAGATCACATAATACATACTGATAAAGTAGGATAAAGTTTGCCTGGGAGACTTCATAAAGGTTTTCTATGTGAAGGTTAGAAGACCAGCAACGTAGTATATTTAGGAAAACCTTGTGCCCTCACTAGTTTTTTATGTGCACACTAAACCCCTGCTATCTTAGAAACTCTTATTTATATATATTTTGAGAACAAAGACAATCTTATTTTGCACTCCATTTTATCCCCAGCTACTTTCATTGCACATAGTGAATACTCAACATTTAAAAAAAAATAAATGTACAAACCACCATCACGAGATCCAGTTTATGTACCAAATTATGTACCACAATCACTAGGTCACAGTTTATGTAAACAGTTATATACACAATTTATATACCATGATTACAAATTGTGAAAGCCCATGTTATTAACACTTACATTAAATAATAGATGGGATTTCTGTAATTTTTGCTGTCCAGTAATCACATAGTATCTTTGGTTGCTATCTCGGCGATATATTTGTAGTTGAAGTCTGTTCCTTTATATCTGAGCAATTCTGCCTCCATCTGCTAGTGATACAGATGGAGGAGAGGCAGGGAGACCAAGAGATTAATGAAGCAACTCATCAAGCTATATGAAAGGCAAAAATATATAAGAAAATCAAATCTGTTGAAATGCCCTTTCCAACGAGGGATGGTTGCATATTGTACAAGTTTAAAGTTTCTGAGAGGAAGGGGAAAAACGAAAACAAAAACAAAAAACTAAGAAAAAACTTCTGGGAGATAAAATTGTTAATGATTTGTAAAGATGGGCATTTTGGAAAAACACAGGGTACCATCTTCTCCCCAGTATCGAGGTTACACCCTGGTAGCAAAGGACATGAGCTCTTTCTGACCACAAGGGTGAAATTAGCAACACTGGGGAGTATAGAGTCTATTAGTGGAAATGGTTCCCCAAGGCTCTTCATTGGTGATGGGCTCAGACACCATGAAATAAGGGTGCAAGCTGGTCTTTTCAAAGAAAATTCAGCGCTTCAGAACAGGGATATTGCCTGTTATTTATAGGAGGAAGGGAAAGACAAAATCACGTGAACTCTGCTGGATCTTGCAATTCTTTAGAAAGCAGTAGTGAAACAGAGGTGAAAAAAAACCCCACACACATATTTTATGACAGCACCAGACCTCAGCCAGTGAGAGGTAAAATAAATGTCCCTCAAACAGTACTGTAATGCAATAAGCTATATTATACAACTCACCGTGCAAAATATATTCTAGCAGAAACAAATTCGTTTTCAATTTTGGTAACTTATAAAATTGCATGACAAAAAATGATATTGATAATCTTACAAATGAAAAAATATGAAATGACAAAATATGTTTAAATAACAGTCATAAGCATTTAATATATCTATACAGCACCTCAAACAAATACCATTAATAAAGTAATCATGGAAACATTTTCATTAGAATTAGATAATTCCCCTCTCTAAAGAAACTCCTATTTGCTCAACTTTCCTTGTTAGCTGCTCCTGAGGCAACAACCACATAGATCTACAGTTGACAGTCAAATTCTCCCTGGGCCTAATTTTTCTTTTCATTTAATTTCTCACAGTCAATTATTTTTTGTTTAAAAATATGTCAATCCTACTAAAAATTCTGAATTCAAAGTATTTGCTAAACCTACCTCAAATATAAGATTTTTAAAATGGAAATATTTTCATTTAGAAAAAGCAACAATAAGGACAGAACTAAAAAACAAAAAGATATAGAAGTAAAAACAACAGAGCTAAGTTATAGTATTAGGGATTTCTTGCTGTATAGTTTAAGGACAAATGCTTGCTTTTTGCTTCTAACTAGAATTAGAGTCACTAGGAATGGTGTATATTTATTCATTTATTCCTTCATTTACTTGTTTATTTAACAAATATTTTTAAGGGCTCACTACAGATCAATCACTATGCTATTTATTAAATATATACAGATGGCGTAGATCTTACGTTTTCACATATGTCTAAAGATTCAAAATAAAGTTTCCTTGTGATGATTGGTTAAAGAGAATGCCCAAATATTTTCACCACTATACGTGAGTATGGCTGTGCACATACCCAAACCATTTTCTCTGTCCTCTAGCATTTCCTAAAGCCCTTTTGTTAGCAAGTCAATGTGAAAGGTTCTGGACAAAAAGCCATAAGCAGATGTGACATAGTATCGATTTTGGAGCCCAGGCCTTTAAGGGATGTTGGATTACCTTCCTCCCTCCATGTTCTCTTTCCTTGCCATAGCAGCCTTGGAGCCCATGTGTAACAGACACCGAAGCTATAAAATGGTGGCACCTTTGTCAGTCCCACTGGACACGTAGGATCAGTAAGAAATGAACTAATTGGGCTAAGCTACTGACATGACATACCCTTTCCTGACTATTTGGGGCTGTTAAGCATGAAGAGATAATCCTGAAATTATAAAGAAAGTGATAATATGAAATATAGAGGTGAATATATGTCAAATCAAATATTTCTCGAAACCATGCACATCAATGAACTCCTTTATATTATATAAAAATAACATTCAGTGCTTACTTCATTCGTGACAGCCTGTATTCATGAGAAGATGAAAGAAGGTTCTGCAGCTCTGACGCTCACATATTTCCTCATGGATCCTTTCCTTCCTCTTCAAGAGGTTTCCAGGTTTCCAGGCTGTAGTAGATTTATAATGAAGATAATCAGGCTTATATTCCAGTTCCCCTTGTTTTATATCCCCCTTCCAAGGTCTTCTGCTAAATTTATATTTGTAATTTCGGATAATTTCCTAAAAGAGCTTCTTTCCAAGTTGAATAAGTTCAGGTCCCACAAAAATCCAGATCCAGTCTTATCTGGTCTTTTATATGACTCCCTCTTGCCTGCCATGAGGTGTTACCTTTCTGTTTTCATCAGTTATTTATTTTACTCTCTAAAAGTAGACTAGATCAAAGGCCTTTCCTTTTCCTGGTCTGGGAAACCATCACATATATATTTCCCTCCTCTAGGCAAGAGATGTTTCCTTTGGCTGAATGTTTGAGCCACTGCTTCCCCTAGCTTCAGTCATTTTCAGTAGCTCCATTTGCACCTACAAACTGGCACCTGAGTATTTATACACACATGGAAACGCATGCACACACCCACAGACATATGAATACATACAGTAAGGACATTTTATGATGTGCTGTGTTTTTTTTTTCATGTATTAAGATGACTTTGTAGTAGAGACCTTTACCACATGTCAAAATCAGATATACAAGGCCAGTGTCTATAAATTTCTGAAACGCACATCAACCATTGACATGAGGTCCAGCTCATCTCAAAGGCCACATGTTGTACTCTTGAGACAAATTAACTGAACAACAAAAAATCTGGGCTATTTTTTTTTTTCCTGAGCTAGCATTCCCTCCTTCTTTAAATAGAAGACAATCAATGTCTGTATGATAACAAGGTGGCTTTCCTTTTTTCCAAAATCTTTTAGTTTGCATACCATAAGACTTGAGAGTACTCACCTTTGTGTAGGAAGCCTGACTGCAATCTGTATTCTAGCAGCAGAAGATAGCAGGAGTGGAGACAGGACACCAGGAAAGTATAGTCAACAATTATGCATGCAGGTAGTGTGTGAGGAATTCTTTCCAAAGCTATGATAAAGTACTTCATTCATTAGTTCAATTCTCATAATCACCCCTCTTGTTTATCTAAAGAACCACATTTCTAGAAGAAGCAAAATTCTAAAAAAAGCCAGCATTCATGTTTGTTTATTTGTTTTCCCTCTAAATGTGGGAAACAGGGAGAGTGAGAGGTTATTCAAATTACTATGAATGGGACTTTTAACCTAAGTTGATTCCTCAGCAAAGCAGTAGAGATAGTTAATTCAAAAAATAAGGCAGAAGAGAGTTTTCTTCTAGATAATTTAATGCTACTGAATGCCTGTATCTCAGTTTTATCAGTCTGTAAAATATATTTATCAATCTGTTGCTTGTAAACAGGTAAAAATTTTAATCAAAACAAACATCTTAAACAGCATTCCTTTGTTCTTGCAACATTCTGAGGACTAAATAGCATACACAGAAAATTAAAAATATATTTCTTCCTTGACTTTTTTAGCACTGGGGATATAAAAGTAATAAAATAAAATGAAGTAAAATAAAATAAAATACAGGGACTCTATAGTCAAGTGGGTAGAACAGTAAGTAATCAATTTGTCTTAATAACACATAATAAGGATTATAATGGAGAAATGCACTATGAGAAACTTCTTACAGAGCAGGCCCCTTGACTCTAAAGGGACAATCAGAAATATTTTAAGTAGACAAGAGGATAAGGGTACGCCAGGGAGAGGAATTTGAAAATTGTGAATGGCATTTTTTAGAAGAAAGTGAACATAAAATCATCATATTTGTATGGAATCACAAGAGACTGCAATAGTCAAAGTGATCCTGAGAGAAAAAAATAAACAAACAAACAAACAAACAAAAAAACAACAAGGCTGAAGGTATCATACTCCCTCACTTCAAGTTATACTGCAAAGTGACAATAATCAAAACAGCATGGTATTGGCAGAAAAACACATACACAGACTAATGGAATAGAATTGAGAAGAAAGAAATAAACCCATGTATGTATGACCAGATTTTCAAAAAAGGAGCCAAAAACATACAATGGAAAAAATGCTGGAAAAATTGAAAAGCCATATGTAAAAGAATGAAACTAGATGGCTGTCACCATATACCAAAATTAAATCAAAATGGTTCAAAAAACTAAATATAAGTCCTGAAATGATAAATTGCATAGAAGAAAGCATAGGTACTAAACTTAAGGACCTTAGTCTTAGAGATTTTGTGAATTTGACCTCAAAGGCAAGGGCAGTAAAAGCAAAAGTAAACAAATGGACTATATTAAACTAAAAAGCTTCTGCGCAGCAAAAGAAACCGTTAATAAAACAAAGAGGCAAACAATTGAAGATACTTGCAAATAACACCTCCAATAAAGGGCTAATACCCATAAATAAAGAACTCATACAACTTAACAACAGAAAACAGACAATCCAATTAAAAAATGGACAGAGGACCTGAACAAACACTTCTCCCAAAAAGACATGCAAACAGGGAGGTGATATATGAAAAAAATATTCAACTTCGCTAGCTATTTAGGGAAATGCAAATCAAAACCACAATGAGATACCACCTCACACCGGTTAGAATGGCTATTATCAGCAAGACAAGTAATAACAAGTGTTAGAGAGGTTGTAGAGAAAAAGGAACCCTCATACACTGATGGTGGGAATGCGAATTGGTACAGCCACTATGGAAAACAGTATGGAGGTTCCTCAAAAACTTAAGAATAGAATTACCATATGACTCAGCAATATCTCTTCTGGGTATCTACCCCCAAAATCTAAAAACATTAATCAGTAAAAATATATGTACTCCTATGTCTATTGCAGCATTATTCATGGTGGCTAAGATGTGGAAACAACTACAGTGTCCTTTGGTAGATGATTAGATAAAGAAGATGTGGTACATGCATACAATGGAGTATTACTCTGCCATAAGAAAAGATGAAATACTGCTTTTGTGACAACATGGATGGATCTTGAGATTATCATGCTAAACAAAGTATATTAAACAGAATGAGTTGAGAACCATATGATTTGACTCATATGTGGGATATAAAACTGAAAGCAATAAACAAGCAAGACAAACAAACAAACACTCATAGACACAGGGAACAGCTTAGTGTTTACCAGAGGGTAAGGTAGGATGGGGTGGTAGAAGACAGTAAAGGGGGACAAGTATATGATGATAGAACTGACTCTGGGTGAAAATACAATGCAATACATAGATGATGTATTATAGAAATGTACACATCAAACCTATATAACTTTACTAATGTCATCCCAATAAATTTAATAAAAAGTAGTTTAACAGATGAAACATTGGAATTGAGAGTTCCACTGGTAGAAAGCTGGAAAGGTAGGAACTAGCAAGATCATTAAGGATTATTTTTCTGCTGAGCAAAAAGGGTTTTGACTTTATCCTATAGCCATGAGGCCACAACCAAAGAGCAGATTTGAATTTTGGAGGGATATGCAAGATAGATTTGAGGAAAGAAATAGTAAGAACTAAACTAAACATTGTCATTAGGGATTCAGAAGAGAATGTTGAGAGCAGAGATAAAAAATAGACAAGATCTGATGATGTTATACATAAACATAAGTGCTATACTTTATATGATTGGTAGTGAAGTAGGTTTGTTTATACCAGCATCATACAAACACATGAGTTATGCCTTGCAATATGACAATATCATGGCTACAACATCACCAAGTATAGGAATTTTTTAGCTACATTAAAATCTTATGGGACCATCATCATATATATGATGTCTTTCGTTGACTGAAACGTTGTTATGCTGTGCATGATTGTAAGTTTTCCAATTTTACTCCTGTTATCTATTTCCAGTTTTATGGCATTGTGTTTTAAGAAAGATACTTGATATGATTTCTATCTTCTTGGTTTTGTTGAGACATGTTCTGTGACCTAACGTATGATCTATCCGGGAAAATGATCTATGTGTGTTGGAGAGGAATGTGTGTTCTGCTGCTGTTAGAGAATGTGTTTTCTATATATGTCAACTAGGTCAATTTTATCTATAATGTTTCTCAAATCTGCTGGTTTATTGATTTTGTCAGGTAACTTTTCCACAGTTGTGAGTCAGGTATTAAAGTCCTCTGTTATTATTTATTATTGTTGCTTTCTTCTTTTAGTTTTGTTAATATTTCCTTTATATGTTACTCCAATGTTAGGTACACAAATATTTATAATCATTATATCTTTCTTGATGAATCAATCCCTTTATCATTATATAATAGTCCTTTCTTGCTTCCTTTTTGATTTGATGACTTGTTGTGGTGGTACACTTTGACCCCTTTATTTTAATCTTTTGTGTATCTACTACAGGTTTTTCCTTTATGGTCACATGAGGTTTACATAAAATACCTTATAGTTATGGCATCCTATTAAAGCTGACAACAACATAACTTTGATAGCATACAGAAACTCTATACTTCTCTCCCCATCCACATATTCAGTTACTGATGTTATAATTTATATTTCTTTTTAATATTGTGTATCCAATAACAAGTGATTGTAGTTAATAATAAGTAGCCAAAATAATAAGCAGAACAGTCAAATAATAGGCAAAAAAATTTTATCTGGAAACCTTTCTAGATTCTTCTTCTAAGCTTGCCCTTGTGTGATTACATGAATGAACATGTATTTGCATAATGGCTTCCTTTCTGTTGCTGTTGTCCTGTCCAGCACCCTCACCCCCCCCCCCCGCAAAATGACTTTAAATAGGTCTTGTTAACTTCTGTAATTCAAAGACTCACTCCTGCTGACAGATAACTATATTAACTTTAGGAAATATTTTCTTCAAAATATAACACAATGGTATCAAAAAGATATCAGGTGAATTTCAAGAGATTGAGTCATTTTTCAAGAGTTCATGAAATCTCTACTGCCTTTATACATAAGTATTACTGCCATGAACTGAGTGCTTATCATGATATTGTAATGTCATATGCTTTCTACACATCATTTATGAATGAAAAAAGTGAAATTTCTACTGAGCTTCAATAACTTTCTCTAGGTCATACAATTAACAGAATGACAAAGAATTTAAATCCAGGTCTTTCTTGCTCCAGAGCCTGTGTTCTTAACCATTGTACTCTATTATTACATAATTTGGACTAGTAGATTGAAACAAAATACATCAGAAACAAAATCATTAGAAACAAAATACAAATTAACTCCTGGTTCAGAGAAAGAAAAACAAGAGAAAGTTGGTGATTAACCTCTTTTAGTTTTCTTCTAAGATGAGATGCTGCTGCTGCAATCCTTGAATACTGCTTCATGCCGGTAGTGACCATTGCTTCTAAGGAAAATCTAGGAAGAAAAAGAAGCTTTTCTTCTATCTCTTCTATCAGTATCTCACTGTTCAAAGAAGGGGCTCACAGTATGTTATCCCTTTGACTCTAATCCCTTCCCCCCCCCATCACCCCTTGTTTTACTGTAACCTGCTGCTATTTCTTCCTGTTAACTGTGGATTCAGTATGGCACTTTAATTGATGGGGTTACATAGCCCTTAATATAACTGAATTTTCTTTTGGATCATGTAAGGAGCAAAAGAAGACTTCTTGGTCACATTACATGCAGTGACTCAGGAACCCAGGCTCTGTTCACACTGTGACTCAGCCATCTTTAACAAGTGTTTTTCTAGGTGGCAAAGGAAAGGAAAGGTACATGGTATATACCTTAATGGGCTGGCAATCACTTTTACCCAGATTTCATTGGTCAGAATTCAGTCCTGTGCCTCAATTAACTGTGCAAGAGAGGCTAAGTGTGTCCTAGAAACACAGACTAATTGTGTCTTAGAAAAACAGAAAATATGTTTGATGAAAAGCTAGCCAGTCTCTTTCAGACTCCTTCAGTGGATAAATTTATTTTAAAAAAAATTCTATAAATATGTCTTCATACTTAATAAGATGTGGTGGGTAAGAGAAAGGAGTCAAGGATATCTTCTAAACGTTTAATATGAAAAACAATTTAGATTATAAATTGAAGGGAGCTTGGGAATATTGAAGGAAGAAGCAAGACCTGGAGGACAGGGATAGTTAAAATAGTGAATTCCATTTTAATGTGATTTTAAAATATTTTAGGCCTTCAAAGTAGAGGTGTCTAGCATGCACTTGGAAATACAGGACACATTAAAACTAGGGATAGAAGCTAGAGATACAGATTTTGGATTCTTTGAAGTACAATAGTAAGTGGCAGAAAAGCTTATGAGATTGACCTGATACAGCACATAAATAGGAAAAGACAGCTATAAACATAAAAAAAATTGTGTGTAATATAAAATCTGCCTTAGTACAAAGTAATAGAAACACAGAGATGAGAATAACAGCCTTTGCCTTCAAGAAGCTCAGTTAAGTGGAAATAATCGAGGAAATTATTGGTTGCTTGTTGTGTGTTAAGGCTATAAAAGATCCACGTTACGGCATGTGGGCAAAGGTTGAGGGCAACAAACATTCAATGAATGTATTGATTAAATGAATGAATTATATTCAAATATATCACACATAAAATTCTACTTTTCCTTGATGGTGTTCCTCAAATCTTATATAGGTAGTTGACAAATCCTGTGGTAATGATACAGAGAAAACATCAGCGTCCACTACTACACACTTACCATTATTACGTACTTACTCTGTGAAGGCACTGTGTTGCTTTATGTTTTTCTCATTTAAGAATCATAACAATACTGTATGACATGGATTATATTTTCATTAAATCAGAAAAATATATGTATATGTTCCAAATATACAACAGAAAACTAGGGTAAGAGAGAGATTATCTAACTTGTTATGGGAACCTACATCAATCACACTTTTTACTTCCTCACAGTTTTCTCCTTTTGTTCTTTTTGAAGAATAATTAGAAATACAAATATACCTGGCTCATTAGTTATGTTCCAATTAAGAGGAAAGTGGCAGTTGGTGCCATAGATTTAAATAGACAACTATTATTTTACAAAAAATTGGAAAACTACTACCAGTAATTTTTAGCAATCCAGCATAGAAGCACAACTGATTAACAGCTGATGCAAAATAGTTAATTTTTGGAAATTTACTGTAGACTAATAAAATTAGAGAATTTAAAAACTTGCATATATAACTGATGAGTAGTAAAGAGAACTTTTGAATGACATTAGCTACATTTTATTATATAATAGTGAGATATTTATCTTTCTAGATAAATAAAAATCATTTAAAATTAACTCAATTTTATTTTATTTTATTATTATTATTATTTTTTAGCTGAGCCATCCTGATACCTGTTGGCAGCTCAGTGGCAACTCAGCTCAGGCTGGGCATCAAACTGCTGTTGCTCAGAACTCAGCTCGCACTCTTGAGCGAGCTCTTAAACAACTGAGCCACTCGGCCGGCCTGAAAAATTAACTCAATTTTAAACAGGACTTATAAGGGCCCACTGAGTGGCGCGGGGTGGGGGTGGGGGTGGGGGGTTAAGTGCTGGCTTGGGAAGCCAGTGGCCCCGGTTCGGGTCCCACTTATGAGGCCCAGTGACACTGCCCTCAAAAAAAAAAAAAAAAAAAAAAAAAAGTAAGTTAAATAGGACATATATATTAAAAAATCTTTGTTTTTCAAAGTTTATACCATTAATATGTATTAAATAGACTTAAAATTAATATACACCATTTCTGTAAATGATATGATCACAATTACATAATTATATATGTCCTCTCTCTGTCTCTTCCTCTTCTTTTTGCCCTCACATATATGCAAAAGACAAACACATTGAAAGTAAATATACAGTCTTGCAATAGCGAAGGAATGTTTAACTTATCTTTTATATTTTAAATTTTCTGATTTTTTTATAAGAGCATGAATCACTGATATAATGGTGAAAACTTTATTTTGAAAAAAATAAATTCAGAAATCTATTTAACAACATAAACAGGAAATACAATTGATCATATGAAAGCAGTTAATTAAATTAATCTAAGTACACTGTGTCTTAATAAAAGTCAGCAACTAGGGCAGAAATTACTATTCTAAGACTACCAGGGAAACTGAAAATATCTTATGAATTGCTGCACTTGGATATGAAACAATATAAGCAATGACTTTTGCAATATTTCCTGCAAAGAATGAAATTGATTTTAATTGTTCCTTGGACATCTGAATATATAAGGAATCTTTAGGGGGTGCCAAGTCAAGTTGATTTAAGCTAAGTTATGATCAATAAAAGAAACATTTTCATTACTCTTTATATTTAAAAAAATTTACATACAAATCCAACTTATGACATAGAGTATTTCTTCTTTTAGAGTACTATTTCAAACTCCTTTAACTAAAAATAATGGCCATAATTCAAGATGACCACAGGATGTGATCCGGCATTGGTCATTCCATCATTCCACTGGGAATTTTAAGGCCTAAATTCTCTTTCACAATTGCAACTTTTGTTTTCACATCTTGAAATCTTTCACAAGCTTTTTGAAAGGCCATCATATCAATCACAAATTTTTCATCACAGTGTCTTTTATATGTTTCTCGAGCCCTAAAAGGAAAAAGAAAAGGTAATAGATTGAGATACTTTTAAATTACTAAAACCATTACAAGCAATCAGATTGTTAATGATAATTAGAGGTCTTCAAAATAGACATATACAAATGAGAAAAATACAGAATTTCACTTACTGTGCAGAAATTCAGTATAACATTCAGTAATATTCATATTAGGTTACTAAGATTTCTGTTGGCTGTAACAGAATCCTCACAAACCATGGCTGAGGTTCCCAAAGAGGCATCTAAGCCAGACTATGCCATGATTTGCAGAACTTTTACGTAAGCCTCACTAAATCCAAGCTTCTTCTAGGACTCTGTTATGGACTGAACTGTGTCCCTCCCAAATTCATATGTTGACGTCCTAATTCCCAGTGCCTTAGAATGTGACTGTATTTGAAGATAGGTCCTTTAAGAGGTAATTAAATTTAAATTAGATCATATGGCAGTGTCCTAATCCAATATGAGTGGTGTCCTTATGAGAAAATGAAGAGACACCAAGGATGCACATACACAGAACAAAGGCCATATGAGGACACAGTGAGAAGGCAGCCACCTACACGTAAAGGAGAGGACTCAGGAGAAGTCACACCTGTCAACATCTTCATGTTGGACTTCTAGGCTCTCAAACTATGAGAGAATACAATAAATTTCTGTTGTTTAAACCACCCAGTCTGTGGTATGTTGTTATGGCAGCCCTAGCCAACTCTAAGTTAGAAAAAGTTAAACCAGGTTATGCTGCCAAACATGGAAAATGTCATGGATCTTAGAAGAGTTCATTTATTCATCCTCATTCATTAACAGTTGTTTATTATAATGTTTGACACATTCCCTGGATGCTAGAAATATACACATATGACATTATAACTATGAGTAGCTTATAGAAAGTAAAGAGAAATAAAAGCAAATAGATACATAAATATAATGCTATAGTGGCATAATGAAAGCACTACGGAACAAGTCAGAGTGAAGCATGATCAAAATATTAGCAAACATAATCTGGCGAACAAACTGAGGGAAAATAAGAGAGGTTTCAGAGCTGAAATACAGGCAGAGAGGGCAGCACGGCTTGTTATGCTTCAAGAAGTGACAAAACTGATTGTCTGGGCCATACAGTTCTGTAATGAGAACTGAGGAACAGATAAGCCTAGAGAAACAGGCTTAGATGACATCATGGGGTCCTTTATTTGTTTTTAGGGGCACTCAGAAATCTGGAAAAGGCCTAAATCTAGAAAATCTGCAAATGATTGACTGCATCTTTGGACAAGTTATTTAAGTTCTCTCTACCTCATTTTCTTCATCTTTAAACTCAGAATGTTCAGTAAAGGACAAACTGAGTTAATACATTTAAAGTCCTTAGAGGAGTGCCTGACATTTAATAATTCCTTTTACTGGATAAATAATAGTGGTGGTATTCATAAGAACAGAAAATAGGAATGACAACAAGATGGGGGAAAAGACTGGAGTTCTTCTTTGGTAATATTGAGTTTAAAGAGCCTGGTTATCTAAGTAATTAAGCCGAGGGATTTGAAAATAGAGAAGCAATGACTTATGGGTAAGAGTACAGGTGGTAGAGCCATTCTGCTTGGGTTTGAAACACAGATCTGCAACTTAGTGATTGTGTGATTGTCAGACAAGTTATTTTAAGCAATGTCTGCATCATTTTCTTCATCTTTAAGAAGGGACAATTCAACTCAGAGGGCTTGGTAAGAAGTAAATGACCTAGTACATATAAAATGTTTAGGGGAATGTTTAGAATTTAACAACCATTGAGTGAAAATTAGATACAACTATTGAGTCTGGAGCTCTAGAGAATAGTCATGTCTGGAGAGCAGACATGTAGCAGGGCAGAAATCATGGCAAAAGGGACCTTGCACATATAATTAATGGTACTAATTAAGTCTAAAAACTGTATTCACACAGCCCTCCTACAAACAACAATTATAAATGGTGGATAAAATATACATAAAAACCATTTAAAAGAATGGAGAAGAAATACAATGATTTATTGTATTTATATACTATACCAGGATCAAAGTATTGGAAAATGAAATTCCATTTATAATACCATGAAAAAAACATAAAATACTTAGACATAGTTTAACAAAAATATGCAAGGACTATCTTTGAAGACTACATGTGAAAATAAAAGGAGAAAAGAGTTGAAAAGATAGATTTCAGCCATAATAAGAACACAACAGTTTAAAATTTAAAAGGTAATGTAATCCCAAGTGATGTGAGGGGCTTTTATATGTCTACTGAAAGGAGTTTAAAGATTTTTGGAATCCAAGGTGTTTCGGCTAAGCAATTGGGAGGGCTGTTCTTAAGAATTGGAAGTTAACCATAATTACAGTAGAAGTTGGATGGAGAAGAGCTTTATTTATCAGGATATAAATACCACAGTGAATAAAGAGGGTAGTCTAGGAGGTCAACTGATGATCAAAATAAAGAGGAATAGAAGATGATGTAATTGGGTATTTCCTTATTTGCCAGATTTTCCATGTTAATTAATACCTGACTTCAAAATAGATACCCTGCTGTTCTGCCCTGAGCAGTGGCATCACTTTTTCAGGGTATAGACAAGAATATTTGGGAAGACTTATGACCAGCTTTTACCTGATACATAAGTTCTTTCATTTCAAAATCTCTTTTTTTGTTGTTTTAATTAAAGTTTATTGGGGTGAAAATGGTTAGTAAAGTTACACAGGCTTCAAGTGTACAATTCTGTAATACATCATCTATATATCACATTGTGTGTTTACTACCCTGAGTCAGTTCTCCTTCCATCTCCATATATTTGATCCCATTTACCCTCATCTGCCATCCTCTTCCCCCTTACCCTCTGATAACCACTAAACTATTTTCTATGCCTACAAGTCTTTGTTTCTTTGTTTATTTGTCTTATTCCTTTGTTACTTTCAGTTTTATATCAGTGATATCATATGGTTCTCAATTTTTTCTGTCTGATTTATTTCACTTTGCATAATAATCTCAAGATCCATCCATGTTGTTGCAAATGGCACTATTTCATCTTTTCTTATGGCAGAATAGTATTCCATTGTGTATATATACATCTTCTTTATCTGAATTCATTCTTAAATACCTCTTGTGGGTATTTTAAAAATACCTCTGTGGGTATTTTAACAGCTTTATAACTCTACTTCTTTCTTTCATTCTTCCTCATTTCACAGCAGAATCAGGGGGCTACCTTCTCAGTAATTACTTCACCAGTAATGGAAATTCATCAAAATGATTTTAGGTCAAGTATTTGAAGCAGTACAAAAAGGACTGAAAACCTCTTTAGTCTCCAGACTTTTTACTTTTTTGGGGCCACAGCTCTCTTTTGTGTGCAAATATTTATAAATAAAACTCAATAATACCCTTTAGGACACATCACTGACATAACCAGAAAACTGCCTCATTCCTCTGTGCTTTCAAAGAGATTATCTTTGAAGCAGTTTACAGGAGAAGATAATTTAGCTAAGATACATTAGGAATCTCACTTGACTCTGTATCCTCTACAAATTAATGATGGCCAGACATTCAATTTGCTATGATAAAACTAAGCTGATTAAATTTCTCTAACATTGATTTGTATTACATTTGTGTTTTGATATACCAGAGCTTTCATTCTCTTTCACAAAGTATTTTCTATTAAAGTAATTCATAGAAAAACTATTTCCAAAAATCTCTCTCTCACATACACAGGGTATACATTAATAAAAATGTTTTTAAATTTTGGAGGAGAAAAACATAAAATATGTTCATACTTAAAGGGATATTATGTAAAGTACCTCAGAAAATAGTTTAAAAATGTCTTATAACTAAAAAAAGTAACTGCATTCTTACTTTATATTCCTTTCTAGTACAAACTATTATTTTTGTAAATGATAGCATTTAAAAATATAAATGAAATAAGCAGCTATAATGATCTCTCAATAGTTTTAGACAAGCCTTAAATGTACATATGTACACCTAAAATATCACCAGGATAAAACTGTGCCTGTTAAGCTTGAATGTAATATCAAAAAAATAATAATGTGAACTACTTCAAAATGGTTAAAAAAAAAAAAGTTACTGGGGGTCTTGTCTAGGATACCTTTCAGAGTTATTTGTGTATTTCAATCTCTTTGAGCTATTTTACAACCCCATAAGTTGAGGGAAACTATGAGTAATGCAAATGATTCTTGTCTATAGAAATGTAAACGAATTTTCTCCAAAGTAGTTAAAATTGATTATTGCAGATGGAAAATGACTAAATGTATTTTGACATTCCTAATTGCTTACTTACACACATGGTTTTAGAATCTCATTTGAACTGGCTGTAATGTCTTACTAGTTCCTTCATTAATAAGTCAAATAAAATCTTTGCCATGTTCATTTTATATTTATATGAGTCATGGTTTTGTTTTTAAAATATCTTCTCTAAGGAAAATGTGTGTGTGTGTGTGGGTGGAGCATATACACCCTCTTCCCCCGCCCCCGCACCCACACACATACATACACTATACAATGGAATATTATTCAGGCATAAAAAAAGAAGGAAATGTTGTAATTTGCAAAACATGGATGGCACCTGACCAAGTTATGCAAAGTAAAATAAGTCAGACAGAGAAAGACAAATACCATATGCAAAGTTATGCAAAGTAAAATAAGTCAGACAGAGAAAGACAAAGTAAAATAAGTCAGACAGAGAAAGACAAATACCACTAACATGTGGAATCTAAAACAAACAAAGAAAGAAAACAGCTTATAGAACAGATTGGTGTTACCAGCGCTGTGTGGGCAGGGAGTGGATGAAATGGGTAAAGGAGGGGGGGAGTCAAAAGTTACAAATTTCCAGTTTATAAATAAGTCATAAAAATATAATATACAACATGGTGACTATAGTTATTAATACTGTATTGCATATTTGAAAGTTACTGAGAGAATAAGTCTTAAAAGCTCTCATCACAAGAAAAACATTTATAACTGTAGTGCTATGGATGTTAGCTAGGCTTAATGTGGTGATCATTCTGCAACATGTATGACTATCAAAACATTATGTTGTACACCTGAAACTAATACAGTGTTATCTGTTAATTAGACCTCAATAACAATCCATTAACGGCAAATGAAATTTAAATTTACTAAATGTAGGTTAAAATATTTTGAATTAATCTAATTTTCAGAAACTCCTCACTTAAGTTTAAAATACAAAAATCTTCATGGAACAATTTTAAAATTTCTGCGTTTCAGACCAATTTGTCCAAAGTACTTTCTGAAGATTAGTGTTTCTATGATATTTTTAATTAAAATTTATTGGGGTGACAATGTTTAGTAACATTATATAGGTTTCAAGTGTGCAACTATGTAATGCATTATCTATATATCACATTGTATGCTCACCACCCAGAGTCAATTCTCCTTCCGTCACCATATATTTGACCCTGTGTTACTCTCATTTACCACCTCTTACCCACTTAGCCTCTGGTAATCACCTCAAAAATTTAAGAATTACCATATGACCCAGCAATCCCTCTCCTAGGTATATAACCAAAAAAATCTGAAAACATTTATCCGTAAAGATACATGTGCTCCGATGTTCATTGCAGCATCATTTACAGTGGCCAAGACATGAAAATAACCAAAGTGTCCTTCAATAGATGATGGGATAAAGGGGATGTGGCAATTATATACAATGGAATATTATTTGGCCATAAGAAAAGATGAAATAGTGCCATTTATGACAAAATGGATGGATCTTGAGGTTATTACGCTAAGTAAAATAAATCACACAGAAAAAGTCGAGAACCACATGATTTCACTGATATGTGGGATATAAAACTGAAAGCAACAAAGGAATAAGACAAAGAAACAAAAACTCATGGACACAGAGATATTTCTTAAAATGAAGGTTCTGTGATAAAATACATGTATAAAATGCAATGATTTTTTTTCCAGTAGGATTTCTAATGGTTTTTACCATGAGATTGTTCACTGAGGTTTAGAGGCCCTTTCTGATCCAATTTCATGTTTCTTAAGCAATTGACCTTCAGCCTTTCGTCATAAACCTTCTGCTATAGGTCGAGTGACATTTCTCATCTCCTTCCTCTCCAATGTGTTACTTATCCTGAACCTTCCTATTTTGCTCATCCTCTCTGCCGATAATGCTTTCCCCTCATAGCTCTGCTTTTCCAAATTCTAACCAACAATTGTAATTTTCCTACTCTACTTTCTATAAGACTTCATATATATGCTTAGATTTGTCACTCGGCTGTGAGTTCTTAGAGGAGCAAGAATATTGTATTAATTTTTGTATGGGGATAGAGAGGAGAATTGAAATTAATAACCACTTCAATGTTAAGCTTTTTCTTTGAAGGTGTCCTAGATAATTCTCATCTACTTATTTAAGCCTTAATTCTGTACCTTGGTAGTACTTATATTATTTCTTATATTATTATTTTGTTCTGGCAGTCTTATTGCCTAATGACTTATCTCCACCTAGATTTCAAATTTTGGGGGGCCAAAGAATCTTTATGTCCCCACATAAACTGGCATGTTCAATAGTTGAAAGTGAATTACTATTGGAATGATTTGAATTTCAGGTAAGTACCCCTTAGTACAAATGTCAGTGATCACAGAGAAACAGAAAAAGAATGGGCAGGACAAATTTATTGTTATGAAATGAGCATTTGTTTTAATATAGACACCTATTTTAATGACTAGGGAAGCTATATTTGTAGCTTGGTTAATTATATTTTTAGTATACATTTAATAATTTTGATTATCTTCAGTATACAAACATTTAGGAAAAAATGCATTGTTTTTCATTCCAATGGCTCCAGTATTGAGCATAAATATATAAAACCACTTGGGTTGTACCAGGGGCTATTATATAATCCAGATGGACTTATATATAACCATCACTAATTTAAAAACTGGGAATTTTATCCACATTCTTTAATTATTCAATAATTATTTAAATTATTTAATAGGTTTTGGAAACTAAGTACTGTAGTAGACACTGAAATCAAAAGACAGACCAAAATATCTTATAAAGGACTTCACAAGCTAACCTGATATAGACCCTCTTATAAGAACTGTTACCATTGTGGTATTTTAAATTTGCTATGGGAGCAATATGAAGTGAAAAGAACTAAGAGACTGGAAAAACAGTTGGGGAGAGAGTGATAGTGAATGTACCATTTCAGTTGGCTGGATAATAAAAGGACGTATTGTGTCAGTGGTTGCAGAGTTCATGCACTGCATGTTGGGAGCAAATGGGGTGAAACACAGTCACACTCAGTCAAGCGTCAAGTGATGTGTGTTCCTGGAGAAAAGCGTACCTTTTCTTCCATATGGGCACTACCTCCTCCCCAATTTGAACACTTCAAAGTAGGATTTGCACAGTCACATATAGGCTTGTGTTGCGTAGACAACAGTAACATTATGGGCTTGTAGTACCATTTTGAAGTGTATATTTGAGGACAAAGAGTGGTCATAGGGGTGAGAAAGTAAAAAGTTGGGTATGGAGTGGTGAATAATTTAGTCTGGAGCAAAGAGTAAAGCTAGGGGAAGAGGGAGGAGGCTGCAGCATAACATTTAGTGAGATGAATCTAGATAGATGGGAACAGAGCATGATGTCTAAAATGCCACTCCAAAGAGATTAGTTTCTTTTGCAGGCAACTGCCAGGTATCAACATACTTAAGTAGGAAATGACATGATCAGAACTTAATTTTAAAAGGTAGTTAGTTCACAGAGTAGTATTCCATTGTGTATATATACACCACATCTTCTTTATCCAATCATCTATCAAAAGACACTTTGATTGTTTCCATGTCTTGACCTCTGTGAATAATGCTGCAATGAACATCAGAGCACATATATCTTTACAGATAAATATTTCCAGTTTTGGGGTATACCTCACATGCAATGTGATATACTCATATAGAATATGTATTACAGGACTGTACATTTGAAACCTATGTAATTTTACTAACCATTGTCACCCCAATAAATTTTAATTAAAACAAAGATAGTTGAAGTTTGTAGGCTGAAGGACATGTGGTTGAACAAAGGATGGAAGGTGGAGATGGAGATCACAGTTGGAAAGGGAATGCTGAGAGTCTGCATTAATATAAGAGAAGTGATATTGTTATAAAGTACAATTTATTAGATATCTAGAATTCAACAATCACATGAAAATGACTTAAAAGTACGTATCACATCAAAACTGTACCTACCTAAAATCCTTCATGTGTTTAAGGAAATCCTTTTGATATTTTTCCTTTTCCATTTTTTGCTGAACAATCAGATGCTTCTCTTTTAAGATAGCCTCATTATTCTGCAATCTTTCAAATGTAATTATTCCTCTGGTCAAAATAGTACGCTCATTACTTAACCTTTGAATTAATAAACGGTCTTTAGCCTTTTGTTTTTTTTCTTCTAGAAATAAAGCTCTCCTCTCTCTAACTTTTTCAAGGTAGCTGGATCTGTCCTGCCACAGTTGCTGTAAACCATTCTGAATCGCCTCATTATCTTTTGCCATTCGTCTTTGTGCAGCATACTTTTTCTTATTTAAAGTTTCCTGAACAGTTAAACGAACTCTTTCTTGGGCAACTTGTGCCATGGTTATAGCCATTACTTTTTTTTCATGGCTTTCTTGAATCTTTTGTTCTGAGTGATATTTCTCAATATCACAAACTGTTTGGAGTTTTATACCAGTTCTGTGTGTTGCTAAAAACTCTCTTATATTCTTCTCCAATGCCGTGTTTTTTTTTCCAAGTACTGGTTTTTTATGAGTGGTAGAAAATGGCTGGGCATATGTAGGAAAAGAATCCTGTTTTTTGTCTTTCAATACTGTGGAAAAACTCAATGAATCTGAAGTAGGTATGGGCAATTTGAACATTGATATCCTAAAACAGGAGTCCAATTCTTCATCCTCAATTTCATCTTGAGACTTCTGACCTACATCATATAGCAGAGAAATATATAAATGTTAAGCCCAGTTTATTTTCTGTCCTATTTGTTTTGAAAGCTACATTAATAAAGTTCACAAGAATCCTTTATTTACTTATAATGAGAAACATCTACCCCAACTGATGTACCTTTGAAATGTGTTATTTAATAGTGATTTTGGAAAGAAAAATCAATATCAAAACATTTTAACAGAAATGTACTGATTCCTGTATTTCCTGCATTGTATTCCCAATTATTCAAACGTGCACTGACTCAATAGCAGTATCTTATCTTACACTTAATTATACATATTATTTTTACATATAGTTATTATATTTGCAAAGGTCTTTACAATCTGTTTTACCTTGCTTTTCTTAACTCTTGTGGACCCTAATAGCTGCCATCATTGTTTTCCCTTCATCGGACACACAAAGAAACCAAATTTCTCAGCCTCCTTTGTTATTATGTGTGGCCATGAAACTAAGTCCTCTCCAGTACCATGTGGGTAGAAGTGATATGTGTCATTTCTGGTCTAAGTCCATTAAGAAAAAAACGTACCCCTTCTGTATATTCTTTCTTCTTCTGACCCACTGTACAGAGATGAGGACAAAGCCTACCTGACAAGGTAGGAGGACCCTGGTTCCCTGAATCACTGCTTGAAAACCACTCACTGATCAGGACTATCTACCTCAGACTCTATGGAAGCCAAAAGTAAATGGTAAGCATGTTTGAATCAATATATATTTCTTTGTCTATTTGTTATGACAGCCAACCTAACTGATAACTTGAATCACATTTTTGTTCGTATATTTCTTTTCTGTCAAGCCTATTGATGAATTTAGGATCAGGTGGCAAACACAAGTTAAAAATTAAACTCATTAATCTTAGGAGAACATGTTTCCCATGTACAACTGATTCCCTCTATCAATTAAACTTATCAATTAAACCCCTGTTAACTCTAGTCTACAGGTTTTTTATCTTTTCTAATAGAAGATTCTCTTAAAGTCTTTATATGTCAAAATACCAAATCTGATGGTAGAGGCTTTATGGAGGTTAAGGCAGCCATGAGGAAAGGCAGGGCATCTGGTCTAGACAGGCAGGAGGAGAAAAGAGAATTTCTAATTGTTGACATTCCTGTGGCCTCTAGTGAACATCCTAGGCATGATTTTCACTAGAGGCCACAGGAATGTCAACATTTGTAAGGAAAGAAGTATCTAGAGCTAGGCAGAAAATCAAGTCTAGCGAGTAAAAAAGGTAATCTACCAGGATACACAGCCAAAGTATCCAAAAATAAGTATTAAGAGTTTGGGTCCAAAGCAAGCTACTAGAGACACAGAAGGACAAAAGCCAGAGTTTCAGGTCTAGAGTAAACAGGGTATGGTCTGGGGCAATTGCCTAGAAACATTATACTGTTTTGTGTAATTTGATTTATGTGTAAAGTTTGTCATGGGAAAGTTGGCCAAGAATAATGGATCAGGAATAGAAAATACAACAGTAATAAGTTAATAAAGGTTCTGGTTACCAATTCCAGTTTGTGTGGGGATGAAGGGGTTTTCCCAACATGCAATGCTCTGTCTGACACCATCTGGACATCCTACAATTCAACTCAGTTCCTACTTTATCTTATTTACTGATTGATTGATTGATTTAAGTTTATTTGGGTGACAACGGTTAGTAAAATTACATAGGTTTCAAGTGTGCATTTCTATAATACAGCATCTATGTATTCACCACCCAGAGTGAGTTCTCCTTCCATCACCATATATTTGATCCCTTTACCTTCTTATATTATCCTCCTCCCCCCTTACTCTCTGGTAACCACTAAACTATTTCTGTGTCTATACGTTTTTGTTTCTTTATTTGTTTGTCTTGTTCCTTTGTTGATTTCAGTTTTATATCCCACATATCAGTGAAGTCAAATGGTTCTCAGCTTTTTCTCTCTGACTTATGTGGTTAGCATAAAAATCTCTTCCAATTTAAAGAACTCCTTTAGCATTTATTGTAAGGGAGATCTACTGGTGATGAATTGCTAAAGCCAATATCATACTCACTGCTAAAAAACTGAGAGTTTTTTCTCTAATACCAGGAAACAAACAAGGATGCCACTCCTGATCAACAAAATCCTAGCCAGAGTAATTAGATAACATAAAGAAGTAAAAGGCATCCAACTCAGAAAGAAAGAAGTAAAATTGTTTGTTTGCAGAAGACATGATCATATATCTAGAAAATGCTAACGACTATGCCCCCAAATGTTTAGAACTATTAAATTCAGTAAAGTTGTAGGTCACAAAATCAACACACAAGAATCAGTTATATTTTTGTACACTAACAATAGACTATCTGAAAAAAATTAAGAAAACAATCCCTTTATAATAGTACCAAAACAATGAAATTATTAGGAATAATTTTAACCAAGCAAGTGAGAGATCTTTACACTGAAAACATTAAGACATCGATGAAAAAAAAAATGAAGAAGACACAAATAGAAATATATCTTGTGTTCATGGATTGAAATAATCAATCCTATTAAAATATCCATAGTACCCAAAGCAATCTAAAATTCTATGCAGTCCCTATCATAATCCCTATGACATTTTTTATAGAAATATAAAAAATAAAACAATTCTGCAATTCATATGGCAAAAGACAACAAATATACAAATCTATCTTGAGAAAAAATAAAGCTAGAGGAATCACACTCCTTGATTTCAAAATATATAATAAAGCCATAGTAATTAAATTAGTAAGGTATTGTCATAAAGAGAGACAAATAGACCAATGAAAAAGAATAGAGGGCCAAGAAATAAGTCCACACATACAGTAAGTGATCTTTGACAAGAGTGCCAAGAATACACAATGGGGAAAAAATAGTCTCTTCAACAAATGGTGATGGGAAAATCATATCTCCACATGCAAAAGAATGAAATTGGAAACTTATTTCACACTACACACACACACAAGCACACACTCAAAATTAATTAAAGGCATAAATGTAAGACCTGAGATTGTAAAACTTGTATAGAAAAACATAGGGGGAAACTTCATGACTTTAGGCTAGATGACAGTTTCATGGATATGACACCAAAGCACAGGCAAGAAAAGCAAAAATAGACATTTGGGATTATATCAAACAAAAACCTTCTACAAAACAAAGCAAACAATCAACAGAGTAAAAGGGCAACCCACAGAATGGGAGAAAATGTTTGCAAACCACAAAAATCCGATAAGGGGTTAATTTCCAAAATACATAAGGAACTCCTCCTACAAGTCAATGGTAAAAATCTAATATTCCAAAATGTTTAAATAATGGACTAAATATTTGAATAAACATTTGTCCAAAGAAGACATACAAGTGGCCAAGACATACATGAAAAAAATGTTCAATGTCACTAATCATCAGGGAATTGTAGTCAAAACCACAATGAGATACCACCTCACAGCTCTCAGGATGGCTTTTAAAAAATAAAATAAAATAAAATACAACATGTGCTTGTAAGGACTTGGAGAGACTAGAACCCTTGTGCACTGTTGGTGGAAATGCAAAATGGTGCAGTCATTATGGAAAACAGTATGGAGGTTCCTCAAAAATTTAAAATAGAACTGCTGGACTTCCGGTAAAATGGCGCAATAGACAGCCGCTGTGCTAACTGCCTCCCAGGATCACACCAAAATTACAAGCAAATTATACAGCATTCAACCCTGGAGGTCCCCGGAACACTGGAGGAACAGAACCACTAAACGAAGAACTTAAAGAGGAGGCCACGTCGGGTCTGGTAGGACGGGCGGAGACGAGAGAGGGCAAGCCCCGTGAGGGAAGCCCCAGCCGTGGGAAGCTTGTCTGGTTGGAGGAGAGACCCTCCGGCCGCACCCCAAGCTCACCAGCCCAGAGCTCTTTTGCCGGGAAGAGGAGTTCTAAGATAGCCGGCAATAAATTAGTAAGGACTCTCTTTCCTCAGCTCGGTGAGGCTAAGAGCGGCTGGAGAATCAGTGGGGCCGGCGCCCGGGCTTGCTCGCCGGTGAGCACTTACCTGGTTCCTGATGGAGGGAGTGGCTGTGTAAGCCGGGAGCCTGCGGGGACGGACTGAGCTGAGCACCTCTGGTGCAAAGGCTGGAGGTTTTTGGATTGTTGTTCCCGTGGTGCGGAGCTTGCACGCGAGTGGTGTAAGGAGGGCGCCATTTTGTCGGGCTTGGGCCCTCCCACGAAGGATCAGGTCCGAGACCTAATTGGTCTGGTGGAATTGGTGAAGTGCGTGCGTGCGGGCACCTGCGGCCTTTGATCCCCACCCTCCGCCCGGCTTATACTGCGTTGCCAGGGAAACACAGGGTGGTGCCCTCGGGCTCCTACGCCTGCTCGCTGAGACCAGGGAGTGCGCGAGCCGCCTCTGATCCCCACCCTCCGCTCGGCTTGTGTTGTGTTGTGTTGCCAGGGAAACGCCTAGTGGGAGTGATCCAGCTCCAACAGGCTGCTCACTGAGACGCAGGAGCACGCAAGCCGCCTTGGGTCTCTGCTTTCCACACTCCGCTTGCAGAGTTGCCAGGCTGGTGATTGGTTGTCGGGCTGCTCGGCCTGATCTGCGAGCGGCTGATTGGGACAGGCTGAGACTGGGAGTTCTCCTGGGAGGGTTGGGCCATGAGCTGCGTGCCTGCATGATCCAGCCAGGGTTCTCCTGGTGATCTATCTAATACATCAAAGCAATCCCAGAGCGACAGCCAGAATGGGGAAACAAAGAAACATGTCACATGTAAAAGATCAGAAGAAACCTCCAGAAATGGAACCAAATGAATCAGAGAGATCCAACCTTTCAGAGACACAGTTTAGAACACTGATGATAAGAACGTTTAAGGAACTTAGCGAGGACATAAAGAAGGATAGGGAAACCATAAAAAACAACATGTTAGAACTAAAGAATACAATAACTGAAATGAAAAACACACTCGAAGGAATCACCAGTAGAGTAGATGAAGCAGAGGAGCGGATCAGCGATTTGGAAGATAAAATAGCAGAACTCACCCAGTTGGCACAGCAAAAAGACCAAAGAATAAAAAACAATGAAAATAGATTAAGAGCCCTATGGGACAAGGTGAAGCGCAACCACCTTAGAATCATAGGGATACCAGAAGGAGAAGAGAAGAAGCAAGGGGTCGAAAAGGTATTTGAAAAAATAATGACTGAAAACTTCCCTACCCTGGTGAAGGAAATCAACATACATGCCCAGGAAGTGCAGAGGGTTCCAAACAAGCTGAACCCAAACAGGTCCACACCAAGACACATCATAGTGAAAATGGCAAAGGTTAAAGACAGAGACAGAATCCTAGAGGCTGCAAGAGAAAGACAGCAGGTTACATACAAAGGAACTCCTGTTAGACTAACAGCTGACTTGTCTACAGAAACTCTGCAGGCCAGAAGGGAGTGGCAGGAGATACTCAAAGTGACACAAAATAAAGGCCTACAACCAAGATTGCTCTATCCAGCACGGCTATCACTTAAAATTGAAGGAGAAATAAAGAGCTTCTCAGAAAAGAATAAGCTTAAGGAATTCATTACCACCAAGCCAGCATTGCAAGAAATGTTAAAAGGACTTTTTAAACAAAAGAAAGGGGTAAACAAGCTAACCCAGAGAGACAATTTAAGAAGATTGACGTCATATCAAGCAGATATAAAGGAAAAACTGATGGTTGCTGGTTGGGAGGGAGTGGGGAAGAGGGAGAGGGGGAAGGTTTTGGACAGTGTATGTGGGACTACAATGTTGCTGCAGGGATATGGGGGCAGTTCTGGGAATGTAATTGATAATGTTGTGAAGAGACTATTATGTTGTGAGAAATAAGTCAGTCAGAGAAGGACAGGTACCATGTGATCTCACTTGTGTGTGGAGTCTGAAGAACTGAGTGAACGATCAAAGTAAACAGACTCGTAGATGTAGAGGAAAAACTGAGGGTTGCTAGTTGGGAGGGGGTGGGGATGGTGGGGAAAGGGGAAGGGATTAGACAGCATAAATAGACAACTACAATATTGCCACAGGGATATGAAACAGAGTTCGGGGAATATAATAATGTTGTAAAAATTTTGTGGCGTGTCAGATAGTCATATGTCTTGTTAGGGAGACCACTTCATGGATGGAGTACAGGCTTGATCACTGCACTGTACAACTGAAGCTGGTGTTGTATAGTATTGTATGCCAACTGCAACTGAATATGTGGGTGGTCACGGGATGTGGAGTATACTGTGGAGGGGAGTCAGGGGAGTTGTGATGGATATGTATAATATGGGGGGGGAGTGGGGTGGCGAACTGGGGGAGGGGGGTTTTCACTTTGGGGGGTAAAGAGTATAACTATTGTATTGTGTTGTACACCGAAAACTAATAAAATAAAAAATAATAATAATAAATAAATAAATAAATAAAAGCCTTATTCAGACATTTTCAAAAAAAAAAAAAATAACATAAAATAAAATAGAACTGCCATATAATCCAGCAATCCCATTTCTGGTATTTATCAAAAAGAAATGAAATCACTATCTTGAAGAGATATTAACACTCCTATGTTCACTGCAGCACTATTTACAATAGTCAAATTTTGGAAACAACTTAAATTTCCATCAACAGATGAATGAATAATGAAAATACGGTATGTACATACAATGGAATATATCCAGCCTTAAAAAAGAAGGAGATTCTGCATTATGTGACAACAGAAATGAGCCTTCAGGACATTATGCTAAGTTAAATAAGCCAATCAAAGAAAGGCAGATACAGCATGATTCAATTTCTATGAGATATCTAAAATAGATATTTAGGAACTATAATTGCTACTTGTAGTCATATTAGAGTTCATTTTTCTCTTTTTCTCATTCGTAAATTGTTAATTTCTATTTCATTTCAATTATAATTCATCCTGATATGTTAATGAGTCTTCTATTTTAATTTCTTTTTGGATAATGTACTTAATGTGTCTAACACTCTGTCAGCATTTATCCAGTCTCAGATCTCAAAATCTCAATTTCAGTGTTTTAGTAATGTAATAGACACCAATTTCCCCCAATGGCAGCTACTTAAAATTACATATGGTCTCAATGAAGAGCTTAATAGCTCTTAGTTTCCTAGAATAATTTTGACTTATCTCTCTATTAATTCATCTGTATATCCATCTTTCCATCCACCCATTCATATTTTAGTAGCTCGAAAATTCAACTGAAGTTCAGTAATTACAACTATGAAATTACTTATTTAAACTCCCTCCAGTTCTTAATTTTTTTCCTCAGAATTTTAGTTTTTTTAATTGTGAATGACTTGGCTTCTATAAAAAATAGAAAGAAATGTTTCCTTTGTTAAGCATAGCAATCAAATAACAAATATATGTGAAAAGTGCATATATTGGGTTTTCAGAAATATCATGATGCATTTTTTTCAGTGAAACACATAGAAAAAATACGTCATGGCTTTTCCGACAACCCAATATAACACTGAACATTGGCTATGTGTAAGGTACTTTTGTAGATATGGGAGATGAGGTACTATGATAGGCATCCCAGGTCTCAAGGAACTTCTAGTGGGAGAAGGCAGATAAACTCATAAACAGGAAAATATCAAACAGGAATAAGTGCTCTGATAAAAATCAGTCAGGGAAAATAACAGCGAGTCTGGCAATTATATTGAGTACACAAGAAAGATTTTTAAAAGAGAGTTCAATTCATTCTGAAGGACAAAAAGGAATACGCAGTGGGAAAATTGGGGGGAAAAGTATTCCAGGGGAAATGAGAAGCTACTGTAAGGGCACTAGGTGCACATTGGGTCTGTTAGGGATACAGAGAGTGAGCCATTTATTTTGGAACCCAGTGAAAAAGATGAAGGTGGGGGCCGGCAGAGTGGTGCATTGGTTACGAGTTGGCTTGGGACACCAGCTCTGAGCAGCAAAGCCCCTGTTCGGCCGTGAGGCTGTGCCCTCTATAACTAAGGTGGTGAACAACAGCTTGACCTGGAGCTAGTCTTCTGCTGGTCGCTGGTGATGACATAGGCTGCAGTGGGGCTGGCCAGCAGCGGGCATGAGCTTTCGTGAGCTGCCGTGAGCAGCCGTCCAATCAATGGCGAGTGACTGCCTCACCCGGGAAGAGCGCAATGATGATACCAACATGGGCCAGTGAAGCAACTTCCTCCACAACTAGACTGAAGAACAAAAGGACAGCAACCTGTCTGTTTCCCTTCCCCGGTTCCCCAATGCTGTTCCCCTCCCCTAATTCCCCAATAAAATCTTTAAAAACAAACACAAGATGAAGGTGGTATGAGATGTGATCAGAGAGGCAAAACAGATTATATGTAGGCCACAGAAAATAGTCTGTATTTTACTAGGAGATTTAGAGCCATTTAAGTAGGGGAGTGATATGATATATAATTTTACCCTGAAGGAAACGGTATTGAATGTGGACCTCAGAGTGTTAGGAGAGAAACTGAAAAGCAATGTTAGAGGCCCAGGCAATTTGGGTGGCAGGTAGGGCTAGAGTGAAAGCACCGATGTTGCATAGAGGAAGAAAGATTCAGGGTTTGTTTTTTTTGTTTGTTTTTTTAAAGGCAAAGCCCATAGAGATGCTGATAAATTAGATCACAGAGGAGAGGGGGAAAAAAAACAAAAAACAAAAAACAAAGGTGAATGCTAGCTAGTATTTTGGCTTGAGGAGCCAGGTGGATAGTGATGGCATTTGTTGAGATAGGAAATACTGGAGGAAATCCAGATTTAGTGAACTAAGTTAAATATTCTTATATCTATTACTGTTTCTGAAGTTCATAGCTTTCCTATTCAAACACAAGCTAACACTTCACTGATACATCATATTTAAATTTTTTATCTTTAAAAAATCATTTAAATATTTCATTAATATAATTTTATGAAAAATTTTATCCTAAAAGAAAATCATTTTAAAGTAATACTATTTTTTTCTATTTACATGATTACTAATAATACTCAGGTAAAATTGGGAAAAATAATAACTTTGTATACTTTTTATGAATAAGACCAGATGATTTTTGAGATATAGCCACAATGTCCACAAACTGCATTCTTCAACACAGGGTAACAATTTATTTTTTTCAAATAGAGTCCCTATGAACAATAAATGTACGCTAAAGAGAAAGTATCCTTACATTAGTGCATTATATGAAATTCTTTATTTAAAAGCAAAACAACTGTGCCCCGTTATAATCAATTTATTTTCAATTGCTTCAACAGATAGTTTGAACTTTTAGAAATCACAGGAACACAGTGGCCAGTACCGTTTGTGGTCAACAGAGCTTGTTTGGTTCTAAATGTATTGCAGATTTACGAGCCATCTGTGAAGAAACAAACGGTCTAAGACTATTTAAAATCAGTGCAGCTATGATCTGAATGTTCACAAATGGGTCTTAAGCAGTTGCTCTCTTCAGCAAAACTGCCTGACATCTTAGCACAAACAGATGGCCTTGTGTAGTAAACAGGCTTTGAGGCAGCTTTGGGTTCAGGTGAAGCAAAGAAGAATAGGAGGGAAAGGAAAAAGAAACCAAATACAAACAAAAAATTGTGACATCAACTTCTGTCATGCAGAGTTTTTGCTGATTTGTTAGGCTTATAAATGTCATTGAAATTATCTTGACACAGTGGCTATTTTCTTCCTTTGGGATTTTCTTAGTAACAATACAAAAGGGTCTGAGATCTTCCCCAACCCAACCCATTACATACGATATACACATAATGTGGTAGTAATGGCTTAAGATACGACCCAGGTCATCATAATAAAAAAAGTTTTCAAAAAATTGTACATGTCACATGTAACAGAACTATATTGGGGACTGATTGCAATCGGATAGAAATTTATAGAGATGTTGAGAAATTATATCCCCACTTAACACCATTAGTACATTTCTGAAAATTAGACATTTGTGTGGAAATGCTATCCTGTAGCCTATTTCTCTACATTCTACATTGGAAAAATTGAAATGCATTCCATGCTAACCTCAAAATCTTATTAATTTCCAAAAATAAAAAACAAAACAAAACATGGCAAACACGAATGCAATAAAACATATTTACAAGTACTTTTCACGTTAATATGTAAAATACTTAAAACATTGTTGCTTAAACATTAAGTAATGAAGCTGTTTGCAAATAGTTGTTTCAATTGCAATAATATGGCTCCTGGTAGTGACAGCAACATCTCAGATAAACATCCCCATTGTTGAATTCAACATGTTTTAAAAATGTCTGTATATGATTTTCTTTCAAGATCTTTAATGAGATATATTTACATACCATAAAAATTAACCATTAAGCCATTAAACTCTACAATGTGACGGATGGTTCAGAGGGTGTGGAACTATCACCACACAATCTGTTTACAACATTTGCATCACACCAAAAAGAAATGCTATAACCATTAGAGTTACTCTCCATCCCCCAAACTCTACCACCTCTCCAACCCTAAGCAACTGATAATGTATCTTCCATCTATATAGATTTATATATTCTTGACATTTATTGTAAGTGGAATCATATAACATGTAGTCTTTTGGGAAGAGTTTAATTGTTCCACAAAAGTAAATTGCAGCTGTATGATTTCTCTAAAGAAAAGCTTGCCTTTTATACAGTTTTCCTCCACCTTTACCAATTCCACTATAAGTTCTATTTCTCTGGTAATTTTAATTAGAACAAAATATCCAAAGCAATTCCATACCTGGCCATAAACAGTGAAAAACAAAATGGACTTGTGTCTGATGTTGCTTGCTTTGACATTTGTTAATTTATTTAATGATTGGACTGCAGTAACTCTTTGAAGTCTATTCCTCTCTAAGTGTAAAGTTACATGATGTCCCTGCTTAGATTCTTCCCCCTTTATTTTTTAGGTTCACTACCTAGCCAATTTCAGCTCCTGGTCCAGTATAGCCCATTTATTGGTCAAAGATTGTGCTTTATCCCCCTCAGCCAGTTAAGGTTTTCCCCTTTTACTGTTAGATGTTGGGCTGGGTGGTTGGGTGGGGCTTTGAAGTTTGCCATCATAGTTTAGAGATTATGTTATTGTACCATGTTACTCCAGGGATGAGTAGCTTGGAAGTACCCTGTCCAATGTTTTTCAGAGGACGCACTCTTGGGCATTCACATAGCCTTCTAGACCGCCTGAGATGTATGTGATTTTATTCTTTAACCTGGCTTCTTAAGAGATGACCATGAGTCAAAGTAGCTTTTCTGCCAGTGTTTGGTCAGGGGTTTACCTTAAGCCCCCTGTGTTAGTGAAGCTTTTACCTTATGTTAATAAACGTTGTGTGGACTGAGAAATGCTTGATTTATTTTTTTATATTTCTGTACAAACTTTTTAAAAGTTTATTGGGGCGACATTAGTTACTAAAATTATACAGGTTTCAAGTGTACAATTATATAATACATCTATTAATTGCATTGTATGTTCACCACCCAGAGGCAATTCTCCTTACTTCACCATGTATTTGACCCCTTTTGCCCCTCTCTGTCCCTCTTTCCCCCTTAACTTATGGTATCCACTAAACTTGTCTGTGTCTATGAAGTTCTTTTTTCTTTGTTTCCCTTGTTCCTTTGTTGCTTTCAGTTTTATATCCCACATATGAGTGAAGTCAAAAGGTTCTTAATTTTTTGTGTCTGGCCTATTTTGCTTAGTATGATAATCTCAAGATCCATCATGTTGTTGCAAATGGCAGTACTTTTTCTTAACGTCAAGTAATATTCCATTGTGTATATGTACCACATCTACTTTATCCAATCATCTATTGGAGGACACTTTTGTTGTTTCCATATCTTGACAGAAAAACAGACATATACACCAATGACATAGAATTGAGAGCACAGAAATAAACCCACATGCATATGGGCAGATAATTTTCAACAAAGGGGTCGAAAACATACAATGGAGAAAAGAAAGCCACTTCAATAAATGGTGCTGGGAGAATTGGAAAGCCATCTGCAAAAGAATGAAACTAGACTGCTATCTGTCACCATACACCAAAATTAACTCAAAATGAATCAAAGATCTAAACACAAGACCTGAAACAATAAATTGCATAGAAGAAAGCATAGGTACTATATTGGGTTCAGAGAGAGTTTTATGAATTTGACCTCAAAGGCAAGCGAAGTAAAAGTAAAAATAAATAAATGGGACTATATAAAATTGAAAATTTTCTGTACAGCAAAAGAAGCTGTCAACAAAACAAAGAGGCAACCAACCTAATAGGAGAAAATACTTGCAAAGAATGCCTCCAATAAAATACAAACAACCCAACTAAAAAATGCACAAAGGACCTGAACAGACACTTCTACTCAGAAGACATACAAGCAGCCAACAGATATATGAAAAAATACTCAACTTTACTAGCTATTAGGGAAACGCAAATGAAAACCACAGTGAGATATCACCTCATACCTGTTAGAACGGCCATTATCAACAAGACAAGGAATAACAAGTTTTGGCGAGGTTGTGGAGAAATACTAGGTTGCCAGAAAAGTCATGACGCATTTTTGCAATGAAAAACATATAAAAAATACATCATGACTTTTCCAAAAACCCAGTATATAGATGATGTATTACAGAATTTTACACTTGAAACCTATGTAATTTTACTAACCATTGTCATCCCAATAAGTTTAGTTTGTTTAAAAAAGGACCCCTTATACATACACTGCTGATGGGAATGTAAAATGGTACAGCCACTAGGGAAAACAGTATGGAGGTTCCTCAAAAATTAAGAATATACTACTACACAACCCAGCAATCTCTCTTCTGGGTATCTCCCAAAAAAATTTGAAAACATTTATCCATAACGATATATGTACTCCTAGGTTCATTGCAGCATTATTCACCATGGCTGAAAAATCTTTAAATCTGTCTCATGTCTTGCGTGACCTGTTCCTGAGTGGGTGAAACCAGCAAATGTGCATAAGTGTCATGATGTTCAAGGTTGACTGTGACCTCTAGAAGGTTCTTTGCCGCCGCTTCCCCTGCTTGGTATATATGTTAAACTTCTGGTTGTTCTGTCATTTCACTTATTGCTACCAGTATTACAAAACTATGAGCACCCTCTTAATTGCTCTGCATGAAAATCTCCAGTTTTCAACAATGCTTTTAGGCATGGAATTTTCCATTTTTTTCAGATAAGCTCAATAGCTCCAGTCAGAGCTTAAGAACTCTTCATCCTATGGTCTGCCTCTACTCCTGGGCAGGACTTCCGTTCCTCTGCACAGCAGCTGGTTGGGGACAGTGGCCTGCTTCTCCTGTTCTATGAGCAGGTGCTGGGAGAGGGGAGTGGTAACCTCCCGTCTTTTTTACTTGCCCCTCCCAGTGAAGAAACTCTGCCATTAGAGCGAGCTGGAGTGAGGGTAATGCAGCCCAGTATTCCAACACCACCATGCCTGAGGGAGAGCTTCCACCCTTGGAGTAGAGGCTGGGAGTGGGTAGAATCCTCAGTCTTCTGTCTCTGCCAGACTAGAATAGAGCTTCTGCATCATAGGTCTGGGTAAATGGAAAATACCAGAAGCCTTCCTCTCTAGCATAAAAGTGTAGCCTGATATTGAGGATGGAAGAGAGAACCCTGTCATTTTATCCCCATATGTCCAGAGTACAGTGTCCTGGGATACAGCTTCAGTTTGTTTAATTTAGAACAGGGATGAGATGTACAAAGGAGCAGTTTATGCCACAAATACCACAGACTTTCACTCTTACTGAAATCTAATAGATTTCCGTGAATAAGTGTTTCTCCATTTGCTATGTCCTTAGAATAACTTTCCAGGAATTTTAAATAATTGATTTGTATGGTTTTCACCAGTGAAATGACGGTTTTGCTGGGGAGAGGGTCTGTCAAGCTCCCCACTCCACTATCTGGAAGTCCCTGTTTACATCTGATTTTGACTTTATTGAATTTGCAATATGACTCTAGGCTTTTGCTACCAATCATTTTCTTGAAATGTATTGACTTTGGGATTATGAATGTATTTTTTCTTATATGAATATGGTTGAATAGGTTATATTTCTAGATAAGTATGGACACTGAGGTCTGATATTTGGGTTACTTTGGTATATAAGGCTCTTCCCTTTTATCCAAACTTAGCATCCTTTTCTCACCAGGCTCACAGACTTCATTTTGATTATTGTGAAGTTTGTTCCCAATTTACAGCTTGTTTTGCTGCCTTTGCTTGGCATACTCTTTCCTACAATCTTTACATAGATCATTCCTTTTCATCATAGAAGACTGTCTCTTCTAAAGTAGGCTCCCTTATATGAAGAAGGTTGTGTTACCTAAAGTAGACTATCACCCTTTCCTACACTGTCTATCACATTTCTATGTTTTATTCATAGCACTTACCACCATTTCAAATCACTGTATTTATTCACTTGTTTGTTGTCTACATTCCTGCTTTGGAATGTAAACCCTGTGAAATCAAAAAGTTTGATTATGTAATCAGAGCACCTACATCAACTTCTTTTCCATAGAAACCCTTTATCTTTAAAAAATGAGATCCTCAAAGAGGATTTTTTTTGGGGGGGAGATTGTATCTATTGACTTTTACTGTATTATAAATTAAAACAATTTTTTAGAGATATTTCACTTAAGAATAAAATAATATATTCATTACATGTTAAAATCAGTATTGTCATTATAACATACTATGTAGCTTCTGAAAAACTCCACTTTATACCTATGAGAGAGTGAAAGTGTAAAAGATTAAAAGATATCATCAAATGTTATTATTATGAAAATAATTAAACTTTGCAAACTTCCTGAAAGAAATGCTGACTGACAGTGTCCCATATAATAGTAGTAAATGAAAGACAATGTATTTACAATAAAAAAATTGCAGACTATTACAGGATAGTTGGCATTAAAGATGATTTTTTAGTATAACCCAAACAATTAATTTTATTGTTTATTTATATAATAATAATCTCAGCTAATCCTTATCCCAGCTTCTGCATGCAAACCTTCAGTGAAAAATGTCAGTAATTTCTGAAGTAGCCCATTTTAATTTTGAGCCTCTCTAATTTTGAGAGTTTTTATATTAAAGAATAGTCTCCCCTAAGTATCATAATTATATTTCCCTAAATGAGCTTCAGTTGATTAAGATGTTTTTAAGGGGTGAATCATAATCTGATTAACAACTACTAAGAGGCCAGGCATTAGAGTAAAACAATAGGATTTTATTTCATTCTAGATGCAATAATTCATAAAACTCATGATCTACCAGCTATTGAACAGGTACAAAATGGACTTGTCATTCATAATAAGCTTGAGGTCACTGAAAGACTAAGTCTATTTCACATGAATTTGCTGTTTAAGTCATGTACCTTTAGTCTGTGTTTAAATTGTATTATTTTGGTTTTTGTTTTTCTTTTTTAAGTGACAGTCACTTACACTTATAAATGTTATCTTCTTGGATTGAACTCAGTGTATCAGTCTCAATATTTATACTATTCTTTCACTGAATATTAGCTAACATCCCTGCCTCATAAAATACATACTCATTTTCTTTGTACTTTATTCTAGGTTTTTTCTAGAAATACTGAAATAAAGAAGGTGACACCAAGAAGTTCCATTAGAAACCTAACTCCAGGTTAGCTCTGATTCATTTATAATTGTTAAGTGCTAGGGGAAAACAAAAACAAACAAACAAACAAACAAAAACTATACCTATTTCTAAATATTTTCCCTTGTATCCAAAAAGTCATGAGGATATCTTCAATTCAAAGATATTTCTGAAAGAAAGATAGACCATAGAGACATTACCTATCTAAATTATTTTAATGCCACTAATAATGAAAATTAGATTTATCTGGCATAATCTGTATTTTGTAATCCCATATGGGCTTCCATTGTGTACCACTTCTCTTTGTAAATTCTCAAAAAATATCATGCAATAAATATATTTCTCAGCAAACCACAGAGCAAATTTTCATAGATGAATTTAAAGACTGGGTGTATGAGCTCTAACAGCAACAATTTTAAAAAAACAACCAGCAGCAGCTGCATTTATTGTACAGTTGCTATGTGCTAGACATTCTACATGTGACTGAGTATATGACATGTGCTAAGCCTTATGCCAAGTGCTATCCATGCATTTTCTCATTTAAATTTTAAATCACACTTGTGAAAAGCCCTTTCAGTAAATCCTTTTATGAAACCATTTTGACTAAAGAAAATGTAATCACTATGGTTAGTATAATTAACACTAGCTGTCACTACAGACCAAATTAAAAATTGTAACAGTTAACATAACACAGGTTGATTAATTGCTTACATAAATCTAAAGTACATCGGGTATCCCTGTTCCACAATGTAGCTAGACCATGTGAAATATAAACTCTCCAAACACTCGGAAGCAAAAAAGCAACAGAATGGTATACTTAAATACCTTAGCACAAAAGTGACACACTAACGTCAAGTCACAATCTATTGACCAGAACAAAATAATGTGGCCCCAACCAAACTTTGAGGGAAGCTGGGAAACACGTGGATATTTTGTAAGTACAAAGAAAAAAATAATAATTCACACAACTCACCCAAAATCATTTAATCCTTTTCTCCTGAGCATAGAACACACTCCTAAAGGGAATATATGAAAGCTCAATTAAGTCTAGATGTGTGTTATTAGTCTCATAATCACATCTGGATATTGTTTTAGTCTAAAGCCTACTGAATTTAAAAAAACTCAACTGCCTCCTGCCCCAGCCACCCATATACATATTGAATATACAAAGTTGGAATAGGAAAAGACCAACTACCAATGGGAAGAACAAGAGGCACACAGTAGTCATTGGTTTACTCTGGGAAGGTGCTATCCTACCTTCCTGTATGGGTGGTTACTGGATTAATCCTTGATTTTGCTTTTTGTGAGAAGCTCTTATGTCTTTGGGAGATTCTTCCTTTTTCATTATCCTCATTGGCCATATCTCAGGTCAGGGAACTGCCTACCTTCAGAGGCTACAAAAACTTTTTCAGTGTACTCCTACTTGCTAAGTCTTGAACGGTCAAAAGTATCTCAGACTATGATTATCTGGTAAAACCTTTCCATTAAAACTTCAGATGTTTATATATTTTCTTCTGTCAGTTTGATATGCCAATACTCACATTCAAAATTCTTTTGAAATTGAAGAAGACACAAAGAAATGATAAGGTATTCCATGCTCATAAATTAGAAGAATTAATACTGTTAAAATATCCATATTACCTAAAGCAATATACAGATTTAATGCAAACCCTATCAAAACCCCAATAGCTTTTTTCACAGAAATAGAACAAAAAGTCCTAAATTTGTATGGAACTACAAAAGACCCTGAAAAGCCAAAGCATTTCTGGGAAAAAAGAACAAAGCCAGAAGTATCAAACTCCCGGATTTCAAACTATACTATAAATCTATAATAACCCAAACAGTATTGTACTGGAAGAAAAACAAACACAAGTATCATGGAACATAATTGAGAGCTCATAAATAAAACCACACATATATGGAAAACTAATTTACTACAAAGAAACCAAGAATATAGAATGGATAAAGGAAAGTATCTTCAATAAATGGTGATGGGAAAATTTGGCCGACACATGCAAAAAAATGAAACTAGACCACTTTCTTATACCATATAAAAAATTAACTCAAAATGGATTAAAGATTTGAACATAAGATCTGAAACCATAAAATACATAGAAGAAAATATAGGTGGTAAGCTCCTTGACACTGGTCTTAGCAATATTTTTGTGGGGCTGACTCCAAAGGCAAAAGAAACAAAAGTAAAAATAAACAAATGGGACTACATTGAATTAAAAAGTTCCTACACAGCAAAGAGAACCATCAACAAAATGAAAAGTCAAACTACAGATTTGGAAAAAATACTTGCAAATTATACATCCAACAAGGGGTTAATACCCAAAATATATAAAGAACTCAGACACCTCAACCAAACACCAAACAACCCAATAACAAAATAGGCAGAGGATCTGAACATTTTTCCAATTAAAACTTATGGATGGCCAACATGGAAAGATGTCTAATATCACTAATTATTAGGGAAATACAAATCAAAAGCACAATGAGATATTACAGACACCTGTTAGAATGGCTATCATAAAAGAAAGAAAGAAAGAAAGAAAGAAAGAAAGAAAGAAAGAAAGAAAGAAAGAAAGAAAGAAAGAAAGAAAGGAAGAATAACAAGTGTTAGAGAAGATGTGAAGAAATTGAGTCCTCACACACTGCCGGTGGGATTGTAAATTAGTACAGCCACAATGGAAAATAGTATAGAGATTCCAAAAATAGTTAGGAATAGAGCTACCATATAATCCAGCTATTCAAATTCTGAGTATTTATTTGAAGAATACAAAAACTAATTTGAAAAGATATGTATACACCTATATTCATTGCCTATTCACAATAGCCAAGATATGGAAACAATCAAAGTGTCTATAGATGAATGAATGGATAAATAAGATGTGAAACACACACACACACACACACACACACACACACACACACACACACACACTATTCAGCCATAAAAACAAACAAACAAACAAAAAAAAGGTGAAATCCTGTCATTTGTGACAATACAGATGGAGGTTGAGGGTATTATTCTAAGTGAAATAAGTCAGATGGAAAAAGACAAATATCAGATTATTTCATTCATATGCCGAACATAAAAAACAAAAACAAAATTAAAAAAAAAAAAAACTCATGGAGGCAGACAAGTTGGGTAGTGGTTACCAAAGGGGAAGAAGCGTAGAGGGAAGGCAAAATGGGAAAAGGGGTCAATTGTATGGTGATGGGTGGAAACCAAACTTTTGGTGGTGAGCACAATGTGGTATATACAAATGCCAAATTATAACGATGAATCCCTGAAACATATGTTGTGAACTGATGTTACCGCAATTAAAAAAATAAATTCTTCTTGGAGTCAAATTTAGTGCTTGGAGCTGCTTTTTTTTTGTTTTGTTTTTTCCTTACTTTTATCCAGTATCACTCACTTTAATAGTTTAATGGAAGTTACTATGAAGCTATATGGAACAATAAGTGGGAAGCCCCACACTTAATCTAAACTAGGTCCTGAGTCATCATTTTCAACTAAGAGGTTTGGGTCTTTGTCTCAGAGCCTTAAAGAATTTGATGTTTTATTATTTGGGATTGTAGAAGCAGGCAGTTCCCCAAAGATATAAGGTCCTAAATATCTGAACTCTCCATTCTCTTTTATCTTGCCTTGAAAGTCAGTTACTTTGCAGAGCTCTTCTTTTTTCTACAGGGTAACCTGTCAAACACAGCTTAGTAAAACCAATAGAATCAATATTCTGTTTTCAACTTGCTACTACAAAACTTGGATTGTCATTTTTCCAGTCTCTGACATAATTTTCTCATCTGATCACTAAGATGAGGCCCTATTTTTGTTATGGTACCAATTTCTGTATTTATCAACATACTTGATCCTAACTTCTCTCGTACTATATAAACCCTGAAATTTCAGTAGCTTAGCACAGTAAAGATTCATCTATTTCTCATCTAAGAACCAATCTGTGTCAATAGGACCTTGCAGATATTCTAATGGAACACATGACCTCAAGATCTATATAGCATGGGACAGATATAGCATGAAAGCTGAACAGATGTTCCACTTTTGCTCACAGTCAAGTGGACAAAAAATAATTATATAATTCCTACACAACTGCATGGGGAGCTGGGCAGTGCAAAACATGGCACTGTTAAAATCAGAAAATACATCCAAATGAATCTGACTCAAACTACTCTGACATAAGAAAAGATGAAATAATGCCGTTTGCAACAACATGGGTGGCTCTTGAGATTATCATTCTAAGAGGACTAAGTCACACAGAAAAAGTTGAAAACCATATGATTTCACTGATATGTGAGATATAAAACTGAAAGCAACAAAGGAACAAGACAAACAAATAAACACAAACTCATAAACACAGACAATAGTTTAGTGGCTGCCAGAAGGTAAGTGGGGAGAAGGGTGGTAGATGAGGGTCAAATATATGGTGATGGAAGGAGAACTGATTCTGGGTGGTGAGCACACAATGTGATATATAGATGATGTATTACAGAATTACACTACATAATTTGTGTACAAATGTTGAAACCTATGTAATTTTACTATTGTCACTCAAATAAATTTTAACTAAAAATAATTCAGCACAGATTCCAACCCCCAAAAAAGTCTATTTTCTTTCCATCAGGTTATACTTACTTTTCTTTGAATTTAACCTTCTCCCTCTCTATTCTTGGTAATAGGGCATTAAAAATAATTTAAACTAAGCTGAGCTACTATACTGACATAAAAATATGTTTTTGTTTGCTTTCGATTTTAAATCTGATAACAAAAATTCCTAGTTTTATATACATCAGTATGCTCTAATTGTTCATCTGAAGTAATTTAGTTGATACTATTTTATATCATGGACTAAAATTCAGATATTTCAGTGAAAATATTAGGAGAAAAGAAAAAAAGAAAAACACTGTTAAAATTGCCTATTGCACAAGTGGATTGAAATCAACAAGATATGATATACTGCATGAATTTGAAAGAAAAATGTTGAAGGCAGAATTTGTAATGTGTTTCAATGGAAACCATTAAAATCTCCTTTAGAGTTCATTTCAGACTCATGTGGATTTGAGTGAGACAAAGCATGTCATGGAGGCAAAAATAACTGAAGACTGTATAAATCTGATCACAGGCACTTTGATATAATGACCCTCCAATAATGAACCCTTTGACCTTGTATTCTGAATAGGAAATAGCAATTTTGCTCTTAGAAGTGTCTTTTATATGACAGCTGGCACGTTTTGTAAAGGATGTGAATTTGCTTCTTCATAACTATATCTGAAACATAAATGCTGTTCTCAAGTAACTGCAGAGGGTGGGTCCATGTTCCAGCTACACGTATTATAAAGGGTATAAACATTGACATAGCATGCACTTCTAGGTTACAACATCTGTTTAGTATGCCATATTCTTTCAGTATAAATCAAGAAACTCCTATGTTTAATTTCTAACACTGAAAAAAAATCTCTTAAAATATAAGAATAGGCATTCATGAAGCATCACGTTTCTCTAAAATATCTAACCTGCAGTGATATACCATTTTCATAAGGAAAAAATAAAATATTTGGTTAGGCAACAGAAAATAAAAACTAGAAGGGATAACAGGTTTAACTTAAAGAAGATGAAAGAATCATTTATTACCAGCTAATAATGAGTGAAACAGGAATTTGGATGATATTATAACAAAAGCAATCAGCAGTTAAGCTGCCATGTATAATTTGATTAATTGACTTATTTGATAACATAAATGAGACAATATAATGCCTATCCTCATTCACAAGTTACAAGTAGGGCTTTTTAACTTCCTAATCTTACAGAAGTTTTACTGAAACATATAATGACACCCTTACCACTAATATACTAACTGTATGAAGGTAGGGTTTTATGTGCCTTATTTACTGTTGGATTTTGAATGCATAGAGCTGATAAAAATATATATGTAGTAATAACCTTAAATGTAGTAAAAAAAAAATCTCAGTATAATAAATTACTCCTTAAACTTGAAAACCAGCCTGAAAGGTGGGGGGAAGGAGTTAAAGTATCAGGACAGTGATCCAACCATTCTGTTTATAAGGTGGATTCCCGAGGGAAAAGGAAAAAAGGCAAGTGATCTAATCTAATTTGCACTCAACTGGAACTCCAGAAAAAATGGACAAATGTTATTTTCTAGCAGGAAGAGACCTTATCTACTGAATGCCCTGAGCAGGACGGTGCATGGCTCAAGGATTGTTTATATTAAATAAACCCAGAATCTATGCGATTATACTCTCTGGAGAATACCATGTAAACTACACAACTCTCTGAAATATAAAACAGAAATGTTTCATACTGTCAACAATTGTCTCTGTGTAAGGTAAACCCAGAAACCTCATTAGATGTTTCATCAATTTTACAGGGCCATGCATATTCTTCAAAGGAAAAAAAGAACCTGAAGAGGCACCTTTAACATCCCAGATCTCTCCCTGCTTCATTTGAGCCTCTTGATTATTTGTGTTCTTGAAATTGTTACAAAGTTTGACATCAGGAGACAATCTCTGATTTGCACAAGTCTAATTTGACAAATCATTCATATTAAATGGGCCTGTGGATGACGAAAAATGAGAGTGGCACAGAACTTGTGTAATTACACATCATTCAAATTAGGACACATTCAATACAGAGGTATTGTTATTAATAATTACAGCTAGATAATAAGCATTAATTGAGACTTTTGAGGGCAAACCTGAGACATGGTTGTGGTACAAATAGTCAAGGTTCCTTCACTCATTGATGTACTTGTTTATCTGATAAATATTTTAAAAGTTTTGCCAACTTGAAATGTCCTTATGAGAAAGTGAATGGGGAAATATGGTCCCATGTATTTATAAGTTGCCAATACTCAGTAATATATGAATTTGAATTATTCTGGCTGACCTTATATTAACACTATAAGTGTAATAAAAACCATACAAGGATATAAGTATATGTTCTTTCTAATTAAACACTTAAAATCATATATTACTGTTGTAGATAACTTTCTTATCCACATATTCATATTTTCCCATATAAATATTAGTATTTAAGAATGATATTTTAGGGCCAGCTGAGTGGTGCGATGGTTGAGAGCTGGCTTGGGAAGCCAGCGGCCCCGGTTCGGGTCCCGCATGTGAGGGCCAGTGACACTGACCTCAAAAAAAAAAAAATGATATTTTAAGTTGCAATTATAGTAACAGATGGTAAGAGTAGCACTCAGACTAATTTACATTCTTTTAGAATCACTGAACACTTTATATGTCCAAGGAAATATTATACAATGCCTAATGCTTAGGAATTGCTTAAAGTATAAAGATACAGAAACACACAAAAATGTAAATGATGCTGTCAGAACCATTACCTACTGGGATAGACTTACTCATATTCTGGAGATTTTAGAGACAGAAAAAAAACCTACTCATGAGCTAAATTATATGATTCCTGTTTTTATCAACTAATTTAAGGAACATGGAAGGGGCTTCACTCTACCCAAGAGCCTCTTGAAATTACAAATAAAATTAACGTGTGTTTAAATATGCATCTTTGGGAACAGAGAGAAGTTAATTTTTTAAATAATATTCTTAAATTTCATCAGATTAGTATTTCTGACCAGAGATGAACTAAGATTAAGAATCAGTGCTCAAAATGAATAGTGTTTAGAGAATAAGTCCACTTAGTGATGACACATATTGTGAGGAAATAATTGCTCACATTCATGCTCTGATTAATGAAGGAATTTCTTTCCATGTCCCAAATTCAATAAACACTGGTTCGTTCTCCTAGTTGAAAGCTGTTCAGTTAGTATTCAATACAGTGGAATGGTCAATTATTTTTAATTAAATTATTTTTATCAAATTAGTATATGTGTATGTTTTTTCAAATTCAAGCATCATAAAGCATAAATTAAAACAATTCTCACTAAAATGAGTATAAAAATGAGATATACATACTAAATCTTGATCAGAAATGGTGTATAGTTATTTTAAGTATAAAACTTGATAACAGATTTTTGGGATGTATACCCAGAAGAGGGACTGCTGGGTCATATAGTAATTCCATGCTTAATTTTTGGAGGAATCTCCACACTGCCTTCCATAGTTGCTGCACCAATCTGCATCCCCACCAACAGTGTATGAGGGCTCCTTATTCTCCACAGCCTCTCCAACACTTATTATTTCTCTTCCTGATGATAGCCATTCTAATTGGTGTGAGCTGATATCACATTGTGGTTTTTATTTGCATTTCTCTGATGATTAGTGATGTTAAGCATCTTTTCATGTTATTGGCCATCTGTTTGGCCTCTTTGAAGAAATGTCTTTTCAGATCCTCTGCCTATTGTTTGATTTTTTTGGTTATTGAGTTGTATGAGTTCCTTATATATTTTAGATATTAACCCATTATCGGAGGGAAATAAGTCACACAAAAAAGCCAAGAACCATATGATTTCTCTGATATGTAAGATATAAAACTGAAAGCAACAAAGTAACAAGACAAACAAATAGAGAAACAAAAACTCATAGACACAGAAAATAGTTCAGTGGTAACCAGAGGGTAAGCGGGGAGGGGTGGTAGAAGAGGGTAAAGGGGGTAAATATATGGTGGTGGACAGAGAACTGACTCTGAGTGGTAAACATGATGTATTACATCATGTTTTAGATGATGTATTACAAAATTGTACACTTGAAACCTATGTAATTTTACTAACCATTGTCACCCCAATAAATTTTAATTGGAAAAAAGAAAAATCAAAGGACAGATAGAGAGCTTTCCAGACATGAAAAACCAACAAACAAAAAAAACCCAAAACAAAACAAAAGGAATTCATCACCACTAAACTGGTATTACAAGAAATGTTAAAGGGACTTTTTTAAGAAGAAGGAGGGAGGGAAAACATAAATATGAATAATAAAATGACAACAGCTACATACCTATCAGTAATCACTTCAAATGTAAATGAATTAAAATGACACAAGGCATTTGAACAGGTAAGAAAACAAGACCCATACATATGCTGCCTACAAGAGACCCGTTTCAGATCAAAAGACACACATAAAATGAAAGTAAAGGGATGGAAAAATATATTTCATGCAAATGGAAACAAACATACAAAAGGCTGGGGTAGCAATATGTATATCAGATAAAATAGACTTTAAAACAAAGGCTATAACAAGAGACAAAGAAGTACTCTATATAATGATAAAGGGATCAATCCAACAAGAAGATGTAACTCTTGTAAACATATGCACCCAATATAGAAGCACCTAAATACATAAAGAAAATATCAACAGACATAGAGGGAGAGATCAACACTAATACAATAATTGTAGGGGTGTTTAACTCCCCATTGATATCAATGATTGATCATTCAGACAGAAAATCAACAAGGAAACAATGGCCTTAAGTGACAAATAAGACATACGGATTTAATTGATAATTTTAGAGTGCTTCATCTCAAACCAGCAGAATGTACATTCTTTTCAAGCGCATGTAGAATATTTTTCAGGGTAGACCACATGTTAGGCTACAAAACAAGTCTCAATAAATTTAAGAAGACTGGCATCATATCAATCTCTGACCACGGTATATAACTGAAATTCAATTACAAAAAGAAAACTGAAAAAATATACAAACATATGAAGCTAAATAACATGGTACTAAACAATGAATGAATTAACAAGATGAAGGAATAAATAAAAAGATATCTGGAGACAAATGAAAATGAAAACACAACCACCCAAATATCTGCGGGACACAACAAAAACAGTTCTAAGAGGGAAATTCACAGCGATGCATGCTTACCTCAAGAAACAAGAAAAATCTCAAACAATCAAACCTTACACCTAAAGGAACTAGAAAAAAAGAACAACATAGCCCAAGTGAATAGAAGAAAGGGAATAATAAATATCAGAGCTGAAATAAATGTAATACAGTCTCAAAAAAATACAAAAGTTCAATGAAACCAAGAGCAATTTCCTTGAAAAGATAAACAAAATTGATAAACCATGAACCATACTAATCCAAGAATAAAAGGGAGAATACACTTTTGATAAGGGGCTAAAAACTTCAAATATATAAATTTTATTGGTCTATGTGTCTGTTTTTCTGCCAAGACATGGAAACAACAAAAATATCCTTCAATAGATAACTGGACAAAGTGTATATATATATATATATATATATATATATATATATATATATATATGCCATAAGTAAAGATGAAATACTTCCATTTGCAACAATATGATGGATCTTGAGATTATGCTAAGTGAAACAAGTTAGACAAAAAATGTTGAGAATCATATTATTTCACTCACATGAAAGATATAAAACTGAAAGCAACAAACAACACAAACAAAGAAGCAAAAATTCATAGACACTGACAAGAGTTTAGTGTTTACCAGAGGGTAAGGGGGGAGAGGGGGTGGAAGAAGAGTGTAAAGGGGGTCAAATATGTGGTGACAGAAAAATAATTGACTTTGGGTGGTGAACACACAATGCAATATAGATGATGTATTATAGAATTGTGCACTTGAAACCTATATAATTTCACTAACCAATGTCACCCCAGTAAATTTAATAAAAATTAAAATAAATAAATCAAAGAGGTAGGACCCAAATAAAATCAGAAATGAAAGAGAAGTGACAACTGACACTACAGAAATAAAAAGGATTATAAGAAAATACTACAATTACATGCCAACAAATTGGACAATTTGGAAGAAATGGCTAAATTCCTAGAAATATACAATCTTCCAAGATTGGATTAAGAAGAAACTGAAAATGTGAACAGTCTGATGACTATTAACAAAATTGAATCAATAATCAAAAAATTCTCAACTAAAAAAATCCTGGACCAGATGGCTTCACAGGTGAATTTTACCAAACATTCAAAGAAGAATTAACACCTATTCTTCTCAAACTGTCCCAAAAAATCCAAAAGGAGGGGAAGCTCCTAAATTCATTTTATGAGGCCACCATTAACCCGAATCCAAAACCAGACAAAGACATTACAAAAAAAAATGAAGCTATAAACCGATATCCCTGATTAACGTAGTTGCAAAATTCCTTAGCAAAATACTTAAAAACTGAATTCAGAAATACATTGAAAAGATCATACGCTATGATCAAGTGAGATTTATATCTGGGATGAAAGTTTGACTGAATATCCACAAATCAACTCACATGATATACCACATAAACAAAAAAGAAGGATTAAAAACACATGATCATATCAGTAAATACAGAAAAAGCATTTGACAAAATCCAGCATCCATTTATGATTAAACCTCTCAACAAAATAGTAATAGAGGGACTATAACTCAACATAATAAAGCCTATATATGACAAACCCACAGTTAATATCATACTCAATGATGAAAAACTGAAAGTACCTTGCTTAGGATCAGGAAGAACATAAAGAAGTCCACTTTCACCACTTTTATTCAACATAGCAGTGGAAGTCCTTGCCAGAACAAACAGACAGGAAAAAGGAAAAAAAAAAAGTATCCAAATGGGTAATGGAAGTAAAACTGCCATTACTTGCAGATGACTTGATATCATATATACAGAACTCCAAAGGTTCCACCAAAAACTATTAGAACTAAGTAATACAATCAGGAAAGTGGCAGGATACAAAATTATTAATCAGAAACCACTTACATTTTCATACACCAATAACAATCAGAGAGAGAAATTAAGAAGACAATCCCATTTACAATCGCATCAAAGAAAAAAAAATCCTAGGAATAAATTTAATCAGGTAGGTAAAAGATTTGAACTCAGAAAATTATAAGACATTGAAGAAAAAAACTGAAGAAGAAACAAATAAATGGAAGCTTATACTGTGCTCATGGTTAGGAATAATTAACATCATTAAAATATCTGTACTACCCAAGGAAATCTATAGATTCAAAACAATCTTTACCAAAATACCAATGGCATTTTCACAGAACTAGAATAAATAATCCTAAAATTTATATGAAACCATAAAAGATCCCAATAACCAAAGCAATCTTGAGAAAGCAGAACAAAGTTGGAGGTATCATGCTACCAGATATCAAACTACACCACAAGGCTATAGTAATCAAAATAGCATGGTACTGGCATAAAAAACAGACACTTAGATAAAGGGAACAGAATTGAGAGCCCTAAAATAATCCCTGTCTAGGGGCCAGCTGAGTGGCTCAGTTGGTTAAGAGCTCGCTCAAGAGTGCGAGCTGAGCTCTGAGCAACGGCAGTTCGATGCCAGCCCGAGCTGAGTGTGGCAGGATGGCTTAGCTAAAAAAAAAAAAAAAAAAAAAACTCTGTCTATATGGTCAATTAATCTAAGGAGCCAAGAATATACAATGGGGACAATATGTAAGGACAGTCTGTTCAATAAATGGTGTTGGAGGCCGGCTGAGTGGCTCAGTTGCTTAAGAGCATGAGCTCTGAGCAACAAGGTCACCGATTCTAGTCCCACATGGGCTAGTGAGCTGTGACTGAGGTGAGCTGCCGCTGAGCTGCCGCTGAGCTGCCAAATGGTGGCAGGATGGCTCAGCTGGTGAGAGCATGTGCTCCTAACAAGGTGGCCATATCAACTTCCACAAGGGATGGTGGGATACCCCCACCCTCAAGTAAGATAGAACATGGTACCTTGAGCTGAGCTGCCCTGAGCTGCCGAAGGGTGGCCAGATGGTGACTGGACTTGCAGCTGAGTTAGATGCACCCTCCACAGCTAAGACTGAAGGACAACTTGGCTGTTCCCCTTACCCAGTTCCTACACTGTTCCCTTCCCCTGATTCCCTAATAAAGTCTTTAAAAATAAATTAAATAAATAAATAAATAAATAAATAAATAAATAAATAAATGGTGTTGGGAAAACTGGACAGATACATGCAAAAAAAAAAAAAAAAAGAAGAGAAAAATTACACTACCTTCTTATACTACCATATATAAGAATAAACTCAAGTGGATTAAAAACTTAAATATAAGACCTGATACCATAAAACTCCCAGAAGAAAACAAAGGCAGTAAATGCTCTGACACTATTTCTAGTAATTTATTTATTTATTTATTTATTTATTTAAGGGCAGTGTCACTGGCCCTCATATGTGGGATCCGAACTAGGGCTGCTGGCATCCTAAGCCAGCTCTTAACCATCGTGCCACTCAGCCAGCCCAACTAATTATTTTTTTGATATATCTCCTAGGGCAAGGGAAACACTTAAAAAAAAAAAAATGAGACTACCTCAACTAAAAATGTTTTGCACAGCAAAGAAAACCATTAACAAAACAAAAGACAACCTACAAACTGGGAGAAGATACTCGCCAATGATACATTCAATAAAGGGTTAATATACAAAATTTATAAAGAATTCATACAATTTAATGCCAAAAAACAAACAAACAATCTGATTAAAAAGCAGGTAGAGAACCTGAATAGATATTTCTCCTCTTGGGACATACAGATGACCAATCAATGTCACTAATCAACAGAGAAATGCAAATTAAAACTGCAATGGGATATCACCTCACACCTGTCAGGATGACCATCATCAATGAATCAACAAATAAGTGTTGGTGAGGATGTGGAGAAAAGGGGATCCATGTCCACTGTTGGTGGGAATGTAAGGATGGAAAACAGCATGGAGTTTCCTCAAAAAAATTAAAAATGGAACTCCCTTATGACCCAGCAATTCTAATTCTGGGTATTTTATCCAAAGAAATCCAAAATACTAACTTGAAAAGATACACACATCTCTATGTTCATTGCAGTTATTTAAAATTGACAATATATAAGCAAACTAAGTTCCCGTCAATACAAGAGCAGATCAAGAAGATGTATGCACACACACACGTACTATACTCGTATACACACACTGGAATACTACTTGGCCATAAAAAGAATAAATTTTACCATTTGCGACACGGATGGACCTAGAGAGTATTATGCTATGTAAAATAAGTCAGACCAGAGAAAGACAAATACCAAAAGATTCCACTTATATGAAGAACCTAAAAAACAAAATTAATGAACAAACAAAACAGCAACAGACTCATAGATTCAGAGAACAAACTTATGGTTGCCAGTTTGAAGAGAGTTTGGGGGCTGAGTGAAAAAGATGAAGCGATTAAGAAGTACGAATTGTTGGTGACAAAATAGTCATGGGGACGTAAAGCACAGCATAGGGAATACAGCCAATAACACTGTAATAAGTATGTATGATGCCAGGTTGGTACTAGACTTATCGGGGGATCACTGGATAAATTACATAAATATCTAACCACTATGCTATACACCTGAAACTAATATAAAATAATATTGAAATCAACTATAATTGAAAAATTAAAAAAAGGAAAATGCACTAAATGTATTTGAAAAGTAACAGAAAATATTAGTTGGTGAAAGAAAACAAAAGTAGTTTTTAATAATGAATTGATAAAAACTTATGCCAAAAAATAATAACCTATTCAAGCAACATCAGTAAAATATCTGGTTGCCTTTAAAATTAACCATTGTGTTAAAGCAAGTATAAGGTAATTGACTGTGATTTGAATTAAAGAAATAGGAGCAAAATGTTATTTTCACTGTAATTCTTATAATTATTTTAGATAAGATAGTTTTCAACTCCCATGACTTATTTTAATATGTGAAATATTAAAAATAAATAGGAAATAATATAATTTTATATAAAATAGGTGGTAGCACAATATTCAGATTACCCGAGAATGACAGATTTTATTAGATTTCATAGATTCAGATAGCTTAATCTAATATAACCATATTCCCATGCATATGATTTAATTATCACATAGCAATACATTTACAGTCCTCAGGAGGCATCATAGTTAAGTAGAAAGGGCATTCGACTTTGAATCATGAAACAGAGTCTGCAAATAGAATCAGCTCTGACAGTTTGGGATTATGTGACCTTGGATACATTATCTTAGCTTTTTAAACTCAATTTTCCTCCTCTGTAAAACAGAAATAATAAATTAAATTTAAAGTTATTCTAATGATTAGTGTTGTTGAGCATTTTTTCATATGCCTGTTGGCCATCAGTATGTTCTCTTTAGAGAAATGTCTCTGCATAACCTCTGCCCATTTTTTTAGTGGGTTGTTTGTCTTTTTGGTGTTGAGTTGTATGAGTTCTTTAAAAATTTTGGATATTAAACCCTTATCAGATGTATCATTGGCAAATATCTTCCTCTATTCAGTAAGATGCCTTTTTCTTTATACTCAACTTCATTAAATGCTCACCAATCATTAGAGAAATGCAAATAAAAACCACAATGAGATACCACCTTACCCCGGTCAGAATGGCTATCATCAATAAATCAACATACAACAAGCGCTGGTAAGGGTGTGGAGAAAAGGGAACCCTGGTGTACTGTTGGTGGGATTGCAGATTGGTGCAGCAACTATGGAAATCAGTATGGAGATTCCTCAAAAAATTGAAACTGGAACTACCTTATGACCCAGTAATTCCACTCTTGGGTGTCTATCCAGAGAAATCCAAAATACTAAGTCAAAAAAATATATGCACTCCTATGTTTATTGCAGCACTATTTGCAATAGCCAAGATATGGAAACAACCAAAATGTTCATCTGTTGGCAACTGGATAAAAAAAACTGTGGTACATTTACACAATGGACTATTACTCAGCCATAAAGAAGAATGAAATCTTACCATTTGCAATGATATGGATGGACCTAGAGACTATTATGTTAAGTGAAATAAGTCAGATGGAGAAAGACAAATACCATATGAACTCACTTAAATGTGGAGTCTAAAGAACTGAATAAATGAACAAACAAAATGGAAATAGAGATATAAGGCAGGGGAAAAAAACTGATGGTTACTAGATAGGAGATGGGTGGGAAAGGGGGAGATTTTGTAAGTTGTTAGATGGGCACTAGTCTTATTAGGGTGACCGCTTCATGCACTGTAGATGCTTCATCACTGTGTTGTACACCTGAAGCTGAAGTTGAATAATATGGAATATCAAATATATATACATATATATATGTATTTTTCCTTCACAGAATGTATATATATGTATTTTTCCTTCACAGAATGTATATATATGTATTTTTCCTTCACAGAATGTATATATATGTATTTTTCCTTCACAGAATGTATATATATGTATTTTTCCTTCACAGAATGTATATATATGTATTTTTCCTTCACAGAATGTATATATATGTATTTTTCCTTCACAGAATGTGGAGTACAGGATAGGGCACATAGTCAATGGTATTGTAACAGCTATATATGATGCCAGAGGGATGATAGACTGGGGGGTTATCACTTTGTGAGGAGTGTAAATGTCTAACTATTATATTGTTTTGTACTCCTTAAACAAATAAATAAATAAATAAATAAATAAATAAATAAAAGTTATAATGTGACATTATCTATCACTGGGATAGCTAGCACATTTTAATTTTCACAGTCCATTGATTATAGCTGGACGAAGCGATTACTTGAGAAGGAAGTCAATCAGGACGCTGCATGATTTATTAATGATGTTTTCCAATGGTTCAGGCATCTCTGCCTGGAACACACAGGTGACCCCAAACTTCCTACTTCCTCCTTCTTCCTACTTTTCCACATATTTAATGTAAAATGTGGATACAAGTGAGTTTAATTTAAAATATCAACATATTTCAGGTGAAAAATATTGGATTAAATAGTTTAAACATAAGTTATTTTTTTTGCGCCCTCCTTGCACCCCAATACCATGATCAAAAAGGAAAAAAAAATGCAAAAACAATAAGAAAGGCAGAAAAAATCAGTAACACCAGAAAACATTTATTTGCAAGCTAGAAAGCAGATGGATAACAGGTAACTGACAACAGACACTACAAAGTTGCAATGTAAGGTTTGATGTGGGGAAGCAAAGAAGAGGAAAGCTAAATCACAATGAAGAACACTAAAAAGGAGGGAAAGTAGAAGTATACTTTAAAGAACTGTTTGAAAAACACAATTATATCATATCAACTGATCCTTCAGCAACGACACACAACCAGGTGACTCTTAGACCCCACTGCCCTGACCGGAGATTCAACCTCTGGAAAAGTGAAACCAAAGAGATTCTGGATTCAGGAACATCACATACAACTAAGGATGGGGGATGAGGACCAAACCTGGGAAATAAAATTAAAGTCCTCATATTAAATTTTGCAGAGAACACTGGCAGTGACTCATATAGCACAGGAAATATTGATGGATTCTTCTTCTAAAGAAACCTTGTTTCACAGGTCCCTGATAAGAGTCTGGATCCTGCTTTATTATCCTACATTAAAGCTCACAAATCAATAAAACCCAAACACATAAATGAACAGAGTTTCAAAGAAGCATTTTAGAACATTATTTGTAAGTACCAGTGAAAAAAACAAGGATTAGCAGCATTTTTCAAACAGGCTCTAAGAATAAAGTAACTGGGGGAATAGGAGAATATAACACACAGGAAAACCACCCACAAAAACAAACCAAAATCCAAATCTGTATGGTATTAATATCTTCAGAGATGTAGAGAAGATACTGTGTCTATGAACCAAGAACAGCTGTATATATTTTAGAAATTTAACTATATAGTTAAAACACAGAAGTAGAAGAAAAAATTGAGTAAATATTTCAGACAAGAGAACAAATATAAAAAAAAAAAAAGAGGAAATAAGTAATAAAAAAGAGGAAAGTTAGAGGATCAGTCCAGGTCCATCTGAATAATAGGAGTTCTATCAGGAGAAAAAGACAAACAATCAAAAATCATACACACAGACAACAGTTTAGTGGTTACCAGAGGGTAAGGGTAAGAGAGTTGTGGTGGAAGAGGGAAAAAGGGGATCAAATATATGGTGATGGAAGGAGAACTGACTCTGGGTGGTGAATACATAGTACATTACATATAGATGTTGTATTATAGAAATGTACACTTGAGACCTATATCATTTTACTAACCAATGTTACCCCAAAAAATTTAATAAAGATTAAAACAAGAGAAAATGGAATGGAAAAAATAATAAAATAAATACAAAAATAATAAGTCTTGAAGATAGTAAACTAGAAAGCCCCATGCCCTCATACTCCCACAGAAATATCAAATAAATAACTACAGAATGACTAAATTAACTTCATAGAAACTCTGGAAATGAGTCAAAGCTTTATTCAAGTAAGTAAGCACCCAATCACGAAAAAGCCACTTTTTTTATTTTTTATTTTTTATTTATTTGTATTAGTTTCAGGTGTACAACACAATACAATAGTTATACTCTTTACCCCCCAAAGTGACAACCCCCCTCCCCCAGTTCACCACCCCACTCCCCCCCCATATCACACATATCCATCACAACTCCCCTGACTCCCCTCCACAGTGTACTCCACATCCCGTGACCATCCACATATTCAGTTACAGTAGGCATACAATACTATACAACATCAGTTTCAGGTGTACAGTGCAGTGATCAAGCCTCTACTCCATCCATGAAGTGGTCTCCCTAACAAGACATATGACTATCTGACACACCACAAAATTTTTACAACATTATTATATTCCCCGTACTGTGTTTCATATCCCTGTGGCAATATTGTAGTTGTCTATTTATGCTGTCTAATCTCTTCCCCTTCCCCGCCCCCCCACCCCCCACCCCAGTCCCGACCCCCCTCCCAACTAGTCACCCTCAGGTTTTCCTCTACATCTACAAGTCGGTTTACTTTGATCGTTCATCAGCTTTTAAGACAGTAGGAAATTCCATGCATTTTTACTTGCCCTTCCCCACACCTTCCCCAGCGTGGTGCAGCACAGCCAGGAGAAAGCAGCCTATCTTTAGTTTGTCTCCCTCAGGATGGAAGGAGCAGAGCAGAACTTATTTGGGATGTTATAGCCTGTGTCTGGGCTGCTGGAGGGAGCAGTTTGTGTCTCTCCTGACTCAAAGCTTGAAGAGACATGGATGGCAATATAGTTTAGATCACAGGATGGAAACAACAGGAGGCAGTGGTGGGCATCATGGTGCATGAAAAACTTCTGGAAACTGCAGATGCAGACGCCTGGGAAAAACAATTGTGTGCAGAAAAATACAATAGAAAAATCTAAGGCCCCAAAATAAAGCTGGGGAGGGGCTCTTTGGGAAGCTAAGACACTTAAAGGCACCTGGGGAAAATTAAAAGAAAAGGACCACAAACATACTAACTCAGGCAGGACACATGCCCACAAAGGACCTAAGTAGAACTTGAGCCTTCCTTCATCCTGAGCTGATCTGAAGGCTCAGGGGTTGCTAAATAGCGAGTCTTTCACACAGGTCTGCAAAGATTGGAAGAGGTGTCTATTTTACAAATTCCCAATTTTCAATAGACAATCACAGACATACAAAGAAACAGGGTAACAAGGAACAAAATAAATCCCCAGACTTTGTTCTAGAAGAAATATATGTATCAGACTAACGTACAAAGACCTTCAAATGTCCTTTAAATATGCTCAAAGAAACAAACAAAAAATGGGCAAAGAAGTAAAGGAAATAAGGAAAGCAATATGTAAACAAAATAAGAACATCAACAAAGAAACAGAAATGATAAAAAGGATCAAACAGAAATTAAGGTGAAGAAAAATAAAATAACGAATTTGAAAAATCCAAAAGAGGGTTCCATAGGAGACCCGAACAGAAAAGAGTCAGGTGAGTACAGTGCAAGAAGATATTTTGTGTGAGAGAGTCACCACATTCACATAACTTTTATTATAGTACATTGTTACAATTGTTCTAATTTCATTATTATCTATTGTTGTTAATCACTTACTATGCCTAATTTATAAATTAAAGTTTATCATAAATATGCATGTATAGGAAAAAAAACATATTATATATAGGGTTCAGTACTATCCAAGGTTTCAGGCACCCACTGGGGTTCTTAAAACATATCCCCCATTGATAAGGGGGGCTACTGTACACATTAACATAAAGAGGAAGAAAAACATATGAATATCTAAATCAATCCACAAAAAAATTGACAAAATTCAGCACCCTTTGATGATAAAAAAGAAACAAAACAAAACACTAAACTAACAAGGAATAGAAGGAAATTACCACAACATAAAAAGGTCATATAAAAAACATCCTCACAGATAACATCATATTCAATGGTAAAACACTGACTAATTTTCCCCTAAGATCAGGAATATATCAAGGATTACGGCTTTCACCAGTTATATTTATTATAGTACTGGGAGTCCTCTCCAGAGCATTTAGGCAAGAATTAAGACATGCAAATTAAAAAGGAAGAATTAAAATGATCTTTGTTCATAGAGAACAGGATCTTATATCTGAAAAACCTTAAAGATCACACACACATTAAAAAGAATAGACAAATTCAGCAAAGTTACAAGATATAAAACCAATACACAAACATCATTTTGTTTCTATACATTAACAACGAGGAATCCACAAAGGAGATTAAGAACACAATTCAATTTACAATAGCTTCAAGAGGAATAAAATCCACAAAACCAACATAATCAATGAGGTTAGAGATTTGCACACTGAAACCTACAGTATGTTGCTAAAAGAAATTTAAAATGACACACATAAATGGAAAGACATCCTGTGTTCATGGACTGAAAGACTTAATTGTTAAGCTACAACTCAAAGTAATCTACAAATTCAATGCAATCCATATCAAAATATGTCAATGGCATTTTTTGTAGAAACAGAAAATCTATGCTAAAATTCATATGGCATTTCAAGGGCCCCAAAGTCAAAGCAATACAGAAAAAGAAGAAAACTGAGTTCGCAAACCTCATTTCAAAACGCACTACAAAGCTATGGTAATCAAAACTGCTGTTCTGATATAAAGACTGACTTATAGATCAATGAAAAAGAGTAACAGCCTAGAAATAAACTCTTGCATTTATGGTCTAATGATTTTCAACATGTGTATAAAGGCCATTACCTGGGGGAAATGTTAGTTTTTCAATAAATGGTGCTGGGAAAACTGGATTCCACCTGCAAAAACATAAAGTTTGACCCTTACTTTATACCATATACAAAATTTAACACCAAATGGATCAAAGTCCTAAACATAAGAGCTAAAACTATAAAGCTGTTAGAAGAAAACACAGGGCAATATCTTCATGATATTGGATTTTGCGATTTCTTGGATATGACACCAAAAGCACATGCAACAAAAGAAAAAATAAATATCTTGGACTTCATCAAAATTAGAAATGTTTGTGCATCAGAGGACACTATCAACAAAGTAAAAAGGCAACTGATAGAATGGAAAAAAAAATTTGTGCATCATGCATTGATAAACAATTGATGTTAAGAATATATATAAAGGGGGCCGGCCGAGTGGCGCATTGGTTAAGCGCTGGTTTTGGGATGCCAGCGGCCCTGGTTCGAATCCCACATGAGGGCCAGTGACACTGCCCTCTACAGCTAACAACAGCTCCACCTGGAGCTGGGCTGTGCGAGCCCCGGTGATGGTGTGGGCTGCAGCCCCTGCTGCAGTGGGCTGCCATAGGCTACAGTGAGTGGCCCGCAGCCAGTGTGAGCGGCTGGCAGCCAAGCGTGAGCTGCCAATAGCCGCGGTGAGCGACATCCAGAGGCCAGCGACCGATCTGCCTCATCCGGGAAGAGCGCAATGACGATACCAACAGTGAAGCAACATCCTCCGCAACTAAATTGAAGAACAAAAGGACAGCAACTTGTCTGTTCCCCTTCCCCGATTCCCCAACGCTGTTCCCCTCCGCCAATTCCCCAATAAAATCTTAAAAAAAAAAAAAAAAGAATATATATAAAAAAATTCTACAACCCAACAACAACAAAGGACTTAAATAGGTATTTATCCAAAGAAGTATACAGGAAAAGATGATTAACATCACTAATCATTAGGGAAATGCAAATTAAAACCCCATACACACATTAGGATGGCAAAAGGAAAAAAGAAAAGAAAAGAAAAGAAAAAAGAAAAGAAAAGAACAAGTATTGGCTAGGCTGTGGAGGAACTGGAAACCTCATGTACTATATTTGAAAATGTAGGATGGTATAGCTGCTGTAAAAAATAGTATGGTTGTTCCTCAAATATTAAAAACAACATTATATGATCCTTCAGCAATTCCTCCTTAGGGTATATGCCCAAAACAATTGAGAGAAGGGTCTCAAAGATATACCAGTACACCCATGTTCATAGCAGCATTACTCACAATAGCTAAAATGTGTTAGAAACCCAACTGTCACTCAACAGATAAATGGATAAGCAAAATGTAATATCTACATATAATTCAATATTATTCAGCCTCAACAAGGAAAAAGTTTTGACATGAATGAAATTTACAGACTATGCTAAGTGAAATAAGACAGTCACAAAAGGACAAATATTGTATCAGCCCACTTACATGAAATATCTAGAGTAAGCAAATTCTAGAGACAAAGTACAATAGTGGTTTTCAGGGACTGGAGGAGGGGAGAATTGGGAGTTAGTGTTTAATGGGTACAGAGATTTAGTTGAAGAAAATGAAAAGTGTTTACAAACAGATAGTCATGATAGTTATACAACACTGTAAACATAGTTAATACACAGTTCAAAATTGTTAAAAAGGTAAGTTGTGTGTTATATATATTTTACCACAAAGAATGGAAATACCTAGAACTGAGAGATATTTCCAGATTGAAAAGCCACAATAAATTGAATGGAAAGAAAATCAACTCTAGCAAACAAATATCTATGATACAAATCACTGTGAAATTGCAGTACACGTGTTATGAAAGAGAAAATCCTAGAAGTTTCCAGTTGCACAGGAAAAACAATAAACAGATATTCATGTATATCAACTAAGAACTAGAAGGCAATGGACTTCTCAAAGGTAACACTAGAAACTAGAAGACAATAAAGTAATTTTGAAAAAATTCTGAAAGAAGTTCTACAAAATAAAGTCATCATGCAAATATTAAATATGGCATAAAGACATGTTTAGGCTTTCAAGGTTTTAAACAATTTACCTCCCATGTATAATTTCTCAGTAAACTAATGAAGAAAACTGCACTGAAATAAGAAAATAAACTAAGGAAAAGACATAAAATCCTGGAAATAAGGGTCTCAATACAGCATAGAAACAAAAGAATTCTCAAGATCACAGTTTAAGAAATCATAGCTGTTAATAGCAGATTTAGAGAGGAAGCAGTCCTGAATAAATCAGCAAAATGAAGGGCTCATGCAGAAATATCTTGAAAAAAAATCTTGAAATGCATGCTTGGGGATAGTAATGGTTTGAATGGTATGAGATTTTCAAGCAGTTTTTCAAAAAATAGTATAAGGAACCAAACATATTCCTAATATCTTGTGTGACTCAGCTGTGAGTAGTATTTTCATAGTCATAATTATTAAAACATTAAGTATTATTTAACCTCCAATTAGTGATAATATAATTTTACTGGCATAATAGAGGAGGGGATATATAAGTATATTAGGAAGGATTTATAAGAGAATTAAATCTCTATATTTCACAGTGGAAATTGGTATATAATATCCAAAATTGAAAAGAAATTTTAGCAAAATAAACATGTTATTTGGAAACATCAAAGTTAACAGAAGAGTCAGCTGTAACTATTACATGGTATTTCCTTGGAGTAGCAGAAAGAATGAGTTGGGGGTATGGAGCATGGCACTACTATTTTTCCTCCTATTTTGGTTTATAAGCCTAGGAATTTAATAGCTGGATAAAAATAAAATTGTTTTTAGATAAAAGATGCAGAGCTTTGTGAAATATATAGTTCATGAAACTAATGGAAAACTGATGAAATACAAGACAAAGCCACTGACAGATGAGGGTCTGGCAGAGTTAGATCAGTTTAAATACAAAGAAAAAGTCAACAAGGATAAAGACACCACCAGGAGTTTTTAAAAAGAGAAAGATTTGAGTATTTAAGAATTAAAGTTGAAGGGAGGAAAATTAGGGAGTTGCTGTTCAATGGGTATAAACTTTCATTTACACAAGATGGAAAAATTATAGAGATCTGTTGTGCAACCTTGTGCCTGTAGTTAACAATACTGTATTATATACTTAAAAATATGATAAGAGGGTAGGTCTCATGTTATATGTTATTATCGCAGTAATTTTAAAAAGGCTTTTAAAAAGGCTTAAGAGAGATTCTTGATAAAATTTATAAAACCTTGAAATGTTTGCACAAAAATGATTTTATCATTCTTCTGTGAATGACAGAGATAAGGATAAAAATATCATCTCATTATAATATAATTTTATCAGAAAAAGTTATGCAAAAACAAAATAAAAACAAGTACACACTTGATAACCAAAGTTTTATTAACAATATGATAAAGTATATTTTTATGTAACAAAAATAATTATGTTCAAATCCTGAAGAAAGTTTAATATCATTATTTAATTGAAATAATTTAATTGATCATATACTGGACAGATTCCTGAGAAAAGTACCATGCTGACATAACTATATAGCAACAAAGTTGCTAACACATATTTCTCCTAATTACCAATTTCTACACAAAGTTAGATCCTTGATATACATGAAATAACTTTGTGAATATGTATATTTATAAAATGTTGAATGAGGTATAGATACTTTATCTAGAATACTCAACATATATTTCATGGAGTCATATTTGTAGTCCTAAATTAACATGTCCAATTTCTACTGAATTTAATTACTCTTTATTAAAATCTATTCACTAATTATAATTTAAAAATCATACAACTAACCTTGAATGAGATGTCTTGATTGTTTCGATTTTATGCCAGTATCTTTTGTTTCTAATGCATATGAAATAGAAGAAACATGGTTTCTCTGCTCACTAGAATTTTCTAAATCAACAGGAGAATGTATCTTCTGTGGAAACAAAATAAAAGCAATGGCCCCAATGATAATATCTCTTATATATGCTTTAGAATTCTCAAAGAAATCTCACATGTATTATACATCATGATTGATTTTCATTTTAAAAACAACTAAAGCCTGTCAGATAGGCAGAGTTAGGAAAAGAAGAGCTCCACTGCATGTGATTTTGATAAATTGTTCTTCTATTAAGAGTTAATGATATACTTTGGACAATGCACTAAAGAGACATTAAGCGAAAGGGGCACCTGTCAGAAGGGTGCCACAGTTGAAGGAATGAAGGGGCGGGTAGAAATAAGGAATTAACAAGGAGAAGTTTTTAGTATTTAGTGTTGCCTAGAAAGCCTAAAGGAAGATTCAGAGAAAGAAAGAAGGCACAGAATTATTTTGCAAAACATTAAAAGGTAGTAACGTAGGAAGAAAGAGAAATGGGACCACAGTTATCACAAGTCTTAAAAGTATAAATGGAATAAGATACATGTGGAACGAATAACGAGTAAAATATTGAAAGCAAATTCATGGAGAACGGGGGGGGGGCGGGCACTGTCAGATGTAAACTGTACAATGTCTGTAAACTGGTTGGGAATGTTTTAATAATTAATGCTGTGGGATCTCTCTTTCTCTTCAAAGTCTATCCAGGACTGGTACAGAGAATCCACCAGGTCATCAGGAACCCAGGCTCTTTCAAAAGCTATCATCTCTATCCTACTGCATCTACATGGCTTCTACACTCAAGGTTTACTCATGAATCAATATAGCCACTAGAACTCAAAAACACCATGTGCGTATTTCAGTCAGCAAGATGGAGGACAGTATAAAATGAGAAAAGGGCACAACACATGTGCCTTAAACTTTCCCAGAGGTCTTTCCAATAACTTCTGTTTTAATCTCATCAGCCACCCATGGCTACAAAGCACAGGGTAAGAAATACAGCCTTTTGTGCTAGGTACCTTGCTGTCTGGAGGAAACCGGGAGTCTGTTTTCAAGAAAGAAGAAAAAGACAGATATTGGAAGGCAATCAACAGTCTGCCACTGCTCTGAAAAAAGTCAGAATCTTGGGAGGGGATATACATTTGTATTTTGAAAAACCTTCTCATGATATTATGCTTTCCTTGATGAGAGCCACTGGTTTAAATTCTGAAGACACATGAATACATATATACAGAGGGTGCCCAAAAAATGTATACACATTTTAAGAAAGGAAAAAAAACTGTATTAAAATTACACTGACGGTAACCACTCTGAGCACCTCTTGTAATTTTAGAAGTCAAACGTGACTTGTATTTATCTTTTGTTATTGGTATATATTGAGTATTACAATTTTAATATAGCTTTTTCCTTTCTTAAAATGTGTATACATTTTCTTGGCACCCTCTGTATATATCTTCATATAGATATATCTGAGATGTTTGTTTTTGTATATTAGTTTATAAAATACTTACAGAGTGCTTATCATTTGCCACTGTTTTAAAGTTCTTTACAGATATTAATTTATATAATACTCATAACAGCCATGCTCTTTCACCCTGGAAAATCTCCCAGACATCACACGCTAATGAAATGAACTCATATCTTTCCTCCAAACTAATTAATACTTACTTCCAGTTTTGGTGAACAGCACTCCTTCATCCAAGGAAAGGAAATTCACATAAACTCTCTAATAAGTGACACCTGATAGAATTTTGAAACAGAGAACTCATTGTCATATTCCCCCTACTTTGACCTCTCCACTTACGCAAACACTCTTTATTCTACAATTTAGCAGAGACATTTGGACGTGCTCATATGTGTCTTGGTCCCCTGTATTTACAATTTTTTGCTCAAATTCCTATCCTCCACAATAGACATATAATTAATTAAATATCTTTGAGTTTCCATCTTTTAAATTTTACATGTGATGCTCTCTAATTTATTTATTGAAAACAATTTGTCTCTATGCAGTGACTCATTGTGCAAGAATTGTTTAATGCTCATCACAGGTACTAACTGGAACTGGAATAAATCTGTCTTTAATTTTCATGAAAAAAATCTCTCACTAATCAATTCTTACACAACACAATTTCTTTTAAGTATCTACATGACCAAAATACTATTGTTTTGCCAGAAAAACAAATAAGCAGTTACTTATTCTCTTCCATATTCTCTTCATAGTTAGAACTTTTTTCTTAAGGTTGCCAAGAAAATTATAATGCAACACACAACATCAACACATTATCAAACTATGACTTTAAGTAATATTGCTTCTATTTTCATCTGGGTTCAATTCTTTTATTAAACAAAGTATTACAATAAAAATGTAGACAACTGTTTTGTAACCAAATCTGTAACAATCAATTCCAAATTGGTTTTCAACCTCAAAGTTGCCCATCAGTCGTGTTCAACTTGTACCACCTGAACACTTTAAATTACATAATTGTTCTTCTGTCTTCTTACTTCTATGAATTTTGCTCTATTTTAGTAATCTATATTTGTGTCTCCCTCCTATAAAAGAAGAATTCATAATAAAGGGTGCATGTGTGACACTGAAACAAATCTATGGGAAGATGAGCAGAGTCTGAAGCCATAAATGAAGCTGTACACAGGCTGCCAACGTACAGAAAATGGGTTTTTCTGTTAAATGTACTGCGAGAAAGAAAAGGAAGGATATCCTCACTTTTTGACTGGTCTTTGAAATCATAGAGAAGGAAAAGTTATCAGAAGCCTGGGAATAATCTAGTAAATATCTTGTTTTCAATAACAGAAAACTATTAATTAAAGTACCTGACATCTAACACTGATCCTCAATATTTTAGAAAATATTTTAAGGATGTTAGCATCTAGAAGAGGTGTCATCACCAAAGAGCAGCATGACAACACACTAATTACATCAGACATAATAGCATTTTTAACAGGGTCAAAATTAATTCACGTTCAAATGTCCTTGATATGATAAACCTGCATTTCAGCAACATTTGGTAAATGCTTTTACTCTTTTACTACAATTAGGTAGAGATTAGAGATGAGTTATCACACGGAAAAAGGTAAGGGTTAATGAGACGATGCCAACCTGCAGGGAGACCTCTAATATCATAATATGAAGACTTGTTCTTAGCCCTATCCCGATCAATATTTATATGAATGATTTGAATAGAAGTATAAAGAAAATGCTTATCAAATTTTCATATGAGTTACTAAATGAACAAAATCAGTTAACACCAGACAGAAATTTAAAATATTCTCAATAGGCTGGAACTAGGTCAAGTTAAACAAATGAAGTTTAAGAGGAATAAATATTACAATGGGCAAAATGCATTTAATAAACTGCAATACACAATGTAATTTAAAAACCTGAGTGATAAGAGACTAAGATATTTTAGTTAAGAGTAAGTTAATTACTAGTTCATTGTGTGATGACCTCATGCTATGCTGTATTAAGCATTTCATCTAGAATGTGGAAATGAGTTTTACCATATTCACTTCTGATCAGAACCATAACTGAAGTGCTGTATCAGATCAGGGCAACACGTTTTCAAATGCTTACTGATAACCTGGCACATGAAAAGATAGCAGCCTACATACTGAACTATTTTTAAAGTAACCCCCCTATAAATAAGCCATGACTAAATCCGAATAGAAACGAGGTAACAATGAGATTCAGGCTTCACACCTCCTCCAACTTCCATTTTACTCATCTTGTAAAATGATATCATTCTCTTGTTCAAACCATACAATCTTTGTTTTTGTTCTCTACTTTATCCTTTTTCTGAAACCCTCTATCTAAACCATTGGCAAGTCTTGGCAATTCTGTCTCCTAAATGCATTTCAAATCTGTTCACGTCTCTCCATTTTCACTTTACTTCTCTAGTCTAAACTAAAATCATCCCTTTCAACCACAAATAGTCTCCTATTGGTCTCTGCCTTCACCCTAGCTCCTACAAGACATTTACATTTGTCAAAAGGTAAATCTGATCATGTTTTCCCTTTAGCTTTAAAATCCCTGTTGGCTGTCCAAGATGTTCAGTCCTTACTGTGAGGGACAAAAACCTAGCAACATACGGCCCTTGACCACAAAGGCAAATCCATCTCACGCTACTTGACTTTTCACTAGACCCCTGCCACACTGGATTTCACTGAAACCCTTGACCCCAACTCAAATAAAAGAAGCAACCACATGCCTCAGGGCCTTATGCAAACTCTTCCCTCTGCCTAGAACTCTCGCCTTCCCAAACTTTGCATGGCTAGCTTCTCATCCTTCAGGTCTTAAGGCTCTGTATTATCTCTTCAGAAAAACATTCCTCCTACTAGTCTCTATCTCAGCATTCTATTTATTTAATGCATAACATTTATCACAACTTTGTTGTTTACTTGGGTTACACTTGTTTTTTTTTGTTTTATTTTGTTTTTTATTATTATTTTTAATCTAGTCCACAAGGGAGAGGGTTTCGCTTGCCTTGTTTACTTGGTACCAAGAATGGCCCCTGGCACTCAACAGATATTCAATAATTATTATTTTTTTTTATTAATATAATTTTTTTTTTTTTTTTGAGGGAAGTGTCATTGGCCCTCATATGTGGGACTGAACCAGGGCAGCTGGCTTCCAAAGCCAGCGCTTAACCACTGCGCCACTCGGCCGGCCCATCAATAATTATTTCTTAAATGCTGAACAAACAGTACCAAAGAGAAGTACAAGAAGGATTAAGTGGAAGCTTGGGAACTTTGATTCAATATATAATATAAAACAAAAGTTAATTTTTTTTTTTGAGAGCCCAACAACCAGACATAATTTTAAAAGAAAATCCCTAAGTTGTGTTTCTAAAGGACTCTATTTCAAGTAACGCTTTTCAACATAACTTTCTTTTACTTTTAAATTTTCCATATTCTATAGCTACTCCAAAGCTTTTCATTCAATAACTCTTTACAAATCTCCCATCCCCTTCTTCTAAGCTCTTTATCATGTATATCAACTTCAACTCTAAATTTTGTAGTCTCACCTATTTTACCATTGGTCAACATTCTCCACACACACACAAAAGGCATAAACATAACCATCTTGTAAGAATAATTATATTGTTACTCAGGCACATCTTTCTATCTATTTTGTTGATTCTACATTATTATAAGCCAGAGAACTAACATGCTAATGAAAGAGCTCTCCTTTGATGGCATTGAGTGGAGAAGCTAAGAAAAAACTCATCTGTAATAGGGAATAGACCTCTGTATATTAATAAATCTCATCCAAATATAATTTTAAAAAATTATAATTGTGTTAATTGAAAATCACAATAGATTAATGGAGGAGATATGAGGCTCCCTGTAATTGACAAACTAAATAATAATTACCTAGTTGTCAAATATCAAATAGATGATTGTACTAGATATTTATTTCCCCCAAGAGAGATGATAATTTATCATTGAAAACTTGAGATATGGTAACAAATGTAATGATTTCTTTCTTCTATCTTCTTTCTGGACCAAGGATAAGTATGTTATACTAAACTCTTCTGTCTTCGAAAATCAAGATTCATCTACCCTTCATTGTATTAGTTTCTCAACTAGTTAAGTGTTCTGAAGATTGCATTTGTTATATTATATATTATGCAAGTCGGAGGTCTTAACTTTAAAAAATATTGCAAGTTTTTGATCAAAGAAGATTGTTCATACAGACTCATTGTTATATTATCTATCTATTCCTATACTACCAATACTATTCTATACCAGAACAAGTGTTTGTTTCATCTATATTATATTGTTCATTATAAGTAGGCTCCATTTCAAGGATTACACCAAGAACCTCTTTAGAGTTACAGCCAAGTCACCAGACCCTTGGTATCTTACCCCATTTCCTTTTTTGTTTGATGTTGTTGGTATTGTTTCCTTTCTTCCTCCAAACCACAACATCATTTTTAGAAGTGGTAATCCAGACCTTGGGTTTTCCACTTAGTCAAAAGGGTAACTTTACCTTAGGAATATGCTATAATCCAAACCAGTAGAGCTGCCCTTTTTTTTTTGTCTGAATGAAAACTGTTAGCTTTAATATTTGGCCACAGAGCCTCTCATTAGTTTAGTGAATGAAGCCTTCAACATAGCAGACACTAATGTAGAGTGATACATTTATGGCAAGTGCCACTTGAACTCTGCTTTTAAGAATCAGTGCTGGTTAACAGGAAAAATCATAGACAAAGGTGAATGATGTAAAATAAAGTTTTACAGGGCCAGCTGAGTGGCACATTGGTTAAGAGCTGGTTTTGAGATGCCAGTGGCCCTGGTTCGAATCCCACATATGAGGGCCAGTGACACTGCCCTCTACAGCTAACAACAGCTCCACCTGGAACTGGGCTGTGCGAGCCCCGGCGATGGTGTAGGCTGCAGCCCCTGCTGCAATGGGCTACCATAGGCTACAGTGAGTGGCTGGTAGCCAGCGTGAGCTGCCAATAGCCGCGGTGAGCGACCATCCAGAGGCCAGCAACTGATCTGCCTCACCCGGGAGGAGTGCAATGATGATACACCAACATGGGCCAAGTGAAGCAACGTCCTCCACAACTAGACTGAAGAACAAAAAGACAGCAACTTGTCTGTTCCCCTTCCCCAATTCCTCAACGCTGTTCCCCTCCCCCAATTCACCAATAAAATCTTTAAAAAAAAAAAGTTTTACAAGAAAAAGATACTTTTTAAGATGTTCCCTGCAAGCAACCATCAGGCTTAACTGCTAATTGAAAAACAGCTACTACGATTTGATAGCAATCTTTATCTTAGCAAAGAAGACTGAAAGCAATAATATTGTTGATACCTGGGGAAGAGAATTTACAAAAAAATGACCTGGATAAATAAATACAGGAGACATATCATAGATATATAAAGAAATATGATATTTTTCTTCTATACAAAAAGTAGCTAAGGTAAATAAGGGTGGCTAAATATTATATTTTGCTGCAAATGTCCAATTAAGGAACATATAGAAAAAAGACCTTATAGAAAGACATGCTCCCTCCGTTCAAGAAAACTTACAGTCTAAAGTCTATCCTTAGCAAGATTAGAGGTGTCAAGTATAAATACTGAGACCCACTCTTTGTCTTCCATATTACAGTGGATATTTGGAAGTAGCAGTTGTCAAACCCAGTAATAACAGATGCTGCAAACTTCCATGAGATATTAGGGTAAGTTATAATTTTAAGTTAAGAGAATATAATGATAGTTCATGAATGATAATAATTGATACTAGGAAAGTACAGAGCATGAGGATATTTCAGAGTGTGCAGGTTTGTTTCTTTGAAAATTTATTTAGAAATGTATTTGATTAATTACTACTGTTATGGCAATGCAATTATATTCACAATACTATTTTTCCTAACACATTGATTACACTAATAGGCAACATATTATATAGTAATAATTGAGAATAATTCTGGATCTGGTTTACTTACAGATCACATTTTTAGAAGAGTATAACTCCACATAGTATCATTTTGTTTATAACTGTCAAAGCATGTACTGCATTCTACCTTTTATCATAGATAAGTATATTTCTCACTCCTAAAAGAAATTATACTCTGAGGACTAAAACTGGGGTTTACTGATCTTTATATCCCTGCACCACTCTGGAATCTTCAACCTCTCTTACAGTAGCAATTCACAATAACAAAAAAAGATTGAGAAACTTGATTAGTTTATTCAACAAATATGTACCAACTATATCCACATATGCCAATTATATCCATAGCACCGTGCCAGGCATAGGTACAAAGTTATTATTTTTTGAATATTTAAATTCTATAAATCTCAAAATACTTCATAATTTAATGATTTATCCTCTATGTAGATGTGGAAAACATGAGAAGCAAGATAAAGATATAGAAAGTGAGGAAAACACAAGTACAAAGCATAGGCTGAATGCTAAACACACACCTGGTAAAAAAAAATCTGTATTTTATTAAACTTCACTTATAAACTTAATTGGTTAAAAAAATATTTTTCAATTAGTAAACCTAATCATTTTGAAATGAAAAAGACATGGTATGCATTAGTAATAGAAGTTAATACTAGTTAAGTAATATCCAAATGAGACAAATCCGTATGGTGGTGTAAAACTTAATGAGGAGCAATGAAACAGAATTTTCGAGATGGAAAAAAATAACAACCTTTTTTCTCAACAGTAAAAATGTGTATATAACTCAAGAGTCTATATTATAGGTATATTTGAACACTGTCTATATTGATGAACAAAGGCGTAGAGAGCAACACATAGGGGCTGCGAACATCTCACTGATGTTTAAGTTGATCTTCTATACCCTAAACACCTTAAGGTGTCCAGCATTTTAGACAGTTTATATGTTTTGAATTAGGGTTTAGAATATGAGAAGGGGGTTATATTTACCATAAAGAAAACATCTTAATAAATTCACATAGTACTCATATATATAATTATATTTCTAAAATAAGGAATGTTATAACCATCTTAAATATGCTTTGTAAATACATATTGGTAAACTATCAAATTGAGTCAATAACCATTACTTATTTTTTAAAATTGAAGTTTTAGCCCCCTGTAAATGAGAGTAATATACTCATTTTGGGAGTTCAAAATATTTGTGATTGTACTTCAAATAAGCTTTTATTGCAATACAAAGGACGAAAACGACTATTTCAAATGCAGTATAATTATGCTCCTTCTCTCCAAATGCTACATATATTCCAGTAACTCCAGGGACCTTTTGAGCAAAAGGTGGATTATTTAAGAGGTGAGTTACATAATAGAAGGGCTAATTCTGACCCTGGTAGTCAGCCTACAGGTTCTTCAGCCTCGGTACAAATCTAAGTGTGGGTGACTTCACAGTGTACTCGGTACAGCTTCTTTAACAGCCTCAGACCTACTGCTGTTATTGGAAATATTGCAGCCATGGCCCAAATGCTTATTATTTGCATGAAGTCCAAGATTCCCGCACCTGGGTAAAATTACTCAAAACTGTAGTTACCAAACTTTCAAACAGACAAATAGGCTTATTTCAGGTTCTTAAGCTATTAAAGCAGGTATTATCAGAATCCTTATATTTTATTAAATAAAGACAAATAAAACTAAAGGTCTTCAATTCACTATGAGTCTCTCTGGGCTTTCTAGGTAAATACTGTCAGCAAAAACCCATGATTAGATGGAATATCTCTAAAACTATCTTAAACAGACCAGAGAGCAGCCATGTGATATAAGAGTTAATATTTTTCAAAACATGATGCCTAAATTTGTTTTGAGAAAATTTGGTCCTATTAATTTTAAGATGAGTCATTACCACAAATCTTTGTCATTTAAGGGTTAGACCAATATTGAAATACACTGAAATCGCCACTTTTACCTTGAACAAATACAAATTCATTCTAAATAAGTGGTAAAGAATAGTCATTTTATTGATTTTGTTATTTTTCTTATTAGAAAAAGATGGACAGCTTGAAAAGTTTTGCATTGGCAGTCTTTGCAAAGCAATTTTTACGATGGTATGTTTCACTGGATTTAAAAATGGTAATATTAGCTTTCTTGTATGAGGAAGCACATAATTGCATGAACATTTTTCTGCAAGTTTCAAATTGGTAAAATATGCTGGCTTGGATGAATTACTAAGTGTATTTCTCTTTTCAACTTTACACTTATCTTATGTGAACAGCCGATATCCCTACTATCCAATCAGGAATGGGTTTTCATGCTGTTGTCCAGGAAATGGTGTGCACAATTCCTTTTGACACTGATGAGAAGTGAATACATAAATCCAGCCCACTTCAGTGAAAATTGACCCATAATTTTGTTTTACCCTGAAGAAAAATACAGTAATAAAGTTTAAAGATGAAAAAAAATACTGTTAGACTCTCGAGGTGTACCATTAGTTAATGACAGTCAGCAAACGTTACACTCTGCCTTGAAGACAGTGTGCTCCAGATTGGCACAGATGCTCATGAATTCTAATAATCATGGCTCTCTCTATAATAGCAAAGAAGCTAAAAACGCAAATGATAGGCTTTTCACATTTCAGTGAACTCAAAAGCTAAAAGCAAGAAGGGAAGGTATGCTTTTCACATATTTTTGTCTACCTCTACTCTCCACTAAGATGTTTCTTATGAAGTACGTATATGCATTTCCTATAAATATTTAGAAGTTGAGAATATACATGATTCCACACATAAGGACTATGCACCAATTTCAAAAAGTATCGATCCTGTATAAAACTCTAATGGTGTGTAATCTTTTCAAGATTATATCAGCATTTTAAGGTTTGGGAGAAAAAAATGACTTGACATAGTGAGCAGATCAATTGCCCTTATACAAGTATCCTACATCTAATAGTAGCAAAAAAACAAACAAACCAATGAAAAAAACCATTCGGTGAAAGTTAAGGTTATCTAGCAAAATATTTTCATTTTCTTTAATAACCCATTAAATACCTACTAATTGTTAATTTACCTACATTATTTTTATTCTTTTTATATCATTAACTTATAGCATTTCTATAATAATTTTATTATTACTACAGTGTGTCATAACCCCTTTACTTTCTCTATTTCTGAGGGAATTGGAAATCCTAGTGTAACAGGATTTGTTACACTAAAAAACAAAAAACAAAACTGTTTGATGGACGTAGTTATGTCCATTGTTTATAGACATGTTTTATTGGACATAGAGGTCCAATGCGCTATCCATGGTGCTACAGAGCCACCTTATTTACATAGTTCATAACTCTGTAAGACCCTTTTACACTCATGCTTTACTTTTGACTTGCACCTTATTTTTAATCTAGCTTCTTTCAATGATAACTTTAATTGTTCCTGCCCACATTAAAAAAAATGTCAGTGATAAGCAGAGTTCTGGTAGCTACTCTTTTCACAGTAGTACACTGGATTAATATTTTCAGAAAATATACTAAAATAACTCCATGAGTTATAAATTATAACTCAATATAAGTAGAGTTTGAATTATACTCACTTTAGATGCAACAAATAGTATTTGATATCAGTAAATATTTGTTGAGTGCCTTCTATGTGCATATCACTGTGCTAGGTAAAGGGCAGCAAAAACAAATAAAACTCAACCTGCCACAAAGTGCTTATATTCCTACAGTAAAAAAACAAAATTCACATAAAACAGTCATTTTCAAAGGAAGTAGTATATAAATAAATGTAAATAGAAACATATACCAGAAAAATTAGTAATAATATTCCAATTAAATCAGAGAAATTCATTTCCTCTAATATTAAAAGAGAACAAATCTTTGGGTCACATCCGGGACTTTATCAGTTTATTTAATGCTGCAAATAGAAGTGAAGAGGAAAACATAATGAAGTATAATTCTGGAAATAATCTCATTCTTTAACTAGAAGAGGTAAAGATCAAATTCCAGGAAACAGGTTTTAGCCTTGGAGCCAAGAACTTAATTTAAGATGAATAAACAAAAGCAGGGTCTATTCTGAGATGGAGACTGTTTGATGGTATAATTGCTACAGTGGAGGTGAATTGGAGGGAGGACATACAGCAATTCTTTTATACTATATTAGCCCTATCTATGAAAAATAAGAGACTTCGCTCTCATATAAGAGGCTGACTGATTCATAGCAGCCAAGATCAAATATAGTTAACTTTACTGAGCTTAATTTTAATACTGGAATCGCTCACAATATGCAGCAATGGTTCTCTTCTGAAGATAAAGCTACTGGTAAGATATAGATGTATGTTTCCGTAATCATCCTTTCCCTCTACCAGAGCTACTAAATCTCCAACATATGTACTCTTCTCTCCCTCCAACTCTAGGACCTGAAATAGGAGACAACAAGCCTCTCCAGACCAATACTTAGAGTCCACAATTTACTTTTGCTCGTAGCCTAAATATAGCCCTAGTAGTTTTCTTTTATCTCGTTTTTGAGCCTTCATCACTCTGTTATGACTTTGCAATGTTTCCCAGTTCTAATTGGACATCTTCCTTGGGCCATTCCCCAAGTCTCCATTCTAGCAATGGAGTCTTTAGTATAAGTTTTGTTCTTAAGACAGTCCTTCAGCATAGTGCCTAGGCTTTGATGCCTGAAGACAGACAACATTCATGCCAGCTTTCTATCTCAGCCTGACCAAATTTCAGTGTTGCTAAACTATTCATGTTCTCCTCCCACATGTACAAATGACTGTAAAAGTTTGACAAATGGTCAACTGCTTTGCCAGATGGACAGAGAACGCAGCTTATAGCACTAGTTGGACATGAGACTCCTTACCATCATGACCATCCTTTGCTAGTTCCTAACACTACAAACACTCGATTTCCTGTATTGCTCCGGTGGCCAAGTTCCAATTCTGCTCAGCTTAATCAGTTTGCCTTTCATGAATATTTTCTTTCCTATGAATCTCAAGATAAAATGTATGTTAAATTTTCAATTTGCCTGATATTTTGAAAGATGTAAATATTATCAGAAGGTTGAGCCCTTTGGAAAAGCATCTTGATGAAACTGGGAACATAAACTAGGCAAATGTAAAAAAGGAGATAATAATAACATAAGGCATATGTAAGGCAAACAGGTAAATGAACAAGGAGACTTAAGAGAAAGGTGAAGAGACTGAACCAGCTGAAATATACTGTTTATAACAGAATACAAAACAGTAAACATTGAAAAAGCACTGAAACACAATTTTAAAAGATTCATAAACTACTGAAATCTACAGCCTCTATTATGCACTTTCATCTAGATTCCAGGAACCTTCCTACACTCTCTTGTCATTTGTCCATGATATTTGACTACCTAGAAAACTTTAGGTTGATGGGTATAAGATTTCATAAACAAAAGAATGAAATAATCAGCCTAACATTTGGTTGTCCACTGTCTTATACAAAAGTTTTAATAACAAATATAACTTGTTAATTTTAAGTAATTTTATAGGTATAACTACACATATGGTATTAAAATGTATACAGAGACCTTTTTGTTTTGCCAAATAATCATTTTAAGAACTCAAGTGACAATTATATGTCCATTAATAGCCCTATGCAACTTCAGTTTCCACAATTCCTCTCATAAATCTCCTAATATGTTAGGATAATTTTCTTTCCATTCACACATGTGCCAAACTAATTCTCACCTCCTCAGCTTTGTTCATCTAGTTGTTTTTGTTTTGTTTTTGTTTTGTTTTTCTAATTTTACCCTTGATCTTTTCTTTTTGGACGTTCAATTTGTTTATATATTGCACCACACATGTGGTGCTTAATTATATAGACATGTTAGTCATTATTCTATTACCTCATCTAAGCAAGAAATTCTTAAAGAGCAAAAGGCTCCACTCTCCTGATTTCCCCACAGTATGCTGAGGTGAGAAAAGCACTCAAGTTAAAGCTCAGATCTTCAATTTAAACACTAAAACCAATTTTAACAGATATAAAAAAATCTTAATCAATGCCCACTTACATGTGTACACTTATATATCTAATGCCTTTAAAGTAATTGTGTGTTTATAAAAACCATGAAATTTTCACTGTAAAATATGGTATATCAGTGGGATAAATCAGTGTTTTATGGATGGGAAAATCATCAATTGTGTCTAAGGGCTTTGAATATTCTTTCCAGTTGTCAGCTGTTAGAAAATTTCTCTCCACACCAGATTTTCTATTCATTTATCAATATTAAAGTTGCAAAATTTTCAAAAATTTAGTTGTAAATAAAAATGTTTACACATTAAGGGCCGGCTGAGTGGCTCAGTTGGTTAAAAGCTCACTCAAGAGTGTGAGCTGAGCTCTGAGCAATAGCAGTTCGATGCCCAGCCCGAGGTGAGTTGCCACTGAGCTGCCAACAGGTGGCAGGATGGCTCAGCTAAAAAACAAAAAAAACAAAACAAATATATTTACCCATGAGAGAAGAGTTTGTTTGTATGCTAATTTTTGAATTTGAGTGTAGTGATATAAAACACAAATTTTAGAATAGATTTAAGTCTTAAGCATAACATAATAATCAAACTATGCTATGAATATTCTTAAGACTTCGGGCTTTTTTCTTTGGCACTATATTATTTAAATAATAAAAATTCTACAATGCCAAAATGATTGTAAGGATAGACATAGAACAACAGAATAGCAATTAGAGCCCAGAAATAAATGTGGTCAAATGGGTTCAGACAAAGGAACCAAGATAATTCAGTAGGAAAAGGACGAGGCTTATTTACTTATTTTTACAAAAAAACGGTGCTGAATAACTGGTTATCTACATATAAAATAATGACACTGAATCCTTATCTCATACTACGTAAACTTAGCTCAAAATAAATAAATCAAAGCCCTAAATTTAAGAGCTAAAACTATAACTCTCAGGAAAAAAAAACAAAAAAACCCATAGAAATAAATCTTTGAGCTGTTGGTTTAGACAATGGTTTCTTAGATGTAACATGAAAAATATAAGTGACAAAAAAAAAGATAAATTGGATTTCATGAAAATTAAATAACAATAAAATATATCTAAGCCATCAAAAAAAAGTGAAAAGAATCTGCACAATGGGAAAAATATTTTCAAACCATATATGTGGTAAGATTCTTGCATCAAAAACATATAAGGACTTTTTGCAGCTCAACAATATAAAGAAAACCTATTATAAAATGATCAAAGGATTTGAATAGACAGTTCTCCAAAGAAAATATACAAATGGCTAATGAATACACGAAGATTCTCAACACCATTAGTCATTAGGGAAATTCAAATCAAAACCACAAGAAAGTACTACTTCATATCCACTAGGAGGGCTATAATAAAAAGAAAGATAGGCAATAACGAATACTGGTAAGCATTTCGAGGAATTAGAATTTTCATATATTGATGATGTGAATGCAAAACGGTGCAGCTGCTACAGAAAACATATGGAAGTTCCTCAAAAAGTTAAATGTAGAATTACTATGTCATCAAGTAATTCTACCAAGAAAACTGAGAAATATGTCCACACAAGTATTTGTACATGGATGTTCACAACAGCTTAATTAATAATCGCTATATATTGGAAGTGACCTTACTAATGAATGGGTTAAACAAATTGGTACATACAATGAAATATTTTTCAGCCAGAAAAATTAAGTTACTGACACATGTTACAGCATGGATGAATCTTGAAAACATTATGCTAAGTGATAGAAGCCAGATTCAAAATATCACATATTTTATTATTCCATTTATATTAAATGCCCCGAAGAGGCAAATTCATGCAGATAGAAAATAGATTAACGGTTGCCAGGATCTATAGGGAGTATTGTTAATAGGTATAGGATTTTTTTGGGGGGTGATAAAAATGTTTTGGAATTAGATAGTGGTAATGGCTGTAAAGGTTTGTGAATATACTAAAAACCATTGAATTATATACTTAAAATAGATTAACTTTATGTTATGCAAATTATATCTCAGTAGAGAAGTTATAAAAAAATACCGTAGAGCTGACAATACAACTTCAGTAGTGCTTGTCAGAGTTATAATGAAATGTCAAAAATGTGAAGTACCAGACATAATTAATATAATAGAGACCTGAGAAAATCATTAAAACTTTTCAGGTGTTTTAGAATTTAAGTTTTCAAAAATCTATTAACAGTTTTTTTAGTGTTCTTCATGATAATTCAACAATGTAAACAAGAAGGCAAATAAACATGCAACATTATTTTTTTAGCATTTGATAAAATTGAAGCAGAAAATAATTAAAATGTGAAAAACAACACATTCAACCTGAACTATAACACTTCCCAGACTTTCATGTGAACTTAATAGAATTTTAATATATTCTGTATCTTACTGAATCTTAAATATAAATTATTTAGTGGCACCTATGGAATCTTAATGAATCAAGTTTCAAACTAGATTACTTACAACAGGAAGGGAAACTGACAAAAACATTAAAGAAAATCAAATAGATAAAATGCTATTAGAATTCACCTGTTTAAAAAAAAATATTGACAATTATTAGGCTCATATTCTCCAAAATACAGGTTAGTTACTGCCTCAAATCTCAAGAAGTAATGCACAGTATTTAGACTATTCATAGTAGTGGTAGGAAAAAGAAACACCATGTAATAAGGTTAACACTTCAAATTATAAAAGTCAACGTAAGGTAAATCAGATTTAAGACTTAAATCTGCTCTGTACTAAAGACTGCTATTTGTTCCCCAATACTGGTACTCCTTCACTTTCATAATAGAATCCCTGACTTTTGTCTGGGCATTTTACTGGACACGCACACACCGAAAAGAAAAACAAAAACAAACAAAACTCTACACATTTCATCCCTCCTTGCAGCTTACTGTGATAAAGTGACAAAATTGTAGCCAAAGATATATCATGAGGAAACCTTTATGAACTTTACTTAAAAAGCATCTACAAGGGTCCTCCGTTCCTTCCTTTTCCTTGATGGCTGGAGGGTACATGTGATGCCCGAGCAGAGACAGCCTTTTGGGATCCTGAAGTGATCTTTGAATGGAAGCCATGCACAGAAGAGCTTAAGGTAAAAGGAGACCTAGTCACTACGTACTATATGGAATAGTGCCATCCATCTAGACTGTATTCTTCTAGAGTTTTACATGACAGAACAAACTTTTAACTTAAGTTAACATCATTTTGAATCTCTATTACTCAAAGTTGATTCTTATTTAAGCTGACACCAGAATGGTAGCTGGAAGTGGGATGCTACAAATTAAAAAATGTATAATATATGGCCTTGTTTTAGTACAGATATTGGATGACAGGTGGCAAGAACTCAAGATATTACAGGCTGAATAGCTGATGACCCTTCTTATCATGGCCTCAAGACATTTTCATTTTGAAAGGCAGTCTACATGATGACTGACTATGGTGTTAGAGGAAACTGTATAACAAATTCTGAATTTAAGTATTGGATGTCACCTGTTTCTTTAAGTCTTATGAGAAAAATAAATCAGGCTAGACCTAGCGAGCATAAAATCAGAGATGGAAATAGAATACAACTTTGATAAGGCAGGTAATTTCATCTGGAATCTGCAATTTAAGTTTACTGAGATTCTAGTAATTGGAGGTTTGGATGAAAATGTTAGCAGCTCTGCTCCTCAAATTGAAGCAGTTTCAATAAGAGACTTTAAAATAGAAATAATATTGATATTCTAAGCTGTAAATGTCTGTAGGCAAAGAAAAAGTTAAGGATTTTGCCTTCCCTCCAATCCCATTGCTTCAGAAAGTCCACCCATTGTGGATATTATTAATTTGAGAGAGGAAAATACATAGAACATAAAAGCCAATAAGTATAAGAACAGAATCTTCAGAATTATAAACTATGTCTAGATTTGAATTTTGCAGTTAAACATAGAACCTACCGAAATCAGGTAACTCAGAAAGCTACTAAGTTTTTGAAGGAAACGTATAACCAAACAAATTAAAATCTGACTTGAAAATGTCTGTGGTTCTTCAATCTCTAAAGCAACCTACAGGCTCTGAAATCTATTAAGGTTATGAAACTGTGCAACATTCGAGAAGGATGAATACTCTAAAGTCTAATTCATATGTGCCCATAAATGATAATGGACAGATAAAATCTTTTCCAAGGGAAGATCCAGGAGATTTTAAAGGTGTGATAACTCTAATGTGAAAGAAGGAAGAGCACTATTCCTATAAGATGGTAATAGCAATGGGGGCAGTGACAACTATATTTCACACTCCCCTTTTCCAGATGGGAAGTTTTTATTATGATTATTCTGTTTCTATGCCACCTATTATACTGGGTATGTAGAGGGGATCCTTTATACTTTAACTTACAGGTTGCTAGACCATGAAGTGTTACATCTTGTTTAAGTGAAGAAGACCGGACATATACCAGTATTCCACCTGGGTTTAACTTTGGATGAGTAGTGATATATTCAATTTTATTGATTTCTGCTTTAATTTTTACCATTTCTTTTCTTCTGCTTTGGAGTTAATTTGCTCTGATTTTTCTACTTTTCTGTAGTGGAAACTTAGATGATTGTTTTTAGGTCCTTCTTCTTTTCTAATATAAGCTATAAATGTCCCTCTAATGACTGATTTCACTGCATCCCTGCCACAAATTTTAGTAAATTGTGTTTTCATTTTCAATTATAGTTGACCCCTGAACTATGCAAGGATTAGGGGGACTGACCCCTCTGGCAGGTGAAAATCCGTGGATAACTAGTAGTCAGCCCTCCATATATGTAGATGTCCAGCTGCATATCAAAAATATTCAGAAAAAAATGTTAGGTTGTTGCTGATGTGTAATATGTACTGAACATGTACAGACTCTTTTTCCTTGTCATTATTCCCTAAACAATACAACTATTTACATAGTACCTGCATTGTAGTAGGTATTATAAATAATCTAGAGATGATGTAAAGGATGCAGGAAGGTGTGTGTAAGTTACATGAAAAACTAAGCCATGTTATATAAGGGACTTGAGCATTCTTAGATTTGGGTATACTTGGGAGGTCCTGGAACCAACTGCCCATGGATATCACAGGACAACTATACTGTTTTTTTAATACACATATACCTATGATAAAGTTTAATTTATAAAATAGGCACAGTGACAGATTAGCAACTAATAATAATAAAGTAGAAAATTATAATATACTATAATAAAAGTTATTTGAATGTTCTCTCTCTCTCTCTGATAACTGACCTGATAACCAAGATGGTTACTAAGTGACTAAATGGATGGTTAGCACATACAGTGTAGATATGGACAAAGGGATGATTCATGCCCCAGGTGGGATGGGATGGGAAAGCATGAGACACTATTCAGAATGGCATGCAATTTAAAAGTTATGAATTCTGGAATTTCCCATTTTATATTTTTGAACCATGGTTGATTGCGTGCATCTGAAGCCATGGAAAGTGAAACTACAAATAAGGTGAGACTAGTATATTTCAAAATGGTTCCTTTTTCCTTCCCTCTGCTGGAAGCACAAGTAGATTTTACTCAGATATTCACTGGAGAACTCCAGGAGGTAAAATTCACAAACGTGTGGGGGCCTGAGTCACTCTGGAGTTTTTATTTCTCGGACTTGTCACACTTAGTCTCCAGCAATTCATCAATCACAAGTCAGCTTTCCTTACTGCAGCACTGGTTCAAAAGAAGTTTCAGCTCATGAGTTTCCAATCTGGTGAGTGTGGTTCTCTGTATTTTCCTGTCAGTTTCTCTAAGCTTCATGGCAGCATTTTGCCTTGTGACCCTACTTCTCTCATAGATGTAAGAAGAGTTGATTTTTCAGTTTCTTTAGCTTTTTACTTGTCAGGATGAAGGGGAAACTTCCAAGCTTCTTCCAAGATGGACTGAAAAGTGAAACAAGTAGTGCCTTTTCAAGATAGAAATTTATTTCCATCTTACATAAATGTCTAATATCCAGTGTTAGTATGACAATAATAATAATAAATTCTGTAATCTAGGTACTTTCAGCTTTCTACTCCAACACACTAATTATAACTTTGTTGTAACGGTCTAAAATAGAATTCCAGCCATCATATACATGTTCCAAACTATAGGATTGGAGAAAGGCAGAAAGAAGAGACAAAAACGTATTAGCAACTGTCTTTTAGCGAAACTACCTGGAATCTGTAATACAATATTTCCATTTAGGTTACATTACAGTGAACTAAAAAATGGCCTACCAAGGTGTCTATACCCTAATCCCCAAAACCCAGACTGTTACCATACGTGTTAAGTCTTCTCAGGCTGTTATAACAAAATACTATTGACTAGATGGCCTAAAAAACAAAAATATATTTTCTGGAAGATAGAAGCCTAAGATAAAAATTCCAGCTGATTCAATTTCTGCTGTGGGTTCTCTTCCAGGCTTTCAGTCAGCCCTTTTTTTCTCACGTCATCACATGGTACATGCATGATGGAGGGGGCAGTAGAGAGAACATGGTCTCTGGTGTCTCTTTTTATCACCATAGGATTAGGACACTAATCCTATCAAATCAGGGGTTCACCCTTATGACCTCATTTAAACTTAATTATTTACTTAGAGGTTACATCTCCAAATATAGCCATACTGAGGATTCGTGCTTTAACATATTTATGGGGAGGACACAAATATTCAGTCCATAATACCTTATATGGCAAAAAGAAGTTAGCAAATGTGATTAAGGTTCTTGAGATATGTTGATTATCTGGGGGGAGGGTATTGTATGATTTAATAACAAGGGTCAGGAGATCAGAGAGGAAGCAGAAGCTGTGACGATGGAAGGAAGAGGTTCAAGTCATGTGAAGTAAAGATCACAAGCCTTGGAATGCAAGCAGTTTGCAGACACTAGAAAAGGCAATAAAATGGATTTTTTTTTTCCTCTGGAGAGTTTCCAGAAAGAACCATCCTGCTGAGGCCTTGATTGTAGCTCAGTAAAAACAATTTCAGACTTCTGGTCTCTGGAACTATAAGATAATAAATTTGTGTTGTATTATGGCACCAAATTTGTGGTAATTAGTTACAATAGCAATAGAAAACTAATATATGTAGCAACACAGCTGCAAGGCAAGCTGTAACTTCTGTAGATTTGGGGCAGGTAAAATATGAGGGTTCTATTGCTGAGAAAGAAAGAGAGGAAAGACACTGGGAAGCATCCATCCCATACTGTATTTACTGAATACAGTAGTGGCATAAACTTTTAGGTTTGCCTCCTTTGGTAGAGGCTTGTGTTCTGTGTTGGGGAAGGATAAATGGAAATGTTTGAAACTGTCCTTCAATGTCCATTATACCTTTCATCTACAACAAAAGAGTCCCATGTTTTAGCTGGACATATGACTGGTCAGAATGAGACTATATTTCTTAGCCACCTGTATTCATAAGCCTAATTTGTGGCTAACGAGATACAAGCAGAATATTGAATGTCATCTTCCAAGAACTTCACATAAAGTTAACATAATCCCTTTTCCTACTCGTTCTTTGTCCCCTCTTCCTTCCTGCTCATTACAATGAAGACATAATGTCTTGAGCTGGCAAAGCCATTGTGAACCATGAGATGACCTTGGAAATGATGCTATGCATGGTGGAGTAACAAGATAGAAAGAGCAAAAAACTCAGAATGTTATGATTCAGAGCTGCTACTGTAGCGGTGTATTATCGCAGACTTTTATGTGAGAGAAAAACAAATTTCTGTTTTAAGTCTCTGCTATCCAGAGTCAACTACTACCAATTCTACCTAATGCATTCCCTTCCTTCTCTTTTATTTATCTCATAGAAGTTTTCACTTTAACTTTTACTAGTGTCTCTAGATACACATCCATGACATGTATGACAAAATTCTAGCTTTAAACTCTAACACTGGTGTACTCATTTAAAGGTACAAGTCTTCTGAACTACTATAATTAAAGGATTTAGAAGGAACTTAGTTAAATATATGATAGCTAGATAAGTCCCATGAGAGACTGACTAGACACAGGAATTCTAGGTAATTAGTAAGAAAGCTTCTCTATGTAGAGAGCATATACAACATTGGATACTTCCACACTCTAAAATTATAGCCATGCATAACTACACTAGGGTCACATGAGAATACCATATGAAAGTGTAGAAATACATTTAGGTCATTGCTACTAACTTAACCATTTTATACAAAACATTCCTAATTTAAGTGTTACTTTATAATTTTTATTTAATTAATATAATTTTCATTTTTATTTTAAAAGAAATGATAAAATTGTATTTGATGGAATAGATGTTTAGCAGAGGCTCTTAATCTTTTTTTCACAGGACTCTTTTATACTCTAAAAAAATTATGAAGCCCCCAAAGAGATTTTATGTGTTTTATATCTTTCAATATTCACCATATTAGAAATTAAAAGTTTAAAGTATTTATTCATTGTAAAATAATAATAAAACTATATCATGTTCTCAGAAATTGTATAATTTTATGAAATAGAACTGTATTTCCAAAAAAATTTAGTGAGAGGAGTAGAATTATACTAAATTCTTGCAAATCCACTTAATGTTTGCCTTAATAAAAGGCAGACTTTCATTTGCATATACATTCATTATCTTACAAGTCATATAGCAGCAGGAAAAGCTCCATAATATGACAGAATGACAGTAAAAAAATGTCTTAGTATTTTTATCAGTAAAATTATTTTGGCATAGTGGACCTCCTAAAAGTATTTCAAAAACCCACAGTGGTTTTTAGATTACTCTTAGAGAACCATTATCATACAGAACAGCTATGGAGAAAAATCTCACAAAATTGGACTGATTATAGGAAGGCCAGTCAAAATATATGAAAATACTCAAAATTGTAATGAAATACAATTTAACGATTACATCAAGATGACAAAGGAGATTCTAAAAATATATGTTCTCCATAATTTCTCTTGGTTAAAGAGAAAAGAAAGAGGAAAATGTATTTAGAAAATAATAAAAATGAGACTACTGCTCTCAAAACCATTAGATATAATATCATCTACACAAAGAAGTAAATATATAAAATTGAATATATTTATTATTAAGAATCAGATAAATTTGAGGGAATTATGAATTCAAATAAATAAGTGTAAAAATATTTTAAAAATATATCTTAAAAAATGCTGAAAACCCAGAAGAGATGAGCATGACAAAAAGTAGTAACTTTCTAAAAATTCTAGCTGATACAATTTTAGTTATATTAAAAGTCTATGTATTAAACTGACTCAAAAATTCTTAAATTTTAAAATCATATAATGAGAAATGACCCAAAAATTATTGTCAAAGATTTACACACTAAAATGCCATAGGAATTTGGTAATTGTATGTGCAAATCTTATTAGTAAATATTCCAAGGATAACTAATTCCTGTATACTTTAAATTGTTCCAAAGCCTAGGAAAAAGAGGGAAGTATTTTAAGGCAGACCATTGCCCTGGTGTAAATACCTCAAAAAGTGTCATAAAAGGAAGACATCTCACTCATTATTACAGAGGCAAAGATCTTTAAATAACTATTAGCAATCCCAAATAAGTGTTTCCTAATCAAACAAAAACAATCACTAAAGTTTTGTTTTAAGAATGCAAACATGGTTCAAAATAAGAAAAATATATTGATTTAATTAATTACCTTAGATAATATTAGAGAAAAAAATTAAGACTCTATATAATAAGTCTGAAAAGGCAGATGATAATATTCAACAAATATGTGTGCTTATATTCAATTCAGCATCTCAGTAATAAGGTAACTTTCTGAAGAATACCTACTAGAAATTACAATATCATATTTCAAGATGTAATAATAGGGGCATTAGCATCAAACTCAGAAATAATACAAGAATACTCATTTACCACCCATATTATTCTGAATTCCTAACCTACTCAGGAAAACAAAAAAAATAGCAGAACAACTGATTGTTAGAAAGGAAGAGGAAAATGATCATTTTCTAATGCAAAGCTTTAAAAATGTAATAGAATCAACTGAAACATGATTTAAACTCATAAGACAGTGATGAGAAAAATCAACTTTTATAAAAACACTAATCCAGAATTACAATTTAAACATTTTTCAATTATCACCAGACTTTTAAAAAATTTTGTAATAATCTTAAGTGTGCTAGACATATGTGAACAAAACTAAACAAACCTAGTGAAAGCTATAAAAACTGAATAAATGGAGATATATACAGAGGTCGCTAATTATATGACTCAATATTGTCATAAGTCTATGCTCCCATTATCAGTTTATAAAAATGCCATTAAAAACATAACATATATTTTATTGTACAAATTATTTTAAACTTCATTTAAATACAAAATACTTAATAATTATCAAAAGTGACTTGCCTTATCAAAAATCAGTATCCCAAAACTAGAATATTAAAGTATTACTTTTCATTAAATAGACACAAGAATATCATATGTAATAAAGGTATTATTTTAAATACTTGGTAGGATAATAATTAAAAAATAGTGTTGGAATAAATTAATTACTATATATGTATATATACTTATCCTCACTACAGCAACCCAAAAATGTAGTTATCCATACTACAGTAACCCCCCAAAACTAAAATCATCTCCAAATGGAATAATATTTAAAAGTAAAAATATAAAAACAGAAAAATGTTAGAATAAAAGGACTCATCTTTTTATAATGCTAGGGCTGGGAAGGATTTTAGAATTGTATAAAGAATGCAAACCCCAAATACTCACTGATTTGACCCCAGAATTAAAAGTTTCTGAAAAGCAAAAGACACTATATATAAAATTAATACACAAATAATAAAATTGGAACAACATATGATAATGGTGAATTTCACTGATACTATCCTTTTCAAATTAAATGGAGTAAAACTCTATATACCAAGTCCATACCAACAAAAAAAATGAACAAACGATATGAATGAACGAAGAAAAAGAGAATGAACCAAGACAAGTCACACAATTAGGAAAAAAAGAGTCAATATAAAAAAACAGTTTACTTTCACTAAGTATGATATAAGTTAAATCTGCATATTTCTTAATAAAAAATGTGTTGGCTTATTAGGTTAGGTATTTCCAAAAGAAACAGGTACTTCTTCAAAATCATTTGAATTTTACAAATTGTTTAAAATTAATTATCAAATTGTGACATAATATGAGCAAAGAACAAATGAGCTATGGGATGAGATTCCAAAGGAACAATTAATAGTCTGAAAGGGGCAAAGTGGAAACAGAAATTACAGTCATAGGGCAGGGGCTTATTAGGAAGGGGACCTACAGCAAATTCAGTTTATTTCTAGGCAAGGAGAAGGAGAACCGAAAGGAGAACTATCTGGAAATGTGCAACAGGGATATATGGTTTCAGAAGTACTGAACGAGACCAGGATAATGTCAGAAAACCTGTCTTAAGACGAGAGGGAGTGGCCCAAGTCTGAAATAAGGGCCCAAGTCTGAAAAAGAAAGTAGACAAGAATAACTAAAAGAATATGCATTGAGCCATTTCTTCTCCGTGATATAAAATTGGGATGCCCCTCTAAATCAGTTACCTATTGATCCCATTTCTCATTTTGTTGATAACTAGGGAGAACATATGCACCCTCTCCAGAAGATGAGTCAAGACAAAGGGTATGAAATTTCAATCTTCATACCTCAAGGAGGTACTTCAAGCTCATAGAGAAAAATTAGACTATGATTCTAGGAGGTGGGCTATCAAAGGGTGAGAACCACAACATACAGACTTGTTCTTTCTTTCCATGAGGATGAAACAGTGAAGGTTCTTGGCCATCACTCTTTCCTTACCTCTAACATGTTTTCTTTCCTTCCTAACAAAATATGGTTAAACCAGGTTAAGGAAGTTTCAGATGTGAGGAGGTGAGCACAGACGGAAAGGGAGCAACTAGGTTGCCTCTGAGATAAATGTATGGCAAATTTTTCCCTTATGGATCTCTTTCCTTTTGTCTCCAATGCATGTGACTTTCTCTCATACTACATCTCTTCAAAAATTCATGTTTGCAATATAAGAAAGGAGAAGAAGGAGGAGGAGGAGGAGGAGGAGGTTGAGGAGGAGGAGGAGGAAAGACCATTCAAGCCAACAAAGCAGATAACAGAATATTCCATGTCTAGTCCTGGTCACTAAAATTTTGCAATGGAATTTTGGGCCAAAGCCCCACTCAGGAACTCCTTTGTTTACTCCCCATACATATGAGGTCTGACAATTATGTTAGTGAACTTGTTGCAATGATGTTGCTAACCCTTTGTTGATATCAGAGGGATTATTCTTTATGAATTTGTACCAACTGGACAAACAGTTACCTAAGTTTGCTATTTTGTTTTGTTTTTGTTTTTGTTTTTTTGTTTTTTTGAGGGCAGTGTCACTGGCCCTCACATGTGGGACCCGAACCGGGGCTGCTGGCCTCCCAAGCCAGCGCTCAACCACCACGCCACTTGGCTGGCCCCAAGTTTACTATTTTGAAATGCTAAAAAGGCTGCATGAAAAAGTTAGATGAAAATAACCTGAACTTTTCGCCAACAATTCATGGCTCTTGCATCACAACAATGCACCAGCTCACACGGCACTGTCTGTGAGTGAGTTTTTAGCCAGTAAACAAATAACACCCTCCCTACTATTGGAACACCCTCCCTACTCACCTGATGTGACCCCCAATGACTTCTTTCTTTACCCAAAGATAAAGGAGATATTGAAAGGAAGATATTTTGATGACACTCAGGACATTAAGGGTAATACAATGACAGCTCTCATGGTCATTACAGAAAAAGAGTTCCAAAATTGCTTTGAAGGGTGGACTAGGTGCTGGTGTCGGTGCATAGCTTCCCAAGGGGAGTACTTTAAAGGTGACCACCGTGATATTCAGCAATTAGGTATGTAGCACTTTTTTCTAGGATGAGTTGTCAAACTTAATTGTCTGACTGTGTATATTATATTTTCCTCAGTAATTTTTGCAGAAAATGGTTGACTACACCAAAGCAGATTTCAAATAGTCTTGAGTGTGCTAACAAAATTCACCATAATATTATCTAGATTTCCTTAAAATCCATTATAATAATATACAAGTTTCCCTAAAACTTGATCTAATTACCACCATAATTCTGTATTTATGTTGGCCTATTCTACAAGAGGAGCAACCATACAACAACCAATATCTGTAAGCCGTGGATAAATAATGTCCCTAACAATTGCTTCAGATCCTTAATATCTTTTATTATGACCGAAATTTTAACAGATTCCTTCCTCATAACTCCTGACTTTTGGTTGTGTATCTCATTTGGTTTACTCTTATACCATAAACTCTGATTGTTCCCATGGACTTTAGGCTTTGCAGCACATTTCCTTCCTGAGTTTTGTTTCTGTATCTCATTTATAGTTTATTCTTGTACCATAAACTCTGGTTATTTATATGGACTTCTGGCTTTGCAGCACATCATTTCCTAAATGAATGTAACTTGAACTCACTGCTCTGGTTCTTTCCATTATAGGTTACCATAAATATGGAAAGCTTTAAGCCCTTTGGACAAAACATATCTCATCCCAAAACAGAAGCAGAAGCAGATTCAGACACTGACTCTCTTTCTAAATACTGAAACTTGAATTCCATTCTTAACTAATCCTTTCCATCACTTTACTCAAAGCACCTTCTTCTCCCCCTCCCCCTTCCTCCTCCCCCTTTTTCCTCCCCCTTCCTCCTCCTCCTCCTCCTCCTCCTCCTCCTCCTCCTCCTCCTCCTCCTCCTCCATCTCTTCTTCTTCTTCCTTCTTCTTTTCTCCTTCTCCTTCTCCTTCTAATGAACTCCTAGTATTAAATACTGATAGTTTCTCACCCTCTTCCTTTTCCCTACTCCCTAACCATTTCAATGTTTCTTGGAACCAAGGTTCTCTTAAACACTCTATGGTATCAATTGTTCTCACAATAAACCAAGCTTCAAGTCACTAAAGACTAGGTATGTGAATAGTAAAAATAATAAAAGAATATATATCAACCTCGTAAGCTGAAGAGGGGACTAGAAATGAAACCAGCAGAAGATGGAACAGCAATTTTATATAGAAGATTCAGAGATAAATTTTATAGTTAAAAGTCATTTCAATTACTTCAAGAAATTGAGCTGCAGATAATTTCTATTTATTCTATAAATGTAGCTATAAGCAAAGAAAAAGTATAGGACAATTTACATATTTATAGAATATGGATAAATAGTTCTTAAGAAATGACAATAATCATGTGGTTAGCAGAATTATCAATAACATTGAGGACCTTTAGAAAACTCCTTATAATGAATATACTTTACTCAAAATTCCATAACATTCAAAATAATTCCAAAGCTCAATATACAATGATATATTCTATGTAATTTCATAGATATGAACTAAAATAACCTTTGTAAGATAAATATTTTACTCCTATTTATGCACATATAGTAGTCATTTGCCATAACATAATCTATATCCATATATATGGATATGTCTATATGTACATATAATTACCTGCATGTAAGTATTTTTAAATATATATATACACACATATGTGTGTGTGTGTGTGTGTGTGTGTGTGTGTGTGTGATTGATTATCAGTATATCTAAATTGGTGGTCAGTATACAATAATCAGTGAAAGTCTCCTCTGTATAAAGCATATAAAAAAGCAGGGGACATGCCTGAAGTCAGTGAGTTTATATTCTACGTAAGAGTGCCAAAAGACATTTCACATGAACTTTACAGTTTTATAAGCATATTATCATATGGAGCAAATTAATACAGTTGGCATGAATGCTCATGAGGGAAAAGTTTTAAATGGGATGCATTTGCCTTTTAAACCTATGTTTTTATTCAATGGGTAACTTGTGAGATTCAAGGGCTTGAGGACATTCCTGTGCTATATTTAGAACACATATCCTCAATTATATTGAAATCAGACTAATGACAGTCTGGGCATTTTCTGTAGGCCTTTCTAATTATGTTACTATAATGCAAATATTTGTATCCCAGTCTACTGAGAAACAGGTCCACATATGAAGAAGTATATCACAAATATAATATTTCACAAATAAAAAGGTTCCCTCTTATTAATTATACTACAATGCCATCTTCATGTATACCATTACCTAATGTCCTAATCAAAACAGAACTCAAAAGATTTTTAAAAACCACAAGCTCTGGAGTTTAAAGACCTGAAGTTAAGTCCTAGTAATGTCACTTAATTGTGTAGCTTTTGGTAAGTAAGGTAACCCCTCTAAGCCTTAGTTTACCTATTTATAAAAATACCTAACTTACAGTGTTGTGGAGAATAAACTACATACTATATGTAAAATATCTAGCACAGTGCCAGGTACATAGTAGGCACTTTTCCACTGTCCTCAAAGCAGCACATAATTTAGCACAAAACACTGAATGAATACTATGCTAAATGTAGAATTATCAGCCTTTAATAAATTAAATACTTCTCTATGTTTTTAACTAAGAAGCAATTTATATTATTAATATCTACTTGTAATAATTAATATATATATAGAAAGAGAGACAGAGAGACAGAGAGACAGACAGAGAGACAAAGAGATACACAAAGCATAAATTATAAAATAGTAGTGGTAAGAGTAATGAATATGTCACAACATTATATTTATACTACATTATTATATGACCTTCTCACATCAAGAAAATCACAAACAGAATATCAATAATATAATGGAAGATATTCAAAAGAGATTGAAGAAATTCTTAGGAAAAAGTTCCTTGACATGGCGCTCGGCAGTGATTTTTTAGATATAACTCCTAATGCTACATAAATTATAATTATGGTTATCTTAAATAAAAATATTTCAAAGAAAAGTAATAAACTAATTATACTTACATGTTTCTGGTGTGCAAGCTTTCCTGTTTTATTAGTTTTAGGCTGAAAAAAGAGATCTTTGAAGAGCTTATCTTCATATCTTTTGTATATATGAATCCATTGCGTTTGACATTCATTACTAAATTTTTGTGGATGTTTTTTATGCTGAAACAGGGAGCTGAATACAAGGAGGGAAAGTTGTCATTTAGTGTTTTGCAAAACAAAACAAAACAAAACACTCATGGGTGTACTTATTTCTTAGAAAGCATGGTGGTGAATTTAATATAATACTTGTTTTCATTACTATATAAAGCTTTTTAGGCACTAAGGTTTGTTTATCAACTTTCATGAGGAGATAAATGAGTGCTGAGAAATCTCTGGTTATATGAATCCACAAACACTTCCGTACTTACATCTGACTATGCATTTTATAATATAATGGCAGGGAGAACATAACTAAATTATCTAGAGAATATAAGGTATCCTAACCTCTCCATTTTTCCTCTCCAGTGAGAAAGTAACTTTTTATTTCCACCTAGGAAAATTACTAGAGAGAAGTACTATTCAACAGAATACAATGTATGTCACAAAATGATTTTAAATTTTCTATTAACCAGAATAAAAGAAAGTTAAAGGAAATAAGTGAGATTAATTTTAATAGTATGTTTTATCTAACTCAATATACCTCAACTATTACCTGATAAATGGCATAAACAAACTAATATTATACTTAACAGTGAAGTTTTTGAATCGTATCAAATTTGTGGCCCTTTACAAACATTTTTTTCTGATCCCAGAAGGGCTTTTCTTAGCTGTCTTTTCTCCTGGTTCTCTTTGATAAAATTCAAAGCTTTCAGTTTAGCTTTCTATTATCATGGAGCTACCAGTCCTCTCTTAATTATTTACCATTTGCTGGGGGCAAGGGTGATCAGGGCTCTAATATTCCCTACCTATTACAACTGGGTTAGAGGATCTGTCCTACAAGTGAGGGCTAAGAGAAGGAAGATAGCCCAAGACCTCTCAGCCTCTCTTGCCAGGAATAGAGTCTCTAAAATATTCTTAAAATAATTTTTTTTAAAGGATCAGACTATGAAGCAATGTATTTCCTGAGGCATTTTTCAAAACAATAGACTAACAATAGTGCAGGCTAATAATATTAGTTTAAAGAGCTTAACAGACAAATCAGAAAAAGAGACAATTAAAGAGAGTCCTAAAAATCTCAGTTGTCTTCCCATGGGTGGCTGCACCCAGCCAAGGGTATGCCCTCTAGGGAGCAAAATCAGAGGCTACCCAAAGAAGGGGAAATAGACTTCATTAAAATAGTCCAGTCTCATCACTAAATAAATAAACCAGAAAAAAAAACAAGTCCTGGGTAAGGAGATCAGTATCAGAGTTGTTACAATAAGTTATCTAAAATGTCCAGTTTTCAACAAAAAATTATGAGACACATAAAGTAAAAGTGTAACCTATACAGAGAAAAAAGCAGAACTTTGAAACTGCTTTTGAAAGGGCAGAGATGACAGACATAACAGATTAAGACTTCAAAGCAGCTATTACAAATATATTTAAAGGAAATAAACTTGAAATAAGTAAAGAAAGGTATAATGACAATATCTTTTCAAATAGAGATTATCAGTAAAGAGATAGAAATTATATAAAAGAACCAAATAGAAAACTTGCAGTTTAAAAGTATGATAACTGAAATAAAAATCATATTAGAGGAGTTCAACAGATTTCAACTGGTACAAAACAAGAATCAGAAATCTTGAAAGATTGATAAAAATTATGTTGCCAGAAAGAAAAAATAATGAAGAGAAATGACTAGACCCACAAAGAAATGTGGGGCATCATTAAGTCCACCATCATATGAATAATGGGAGTAGCAGAGAAGAGAGAGAAAAGAAGAAGAAAAAAATATAGTAGTACTGGCTAAAATTTTCTGAAATCCATGGAAACAATTATCTATCTATACATCCAAGAGATCAACATACCAACAGAATAAACACAAAGAGATCCACATCCAGACACTTCATAGTAAAACTTGAATTCCAAAAACAAAGAGAAAATCTTGAAAACAAGCAGAAAAATTACTAGCTATGGACAAGGAAACCTCAATAGGATTAACTACTGACTTTTCATAAGAAACAATAGAGGTTAGAAGGCAGTAGTATGGAAGAGTCAAAGCGTAGTATAGAAGAAAACAGATAGAGTGAGAGAGAGAGAGAGAGAGAGAGAGAGAGAGAGAGAGAGAGAAAGGAGAGAGGGAAGAAGGAAAGGAGGGAGGGAAGAAAGGAGGAAGAGAAGGTAGGAGGGAGGTAAAGAAGGCGGGAGGGAGGGAGGGAGGGAGAGAGGGAAGGAGGGAGGGAGAGAGGGAGGGAGGAAGGAAGGGAGGAAGAAAGAAACCTGTTATTCAAGGATAAGGCAACACTGAGAGAATCCTAGGACAGAGGGGTGAGGCTTAAGTACCCATCCGCCACCACAGATACCAAGAAAAACTGCATTAGAAGAGTAAAGGCATGGCTACACATTAACCAGAGCTCCCCACCCTAGGCCAGTGCAGCACCACACTGAGACGTCTCCTCTGAGCGTAAGGTTTTCCAGTGGGAAAAAGATAGCCCAGGGGTGACATGCAGTCCCAGAGCATTGTGGGTTGCTTCCTGGAAGGCCCTACTCTGGTGTTGCCCAAAGTTAGCAGAAAGGAAATAAATGAAATAGAGAACAGGAGAACAATAGAAAAGATAACCAAATTAAGAGAAGGTTCTTTGAAAAGATAAAATTGGCAAACCTTTAGCTAGACTAAACAAGAAAAAAAGAGAAAGAGCCAAATCAACAAAATTTTAAATGAAAAAGGAGACATTACAGCTGAGAAATACAAAGGATCAGAAGAGGCTACTATGAACAACTGTACACAAACAAAATGGACAAACCAATAAAGAAAAGAAAGTTCTGCAGATTTAAAGCAAGTACCCTCAAACAGTAATTTAAATTGACAGAAAAAACAAAGTGTGCTGGTAAAAGAAATTATGTAATTATAAAACAATATAAATTCATATTTCTACTCATTTTTTTCTCTTAACTAATTTTAAAAGTAATTGTATAATAAAATATCCATATAAATTTATTGTTGGGTCTAACTATATATATATATATATATATATATAACTATATATATATTACATTTATATATAAAATATAAATATTTATATATAATATATAAATGTAATATATTTGACAAATATTATATATAAATGTAATATATTTGACAAATATTATATATAAATGTAATATATTTGACAAATATTATATATAAATGTAATATATTTGACAAATATTATATATAAATGTAATATATTTGACAAATATTATATATAAATGTAATATATTTGACAACAGCACAAGTTGGCAGGTGGGAGCAAAGCTGTTTTGGAGTAATAAACTGACACCATATGGTAACTTGAATCCATAGAAAAAAATTAAAAGAACTAGAAGTGTGATAAATAGGACTGGTAATATAACAAACCCAATGAACATAAATATGCTCTTCTTCTTTTAGCTCCTTTAAAAGACATAACACTTTATAAAGTGATAATTATAATAATACAGTGTTGAGAGTATAACACATATAGCTGGAATATGTATAACATTAACAGCACCAAAAGGAAGAAGAGGGAATAAATATATATAAAAGTAACATTTTTATACCTCACTAGATGTAAGTTAGTATAAATCTGAAGGAAATAATGAAAATATATACTCTAAGCCCTAGAAAGAACTCAAGAAAATAACTAAAACTATATACAATTAAATCATTAAAAGAATGTAAATGTGCACTCTAAAATATTCACTTAATGCAACAAAATTAGTAAAGGGGAAAAAGCGGAACAAATATTTTGAGACATTCTGTGAATAGTGTTAACATTTAGGTTTATTTTAAATCACCTTATGGTCTTAATATTTTAGATTATTACATTTACAATGTCCCTACTTTAAATATAACTTTAATTTTTAATAAATTTTAAATTTAAAAGAAACTGTCTTATTTAATAATTTGTTTTTATAATAACTGATAGAACATATATGTAGAGTGAGAAGAGGCGCAAATCATTTCCACAACCTATTGAGATTAAAAATTTTTATTTCCTTCTCATCAGAGTCATTCATTCATTTGATCTTTCACTTATTATTCAGGCATTCATTTATTCAAAATGCACTGTTCTGAGAATATACTGTAAAAATCCAAACTCCCTAGTCTTATGAAACTACACTGGGGGAACTTCTTAATGGGAGATTTTTTTTCTCTCATTAATATGAATTACAAGAAAGAAAAATTAAAGAAATATAGTATATGTTTTAAATAGACCACTTATTTCATCTCAAAAACATGTGTGTAATATTTCCATGCTATTTTACTTGAGGATCTCTAAGTAATAATCTAATTAGGAATTGACTTATTAAACTATTGACCAGAGTACCTGACTTACTTAATGTCCTTAAAAATTAAAGTTCTCATTAGAAAACAGGTAATAACTCATAAGTTTAAAAAAATGGGGTGGTTATAAATATTAGGTTTGCTTCTGAAAATTGGATTCATTAATCCATTAAGATCCTTTTTTTTGGACAGTCTAAAACATTCTAGATGTCAACAAATCAAGGAAACTCATGGGGCAGAGAGGGTTGAATCTTCCATGTAAGTATTCACATTGACTCTAAATTTCCAAGAATAAAGAATAAAACATGAAAATAAAAAAGTTATGGCAGATAGCAGTGTTCAACTTGGGGGTCACAAACCCTGTGAAATTGTAAGCAAATTTTATTTGACGTGTATATAGAATACACTGAAGATAAAGCCCATACCTTCGTTCAAATTCTCAAAGGAACCTGTAACCCCTCAAACAATGAACCTTGGAACAGACGCTAAAATAAACAAAAATGTTCTAAAAGAATAAAGAAAATAAATTACAATGAAAAGTACAAGTAAAAGCAACGGCCTCAGATATTTAAAATACATAATGAGTCAGCAAGATGGCAGCAGAGGAGAAATCCCTGGGACCTTCCTTCCTTGCACCCAAATACATCAATTCAGCAGCATTTCACAGACAAATTCCAACAGTGAGAAATCCACAAACTAGCTGAAAGGCTGCTGCATCCTGGGTAACTCACCACAGCTCATAAAAAGACAGGACATCCTCTCTCTAGGATCCCTACCTTTGGCACAGCACAACATGGTCGGGAAGAGAACTCCTAGCTCACACATTCTCCCAGGGGAGGAAAGAGCTGGTTCACATATTCAGCGCCCCCACCTTTTCTGAAGGGACTCCCCAGAGGACTAGCTTCTGTCTTACCAATCTCAGTGCTCTGATGGATATGATTCAATCAAGTTAATTAGAAAAAAAAATGGATACAGAAGCTTTGGTTAATAGATGCCATCACTCCTTCCCTCTGGCTCAGCACAGAGTAAGCAGCCAAAGTTGCCTACAATGACACAACTTTTCTTGGGGCTGCCCAAAGTACTGGCTTCTGCCTACATCAGAGTGCTGACAAGACCTAGAATAACTTAGCTGCCTGGAGAAAGTGAGAAGAGATAAAGATTTGGGCTGGCAGTCACCAAACTGCCAATCCTGATTTGGCAGAAAGCAGAGAGACAGAATACTGAGCTCTCAGCTTCTCTCTGGAGAGGGAAAGAGTCAGATGTCCAATGATCCAACTTTTCTGTAGGTCACCTAAGGAGCTGATTTCAGTCACATTTGTTCTGGTACACTAATGGGACCTGACATACCCTAGACACCTGGGGAAAACAAAGAACAAAGAAAGCAGATTGGATTACCATGAATGTTTGAGGTCCCCAAGATCTCTGCCAGGCTGACAAGTGGGAGTTTTCTCCTGTATGAGACCAGTCCTTGATGACTGGGAGACATGGCTGCTTAGTCAAATGTTAAGACAGCAACAAAGAGAGTCAAAGATAATGAAGAACCAGGCAAAGATGTTTAAAACAAAGGAACAAGATAAATCTCCAGAAACTGACTCAAATGAAAAATTGTATAGTTATGAAAATTTCAAAATAAATGACATTAAGATGTTCATTGAGAGTAATGCATGAACAAAGTGAGAATTTCAACAAAGTGACAGAAAATATATTTTTAAAAAAAGCACCAAATAGAGATCAAGGAGCTGAAGAACAGAAAACTGAATTGAAAAAAATTCACTAGAGTAGTTCAATATCAGACCAGATCAAGGATCAGCAAGCACAAAAACAAGTCGTTGGAAATAAGTCAGTAAGAAAAATAAAAAGAATGAAAAAGAGTGAAGAAAACTTAGGGACCTTATGGGACCCAACAAATGGATCAACAAATAAAAAAACACCTGGAAGAAGAAAAGAGAAAAAGGACCAGAAAGCATGTTCAAAGAATACTACTCTGCCATAAGAAAAGATGAAATACTGTCATTTGCGACAACATGGGTGGATCTTGACATCATACTAAGCGAAATAAGTCAAATGGAAAAAAGTTGAGAACTTTATGACTTCGCTCATATGTGGGATAGAAAACTGAAAACAACAAATGAACAAGACAAAGCAAAAAAACTCATAGACACAGACAACAGTTTAGTGGTTACTAAAAGGTAAGCAGGAGGGGGTGGTAGAAGAGGGAAAAGGTGGTCAAACATGGTGATGGAAGGAGAACAGATTTTGGGTGGTGAACACACAATGCAATATATAGATGATGTACTACAGAAATGTACACTTGAGACCTTGGTAATTTTACTAACCAATCACATCCTAATAAATTTAATAAAAATTAATTTTAATAAATAAATAGCACACACAAAAAATTTTCTGTGTAAGCTTGAAATAAAAAGATGATTCAGTCTAATTCTGACAAGTTAAGTAGAGCCATTATTAAACTCAGTAAGATAAACGTAAGACCAGATGCAATATATTCTATTGATATTATTGTAAATAATTTAAATTGCTTACCAAATCATAAAAAATTCTCAATCTTTTAGTCATATTTTAACAAAGATGATATTTTATTTAGCAAATAGTAGAAGAAAGAACATCTGTGTTCCAAGATAGGATTAAACTAAAGTGAATTTTAAAGCTGCAAATTGTAGATAATAACATTGGCTTAAATATGTACCTTGTCTTTACAGATTATGATTAATGATCTCAACCATATGCAAAGATAGGTACTATTTTAAATCATCTGTATCTGCCAAATTCACCTTACTAAATATTTTTTTCATAGGAATGTTGACCTAATTTATCATTTAAATAGGATTTACTTTGAAAAAGAGTTGTGCTACTCCTATCTTCAACATTCCTAATTTGTATGGTAAGAAATTAAGTTAATAATCTTCGTTGTATATAAATAATGTAGTCTCTGTTAAACAAAATCAGCATTCAAAATTACATAATTTAGTACAATAAAATAACAGGCTATATAAATTTTCATCTCATTATTCCAAAATGAGGACTCAAAGTGCACTCTGCAAGTAGAGTCAATTAGCATCTGTTAATAGACGAATCACCTAATAGGGTGCCTGTAATGACTTCATGTTATAAAATGTTAACCACAGAATAACTTCCTTATACAGTAAATATTTTATGGGAATATTTTTAAATAAGACTAATAATTTCCTGATTCATACATACTGTGATAGTACTATGTTGAGTATCACATGAAAAATTCTTACCCCTTTAAAAACTAGTGAAGGATTAATAATGTATATAAAAGAAATGCATTAATAGATGTTAATGTTCAAAGTTTTTGGCCTCAGAATCAACCATGACATATTTATTTGTTTACTCTGTTTTGAGGCCTTTGTGTTAGTAAATCACGTTTGTTCTCTTCTCCCCTCTAACAAGGTACCCTTAAATACGATGAAGGAATTGCTCACTCAGTTGCAACTTTTACCCTAATTCCCTAGATTATAATCAGCATCTCTTTCTTTCACAGGGGGTCTGATTTACAAACATATGGCACCATTCCGGGACACCCATATATCAAAAAGCAGGTGATCAACAATATAGATATTAAAGTCAGTTATCAGATCAGAATCTATCTAGAAACTTCTGTAGTCTTGCTTAACATGATGCACTCCTATGTGTCATAGAAATTATGTAGATCAAGAAAACTGCATTGATATTTTTCTACCAACTTAAAAATTAGGGTAAAAAAGGTGTGTTTTTTTTCTTGAACACAGCTTTAAGCAAACCTTAATTCAACTAGAGAATAGTAACACAGTTAACAAAAACCAGCAACAAAATAATCCATCACATCATAAATTCAATTAAATTAGAAATTGTCTTGTCTTGATCATAGTCTTCCATATCAGGGGTCAAAAAACTTTTTCCAGAAAGAGCCAGAAAGTAAATATTTTAGGCTTGGCAGTACACACTTGCTTTGTTATACATTCTTCAACATTTTTGGCAACTCTTTAAAAAAAAATTCTCTTGGGTGACAAGGGATATCAGATTTTACCCACAGGCTTTAGCTTGCCAACCCTTGATCATATCATATTCTAAAATGTGTGTGTGTGTGTGTGTGTGTGCGCGTGCGCGCGCACATACACACACACACAAACATTTTTCTCCCATTCTGCCTTAGAGACTTGGAGGAGAATAGAAAACAAGAGCATATGTACATATTTGGAGATAGATACATCTATACATACACAAAGTTAAATGTAAGTTAAATTTAAATTAAGAATTCTTTTTAACCTAAGAAATGTTCTAAAGATCCTGTGTCAGTCATACCTGATGAACTAAATTTATATTTAGTAGAGCTTCACAAGGCATGAAGACCCTCCCTCTCTGCCTGCTCTAATATATTGTTATCTCCAATGTATGGATGGCTTCACGGAACAGACAGTCCCTGTTCCATTTTCCTAAGACATAGTCATATGACAGCTTCAGCCAATTCAATGCTCACTTCCTGAATTTCTACATTTTTAAGGAATGATTCAAAACCACAAGGGCAATGAAGAGTTGATGGCAGCTGCAGCAACACAACAAGGAGGTGTATAGGTAGTAATAAACAAATGGAAGCACCCTGAGCAAATTATTTCTCCGGTGGAGTCCTGGCTCTGTATTGCATCTCATTGATGTTCATTTCTCAAACTCAGTTATCGTGGCTTCCTGAACACTCTGTGAACTTCCTAGATAAATCTTCTACAAATTATGTCTGCCTGAGTCATTTCAAGTTAGCTTCTGTTGTTTCTAAATCAGAACTCTATGAGCTACAAAATCTATAACTTTCCAAATTTTTATGCAGGAATAAGAAAAGTACTTGCTTTAATTAATTTTATGAAATAAAAACTAATGAGCTGCTCATCAACACACACCCAGAAAAACTAGCACAAGTATATCATAATCCCTCTATCTGATAGTGAGGCTACCTACTAGGCCTACTGTATAAATTTTAAGAGTTTTGTGAGGTATTCCACTACTAAAATATAAAGGATTACTTAGTTTTCTTCTTGTTATATTTGTATAAAATATCTAAATGTAACACTTTCTCTTCTTCTTATCTACATCTTTTTTTATGAATCCTCAATTTGTCTCTATTATAATATCTATAAAGTAATTATATTTATCTCACATAACTGCTGTGAGGATTAAGTGAGCTAATTATATTTAAAGCAGATTTAAAACTTTAAACATAGAACAAGTAGATTTCAATAAAAATAATATAGCAATTATAAAGTCACTATAAGTTATTTTTGTAAAGTAATATATAAAGTTACTGTACCATTATATAACATGTTCCATTATATGTGAAAATAAGAATTCCATTAGAATGTAATCTCCACGAGGGCAGTGACTCTCAATGTTTTGTTCACTGTTGCATTTTCAGGGACTCTAGAGAATACCTAACCCAGAGTAGCTACTCAATAGTTTTCAAATGAACCATCAGTAAAAATTGATACTTGCATGATGTACTTTATAAAATGCCTATGAGACATGAGGCACGGTACATTTGTATAATTTTATAATTTGTACATGAAAACTTCATAAAGGGATATTATTTTCCCAGGACCCTAATAAACCATAGCAGAATAATAAGAATGTGTTATTTATATCTGATACTAAGATATGATATTAAGAGTCCTGTACCTATAACTTAATTTATAGCCTCAGGTAAATTACTTCTAGGATTGGTTACAGGATTAAATGAGATAGATTGCATAAAATGTCTGGCACATAGTGACAAAGCGGAACTTGAATACATGTCTATTGACTCTAATTCACTGCCAACTTTGAGTAATACCAAGAAATTCATAGTAGTTAACGAGTTTTGGTTATACTCAGTTTTCTACTATTTTCTAATAACTAAATAAAAAAGAGGGTAGCAGGCAATCTTTTCTAAGAATCATCTATGACCAACAAAAATTTAAAAACAAATTTGATTTGGTACATTTAATCTGAATCTTTCTATGTTTCTCATTGTATAAATAAGAATTCTTTTTTTTAGTGTTTTAGTAATTTCAACAGTAAAAATGGGTGACAATGGCTATAATCTCTAGTTAATGTACAACAGCTGCAGTTCATTTTATTTTACAATCCATTAAAATAATAAAATTATCTATGAGAGCTATACTTGAAATCTTTTGCTAATTTTACAGTGGTTATGCTCTGCTCAAAATATGCAAGTACAATCCGTAACTGCTTAGCAGGTTGTCCGTTCACAGCTAAGGTGAGGCACACTTGCTCCTGCATCACTCCAATAAAAAAAGAGTGTGTTGGCTCCAGTCACTATGGCTGGTGAAGACCCTCACTCATCTTCAACTCTGGCCCTTATAATCCAACCTCAGTAGAAAGACCTGATACAACACAGTGGGAGATAGGACATATGAACTTTGCATAACACAGGATTCAGAGTGTATGGTTAGTTCACCCAACTTGTACTCACATATGCTCCATCTTTCTCCCTTGTTTCTTCCTGTATGTTTTAAGGTTAAACTATGATTCAAGCATCTTAATTTGGTCTGTGAGACTTTCTATTCTGTGACCTCTAAATAGCCTGCTTAGTGGCTTACTTGGGGGCTATCAAAGCATCTATGTAATTTCCCATCACTACAGCTGGTGATGCAAGTGTGATGCAATTAAAAGGAATCCTAAGTAAATAAGAGAAATAAGGTCATTCTTCGTAAGTGACCTTTAAAGTCAAAGCAATATTTAAGAGCTCCCAATCCAAGAGAACTACTAAAAAACATCATAATATAGAGAATAAATTAAGCAAGACATTAGAAAATAAATTCAGACCAAAACTCAATAGAAACCAGATAATTCTTCCCATCAGTCTGGAGGTTCTTCAAAAAATTAAGAATAGAATTATCATATGACCCAGCAATCTCTCCCCTGGGTATTTACCCAAGAAATATGAAAACATTTATCCATAAAGATATATGCACGCTGATGTTCATTGCAGCATTATTTATGGTCCAAGATATGGAAACAAAGAGCCCTTCAGTAGATGATTGGAAAAAGGAGATGTGTATATAGAATACTACTCTGCAATAAGATGAAATAGTGCCACTTCCAACAACATGTATGGATCTTGAAATCATTATGCTGAGTGAAATAAGTTAGACAGAAAAAGTCGAGAACCATGTGAATTCACTCATATGTGGAATATAAAACTGAAAGCAACAAAGGAACAAGACAAGCAAATAAAGAAACAAAAACTCATAGACACAGACAACAGCTTAGTGGTTACCAAAGGGTAAGGGGGCAGAGAGGATCATGGAAGAAGGTAAAGGGGGTCAAACATATGGTGATGGAAGGAGAATCAACTCTGGGCGGTGAACACATAATATAATATATAGATGATGTATTAGAGAAATGTACACTTGAAACTGATCTAATTTGGTTGACCATTGTCACCCCAATACATTTTAATTAAAATAAAATAAAATAAATATTAAAAAAAAAAAGAAATCTCAAGCCAAGGGTGTTACCAAATATAGACATATTTGTCAATGAGCATGACCTCTGCTATAGTCTACCTATTAATATATTTAGAGACCAGCAAAGCAAAGAAATCATTTACCACCATGAGAAAAATGGGGAATACAGTGAAAATGTTTTGCAGAGATTAAATAAGATGATGACTCGAAATTATCCATAATTGATAAAGGAGAAACCAATCCCTACAAGCACAATGCCCAGCATACTCAAGTTGGATAATAAAAAGAAACTGACTCTTAGAATTGTTAAAGTAAAAATCTTCAGGAAAAAAAATGGAAAGATCTTACATTTAAAAGTAGTAAGAGAGAAAAAAAAGATAACCTATAAAACAACAATTAGCCTGATACTTTACTTTTCTATAGAACAATGGAAGCCAAAATACAGTGAAAATTATATTTAATGAAATAGAAAGTTTCAATCAGCCTAAAATTACAGGCCCAAAGAAAGTATATTTAAGTATATGAGAGAAAAGATAAAGAAACCTAAAATGTCTCTTTTATCTACATTCCTTTGCTTTAATTCATAATTTTAGAGGCATTAATCAAAATCTAGTGATCCTTGGATGTCCTTTCATGTCTAAAATAAAACACTATACATCCCTGTGTATTTCAATGATGATTATCAACTGAGCTTTTATGTAGGGTGATCTCACTGCTGTTTCATTGGGAGATCCCCAGCTGTCATGCTTTTGTCTTGAGATGATGATTTCTCCTGAAAGGAAGTATCTAATGTCCTGACTGGAAGATAAAAAGCTTATTAACAGTTACCAGATTGGGTAGCTGGAAATCTCATATTTTAACAAATACCCTTATTTTCATTAGAATGCACCCCACCATAAACTATCTCTGATACCCTGTGCCTCCACCAGTCAGAGAAAACTGTTTTCAAAGTGCTCATTTGATTAGGTTAGATCCACACAGAAAATGTATCTTAAGGTCAACTGATTAGTAAGGAACCTTAATTACATCAGCAAAATAATTTTTGCCATGTAACAAAACATAATAATGGGAGTAACACCAAGGAGTAAACGTTATGTTAGCCATCTTGGGATTCTGCCTATCAAACAAGTGATATGAGATCAAATGAGAACAAATCCCAGTTACCTGGACCCTTGCAATATAAGGACACATTTGTTCAAAATGCACAGATTTTAGTTACCCTGACACTGGAGAAAGTGAAGAGTGACTGAGGTATCCCCCTATCTCATATTCTGTTAATGTGATTGACTTTCTAATGATAAACGAATCTTTTATTACTGGATGAAACCTATAATGTCTATAGGGTATTATCCAATTTATATATCACCAGATCTTATTTCCTAATATTTTACTTAAGATTTTTACATGTGTATTCATGAGATTGGCCTGCGATTTTCTTGCAACACCCTTATCAGATTCTGGTATTAAAGTTATATTGACCTCTCAAAACAACATGGAAAGTATTCGTTCTTACTCTCTGAAAATTTATGTTACATGGTCTTATATGCACCTTAACTAAAAATTAATATACACAATAATTCAGTAGGGTCATCAGGACCTGAAATCTCTTTGTGGGAAGGATTTTAATAATGGTTTCAATTTCTGTGATGTATGTAGGACTATTCAGCATTTTTACTTCTTGTGTCAGACTGAAATTTGTTTCGATAAGGAATTTGTCCATTTCACACCAATTGTCCAATTATTTGGCATAAAGTTGTTCGTTATATTATCTTGGATGTCTGTGGATCTGTGGCAATGTCCCCTTTTTCATTCTTTATCATGGTAATTTGTATTTTTTCCTCTCTATGTCGGTCTTGCTAGAGCTTCATCAATTTATTGCTCTTTGAAAAGAACCAATTCTTTGCTTTACTGACTTTACGCACATTTTCTCATGTTCACTGTATACTGGTTTTCTATTTCATCATTTTTGTTACTATTTTTCCTATTCCCTTCCTTTTGCTTTCTGCTACTTTTCTATCTTCATAGGACAGATGCCTTGATCATTTATATGCCAGCTTTTCCTCTTTTTATATATACATTTAGAGCTGCTAAATAATTATAATTTTATCTTTTGCTTTCAAATATGCTGTGGCAGAAACTGCTAGATACCATCCAATTCAAATTCTCCTTTTTATCCTTGCTAACAGAAGCCAAATTTCATACAGGTGGCAAAGTAGCCAGATAAAAGATCCTACTTCTTAGCACTATTTGCTGCCAGTGGCCCATATTATTAAATTCTGGCCAAGGAAATGTAACATGAAATACATTATTCCCAATTAGGCTGATTAAAGTGGTTGTTTTAATAAGGAGCTAGATATGCTCTTTCTGCCATTCGATATTGCCTGAGTCTTCCAGCAAGCAACCAGTTATAATGATTGGAACCTTGGCAGCCATTTTGGACACAAGTTACCTTGAGATGGAACACACAAGACAGGAAGGTAGGGTGACTGTGTGCAGAGTTCTTGGACTACAGGCTTTTCTAATTTGAAGAAAACAAAACAGTTTATGCCTAGCTTAAGCTCCTGTTTCAGGGAGCCTCTGTTACACAGAACTGAATCCAATTATTAAAATATACAAATGCACTATGTCTTCTTTTTTAAAAATATTACCAAATTAGATAAAATGCAAGAAATTATAACATAATAGTGATGATTGTGGGCCTCATTATGTCGCTCCTGGTTTGAATAAGATCACATATTATTTTCCTATTTTACATATGTAAATCATATTTATTGAGAAATACAGTCTAGGTATCTTATGTTATATATAATGAAGTCTGACCACTACTGAAACTAAATTTATTACAACTCTGGCATTCAGACAGCTCTTACTTTAATACTACATGTCACAAAAATCATAACCATACAATTCAATCACAATAGAGATTTTTCTTGGAAAACAAGCTGAAATCAGTCTTTCTGGAACTTCCATTCCTATACTTGATCTTCTTATCTATCTCAGATACTATCGGGTTATCGGAAAGTCATGACGCATGTTTGTAACAAATGGCACTAGTTCATTTTTGGAAGTACGAGAGTCATGCACATCTATGTTATTGCAATGTCATTTGACAGCTGACAGTTCTAGCTTCACTCTAAAAAAAAAGATTGAGCAATTTGGTTGAGTTTTGGAGATTTTACAAGTTGAAGAAGGAAGACCAAGCTGTGCATTTACGCCATATTTTACTGTTTTACTTCCATAAAGGGAAGAATGTGTGTCAAGCTTGTGAAGAGTTGCATAAAGTTTATGGTGACAATGCTCTACAAGAACATCAGTGCCAACGATGTTTCACAAAATTCCATGCTGGTGATTTTGATCTCAATGATGCTCATCAGTCAGGGAGGCCCCCAAAGTTGATGACAAAATAAAGGTGTTCATGGAGTCAAACCCACGTTACATGACATGAGAGATTGCAGAAACATTGAATCCATCATTCAAGCATTCCTGACCACCTGAAGAAGCTGGGCTACATAAGCAAACTCGATATTTGGTTTCCACATGAACTCAAATAAGTTTATTTGACTACACGCATAAACATCTGCAGTATGCTCATTAAAAGTGAGGAAAATGATCCTTTTTTGAAGCAACTGATAACTGGTGATGAGAAGTGGATTGTTTACAACAATACGGTGTGCAAACCGTCTTGGTCCCGACATGATGATTTGCCTCAGATGACATCGAAAGCAGACACTCATCAGAGGAAGGTTATGCTCTCAATATGGTGGGATTTTAAAGGTGTCATGTTTTTTGAGCTCTTACCAAGGAACCAAACAATCAATTTCAATGTATACTGTCGGCAGTTGGACAGTTGGAATGAATCCATCATTCAGAAATGTCCAGAGCTTGTTAATTGTAAAGGAAATGTCCAGAGCTTGTTAATTGTGTTCCATCGCGACAACGCGAGACCACACACAAGTTTGATCCCCCATCAAAAATAATTGGAGCTTGGATATGGGATGTGTTGCCACACCCACCATACTCGCCTGACCTTGCACCATCAGACTTACACTTGTTTCGCTCTCTTCAAAACTCCTTGCATGGTATAACGTTCAATTCAGATGAGACTGTAAATCAGCACCTTGTTCAGCTTTTCGCAAATAAAGACAGGTCCTTCTACGAACAAGGAATTATGAAGCTCACTGAAAGATGGCAAAAGTTTATTGAACAAACCGGGTAATGTATCACTGATTGATCTTTGTTCTTTATATAAATAAATGTCCTTTGAAAAACATAGACAAAATATGTCATAACTTTTCCGATAACCCAATATTTGTATGTAGTATACAAATACTAATAGTATACTACATTAATATGTATACTGTACATATTATTTTCATATGCTTTATCATACTAATAGTATACTACACTAATATGTATACTGTACATATTATTTTCATATGCTTTATCATATTCTATTTAATGATTTTGAATTACTCTTTAATAACTCTTGATACTTAAATATCCAAGTCCCTCTAACCATTTTTTTAATGATGTGTTTGTAGGGCATTTCATTTCTGTACCACTCCCCGCTTATATTTTAAGAAATAAATTCAGCTAAAATATATCACCTAAAATACGGAAGTCAAAGAAATTTGGTTTGTTAGAAATATTCGGTGAATGATGCTGACAAACTGTTTCCTGAGGGTACCCTGAGATAACAGTCATGACAGTGACATCGTTTTTAAATCTACCCAGCTTTCCATAAGAAAACAGATGTGCACCTAGATAGCAAAAATGTTCAATTAGGTATAATGATACTATGTGACAAGGTATTCCCCAGAAATCCAAAAATGTGAAGGAAAGGGGAAAACCCAGTTCCATCCAATAATATAACTGTGGTTTTACAATCATGTAGGATGAAACAGGTAAAAGTTATGAGGCATCTCAAGAACAGGAATAAAACAAAAGAAGTTAAAGACGCTCCCTGGAAATTTGGAGAGACAATTTAGGAGCAGCACCTAAATCCTAGAGGGGTTTTGAATATTCCAGTGGGGTGTGAATACAAGGAGTCCCTAGTAAGATTTAAAGGGGCTGGAGTATTCTGGGCCTAGGAACCTCTGAAATTATCCAATGCTCCCCTCCAACTGAATGCCCCAAACTGAGAAAAAACTCCTGAAGATAAACTCAAAATTGAGTAGCATAGAGACAACGGAGAAAAACAGAGAGAAAAAAAGTTCACATTAAAAAGGGGGTGCTGGGTGCCAGCCGAGTGGCACGGTGTTAAGCACTGGCTTGGGAAGCCAGCAGCCCCGGTTTGGGTCCCACATATGAGGGCCAGTGACAAAGGGGTGCTTGGCACTAGAATCAGAGAACTCAGAAAGTAAGCCATGATATTTTTGGAAGCTACACACACGTACACACACACACACACACACACACACACACACACACACACGAACGCATACCACAAAGAAATAGAGAAGAAGAAACTTAAGAATCTAAAGAAAAGCTCCAACTTATAGTTCATAAAACTTAATTTTTCATAAAGCAATGAATATAATCTCATCCCATACAATGTTATTACAAAGTAAAAAGAGAGTAAGAAGCAAAACTGCATACTATAGACAATAACAGCAAGCCAGACAGTGAAACCTACAGAAAAGATAAATACTATAACCTATCATTTCAAAATAAATAAGTCCAGTTTTGCATATCAGGAGCTTGGAAACTGCCATTCTGTCCTGACAACAACTAAAAAGCTGAACAGATTGAAAAACCAACACATCTTCAATCCCTAAGAGAGGGGAGAGCACAAGGGAAACTGTTGCCCCCAAGATGTGAGAGACATGTAAGCAAATGCAAGGCATCACGGCTTACCTGAGTAAAGGCCCACGACAGGAAACTGGTGCCGAAACCAGTGCTGGGGGAGGACAATCTCAACCATCATTGACGAACTGCTGCGGACTCAGTGTGCAGAACACTGAGAGTTAAACACTCCAGGAAGACCCAGTCATAAGGGAGCAGCACCAATCTTGTAAGGTGGACCAAGTTCCCACAGTAAATAACAGAGAAAAATCCCCTGTGTTTTCAGAAGCAGGGAGGGGGAAAGCAACCATTTTTAGAATACACCAGAGCACTCTCTTATTCTTAACAAGACTTGGCCTCAGGTGAAATTAGTTACATTAATACTAACCTGCTGGGGTATTATCAGAAATTAATGATCTGGGGGAAGGGAAAGCCCAACTCCAGCTGGCTCTAGCCTTCCACTGGGACAAGGGAAATACTAAACTCCAGCCCACTCTGGTAATCCATTCACATCTAAGGGGATGAAAAAAGCAAAATGGAGAAACTCTTGTGTGACATTCATAGTCCATAGGTTAAACTCACTAAAGACTGAGATTTAATCATAGGACTGTAGAATGATATTCTTCCCCTCACTGCTCAGCATCATATTATAAGACCTATTTTTAGCAGTTCCTATTATCCAGTATATCATGTCCAGCTATGAATTAAAATATTATAAGGCATACCAAAGAGGGAAAAACAAACAACAAACAAACAAAAAAATCTTGAAGGGACCAACCAATCAGTAGAAACATGTGGCAGGAATGTTAGCATTCTCAAACCAGAACTTGAAAACAACTAAAATAATGTGTTAAGACCTCTAATGAATAAAGTAGACAACATACAAGAATGGAATAGACAATCTAAGCAGAGAGATGGAAATTATAAGAAAAAAATTTTTGAAAAAATGCTAGCCATCACAAACATAGTAAAAGCAATGAATAATGTTTATGTTGGGCTTAGTAGTAGACTGGAAGTGGCTGAGGAAAGACTCTCTGAACTAGAGTATATATCAACAGAATCCTTGAAAATGAAAAAGCAGAGAACAAAGACTGAAGAAAGCAGAACAGAATATCCAAGAAACATGGGACTATAAAAGTATAACACATGTGTTATGGGAATACAAGAAAGAGAAGAAAGTGGTAAAGGAAAAGAAATATTTGAAAAAAAAATGATGGAGAATTTTCTCAAATCTATATCAGACACCAAACCACAGATCCAAAAAGCTCTGAGACCACAAAGCAAGGAAAAAAATAACAAAAAATATACTTAGGCATATCATTTCAAACTGCAGAAAATCAGAGATAAAGAAAAAGTCTTGAAAGAAGTCAGAAGGAAAATAAGTCTTACCTATTGAGGAGCAAAGATAAGATAACATATGACTTTTCCACAGAAATCATGCAAGCAAGAAGAAAATGGGATGAAATATTTAAAGTGATAAAACAGAAAAAAATATACCAGTCTGGAATTTTATTCCTTATGAAATTCTCTTTCTAAGTGAAGGAGAAATCTAACAGATAATAGTTTGTTCAAAACAATAAAATCAATATATTCAACTCCGTGTGTGTGTGTGTGTGTGTGTGTGTGTGTGTGTATATATATATATATATATATATATATACTGATGTATGCATATATATACGATATATGAGATGAAAGAAAGCAATGATTACAAGGGGTAAGAGAGAGGAATTAGGATTGTTTTGTTACTATAAGGTACCAACAATACCTGTGAAATGGTATAGTATTGTTTGAAAGTGGGCTTGGACATTTTGATGACATTGAGGATATCAAGGGTAATATAACAATAGCTCTGATGGCTATTCCAGAAAAAAGAGCTCCAAAATTGCTTTGAAGGGTGCACTAGGTGCTGGCACTGATGCATAGCTTCCCAAGGGGAGTACTTTGAAGGTGACCACAGTGATATTCTGCAATGATTTTTGTAGCACTTTTTCTAGGATGAGTTTGCGAACTTAATTATCAGACCTTGTATGAATAGTCACTATAAATGTCGACGGTTTAAATGCACAAATTTAAAGATTGTCAGAGTAGATTAAAATAAAAAATACCTAACTATATGCTGTCTTCAAGAAACCCATTTAAAATATAAAGACACATATAGATTAAAAGCAAAGTGATGGAGAAATGTATACCATAATAAACATTAACCAAAAGAAAGCAGGAGTGGGTACATTAATTCAAGATAGAAATGATGTTAATGCAAGGAAAGTGATCAGGGATAAAAAAAGGATATTACATAATAATAAAGAGGTCAACTTTCCAAGAAGATATAGCAACCCTTAATGTATATGTGCCTAATGATAGAACATAAAACTAAGTAAGGCAAATACTAATAGAATTGCAAAGGGAAATAGATGAATTAGCTATCACAGTTGGAGACTTAAATACCCTCTATCAGAAATGGACAGATCCAATAGTCAGAAAATCAGTAAGGACATAGCTGAATGATGTCATCAATCAACTGGATATAACTGACATCTACAAACTACTTCATCGAACGATAGCATAATGCATATTCATCTTAGGCTCACATTAAAGATTCACCAAAACATACTACATTCTGAGCCATAAAACACACCTGATAAAACTTATAACAATAGAAACCATCCAACGCCTGTCTCAGACCACAACAGAATGAAACTAGACAGCAATAATAGAAATATTGCTGGAAAATCTCAAAATACAACATACTTTTTTAAACAACACACTTTTAAGAGATTAAACAACACATTTTTAAGTAACGTATGGCTTGAAGAAGAAATTTCAAGGGAAATTTTAAAGTATTTTGTACTAATTAAAAATCAAGGGCCGGCCAAGTGGCGTGGTGGTTGAGCACTGGCTTGGGAAGCCAGCGGCCCCGGTTCGGGTCCCACATGTGAGGGCCGGTGACACTGCCCTCAAAAAAAATAAAAAATAAAAACAACTTATTAAAATGTGTGGGATGCAGCACAATAGTGCTTAGAGGGAAATTTATAATCCTAAATACATATTATACATTACAAAAAAAAGAGAAAGATTTAAAAGCAATAATCTCAGCATTCACCTTATGAAATCAGAAAAACAAAGGAAGAGCAAATTAAATGTACAGTAAGGAAAAGAAAAGAAATAATAAAATTCAGAGCAGAAATCAATGAAATTGAAAACAGGAAAACAATAGAGAAAATCCATAAAACCAAAAGTTGGCTGTTTTAAAAGATCAATAAAATTGATAAGCCACTAGCCTAGCCTAACTAATTAAACAGAAAGAAAACTCAATTTAATATCAGAAATGATGAATGATGAGATAACCCTACCAATCTTATGGATAGTAAAGGAGAATGAAAAAATAGTATGAAAAACTATGCCCACATAGATACATCTGCAGCAACTCACAAAAGAAATAGACAATCTGAATAGGACTATATTTATTAAATAAATTGAATCAATAACCTTCTAAAACGGAGAGCACCAGGCCTAGAAGGCTTCACTGGTGAAGTATACCAAAATTTAGAGAAGAAATTATATGAATTTTCTACAATGTCTTTCAGAGGATAGGAACAGAGGGAATACTTCCTAACTCATTCTATGATGCCAGCTACATGACATGAAAACCAGATGAAGACATTACTAAAATAGAAAATTGGAGACCATAGAACATAAATACAAAAATCTTACAGTATTAGCAAATCAAACCCAACAATACATAAAAAGAATCATATGACACCACCACCAAAAGGGATTTATCTCTAGTATGTGAGACTGGTTAAACATTTGAAAAACCAACTAATGTATTTCATCACATAAAAAGGCTAAAGAAAAAAATCACATATCATTATGATCATATCAATAGATTCATAAAAAAAAACTTGAAAAATCTAACATCTATTCATACTAAGAACTCTCAGAAAGTTAGGAATAGAGAATTTGCTCAACTTGATAGCAAACATCTACAACTAACATCATAATTAATGGTGAGAAACTAGAAATTTTCCCACTAAGGAAAGAAAATTCACTCTCGCCATTTCTTTACATCATTGAACTGGAAGTTTTAGCTAATGCAATAAAACAATTAGAGGAATATGAAAGTATATAGATTGGGGGGCCAGCCGAGTAGCGCATTGGCCGGCCAAGTGGTGCATTGGTTAAGAGCTGGTTTTGGGATGCCAGCCGCCCGGTTCAGATCCCACGTATGAGGGCCAGTGACACTGCCCTCTGCAACAACAGCTCCACCTGGAGCTGGGCTGTGCCAGCCCCGGCAATGGTGTAGGCTGTAGCCCCTGCTGCAGTGGGCTGCCATAGGCTACAGTGAGTGGCAGGCAGCCAGTGTGAGCGGCTGGCAGCCAGTGTGAGCTGCCAATAGCTGCGGTGAGCGATCATCCAGAGGCCGGCGACCGATATGCGTCATCCGGGAAGAGCACAATGATGATACCAAAATGGGCCAGTGAAGCAACGTCCTCCGCAACTAGACTGAAGAACAAAAAGACAGCAACTTGTCTGTTCCCATCCCCGATTCCCCAACGCTGTTCCGCTCCCCAATAAAATCTTTTAAAAAATAAATAAATAAATAAATAAATAAATAAATAAATAAATAAATAAATAAAAGTATATAGATTGGCAAGAAAGAAAAAAAAAACTGTGTTTGGGCCAGCCGAGTAACTCAGTTGGTTAAGAGCCTGAGCTCTGAGCAACAGGGTCACTGGTTCAGTTTTGACATGGGCCAGTGAGCTGCGCCTGAGCTGAGCTGCCGCTTAGCTGCCAACAAGCAGCAGGGTGGCTCAGCTGGTGAGAGCATGTGCTCCTAACAACAAGGTTGCCCACTGGGACTCCCGCATGGGATGGTGGGCTATGTCCACCCACAACTAAGATTGAACATGGCATCTTGAGCTTTAGCCGCTGTGAGCTGACAACCAGCGGCCAGATGGCGACTGGACTTGGAGCTGAACTAGCTGTGTGCATAACTAAGACTGAAGGACAACTTGGCTGTTCTCCTTCCCCAATTCTCCAACACTGGTCCCCTTCCCCAATTCCCCAATAAAATCTTTTAAAAAAACCCAAGAACTATCTTTGTCAACACTGATTATCTACATAGAAAATAAAAAATAATAAAAAAAACCTGACAGAAAAACTGGCACTAATAAGCATTTATAGCATATTTTCAAGATGCAAGATTAAAACACAAAAGTCAATCGCTTTGTTACATATCAGTAATGAACAAGTTAAAAACACAATACCATTTACATTAGCACTCCACAAAATGAAATATTTAGGTATGAATCTATCAAACTATGTACAAGACCTACTTACAGAAAACTACATATGGAACTCTGATGAATGAGATCAAAGAACTAAATACATGAGAGAGATTCCATGTTCATGGAAGATTCAATATTAACAAGGTGTCAGTTCTTCCCAATTTATCTATAGAGTCAATGCAATCCAATCAAAATCCCAGCAGTTTATTTTGTAGATACCAACAGAGTCTAAAGTTTCTATTAAAAGACAAAAATGCCAAAAAAAAAACCAATAAAACCCCCCAAAATAAACCCAAAACCCAGAATATATATCACAATATTGAAAGAGAACGGTTAGAAAAATGATACTACCTAACTTCAAGATTACTATAAAGATACAGTAATCAAGGCAGTGTAGTATTTGCAAAATAATAGATTAATAGATCAATGGAACAGAATAGAAAGCTCAAAGATAGACAGACATAAATATAGACAACTGATCTTTGACAAAGGAGCAAAGACAATAATACAATGGAGCAATAGGTTTTTCATGCTGGAACATCCATGTGCAAAAATCAATCAATCTTATACCTATCTTATACACAGATCTTATACCTTTAAAGAAAATTAACTCAAAATAAAACTATGACTTAAATGGAAATGCAAAACTCCCAGAAGATAATAGAGAACAAAACCTAGATGACCTAGGGAATGGCAAGGCCTCTTTAGATACAACACCAAAGGCACGATCTGTGAATTTTGGTTTCAAAATGCCATTCCCTATTAAAAAGTTCAGGGCAGTTTGGAAAATAGCTGATTCTAGGGCTGTAGAAAGAAAAGTAAACAAAGCACAAAGTTTGGGATATATTAAACAGCAGTCTAACATTTGTAGATTTAACACAGTTTCATCCCTTTATAACTGATCTCAAATGTCCAACACATAACCGCTGTCTGACATTGGATACACAGCCTAACCTCTCAACCAAGTTAAATTCTTAATGCTTCTTCTATAAAACAGAAACTACAGGACAAACTCAAAAGCTCTAATGTATTAAATCATATAAAGTAGATTAAAGTACCTAACATGGCACTTTAAATACACTGCACCCTCTATAAATGTTTATTTCTTATTTTTTTCCAAGTCTTTTACCTTTTTTACATCACATTGACCCAACCAATAATCCTCACTATGACGTCAATATAGCTGATATAGTTAGGTTTAGGAGGCTGCCAATCTGATCACAATATTAATTTCAAAAATAAGAGTGTACCTTCCATAGACCATATCATCCATATATAAAAATACTATCACTTAAAAATGTAATAGCATTAACCACAAAAATTTTCTAAATTTAGGCAGTATATAAAATTCCAAGCAGCTTAAGTGAACACCTTTCAAGCCAGTGTAAAATGTTTGGGCGTGAGAGATATTTCTCATGGCTAGAAATAGACACGTGAGAGGACTAATCGCCTTTAGGTTGTGGGAAATCATGGGAACCTCTCTGGGCAGCTTTGTAGGTTTTGCAGTTCTTTCTGTTTTTGCTTTCCCATAGACGAATCCCAAAATAATTTTCTGATATGAGCTTCCAAAGCCTCTCCACTGATACATTCATCTATCCAGCAAACATTTTTGAGCACATAACATGTGTCAAGCATTCTGTCACATGCTAGAGATACAGAGTATGCAGTACATCGGAAGACATAATTATGGAGACAACTGCAGTACAGCATGGTAAGTACTTAGGATAATAAATGTATGTGATGCACATGGTATGGGAAAATATCCCAGTCATTTGCCCTAAGCAAACTGGGAGAATTGGAGAATTTTAAGTTGGTGAATACAATTAAATTTATATTTTGCAAAGATTGCTCTTTGCATGTTATGGTAAATGTATTTGGAACGGAGCAAGAAATCCAAGGAAAAAGTTTCCTAAGGAGTCAAATAATGCAAAGAGCACAAGATATATCAACCAGTACAAAGATGATATTTAAAAAATAATACCTACTGAGAATGTAATACCCGTGTTTGCCAGATGTTATGTGATTTATTTTCATGATCTCAATTCCCACAAGTAAACAGTGAAGTAAGTATTGCTATTAGCTCCTGCTGTCTACTCTTTAACATACGAGGAAACTCAGGCTCAGAGTAGTTACATAATGTGCCTAATGGAACAGCATTTTAAAGGGAAAAAGAACTCAAATCACTTTGTCTTGAGCCACTCTGATATATTATTATTGACATCTCACACAGCTCATTCAAATTCTGTTCACACATGCTGAATTTTCAGAGACTGTTTCCATGCACAAGGTTTTTATCTCATGTTACATGAATAGCACAGAAAATCTTGATTCTAAGAGAGAAACACGCCATCCTAGGGGCATACACTGAAGACAAGTACCTTTAATTATATGTTTATTTCATATAAAATATACACTAAATTTAAAAGCACAGATGAGACAGAAATAATATTTTAAATAATATGCACCTGTCAGGAACTGCCTGATCCTTTTCCATATTTTTTATTCCAAATAATTTTACTTGTCCCCACTTGTGAGCCCTCTTTCTCCCATACTTTGACCTCAGTTTAAAACATATATGGAACCTCCTCCTCAGAAGTCGCAGGCACTGTATTATGGTCAATTTGCCTCCTTGACGATCTTACTTATCCATTTGTATCAGGATTTGCTACTGCAATCTATGATTTAACCCATGCAGGCTCATGCAGAGAACATTCTCTCTGCCTAACACAGAATGCTGAATATCATCTCAGTGGAACTTCCTAATCTGGCTTTCTCAGAGACTGTCCATTTCCTAGCCCTAGATCTATTTTAATCCTACATATATTTCATGGCCAAATTTCATTTCTATCTTTTGAACTCTACTGTTTAGAATCTGAAAATGAGCTATATGAGAATGTTTATTTACTTGTTCATATGTTTGATGTTTGGCATGACTTATAAAAATAAATTGATGACAGGGTAACCTATCTTATCTCCCCAAGCTCAGTGTTGAGAGACTTCAAAGAAAAAATTTCCTCTATTTTCAAATGTCAGCTACTGGAGAGAAATACAAGAAACTAAGAGAGAAGAAAAGATAATTAACCAAAAGATACTATAGATTGATATGACACCAGATATTTTACCAAAATCATCTTCCCATCCAAACAAAATATGACATCTTCATATGTATGTTTCACAGTTAATTTTTCTATTGGATTGTGTTATTTAGTCTATGGCTTATATTTCTATTTCATGAGAAAAATTCAGCATATGTTTTAGACTGATATTTTTATATTTAATAAAAATACCTGTCAGAATTAAACAATGATCAATAAAAAATTATTAGTTATTTATGTGGTCAATTTAAAAGAAAAAAGTAAAAGTATCAACTTTGTATTACACTAAATATTATATTACTATAGAGTTTGTGATGTCTTCCTTAAAACTTTTTCAAGTAATCTATAAAATACCATTTTGATAGGAAATTGCCTTATTATTATTGATTTTCATATCATCTTATTTTGTTATTCAAATAGTAAAGAAAATAAAACATACCTCAAATTCTTTCTTACTAGGAAACCACGTATCCATCTTTGAACAATTAAAACTGGTGAATTATGAGCCAGAATTACATTAATTTTTGAAATAACGTATTTGATATTATTAATTTCATCCTCATACGTTGATCCCTGTATAAAGAAAATATATTTGATATATATAGTTCATGAGAGTATTTCCAAAAGACATTTTAAACTTGGTAGTCTAATGGTATAAACTACTAAAATGTTCACAAGTATCGTAAAGGCATAGCAGTTAAATAATAAATACATTTCACATCTATTTTATTAGATCAGAAGATCAAGAATTAGTAGCACCAAATAATTTTAATTCTCTACATATAGTGTAAAAATACATGATGATAACTTTCTCCATTCTAGATCCTTCTCCCAATCTGATATCATAGGTATAAAATTTTGACCATAATCATGCTGATCTCTGAAAAGTCGTGGCATGAATAGGTATCTAATAAAACTGTAAAAGTGTTCTGTGGATCCCCATCGAAGAAACTGACACAGTTTAAATTCATAAAATAATATAGAGTAGTTCAAAATGTTATCAGGGCTTAACTAGAGTGTTGGTCACTTTTATTCCCCACAGCACATTGCTCTGGGGAAAGACATTCCAGACTGCCTTTAAAAAGAATATCTCTAAGATCTCTGTTTCTGCCAATGTTTAGATTTGGAATCATAGATTCCATGTATCCTATTGATCATTTGATTGTTTTGAAGTTAAGCCACTTGCTTAATATTTTCAATGTAAGGATTATGCATTAAAAGACTAAAATTTGTATTGTTTATAAGGCACCTACCCTGAAAATTACCAACCCTCTACATCACATTAAAAACACAGCTTTTGGGGCCGGCCAAGTGGCGTGGTGGTTAAAAGCTGGCTTGGGACACCAGCAGCCCCGGTTCGGGTCCCACATATAAGGGCCAGTGACACTGCCATCAAAAAAAAAAACACCAGCTTTTCAGTGTGTTTTTACACTGAATCACAAAGTCTTGCAGATTAGTGTTATTTTATGCCACCCCAAAATCTGATTATAGGAGTTCAAGACATGCCACCCCAAAATATGCTCCTGTGGTATATTGATTAGTTTGAGTGGTAGACACTTGAAAAACAACAAAAGCATGGAGGGGCTTTCTCTGAACTTCCCTTATCTGCCCAAAGACAGATCCTCCAAAAGGCATGCAGTTGTCACAAATTTCCTTCCCAGAAGATTCATCATCCAGGGAAGATGGACTCTCAACAAAGGAGAGTAAATTAGAAAGAGATTGGAAGGAGAGGAGTTTAGGACAGAACACCACAACCAGATGAATTTTGTCACAAACTCCCTTCTTTTCTTCTAAGGACCAACCATTCATCTTTTCTAAAAATCATTTGTTCTCTCCTAAGAAGCCTACATATTCCCTCTCCTTTCCTTCAGCATGAATGAATTCTAAGCCACTTTGGGGAATTCCTCATTTTACCCTGCATATCTCCTATGTATACATAAGGTATATGGATTAATAAACTTCTGTTTGCTTTTTTCTAGTTAATCTTTTATTTCAGGGGCCTCAGCCAAGAACTCAGAAGGTTAGAGGGAACATTATTTTTCCTCCCCTACAGTAGCTCCAGGGGCAGAGAGGCTAAGTGCCTAAGTAAAAAGTGAGGGAGAAGAATATAGGAGGGAATTTAGAAGGCTAGGATTCAGTAGTCCTGGTCAGATGCTACAGTTCTCACCAGCAGAAAACCATTAAATTCACATTGCAGTTTATAGCAGTACTGTTTCCTACCAAGGCATGAATAATTCCTTCTCTGTAAAGAGAGAAACAGAATAATCATCACATGTGGACAAGTTTAGTGTCCCTGCCAGAGAATAATCAAGCACTCAAGCTCTGATGTCCTAAAACAATCATCTTATAAAATGCCAATAAAGATATCACTGGTAAATGTGTACACATGCCATAAACCATTCGATATCTGAGGACAGATGGAAACGACCTCTTTCTAAAGGACAAGTAATGCATTTCCTTCACTAGAGGAATGATGGCCTGGGTTTAAATCTCAGTTCTAGCACTTGCTAGCTACGTGATCTAGGGTTAAGTAACCTCTCTGTCCCCTATTCATCATCTATAAAATAGAGAGGACAATGGTACTACCTCATTTGGTGGTTGTGAGGGAATATTTGTAAAGCATTTAGAACAGTAGCTAAAACATTTCAAATACCTAAACAATGTTATCTGCAACAGTTTCACAGTAATACTTAAAATGATGTAGTGTTTTAGAGTTTATAAAGGACCTTTATACCTTATAGTATTTGATACTCAAAAAAATAGTCTAAAGCAATTTATTAAGCAATTTGTCTAAATTTACCTAATGTAAAATATGAAATCAATAAATTAACTATAAAAGACCATTAGTACTAAAATGTTCAATTCAATAAAAAGAATTGAAGGATTATAGTAAAAGTTTGGCAAAGAACAACATAAGCTTAAGCAAAAAACTATCAATAATCTATACAATACATGGCAGAATAATGAAATATCTACACCACTTGTTATTGTAACCCTGGAATGAAAATGGGGCTATTGCTAACTCTGGTATAAAACATGAGGCATTTCAAAAGAACAGTAAGGACTTTTGTAACATGACTTATATGGATAAGAGTACTTTGTGTCCTAACAGGAAAAATAGTTTAAAAAACAAGTTCTAAAACTATATTCTTATATAATTACACAGAGACTTCCAATTAATTTGATATTTTAAATATGTTTGTAATTATTTAAATTTTGTCTTTCTTTTCTATTTCCATGTTTGAATTTCTTCTATATGTATCAGGTCCCTAAAGTCTATCTCTTTGTATTCCATTTTTGATTTTTTTTTTAAGCTGAGCTATCCTGCCACCTGTTGGCAGCTCAACGGCAACTCAGCTCAGGTTGGCATTGAACCGCCGTTGCTCAAGCTCTTAACCAACTGAGCCACTCGGCCGGCCCTGATTTTTTTTTTTTCATCAGAATTTCCTAATATTGCACATTTTCTCAGCATATATGAAAAATGTAAATCATACTATCCTACATGTATTTATTTCAAACAGAGTAAACCCATACAGTTTTTACCTTTTTATTTTGTCAGAAATCATATTGTATCCATAATATATTCACTTTAATAGCCATGTGAAATGCTGAGATTCTATGTGGAACTCCCCACACTAGGTAGGAAGAGTTTGTACTATTTTAAATCAGTATTTGTAAACCCAATGGATAAGCAATTTTGGAACATACTATATAGTCAATTCTCAAGCTTAAAAAAAAAATTCACTTGAATGAAGTACCATTAAATAATTTAAAATAAAATTTAGAATCATAATAACAGTATAGAAATTTTAGAAAAGCAAAAGCAAAAATGCTACTCAAATTTCCACCACTCAAATTAACTATTATCATTTTGAAACATTCATTTCCAAATACTTTCCCAAGCTTTATAGACTATCTTTTCGTTCTCTTATCAGAGTCTTTTACAAAGAAATTTCTAAAAATTTTGATGAAGTTCACTTTATTATTTTTCCTTTTAAAGGCTGGGCTTTTGGTGTCAAGTCTAAGAATTGTTTGCCTAGTCCTAGATCCCAATGTTTTCCTTACTAAGAAAGTGCACGTGCATGTAGGTGTATGTGTGTGCGCACGTGTGTGTTTGTGTGTGTGTGTGTGTGTGTGTGTATTTCGATGACCAGTTGCTCCATCAATATTTATTGAAAAGCATATGTTTTTTTCCATTAAATTACATTTACACCTTTGTCAAAATCAGCTAGACATACTGTGTGAACCAATTTTTAGGTTTTCTGTTCTGTCCTATTAATCTATGTGCCTCCCCAATACCACACAGTCTTGATTACTGTAACTATGTAAGTCTCAAAATCAGGTAACGGATTCTTTTCACTTTATTGTTTTTCAGTTTTAGCCATTCTAGCTCCTTTACCTTTCCATAAAAAGTTTGGACTAATTTTGTCTATATCTACAGAAAATTTTGCAGGTTTTTGAAAGAAATTGCATTAAACCTATATATCAATTTGGGGAGAACAGAGATCTTCATTTTGCAGAGTAAATTCATGAATATGCTATGTCTTTCATTTTATTCAGATCTTCTTTGATTTTTTTCATCAGTGTTTTATAGTATTCAGCACACAACTTCTGTGCCTGTTTTGTTAGATTTACACCTAAATATTTAAGTCTTTTAGTGATCATAAATGATACTATTATTTTTAATTTTGGGTGTCCATGTGTTCATTGCTTGTATACATAAACATGATTGACTTTTGTATGTTTAGTTTGAATGACATCCTGCAGCTTTGCTAAGCTCACGTTTTAGCTCTAAGAGATTTCTTTTTTGATATATTCTTTGGGATTTCCTACATAGGTGATCATTTCATCAGCAAACAGGGTTTTATTTCTTCTTTTCCTATCTGTATGTCTTTTATTTCCTTTTCTTGCTTTACTGAACTAGACTCTCCAGCACCATGTTGACAAGAGAAGTGATAGTAGGCATCCTTGCTTTGTTCCTAGTCTCAAGGAGAAAGCATTCATCCTTTCACCATTAAGCATAATTTTAGCTGTAGGCTTCATGTAGATGTTTTTCACAAGAGGAAGTTCCCTTTATTTTGAGAGTATTTTTTTTAATAATGAATGGATGTTTAATTTTGCCAAATGCTTTTGATCCATTAACTGATATATTTGATCATTTCAAATATTGAACCAGCCTTGCATCGCTGGAATGAGGACCATTTAACCATGCTATATAATTTTTTTTATTCTGTTTGCTAATATTTTCCTAAGGATTTTTGTGCTTAAATTCACGAGGGATATTGGTCTGTAATTTTCTTTTTTTGTACGTACTTTGTTTGGTTTGTGTGTCAATGTAATATCAGCTTCCTAAAATAAATTAGGAAGTGTTCCCTCTTATTTTCTAGAAGAAACTGTACAGAATTGGTGTTAATTGTTTTTTCAAATGTTTGGGGGAATTCTCCAGTGAAGTTACCTGGGACTGAAGATTCCTTTGTAGTTTTTAAATTATGAACTTAATTTCCTTAATAGTTATAGAACTATTTAAATTATCTATTTTATGTTGGGTGAGTTCTGGTAGTTTGTATTATTTTGTGAAAGCAATCTATTTATCTATAGTGCCAGGTTTATGCATGTCATTATTGTACTATTATGCTATCCTTTTGATGTTTGCAGGTCTGTAGTGATAGCCTTTGTTTTGTTCCTGATATTGGTAATTTATTTCTTCTATTTTTTTTCTCTGTCTTGCTAGAGGTTTGTAAATTTTATTGATCTTTGCAAAAACAAACAAAAAAAGACAGATCTCTGTTTTACTAATTTTCTCAAGTTTTGTGTTTATGATTATACTAATATCATTATCATTTTTGTCCTTCTGCTTACTTTGGGTTTATTTAGCTTTTCTTTTTTGAAGTTCTTGTGAGGGGGAGGGGATCTTAGACTACCAATTTGAGGCTTTTTCTCTTTTCCAGTATATGCATTTAGTGCTATAAATTTCCCTTCGGCATTGCTTTATTTGTGTCCCACAAATTTTGGTCGCTGGTATTTTCATTTCAATTCAGAGAATGTATTTTTTAAATTCCACTTGATAATACATCTTTGACCTATGGATTTATTAGAAGTGTGCTGTTTAGTTTACAAATGTTTGGAGATTTTCCATTTATCTTCCTGTGATCAGAGAACATACCTATATGATTTAAATTCTTTTTAATATGTTAAGGTTTGTTTTATAAAACAGAATATGGCCTATTCATGTTTCCAGCACTTGAAAAGAATATATATTCTACTGTTGTTAGCTGGAGTGTTTCATAAATGTCAATTAAATTCTGTTGGTCGATGGGGCTGCTGATTTTTTCTACATTTTTCCTGATGTTCTGTCTAGTTGTTCCAATTGTTGAGAGAGGAGTTTTGATGTCTCCAACTGTGATCATGTGTTTCTCTGTTTTTCATTTTGGATTTATCAATTTTTCCTTCAAATATCTTGTAGCTCTGTTGTTTGGTGCATTCACATTTAAAATTACTACGCCTTCTTGGTAGTTTAAACCAATTATCCTTATATAATGTCCTTCCTCTGATAATTTCCTTTGCTCTTAAGTTTACTATCTGATATTATGATGACTGACCAGACATCTGATACCGTATAAGTTCCTAAAACTCACTATATATCATGTTCTGTGAAATAAGAGTAATACGTTTCCAAGTTCAAGAACATAATAAAGAATAAATAAGGTATTTTTCAGGAAGTCCTTCCCCATCCACATTAGCTAAAGTAGCCCAAATCTCTACTCTTTCCATGCTATGTTACTGCTTACTTTTCTTTAGAAATTAACACTATCTGGAATTCTATGGTTGTTTTCTTTTCTTTTCTTTTCTTTTTTTTTTGGCTTACAATTTTATTTCCTGTGTTCTTTCCACTGAACGTCATGAAAGCAGGACCTTCATCATATTATTTACGACTCAGTCCAGAATAATCCCTCTCATGTATTAGGTGCTTAGTGTATATTTGGTAAACAAACAAAGGAATAAAATATGTAAAGTGCATACCACACTGACTTTTACTGAGTGTCTGCCCTCTATGCTGTCTTCTTTCTTTTGGGCCACTGGCTGTCTGACTATATCAAACTTTATAACATTTCTTGCCTACAGTAATTGATCCTCAGCCCTCATCTGCCTCCTAACCCCTATTAATCTGCTAGCAAAATACTGAATTAATCTCTTTTATAAAACTCTGTCAATACCATTTATTCATAGAGCACCAACTATGAACCACTTTAATTTTTCTACTCAAATAACTTCAAGAGATCTTCATTGCACTCAGTAAGAAGTTCAAATGCCTTGGTATGTCATTCAAGGTTCTTTTCAATACCATCCCCTAACTTTCCATTAATTCCTTAAATGAACCTCACTCATTTTGATTGTGCTTAAAAGGGTCATGAATGTCCCTATCTCAGGGACATTTCACACAACGAGAATACCGAAATGAAATTTTTCCTTTAGGGCCCAGGTTAAGATAGCTAGACATAAATACTACCTTGTTTTTTATTTCCTTAATTTTTAAAACTTTTATTACAAAATCATGAATATACCTGTTTCTTTTACATAAAGACTCATATGCAGTTATAAAAAGTCTTCCAACCTCTTAATCTCCAGCATTCCCATGAATAATCACTATTTATTCTTTATACACCCTCTCTGATGTGATCACCACTGTTCAGTGAATTTATCATTTTCAATGTATATATATATATATATATATATATATATATGTAGATTTATATATATTTAGAGTATATAATAAACACTATTTTGCAACATACTTTTTTTGCTTCCTATATCTCGTATCTGATTTTTTCTAACACCTGCAGCTTTAACCCTTTTTTTTGAACTCATAAAATTTATTTGTTCTAATACTCATATGTCATGAGGTATTTTTCCTTATATTTTTATCTATTTAAGTATTTTATAAGCTCCACCTAGATAAAGTTTCCCAATAACTTCATTCAACATTATAAAAATCAGCATAAAATGATGACTGAACATGCCAGTGTCACCAAATTAATTGTTTAGGAATTGAATATTTTTATCTGCTATTAATAATCCCAATTGTCTATAAGGCATGGAAAAAAATATATATGTTACAATGGACTCATTCAAATATGAAAACTTGAAAAATTAAGATCCACTTTCAATTAAAAAACAAAAATTTTGAATCCACATAAAACTTCTAGAACTAAGAAATGAGTATAGCAATGTGGCACGATATAAGATTAAATGAAAACATCAATTGTATACACACACACACACACACACACACACAGTGCCAAAAAAAAGTATACATATTTTTTAAAAGGAAGAAAACTATTACAATTGCAATACTCAATATATACCTGTAGCAAAAGAATAATACAAGTCACATTTGACTTCTGCAATTACAAGAGGTGCTCAAAGTGGTTCCCATCAGCATCCAAACTTCTGATGATGGCAAACTACTGCTTGAGCAACACTGACCAAAGTGTCCACTTGTATACATTTATTTTGGCACTTCTAGTGTGTGTGTGTGTGTGTGTGTGTGCGCGTGCGCACGTGCACGTGTGCATATGCAACAATCCAAATATGAAATTAAGAGAATGATTCCACTCACAATCAAAATAAATAAAATACCTAAAAATAAATTTTAACAAAGTCAGTGCAAGGCTTGTACAATGAAAACTACAAAGCATTGCTGAATTAAAGAATATCTAAATAAACTGAGGAAGAGTCACATTCAAGAACAAGAACACTCACTATTGTAAAGATGGCAATTTTCCACAAACTGATCTATAAATTCAATGGAATCCTTATCACTCCCCCAGCAGGAAGCATTGTCAAAATCAACAGGATCATACTAAAATTCATTTGTAAATGCAAGGGAATCTGAATAACCAAAGCAGTATTGAAAAAAAAAAAGGCAAAGTTGGAAGACTCAGACTTTCCTTTTTCAAAACGTAACTATACAGCTACAGTAATGAAGCCTGTATGGTAACGGCATAAGAATAGATATAGAGACCACTGGAATATAACTGAGAGTCCAGAAATTAACTCTTACAACTGATTTTTGACAAAGATATCAAGAAAATTCTTTGGGGAAAAAATAATCTTTCCAGCAAATAGGACTGGTATAAATGAATATTAAGATGCAAAAATAAACTTAGACCTTTACTTCACATCACACATAAAAATTCATTCAAGAGAAAACATAGATTTATACTATAATTATTAAAATTATAAAAGGAAACATAGAGGAAATATTTTGTGACCTAGAATTAGACAGAGTTCTTAGATATAACACCAAAAGCACAATCCATAAAAAAATTCAGGGGTAGCCGGGAGGCTCAGTTGGTTGGACTGCATGCTCTGAACAGCAGGGTTGCCTGTTCGATTCCTACACAGGCCAGTGAGCTGCACCCTCCACAATAGATTGAAGACAAGGACTTGAGCTGAGCTGCTGCTGAGCTGCTGGTGAGTAGCCAGATGGCTTATTTGGTTAGAGTGCATGCTTTTAACAACAAGGTTGCTGGCTGAACTCCCACATGGGATGGTAGGCTGCACCCCGTGCAACTAAGATTGAACATAGCACCTTGAGCTGAGTGGCTGTGAGCTGCAGATGGGTGGCCAGATGGCTCAGCTGGTTAGAACGTATGCTCTTAAAAACAAGATTGACGGTTCAATTCCCCCATGGGATTGTGGGCTGCATCTCCTGCAACTAAATTGTAAATGGAGACTGTACTTGGAGCTAAGCTGCACCCTCCACAACTAGATTGAAGGACAACGACTTGACTTGGAGCTAATTGGTCCTGGAAAAAACACACTGTTACCCAATAAAGAAAAAAAATGTTTTAATTCATAAAATGAGACTTCATAAAACTCAATACTTTAATGCTTCAAAAGAAACCATTAAGAAAATGAAAAGACAAGCTACAGGTGGGAGAAAATATTTGTGATTCACATATCTGATAAAGGACTTATATCCAGATACGTACTCTTACAACTCAATAAGACAAACAAGTCACTTTAAAAATAGGCAAAAAATCTGTATAGATGTTTCAGCAAAGGAGATACATGAATAGTTATAAGCAGATGAAAAGATGTTTATCATCATTCGGAAATAAAAAATAACACCACAAATGAAATACCACCTCACATCATCCAAAAGGGCTCCAGTGCAAAAGACAGAAAATACTAAGAGGTTGTAGAGACATAAAGAAACTAGAACCCTAATACACTGTGGTTTCCACTTCTTAGAAAGCAATTTAGTTTCTTCACAAGTTAAACATAAACTTACCATATATCCCAGCAACTGCATTCCTGAAAATCTACCCAAGACAAAAGAAAACTTATGTATATATATATATATATAAAGACATATAAGGAGGTGTTCATAGTAGCATTATTCATAATAACAAAAACTGAAAATAATCCAAATATCCATCAACTGGTAAATGGACAAAGAAAATATAGTATATTTCATGTAATAAAATAACACTCGGCAATCAAAAAGAACAAACTACTGATTTATGCTACCACATAAATGAACTTCAAACACATTTCACTAAGTGAAAGGAGGCAGATGCAAAAGACTACATATTATATAATTCCTTTATATATAATGTTTAGAAATGCAAATTTATAGACAGAAAACAGATCAATGGTTACCTAGGACTCAGAGTGGGAGTAGGGCTTAACTGCAAATGTGAATGAGAGAAACTTGGAGTGGTGGAAATGTCTAACATTGGATTGTGGGGATGGTTATGCAGCACTGTTAATTTACTAAAATAATTGAATCACACAGGTAAAATGGGAGAATTTACAGTATGTAAGCTGTATATCCTTCAAACTATGAAAACATGAGACCAACTCTCTCTCTCTCTCTCTCTCTCTCTCTCTCTATATATATATATATATATATATATATATATGTATATATATGTTTCTCTACAATCTGATAGTTTTCTGCTCAAAAATTTTCAGTCAGTAAACATATAAACATTTTATAAATTTCAGATGTAACACATTACTAATGTACTCACTATTTTATGGTATCTTATAGAAATGCTGCAAATTATTAGTTTTATATAATTTAGGTATAGCCCTGAGAAGCTAAAATTTTATTTCTATAAATTTATTTAAAACAAATCCTAATGAAACTATTTACCTTTTTCAAAGCAGGGGAGAAATTTAAAAAAAGCCGTTGGTTATACGCTTTGAATCTTTCAGGAAGATGCCAGTTCTGAATTATTTCTTCATCAGAAATCACATGATGATCGAGTGCTTTGAGAGTCCATATACTGTTGACAAGAACATGTCTATATCCTGTTTTAAGACTTACAGGACAATCAAACATAGTGAGGGCAATGAGGCTTGGACAGGCTGATAACGTACATATACTCTTTAACTTTGCGAACCCATTGTCATGAAGATAGAGGAGTTTTAGATTCTTCAATCTACTCCAAAATTTGGTATCTGGTAGACTCTTTACCTGAAATATTATTAATAATAGTTCTTTAAATACAAATATAAAATTCCTATAAATTACATGGAAAATAAAATATATTAAACATCTCCTAAAATTCAGTATTTTCCCAAGTGGCAAATTTCTTATTAATAAACAAAACCAGAATTTTATTTTTTTTTTGTGGCGAAAAAACAGTTTATTAGAAGAAAAAATACACTTTAAAGAAATAGAAACGACACCAAGCAGAAAGCAGTGGCTCAAGGGCCCATTAGTAGAAGTGAAAGTACACCCCAAAGAGTTTGGAGCAGGCCAGGCAAAAGAAGGAGCTCAAAAATCCAAAAACAGAATTTCTAATTATCAAAATGATGGCTGATATAAAAACATAATACACTGGATGTCTGGAATAAGCTGTTGTTGCTAGTGTTAACTAAATATGTACTTTGTTCAGTAACAATTCCTTGGTAATAGGCTGACTCTTTAAACTCTTCTAAAATATGTGCCTTACATACAGAATTAAAGAGTCAAATCAAACAATGTGATGAAACACACATTGGTGAAATACGTGTATGCTGAAAACAATGACATTACTAAAGAAACAAAAGCAAACACAAATAAATGAAAATATATTCATGACCATGGATTGTGACAATTGAGATTGTTAAAATGTCTATACTATCCGAAGAATTTGACAAATTCAGTGCAATCCCTATCAAAAATTTCAATGGCTCTTTTTTTTTTTTTTTTTTTTGCAGAAATAGAATAAACAATTCCAAAATTTGTATGGATCTACAAAAGGCCATGAATAGCCAAAGCAATGTTGAGAGAGAAGATCAAACCTGGAGGAATCACACCCCCTGATTTCAAATTATACTACAAAGCTATAGTAATGAAACAGTATGGTACTGGCATAAAAACAGACACACAGTTCAATGGAACAGAATAGAGAGCCCAGAAAAGAATGCACACATATATGATCAATTGATTTACAACAAAGGATCCAAGAATATACAATGGGGAAAGGACAATCTCTTCAATAAATGATGCTAGGAAAACTGGACAGAAATAGGCCAAAGAAGGAAATGGGACCCATATCTTATACCATACGAAAAAATTAACGCAAAAACGATTAAAGGCTTGAAGGTAAGACCTGCAACCATAAAAATCCTAGAAGAAAACATGGGCAGTGACTCCTTAACACTGGTTTTTGAGATGTTTTATTTTTGAATTGATACCAGGAGAAAAGGTAATGAAAGCAAAAATAAACAAGTGGGGCTATAGAAAAATAAGAAGCTTCTGCATAGCAAAGGAAACTACCATTGAAATGAAATGGCAACTGACCAAATGAAAGAAAATATTGTAATTGTGTAACTGATTTGCAACTGTGTGGTGACAAATGTTAGGTAGAATACTGTGGTATTCATTTCACAATATGCACAAATGTCCTATCATTATGTTGTATACCTGAAATTAATATGATATTATATGTCAGTTATATGTCATCAAAACAGAATTAAGGAGTCAAGACGTATTTCTAATCCAGAATATGGATTTAAGAAGTAAAATAAAATAAATCATACACTATTTATATACGTTTAATTTAAAATTTTGCTTATATTTTAAATTTTGTATTTATACATTTTGTATTTTTATTTATGTTTAAATTTTTGTTAATATTTTATACAAAAGACTATCTTGGAGAAATACTATGGATAGATAAATGCTTATTACATATAATTTAATTTATATGCAAATACCTGAAATGGCTATTGCTTACCTGATTTCCATGGAGATCAAGTTTGACTAATTTTATACAATTTTGAAGTGCATGAATATCTGTAATAAAATTGTTTGAGAAGATGCATATTCTAAGAGAGATACAGGATTGCAAATTTTTCATAGATTTTAAATGAAGACCATTGAACTTCACAAAAACAAAATCTTTCTGATCTTCTACAATGTTTTCATTATAGTGACTCCATTCTTCATTACTGGTTAGCTCTTTTGTGATAGTTCCATGAAACATCTAGAAAAAAATGGTAAACTCCTATAAAAAGCTTTTCCAACTTCCAAAAATAAAACTATATGTAAACAAAAATATTTGCTAATAGATAGTAAGAATAAAAATGGGTAGAAAAGTTATTTTTTTAAAAATCTAATTCCCATAAAGCCTTCTATCCCAAAGCATCTTAAATAACTAAGATTTATAACACTGCAACTTAAAATCTGTCACTACCCTTACCAATGAGCTAATCAGTAAGATGAAGAAAAACTTCTGTTTTCTTAGAATACTTAGAGAAAATAGAATTCAGTGAAATAGTAACAATAAAATCATCACCTCTTGAATGAGTTTTTTATAAATTTTGGATATTAACCCATTATCAGATGTATCATTGACAAATATCTTCTCCCATTGAAACTAATAAAAAAGAAAATCGCCTCTTGTCAAGACAACTGAAAAAAACAAAGACAACTATACCTTAGCATACTTTGTATAATAATTTTTCTTTAAAAGTACTGTTGAACAAAGAAAGGCATTAAATGATGAACTCCCATATCAGGAAAGGGGATTTTTTTGTGTGGGAGAGGCTAAAAATGGCAGTGAAATGAAATTAACGTTCAATACTGGGCTTTAATTGTTATAAATATTTATTTCCTGAGGAGAAAATTTGCAATAACATTATATTTATGTTCAATTTAATTAGGCAATTAAGATCTAGAATTCTCATAGCTTCAAAATTTGACTAAGTTTATCTAAAACTTTTGGATCAGAGCTGTTTTACATAATTTTATACAGTATTTGACATATATATGAAATTTTCCTTACTGTGGGTAATTTCAGCTTTCATAAAAGGCAGTCACCCAGTGATGGTTTAGAAGAGAATATATAAGCTCCATGGCCTAGCTGAAGGCATTTGGTAAGATTAACCACCCTCCCCATTGGAAGAATCTATTTCTACCATATGGGAGAAAACTGGGTCAGCATCATCCAAATGAGAATTAATGTGAAAATCCAGATAAATCCTTGGACTCTTTTAAAATATTGGCTACTTTTTATGTCGTGGCCAACACCTACAACTATAATCCTCAAACTCTAAATATCACCTAAGGAATTAATCAACAGGCACATTTCCTGGTCCCCATATCGTATCTACATCATCAGAGTCTCTAGGCTGCTGGCCAAGGAATCTGTAATTTAGCATGCGCCTAAGTAATTCATGGACACCTTGAGAAAGACTAGACTAAATTATAAGTAAACCAGTCTTCCAAGTAGAAAGAGCCACATATGGCTCTGATATGAATAAACCCTTACAAACTCATCAAGCTCTATAGCCACTGAAATGAAGGGCAATGCCTACAATGCATTCATCATTTGGACTCCCTATTTAGAAAAGCTTTTAAGAAGTCTTTCTTCAGGCTCTCCTTTCAAACACCTACTTTTCCAATCTGACCTAAATGTAGGCTAACTCCAATTTATAACAAGGACTTATGAGAGGCCATATCTAAGACATAAGTAAAAATGATTCAAGATGGACAATGGGGTGATCAAAAGTTTTAGCTATAGAACCCAGCTTTTAAAGTCAAAAATGATTCTGTGAGAAGTCTGCAAAGTGACAGTCATATACAAAGCAAATGTTTTTTTCTCATTCTTTTTTTATAGTCAAGTATTTTTTTTTTTCATTAATAGACACTATTTTAGGTTTACAGAAAAAATTGAGTGGAAAGTAAATAGAGTTCCTATATACTCCCTCATACACACTTCAGTTTCCCCTATTATGTTGCACTAGTGTGGTAAAATTGTTACAAGCAATCCAATCTTAATGCACTATAATTAACAAAAGTTAAAGTTTTTAGCTCATAAACTCATAACAAAACCTTTGGATGACCAACACACGTCAACATGGAACAGCAGAGATCTCATTTCTTCATATAAAGCTGATGCTGACTTTATGTATTTCATCACTGCATTGGTACACAAATATATATCAAAAAACAAATAAACAAAAAAAACACAACAAAAATGAACTCACAGATAGGAAAAAAAGATTGGTGGTTACCAGAGGTAGAGGTGGGTAGCAGATGAAATGAGTGAAGAGGTTCAAAAGGTCCAAATTCCCAGGTATAAATTAAGTAAATCATGGGGAGGTAATGTACAGTATTGTGATTATAGTTAAATAATACTGTTCTGCATATTTTGAAGTTTTTAAGAGAGTAGATCTTAAAAGTCCTCACAAGAAAAAATAACTTTGTAACTATATGTGATGACAAATGTTAACTAGATTTTTTTTGTGGTGATCATTTTGCAATATATACAACTATTGAATCATTATGGTATACACCTGAAATTAATATAATGTTATATGTCAGTTATGCTGCAATAAAAATGTAAAAGAAAAGAAATGATGAATATGAAAAAAGATATTACACAGACATTCGTTACGTATTGTATATAATAGCAAAAATATAATACATCCTAAATGTCTTCAAAAATAGTTTTAACTAAATAAAATATTATAATACAGTCAATGGAAACTATACACATGTTAAAACTGATGTCATAGAGCACAGTAACACGAAAAGGTATTGATAAACAACCAAATTATTGTTTTCTGTTTTAAAATATTTTTCACTGAATTGATACTTGATAAGGGTGATTTTTATGGTATGTGAATAATTTTCAATTAAAATATTCATTCTTCATTTAAAAAATAAGTAAAGAAATAAAGTAATGAAGAAAAATATACCATCCTAACAGTAATCAAAACAAAGTGCTGAAGCTATAATATTTCTTATAGGACAGACTTCAGAACAAGAAAAATATATAATCAAGGACAAAGAGGGGACAATAATGATAAAGGGACAATTCTATAAGAAGGTATAACAATTCTTCATCTAGAAGTTCCTAAAAACAGCATCAAAATACGTGCGGCAATACTAAGGTAATTAGAAGGGAGGAATAGATGGCATCTACTATTACAGTTGGAGACTTCAGCACTATTAGAATAGGATAGATCCAGCAGGCTGAAAATCAGTAGGGAAAACAGTTGAAGTTCACAGCCCATTAGTCAACTGGATAACTGACATCTATCTCTATTACTTCATCCAACAACAGATTGCACATTCTTCTTAAGCTCTCATGGAATATTCACCAAGATAGACCACACTCTGGGCCATAAAAGATACTTAACAAATAAGTAAGAATGGATAGCATACAATATCTATTTCAGGCCACAGTGGAATTAAACTAGCTATCAATAATAGAAGACCTGGAAAATCCCCAAGTATATTAATATTAAACAACATACTTCTAAATGACATATGGGTCAAAGAAGAAATCACAAGAGAAATTTAAAAATATGTTGAACGAAATGAAAATACACCTTTTCAAAAATATGTGGGATGCAGTGAAAGCAGTACTTAAAAGGACATTTTGAGCCTTGAATTCATACATGGAAAAGATCTCAAATCAATTTTCTAAGTTTCCACCTTAGGAAACAAGATAAAGAAGAGCAAATTAAATCCAAAGGAAGCAGAAAAAAGTAAATCAGTAATGAATATATTTTCAGTAAATAAATTTGCAAAAAATTATAATCCTTTATTATATTATCAAATATTTGGGGGTGGGGACAAATTGTGTCATTATCTCATCCCAGAAGTCTCTATAAATATCTATAGGTTCTATAAATATTAAGTACTTTAACCAAATCATATGAAGGACTTTTATGATAAAAAGCAACCAACTCCAAACACTCTCTTTGGTTCCTTTTATCGTACCATAAGAAATTTAATTCCAAAGTATACATCTCTTCTTTATCTTTCAGGTCATTCAGAGTGAAGTTAACATTTAAACACTGTATCTAATCCCAAGATCCTACAAACATATTTTTTAGTTCTTGTTAACATTTTTTTGTTTCATATATTTTAATTTTTAAACCATTCTCAATTTTTTAGTTGGTATGATATAAATTCTGGAATAAATTACAGAGTCTTAAAATCAATCTTTCTCATATACTAGACTAATTTATATTTATGTCCTCTATTATATTAATATTCACCTCCGTCAACAGTATATATTTGTCAGTATATAAACAATCTTACCATTTTATAAAAAGTCCAAAATAGAACATTATTATATGATAGCAAGTTATTACTATCCAAAGAAAAGACTAACATATGATCTCCAAGTGTCGGAATAAATATAGTACACTATTTTCCCATTTCTTTAAGAACTAGCGTACTACACTCAGAATACACAGTATGTTTCAGTTATTCAGACTATTCAATAAATAGTTGGTCACATGTCCCAATCATTTTGCTTTACATTACCTCATGCAACATTAATTTTGTTTCTCATTTTTTATTGTACATCAGAATAACTGGAATAACACAAATTCCCAGGCCCTATAGCATACCTACTGAATTTCATTTCTGCAGCTATGGGGCCAGATGATCATACTGCCCACCAAGGGAAGCTAAAAACCATTGTAATTGATATCTCCTCCTCTAACTACTTAAAAGCCTGTTTACCAATTACTGCCAATTTTAAATATGACCATTAAAGCAGAATCCAGGCACTTTTGTTTCTTTTAGACATTGATAACTTTACATATACTTGTGGAGTGTACGTACAAATGTGTATATTATCAAGTTCAAATATAATGCTCAAAAGTCAAATTTAGTGTTAAGTACAGCAGACTTTAGAGAAAGCATCACAGCTCCAATTACAGTTTGAAAGAAGTTCTGTAGTTAAAAAGAAATCACTATCGTCAGTAAACCTTTCATTAGTTTATGTCAACCAAAGTACTAATTTCAAAATTCTCATACATTTTTAATCACACTGTGAAAACTATGTCATTATAAAATACAATGTACATCAATTATAACTCTCATCTCTGTTCCCAACATTTTACATTTAATAAAATTGGTGGCAAAAACATGAAGGCATACTATATAAGGTTATAATTAATAAATAACTAAAATATTGAAAAGTAAATAATCTTTATGCTATGTGTTTATTTCCTTTTCAAATGTATATGTAATAAATATTTAAAAGGGATTTTCAAAGAAATGTTTTCTGGGCCGGCCGAGTGGTGCGGTGGTTAAGCGCTGGCTTGGGAAGCCAGCAGTCCTGGTTCAGTCCCACATATGAGGGCCAGTGACACTGCCCTCAAAAAAAAAAAATAAAAAAAAATAAAAGAAATGTTTTCCTATGTCAATGACCTCTAGACTCCACACTGATTCACTGTAATTTTAGATACTGAGGAATACAGATACCTTATTATTTTAAGTAAAATTTCTATTAAAATACACTATTAGGTTTGATGGTCTATGTTGCAGAAACTTATTTTGTAAGCATTAGTTATAATATTAGTAAATAAATGGAATTCTGGACACTACACTCTAGGATTATCACAAAAGCTGATAAGATTCTGCATATAAATTAAAATCATGAAAAAAGAGAAAAATAAGGTTTATTATTTCAAAAATCTAACTATAAAAATTATAATTAGTAATATTTTATGTCTGTTTTAGTTTAGAATGTCTGTAATATATATAAGCCAATCATAAACACAGCAATCCCTTTTTTTTTTTTTTTTTTTTTTTTTTTTTTTAGCTGAGCCATCCTGCCACCTGTTGGCAGCTCAACAGCAACTCAGCTCAGGCTGGCATCAAACTGCCGTTGCTCAGAGTTCAGCTCACACTCTTGAGCAAGCTCTTAACCAACTGAGCCACTTGGCTGGCCCTAGCAATTACATTTTTAAAATACTTTTTTATTTGCAAACAGGTTTGTTGAGTCAATCCTGTGAATAAATCTTTGCCATGATTTTACATCACCTACAAAATATACCTTAAAAACTAAGAAGAGGGATTCCAGTTGAACAGTCAGAACATTAAATATCTTCTGGCAAATGAAAATGAAATCTAGAAGGTTTATAAGTTAATATAAATAACATTGGTTCTTTGAAAAATTCCATTTTCATAGTATAGTCCATGTGTTTTCAAATGACAAAAGTCTTTGGAACAAAAAGTCAAGATTCACTTGTTATCAAAGACATCTTATTCTTCCTCTTTAAATATATTCACTTTCAGGGCCGGCCGAGTGGTGCGGTGGTAGCCAGCGGCCCCGGTTCGGTCCCACATATGAGGGCCAGTGACACTGCCCTCAAAAAAACAAACAAACAAACAAAAAACCCCAAAAATAAATATATTCACTTTCAAAAATTTAGAAAGCTGTATATTTATGTTTTTTTAAAGAAGCTTTTCTTAAAAAACCACCAGTTTTCAGCTTTTATTTTTATTCCACATTTGTAGACAGTAAAACCAAAATCCTGAAACAAACTAAAGGATAATGAGCCAGAAGATAGATATAAAAAAATGAAAAGTTACTCAAAACACCTGGAAAAACATCTGCAAGGAAATTACAACCTGTTAATAAGAAATATTTATCACAGCAAGTATCTGTTTCTTCTAGGCTAAACAACATTGTGATTAGCATTCATAAAAAAGATTTTGTACATTCTAAAGTTGGATAATTAATATACTTCTTTTAAAAGTAATAAAGAATATACTTACTTTCTTGATTTATATTCATCAACTCCCCTCCTTACCCCTGAAAAGAAATCTCATGCTAATAATGCAACAAGTATACCATGATTTTGCTATTTGGACAGTCCATTTGAAATAATCTACAAAAAAAACCTAAGGAAGATACAGAAAATAAAAGATAAAAATAAATTCGTGAAAAGAAGCTGGGGAGGGGAGATGCGGGAGAGGGAGAGAAAAACCACCTTCCCTACACTGGATCAAAGATAAGAATAACTTCTGACTTCTCCTAGGAAACCATGCAAGCAGGAAGATAGTGGAATAAAAAATTTAGTGTTGATATAAAAAAAAAAAACCACCACCTAGAATTCTATACCTTGTGAAATTGTCCTTCATACTGATGGAGAAATAAAGACTTTCTCAGACAAACAAACATTGAAGGAATTTTTTGCCAATAGATCTGCCTTGCAGGAATGTTAAAAGACATTTTTTAGATAAAAGAAATAAAATATAGTTGAAAAACTCAGGCCTATATAAAGTAAGGAAGGGAAATGGGAAAGAAATAAGTATAAGTAAAATAAAAATATTTTATTTCTTGGGCCAGTCTAGTGGCGTGGTGGTTAAGTGCTGGTTTGGGAAGCCAGTGGCCCCGTTTCGGGTCCCACATATGAGGGCCAGTGACACTGCCCTCAAAAAAATAAAAAAAATATTTTATTTCTCTTATTCTTAATTGATTTATCAGATGGTCTGTCAAACCACTAATAGCAAACAATGTATGCAATTATCTATGCTTACGTACATATCATACATAGGTACATATATATGAATGCTTATATATGAATAAAATTAAAGATAGCAATTATATAGGGGATGGAAAAGATGAATTAGGTTTTTTTCTTATTATAAGGCACTTACACTACCTGAGAACGAATATAGTGTTATTTTAAAATAAAACTGAATTAGTTGTAAATGTGTATTATAAACTTTAGGCAAACACTAAAAAATATAAAATGAGAACTATAACCAATATGCTAAGGTAGGAGAGAAAATAAAATCATATGCAATGTTCAATTAAAACCAGAAAGTGCAGAAAAACAGTGCAAGACAAAAACAGTAACAAAAAAATGGCAATAAATAAAAAACAGTAACAAATATAACAGCCATTATTCCAAATATATCAATGGTCTAAATGCACCAATAAAAGTGGTACCGCCAAAAGATATTAAAAAAAAAAGACACAACTATATATTGTCTACAAGAAACTCACCTTTAATATAAAGACATACAGATTGATATAAAGTGATGGAGAAAGATATATTGCTACTAGTCAAAAAAAAGCAGGGGTAGATATATTAACTTCAGACGGAGCATACTTCAAAACAAGAAAAATTATCTAGGACAAAGAAGGACTTTGCATCATGATAGCAAGGTCATTGTTCCAAGAAGAAATAACAATCAATAAAGTTTATGCACCTAACAAAAGAGGGTGAAACTATATGAAGCACAACTGATAGAACTGAAAGAAGAAACAATAACACCATTACCACAGTTGGAGACTTCAACACCACTCTATCAAAAATGGACAGATCCAGAAAAGAGAAAAATCAGTAAGGAAAAAGTTGAACTCAACAAGGCCATAAAGCAACTGGATATAATTGAAATCTACAGATTGTTTAATGCAATAACATACACATTCATCAAAAGCTCATGAGAAATATTCACCAAGACACACCAAATTCTGGGCCACCTTAACAAAATTAATACAATAGAAATCATAAAATGTCTACCCCAAATCACAGTGGAATTAAACTAGATACCAATAACAGAAAGATACCTGGAAAAATCCCAAAATATGTGGAAATTAAACAATACATTTCTAAATAATATATGTGTCAAACAGGATCTCAAGAGAAATTTTAAAATATTGTAAATTAAATAAAAATTGAAATACAACTTATCAAAATGTGTGAAATGCAGCAAAAGCAATGTGTAGAGGGAAATTTAGAGCATTAAAGGCATATTACAAAAGAAGAAAGATCTAAAAGCCATAATCTAAACTCCCCACCTTAGGAAACTAGAAAAAGAAAATTAAATTAAATTCAAAGTGAGCAGAGTAAAAGAAATAATCAGAGCAAAAATCAATGAAATTAAAAATAAAAAATCAATAAGAAAAATCCATAAAGCAAAAGCTGGTTCTTTGAAAAGATCAATAAAATTGATAAGCCTTTGACCAGGAAAAGAAAAAAGAGAGAAAAAACAAGTTACAAATGTCATAAATTGAATAGGAGACAATACTACAAATCTCACAGACATTTGAAGGATAATAAAGAAATCCTATGAACAACCCCATGTATGCAAATTTGATAACCTAGATGAAAGGGACCAATTCCTTAAACGACACAATCACCAGAACTCATACAAGAATAAACAGGCAATATTAATGGGTATATATTGATGAAAGAAATTGAATCAATAACTAATAACCTTCCAAAACAAAAAGCACCAGTCCTAGATGTGTTTACTGGAGAATTCTACTAAAATTTAAGGAAGAAATTATACTATTTCTCTACAGTCCCTCTGAAGGGAGACAAAAGGAGTACTTCCTCACTCATCCAATGAAGCCAGCATTATCTCATATGTACTAAGGCCAAACAAAGACATTACAAGAAAAGGAAACTGCAGACCAATATTTCTCGTGAAAACAGATTCAGAAGTCTGAAAAAAAAAAATTAGGAAATCAGATCTAACAATGTAGGAGGTCTGACAATTAGTTTGCAAACTCATCCTGGAAAAAAATGCTATTGTACATACCTCATTGCTAAATATCAGTACAGTCATCTTTGAAGTACTCCCCTTGGGAATCTATGCAATGACACCAGCACCTAGTCCACCCTTCAAAGCCATTTTGGAACTCTTTTTCTGGAATGGCCATCACAGCTGTCATCACATTACGCTTGATGTTCTTAATGTCATCAAAATGTCTTCCTTTCAATACTTCCTTTATCTTCTGGTAAAGAAAGAAGTCATTGGGGGCCAGATAAGGTGAGTAAGGATGGTGTTTCAATACAGTTATTTGCTTACTGGCTAAAAACGCCCTCACAGACAGTCCCGTGTGAGTTGGTGCATTGTTGTGATGCAAGAGCCATGAGTTGTTGGAGGAAAGTTCAGGTTGTCTAAGTTTCATGCAGCCTTTTCAGCACTTCCAAATAGTAAACTTGGCTAACTGTTTGTCTGGTTGGTACAAACTCATAATGAATAATTGATCTGATATCAAAAAAGGTTAGCAACATTGTTGTAACAAGTTTGCAAACTTAATTGTCAGATTAATCATACATCTACCATCAAGTGGGATTTATCCCAGGTACACAAGACTGGTTGAACACTCAAAAACCAATTAATATAATTCATCATATCAACAGGCTAAAAAAAATAAATCACATGATCATATAAATAAATACAGAAAAAGCATTTGACAAAATCCAATGCGCATTTATGATAAAAACTCTCAGTAAACTAGGAATAGAGGAGAACTTCTTCAACTTGATAAAGAATATCTACCCTAAATCTATAGCTAACATACTTAATGAAGGGAAACTATTGTAGAAGCTTTCCCACTAAGATGAAGTTCAAGGCAAGGATGTATCATCTTACTATTGCTTTTCAACATTGTATTGGAAATTCCAGTTATGGAATAAAACAAGAAAAAGAAATAAAAGTGTACAGATTAGGAAGGACAAATGAAACTGTCTTTGTTCACCAATGACATGATTGTCTATGCATAAAATTCAGAAGAATCAATAAAAAAATTCCTGGAGTTAATAAGTAATTATAGCAAGATTGCAGGCTTAAGGTTAATACACAAGTCAATCACGAATCTATACACCATCAACAATCAAGTGGAATTTGAAATGAAAAACATAATATCATTGACACCTGCACCACCAAAAATAAAATATTTAGGCATAAATGTAATGAAATATGTACAAATTCACAGGAGGAAAACAGCAAAATGCTGATGAGCAAATCAAAGAACTAAATAAATGGAGAGTTAGGAAGACTCAATATTGTCAATTCTTTCCCCCTTTATCTTTCAAAGCAATACTACATAATATCTCAAATATCTCAGCAAATTATTTTATCAGTATCAACAAACTGATTCTAAAGTTTATGTGCAAAGCAAAAAGACACACAATATCTAGCACAATATTGAAGAAGGGAACAAAAGTAGAGGAATTACACTACCCAACTTTAAGACTTAATATAAAGCCAGTGTAGTAAAAATAGTATAGTGTTTTTAAAAGAATAGAAAAATAGATCAATGGAACAGAATACAGAGCCCAGTAATAGACAGACATAAACATAGTCAACTGATCTTCGACAAAGGAGCAAAGGTAATAGAGTGGAGAAAAGATAGCCTTTCAACAAATGGTGCTGAAACAGCTAGATGTCCACCTGCAAAAAAAAGAATCTATTAGGTTGTCAGAAAAGTCATGACGCATGTTTGCAACAGATGGCACTAGTTAACTTTCGGAAGTGCTAGTGTCATTCACATCTATGTTATTGCTATGTCATTTGACAGCTGACACTTCTAGCTTCAGTCTAAAAAAAATGAGCAATTTGGTTGCGTTTTCGAGATTTTACAGCAAGTTGAAGATGGAAGACCAAACTGTGCATTTTTGCCATATTTTACTGTTTTACTTCAATAAAGGGAAGAATGCGTGTTAAACTTGTGAAAGGTTGCATAAAGTTTATGGTGATAATGCTCTACAAGAACATCAGTGCCAATGATGGTTCACGAAATTCTGTGCTAGTGATTTTGATCTCAATGATTCTCCTCTGTCAGGGAGGCCCACCGAGGTTGATGATGACAGAAAAAAGGCATTGATCAAGTGATACCCACATTACATGACACAAGAGATTGCAGAAGCATTGAATATCCATCATTCAAGTGTTCACGACCATCTGAAGAAGCTGGGATACATAAGCAAGCTCAATATTTGGGTTCCGCATGAACTCAAAGAAGTTCATTTGACATTGTGTATAAACATTTGCACTATGCTTATTAAACGTGAGGAAAATGATCCTTTTTTAAAGCAATTGATAAGTGGATTGTTTACAACAATGTGGTGCAAAAAGAGTCTTGATACTGACGTGATTATTTGCCTCAAATGACATTGAAAGCAGACATTCATCAGAGGAAGGTTATGCTCTCAGTGTGGTGGGATTTTAAAGGTGTTGTGTTTTTCAAGCCCCTACCAAAGAACCAAACAATCAATTCGAATGTGTACTGTCGGCAGTTGGACAGTTTGAATGAATCCATTATCCAGAAACGTCCAGAGCTTGTTAATTGTAAAGGAGTTGTGTTCCATCGCGACAATGCAAGACCACACACAAGTCTGATCACCCGTCAAAAATTATTGGAGCCTGGTGGGATGTGTTGCCACACCCACCATACTCGCCTGACCTTGTGCCATCAGACTTCCGCTTGTTTCGCTCTTTTCAAAACTTGTGTGGTATAACGTTTAATTCAGATGAGGCAGTAAATCAGCACCTTGTTCAGTTTTTTGCAAATAAAGACACGTCCTTCTATGAATGAGGAATTATGAAGCTCACTGAAAGATGGCAAAAGGTTATAGAACAAAATGGGCAATGTATCATTGATTGATCTTTGTTCTTTATATAAATAAATGACATTTGAAAAACATACACAAAATATGTCATGACTTTTCCAACAACCCAATATACACAGCCTTTACACCTTCAGAAAAATTCATTCAAAAACGATCTATGACCTGAATATAAAACTGATTGAAGATAACATAGAAGAAAACCTGGATGACCTAAGTATGACAATGAGTTTTATATATAACACCAAAAGCACAATCCATGAAAGAAATATTTTATATCCTGGACTTCATTAAAATTAAAGATGTATGCTTCACAATAAGTAATGTCAAATGAATGAGAAGCCAAGTCAAACACTAGGAGAAAACATTTTCAAAAGACTCATCTGATAAAGGATTGTGAGCTAAAATATACAAAGAACTCTTCAAATTCAACAGTAAGAAAATGAACAAGATTTAAAAATGAGCCAAAGATTTTAACAGATACTTCACCAAAGAAAATACACAAGTGGCAAGCAAGCATATGAAAGCTGCCCCTGATCATACATCATCTGGGAAATGCAAATTAAAGTAACAATAATATATCATCGCACACATGTTAGAATGGTGAAAACTCTGAACACTGACAACACCAAATGTTACAGAGCATGTAGTGCCAGGAACTCTCACTCATTGCTGGTAGGAGTGCAAACTGGTACAGACATTTTGGAAGACAATTGGGCAGTCTCATAAAACTAAACATATTCTGACCATAAGATCCAGTAATTGCACTCACTCCCTGGTATTTACCCAAAGGAGCTGGATATTTATTTTGACAAAAAACCTGCATGTGGATGCTTATAGTACCTTATTCATAATCTTCAAAACCTGGGAGCAACCAAGATTTCCTTCAGTTAGTGAATGAATAAATTGTGGTCCATTCATTAAAAAGGAAATTAGCTATCAAGCAATGAAAAGTATGGTACAAGCTTAAATTCATATTACTAAGTGAAAGAAGCCAATACGAAAAAGCTACATACTATAGAATACAGACTATATGAATTCTAGAAAAACTATGGAGACAGTAAAAAAAATGAGTGGTTGCAGGATTTGGGGGTTGAGGGTAAGGGTGAACAGACAGACCACAGAGGATTTTTAGGGCAGTGAAACTATTCTGAATAACACTATAATGATGCATACAAGGGATTATACTTTGTCCAAACCCATAGAGGGTACACCACCAAGAGTGAATTGTAAGCTAGACTGTGGACTTTGTGTGAGTATGATGTGTCATTGTAAGTTCATCAGTTGTAATAACAAATGCACCACTCTGGTAGGAGATATTGACAATGGGAGGATGGGAGGCTATGGGTGTGTGAGACCAGGGGTATATTGGAAATCTGTATACTATCTTCTCAATTTTACTGTGAACCTAAAACTTCTCTGAAAAATAAAGTCTAAAAAAGAAAAAAAGAGAGGGAAAATTAAATAGAAGTTCAAGGCAAGAAAATTTTCCTTTGCCCTCCTGAAAGGTGAGAAGAGGTAAGGGTTCCTTCAAAGGGGTACAGTGGGAAAAAAATAGTGAAGAAATAAGTTGAGAACAGGCTAACTAAGTAAATAAATTCAAATAAAGGGAACAGTAAAAACAGGTTTTTGCTCTACATTTCAGGAAAAGTAGGAGGAGGAACAGTGTTAAACAGAGAGATGAAGCACAAACAATGGAAAAGATCAGAGCCCTAGCATGAACTAAACCATGCACCGCGAGCTCCACGGTCCGTGATCCACAACCCTCTTCATTTGGCTTCAGCTTCGTCTAATGAAGAAGAAAAAATAAAAGTTGATTGTGAAGAAAAAAAACAATGTGCTGTTTTACGACTTCCAGGCAACAGTCGTAGGTATGTCTAGAGTAATAAAAACACCCTAGCTTGCACTGACTATAAATGGGCATAAAGCATATTACTGGGGTGATGGAAATGCTCTCCAGCTAGACTGTGGTGATTGGTGCATAACTCAGTCAACTTAATAAACAAATTATAAAATTGTTCACTTACAGCAAGTGAAGTTAATGATATATAAAGTATACCTTAATTTTTAAAAACGTCTCTCACTTTTCTTTATGGCACTTCTTCAGATACTGTCTATTATCCTCTCGTAGAAAAGAAGTCCAAATGCCTCCATAGAATATCATTTTTCAACTTATTATAGTTCATTTTATCTGATGCCTGTTTTAAAATGTGGAATCTAAGGTTAAAACATATAATTTCCATTGTGTTTTACTTGTACAGAATAATGGGTTTACTATTTAGCTGTATTGGCACATTTTATTCTGGTTACTGTAGCCTATGATTACAATAAATAACCACAGTTTGATTATATTAAATATAAACTGAAATAAGGGCCGGCCAAGTGGCTCAGTTGGTTAACAGCTCACTCAAGAGTGCGAGCTGAGCTCTGAGCAACAGCAATTCGATACCCAGCCTGAGCTGAGCTGCCGCTGAGCTGCCAACAGGTGGCAGGATGACTCAGCTAAAGTAATAATAATAATAATAAATAAATAAATAAATAAATAAATAAATAAAATATAAGCTGAAATAAAATCCCTAGACTTTTTACCCGCTACAATCAACCACCAAGGAAATTTACTCCCACTCATATAGTATACAATATATATATTTTTATTTTTTACTTAAAAATTAATATGAATAAAAATTTGAGAAAAACTAAAAAGAGGAAAAACCAAAAGCTATATCTGATAACGTGGTATATTTACTTCCAGCACATTTTATGGGAGTAATCTAATCATATCAGGAAAAAATAAATCCCATTTTTGTGGTTATCCTTCCCAGGTACAAGAAATGCTGTATTTAATACTCTGTGTGATAAGACTCTATCACATCACCCTGTTTTAGTTCCCTCACAGTTTTTATCACTATCTGAAATTTTCTTGTTTGGGTAGTTTTTTATTTGGGTAATTGTTGATTTTACCTCATCAGTATATACAATCCCTGAGCATATAGTCACTACTGACCTTTTTTCTCTTGTGACCTTATCTAATTCCATAGTTTAAAATTAACTCCACCTATATGCTGACAACTCCCAAAATTGTATGTCTAGCCCAGACCTCTCTCATGAACACCAGAGTAGTATGTATAATGCACACAGGCACATACACACACAAACTTGCATAACATATGCACTGCATACATGTACACCTGGTTATTCCGCATGTACAAAAACAAATTATGGAGGATCCCTACTACCCTACCAACATTCCTCATCCATAGCCATTCTCATCTCAGTTGATGGCCCTTCTATCCTTCAGGCAACCACCCTTGACTAGTCTCTTTCTTGCACATTCCACAGCCATTCCATTAGCAAATTATATTGATTGTGCCTTCAAAATATATCCAGAATCAAACCAACTTCTCATCATCCTCACTGTTAATATCCTGGCCAAGCCTTCACCAAGTCATACCTGTATTATTGCAGTAACCAACAAACAAAACAAGTCTCCCTCCTTCTATTCTTAACCCGCCCTCCATTACAGTGTATTTCCACATTACTGAGCGATCTTTTAAACATGAGGCAAGTCACATCAAAACCCTGAAATGGCTGTTGCACTCAGTAAAAACTAAAATCCTTTCTTTGGGCCTCTGTCATCTCTCTGGCTTTCTCTCCTGCTTTCTCTTTTGCTCACTCTCACCTCACTCAAGTCGTCTCTATTTTCTAAATGTTCTTAATAAAAATGCATTGTTTTTATTAACAAAAAAGCAAAAAACAAAAAAAAAAACCTCTTAAGCAATGAAACTGTGAAAGAGTAATCTCCCTTTTTATCCAAACACTTTCTCTGTAAGCACAGAATTAAATAACAGGGTCAAGTCTTTAGAAGGAAAAACTAAATTCATGACAAGAGCTCCCAGGGCCTTGAATGCTTATGTTCCTGATAAAGACTTCAATGAAGACAGGCTTCTAAAATAAATCAATCACATGGGGTGATAGAATGATTTATGCATTGGGGATTGAAATATCTTGCTATAAAATCTCTCCGCTGCTTACTAATTGTGAGACCTTGACTAAGTCACTACTCTGATTCATAAATTTCTTATGTGTAAAGATGAAGAGGTTAACCTATAAAACTCATTATAAACTTGAAGCTTTTCAAGAGAAATATAGAGCTAACCTACAAGAAACATATCTAGTAAGGCTGACTTATTCATAGGAGATACTGATAACTTTTTGATTAATGTCCATATATAAAAGGATGCTAGAGAAATAACCACAAATGTTATGGGCCTGGTTGCAGAATTATATTCAACTTCCAAAAGCCAGTGAGGTGAACTCAAAACTGAAAGGTGTGGGATGGCTCACTCTCCGGGAACTTGCAAAGGCCAAGAAGCCACAAGCCTAAGGTTGCTGAAGAGAATACAAACGTTAAGCGTTCAAACTGCGTGTCTGGACCTGGGAGCCAAGGTTTCAGATGACCACCAGGGGAGGAATTAACAATACAGAGGTCCTTGGGAACTGCTCCTAGATGTAACAAATGGAGAGTCAGAAAAGACGAATCGCCTTTTGAGACAAAGCTGGAAGCTAGGTTGTAGTTTCCTCTTCTTAGTGGGTCGGTTCTAGCAATTTTGTCGGCCAACCTGAACCACTCACCGGGTAAACCGATCTGCAAGGCCTTTGAGTTGGAAACAAGTGGCCAGACCCGGCACAGTCCAACCAATCGCCAGGTGGCCCTCTGTTCCAGAGACCGTTGCTAAGGAAACGGGACACAGTGCTCACCCCATCACTGTTTTCCCGGGGCAGCCTGAGACCTTCGGGGGCGTGTTTACGTCAGGGACGTAATAAGGGGCGGGGCCGGCGAAACCGGACCTAGGACATTCCAGGGCGCATGCGTGCTGTGCTGAGCGGCGGGATACCTGGAAGTGTACAGCCAGCTGTGGCAAAGTGGGGTTATGGCTGCTGCAAGTGCCTCCCGAGGCGTTTCTCTGCAAGAAGCCACTCTGCGAAAGTTGCGGAGGTTTTCAGAGCTGAGAGGTACCAAAGCAGGAACCCCAGCTCTTCCCAGCAATCGAGAGGGAGGGTCCTTGCCCTTTAAGTGCCCGGAAATTTGCTGGGCTGGCTGTCGCTTCCCGCTTGCATCTCACCTGGGGGCCTAGGACACTGGCCCAGGCATAGCTAATACTCCTCTTGAATGTTTTATTCTTTTCTGTCACTGTGCTTTCTTCCTGTTATGCTTGTTACTTTCTTTAACTATATATATATATATATATATATATATATATATATATATATATATATATAATATATGAGAGAGAAGAGGAAATTATTAACCTGACCAGTGAAGCTAAAAGTACAAGTTAATGTATTTGGTTAGCTTATTAACAAAACTTACTTTAAATAAATCTGAAAGATCTAAAGCATGGTGTTTGACTCTTACCAATGTGATTTTTAGCCTTCTCTCACCCCCACCCTCTACCGTTTCACCCATTTGTTCTGTAATGTGAACGAACCTGTATTGAGGAAAAAAAATAAATAAAGCATGGAAAAATTATGGGTTGAAAATTAAAAAGGGGGTTTGTATCAAAAAATTTTCTAAAGTCTCTGCCACTTGTCATTCCCTATACAGCTGTCTAATAAAATTGGTTACATTTTTGATGAAGTTACTGCTGTAAGAATACAGGAAATATTAGGATGACAGTAGGGGTTCAGGACTATTAAATTCTACTGACAAGTCCTGTTTGTTAATTAATACAAACCCTTCCCATCTTGTTTATCAATAAAGAAAAGCTGTTTTGAGAATTAAGGAATAATTAGTGGCCAATTAGTATGATTCAAAGTAGTTCTAATGAGGATTGTTCATAAGGTATTTTTTCTCTTTTAGATTACTTGCCCCATTTATGGTGTACAGGCCCATTCATTTAGATATTCTGAAAATGGTAATGTTTTGAGTTCTGTCGTGAAGAGTTCATCAGGGAGTTGGGAACTTTTCTGTTATCCAGAATGTTATACTCCATTAGACTTTGTAAAATTGCATGGCTCACCTAATAAAAAATAAAGTACCCACATTCATAAACAGCAGCATTGTAGGAATGGATCCTTGGGTTTAATCTTTCTTAGCAAACCAACACTAAATGGTCCTGATATATGAAAAATACTTTTCAAAACTTGTAGATTCATTTATGTGTTCCTTTGTCTCTTCTTATTTAAGAATTGAGGTAATCTTTAGCAAGTCGAAATTATTTCTCTTAATGAAGAAACATTATATCTTTCAGAATACCTAAATAAGTGGGCCTGTAGACCATAAAAGGATCAAGTAATCCAAAAGCAAAAAACAAAGACTTTGTGGACCATCTTCATTAGAAGTATTTTGAATTATACCAACTGTCCACTATTTACTCCTTAATTCTCAAAAGAAGATACATTTATGAAGATGATACTATTACCTCATTTTTTTCCTCTTTCCAAATAGGTAAACCTGCAACAGCTAGAACTCTGCTAATATTTTTAAAAAACCTTGCTTTTTTTACATAGGCAAACCTGTGGCAGCTGGAGAGTTCTGGGACATTGTTGCAATAACAGCAGCTGATGAAAAACAGGAACTTGCTTATAAGCATCAGCTGTCAGAAAAGCTGAAAAAAAGGGAGTTACCCCTTGGAGTTGAATATCATGTTTTTGTTGATCCTGCTGGAGCCAAAATTGGTATGCATGTATGGTCAGATTTATATAATAGATTCTGGGCAGAGTAATCATTGAAGAAAAATTTTCCTATGGCTTAAAATTTATAAGCTGTATTATCTTCTCACTATAGCCTTTATAAACTTTAAAATTTTAATGTAAATTCACTAGTTTTATAAGAATGATAAAAGGCATAGCAACTTTCTTATACATTGTGACTTACCATGAAAACTTTCCAGAATGTTATGTTACGTAAATGAGAATTTTACTAGTTTTGGTAAGATTTACTCAGATGACGAATAACCTTTTGGCCCTTATCAGTTGTGCTCTCAAGGTCCCTTTAAATTCTGCAGTTTCTTCGGAAATTTGCATGAAGAAAAAAAATTATACTACTTGACTTCTTGGGACCACAATGCAGAATGCAAAAGAGTGTAATTGCTTAAGTATCATAGACATTTAATTTAAAATCCAATTTAAGTCAAATTTGCCTTTTGACCTTCCATTGTAAATAAAAATCCATGCAGTTTTTGTGGGGGCCATTTTTCCATGTAATATTTAAACCTTGAAGCCTCTTGATCCAGAGGTAGGGTATCTATATCTGACATTGGCTTTGTTCTAATTAACCAATGTTTTAATCCTTAAAACTGCAGTCAGTACTTTATAATCCCATTGTAGAGATGAGACTCTGAGGCACAGAAAATTAAATAATCTGCCCAAGGTAACTAGTAAGTGGTAGTTACATTTAAGATATTTTTTAAGAAACCAGTTTCTAAAAAACTTTTTTGGAAAGCAAATTTAACTTGCATATTTGATTATGTCATATGGGAGAATTATTTAAATAAGTTTTGCAATTCATGACTCCAAATGAATGTGTATACGTAGAGTTTTCTAGTGCTACAAATTGCCTACTTTATCATTTCTTCTTTTTGTATTACAATTTCTAGGAGAAGATTCGCTCATTTATTACTGAGGGCTGATCTCTTGGTTTCATTACTAAGTTTTTGTTTATTTATCTATTTAAATGCTATGAAATGTGTATTTAATTTGATTCTTTTGCCTGTATTTTTGCTCTCTGCCTAGCTAATGACAGCCAAAAGCCATATGCTATAAGTTACAACACCTAAATTTATCATAATCACAAAATTTTAGTAGGTTTCTATGAAATAAATTGTGATTTTTTTTTTTAACTTTATTTTTAAGGAAATGGAGGATCGACACTTTGTGCCCTTCGATGTTTGGAAAAGCTATATGGAGATAAATGGAATTCTTTTACCATCCTATTAATTCACTCGGGTGAAGTGAAAAATATTTACATTGTTTTCTTTTTTTTTTTTATTAGTTTCAGGTGTACAAAAACAACATAATGCTTAGACATTTACACCGTTCACACAGTGATAGCCCCCCAAGTCAGCCATCTGACATCATACATAGCTATTATAGTACCATGAAATATATTCTCTATGCTATACTTTACATCCCATGACGACACACGCGCATGTATATGTGTATTTAATTATAGTTGACATTCAGCATTATTCTGCATCAGCTTCAGGTGTACAGTACAGTGGTCAGGCACCTACACAATTATGAAGTGATTCCCCCAATAAGTCAGTACCCATCTGACTCCCTACATAGTCTTTAGAATATTATTGATTATATTCCCCATGGAGTATCTCACTCCCCGTGATTGTTTTGTGTCTACCAGTTTGTACTTTCTAATCCCGTCACCTTCTCCCCATCCCCTACCTGCCTTCCATCTAGAAGATGGAAAAAACTATCAGGTTTTTCTCTGTATCAGAGTCTATTTCTGTTTTGAATGCCAATTTATTCTTTTCTTTAGATTTCACATATAAGTGAGATCATATGGTATCTGCCTTTCTCAGTCTGACTTATTTCACATAGCATAATATCCTCTAGGTCCATCCATGTTGTTGCAAATGATAAGATTTCATTCTTTTTATGGCAGAGTAATACTTCATTATATAAGTGTACCACAATTTCTTTACCCAATTGTCTATGATGGGCATTTTGGTTGTTTCCATATCTTGGCTATTGTAAATAGTGCTGCAGTATAGGGGTGCAATATGTTTTCGAATTAGTGTTTTGGATTTCTTTGGATAAATACCCAGGAGGGTCATAGGTAGTTCTATTTTTAAGTTTTAGAGGAACCTTCATCTGGTTTTCCACAGTGGCTGCACCAATTTGCAATCCCACCAACAGTGCACGAGGGTTCCTTTTTCTCCACATCCTCACCAGCACTTGTCTGTTAATTTATTGATGATAGCCATTCTGACAGGAGTGAAGTGGTATCTCATTGTAGTATTTCTCTAATGATTAGTGACGTTGAGCATCTTTTCATACGTCTTTTGGACATATGTATGTTCTCTTTGGAGAAATGTCTCTTCATATCCTCTGCCCATTTTGTAATAGGGATTTTTGTGGGGTCATTTGTTTTGTTTTTTTGTTTTGTGTTGTTTTCTGTATTTAATTGTATGACTTTTTTTTTACAAATTTTGGGTATTAACTCCTTATCAGATATATCATTGGCAAATATCTTCTTCCATTCTGTAGAATGTCTTTATGTTTTGTTGATGGTTTCCTTTGCTGTGAGAAAACTTTTTAGTTTGATCTGGTCCCATTTGTTTACTTTTTCTTTTGTTTCCCTTGCCCAAGGGGATATATTAGTAAAAATATTACTAAGGGTAATGTCTGAGACTTTACTTCCTATATTTTCTACCAGGAGTTTTATGCTTTGGGTTTTATATTTAAGTCTTTAATCCATTTTGAGTTTTCTTTTCAGCTTTGGCCTTTGACGGCTTAGGGACTTTTTTCTCTCTTGCAAATACTCCCTCCCCTCCTTTTTTTGTTTGTCTTTGAAGTTATTCTGCTTTGAAAATAAACATTACATGCTTTACATGATATTTTTAAATTGTACGTAGCATAATGCTTTCCACAAAATTTGTCCTTAAAATTGTAGATCACATACATCATCAAATTTTTATATATATTGTTTTTGGTTTGTACATACAAAATTATTTTCTTAAGACAGAACTCACCAAAATATGAATATTTCTTGATAATGGTTTAGAAAGGATTCCTGCTTTAGGAGAGAGACTGGTTTGGCACTGAGATTACGACACTTTTGCCAAAACCTTATGTCATGCATTTTTATTTGATTATTGGTAGCTCAAGTCTATAGACCTTAAAAAAAGTGTTTGTTTGTTTGTTTTTATAAAAGGACAAAACATGGAGATGACAAGAAAATATATGAAGGACAATTACACACAAAAAAAGCATTTTAAAACAAAAAAGTAGGAAAGAAGTAACTCAGAACAAAGTATAATTTTTCAAATTGGATAAGTATAGTTGTATGAAAATTTTGGTTATGTGAAAACCTTTTATTTTTCTCTGTGAAATGAGAGCTGATGAAAACTTTGTCATGGACTGGCAGCATGGCTTCCAAGGCACTTTCCATTTCTTATGATTCATATAAAGAATAATGATTTTGTATATGAATAACAAGTAAAGAAAGCATCCAGGTTCTTTTTTAAAGGCTGACTGAAAGGAAAAAAGTTTTTTCCAAAAATCAAATTTATAATTTTATTCCAGAGCAAGTATTATATTACCAATTTAGTAAAAATTCGATACCAGAAGATATATAATTAGAAATATGTAATTTCAATAATGAGAAATTTTACTATTGCCTACTCTTTGGAAAAAGAAAAAGGAGAAAGTAATAGCTCTCATTTATTGAACAATGTATTATACTATGTGCCAAGTCCTTTACATGCATTATGTGATCTCATCAAACATGATAAGTATTATTCTACATTTGCTGATTTAGAGTAAATCCAAAGATAAACAACTAAAAAGTGATGAACCAGAATTTAAACCCAATTTTGTCTGACTCTTTGTACTATATAATACTGCCTCTCATTATAATAACATAAAAATGATGTAAGCTATTTGTACTTAAGAGAATACATGTTTTAAGGAATTAAAAAGCCATAAGGCTCATCTTAGAGAGAAAAGCCTACTTAAATTAAAAACAAGCATAAATTTTAAAATGCTTTTAAATAAATGCACCTTCTTTTAATTATATGTAATAATTTGAGGAAAGACATTACATCTGGAAATTACTGTTTAATAGGTAATGTTGGAGTTGGTATATTAGTTTTTTTGTGACTTTTTTCCCCCCACAGAGTGTATTCTTTTTGTAGGAGTTTAAATATGGTTGAAATTTGTTGTTTAAAATATAGATGTTTTAGCCCCTGGTCCTTTTTACTAGTTATACAGTTGATTCTAAAACAATTCACATGCTCTAAAGTATATTAGAATTATTTCCTCATCTAGAATCTTTAAAACTACAATATGTCAAATGGTACAGGAGAATTGCTTTTTGAATTTATAATCTGGAATTTATTATTTGTTTCTGAGTTACAGTAATGCATTGTACTAAATATTTTTAGAGGCATTTTGAGTTGCAACTGATGCCCGTGGGTTTCTCAAATCTTGTAAACAATGATGCAAACATTTTAAAACAGTTATTTTGTGGTTTTTCTTTTAGGTGGCTACAGTCAACGCCTTCCAAATGCAAGTGCTCTGGGGAAAATTTTCACTGCTTTCCCTTTTGGTAACCCCATTTATCAGATGTTAGAATTAAAGCTAGCCATGTACATTGATTTCCCCTCACATATGAATCCTGGGATTCTGGTTACCTGTGCAGATGATATTGAACTTTATAGTATTGGAGAATCTGAGTTTATTAGGTTTGACAAGCCTGGCTTTACTGCCTTAGCTCATCCTTCTAGTTTGACTGTAGGCACCACACATGGAGTATTTGTCTTAGAACCATTTAATTGTTCGGAACGTAGAGACCTTGAATACAGGTGCTGCCATTGTTTCCTTCATAAACCCAGCATAGAAAAGATGCATCAATTTAATGCTGTGTGTAGACTTGGAAATGTTTCTCAACAGGACTTTGCTGGAGGTGACACCACCTCTCTTATGTTAGACCATGAGTATGTCTACACAGATAGCCTGTTTTACATGGATCATAAATCAGCAAGAACGTTACTTGCTTTTTATGAAAAAATAGGCACACTGAACTGTGAAATAGATGCCTATGGAGACTTCCTGCAGGCTTTGGGACCTGGAGCAACGGTGGAGTATACCAGAAACACATCCAATGTCACTAAAGAAGAGTCAGAGTTAGTAGACATGAGGCAGAGAATATTTGATCTTCTTAAAGGAACATCACTGAATGTTGTTGTTCTTAATAACTCCAAATTTTATCACATTGGGACAACCGAAGAATATTTGTTTCACTTTACCTCAGACAGCAGTCTGAAATCTGAGCTTTGCTTACAGTCCATCGCTTTTAGCATCTTTCCAGCGATACCCGAATGCTCTGGTAACACATCCTGCATCATTCACAGTATACTGGATTCGGGCTGTTTTGTGGCACCTGGCTCCGTTGTGGAGTATTCCAGATTGGGACCTGATGTTCTAGTTGGAGAAAACTGCATTATTAGTGGTTCTTACATCATAACAGCAGCTGTCCTGCCTGCATATTCTTTTGTGTGTTCCTTAAGCTTGAAGATGAATGGACACTTAAAGTATTCAACAATGGCATTTGGAGTGCGAGACAAGTTGAAAAAGAATGTTAAGACATTGTCAGATATAAAGTCACTTCAATTCTTTGGAGACTGCTTTGTATCATGCTTAGATATTTGGAACCTGAAAGTTACAGAGGAGCTGTTCTCTGGAAGCAAGACATGTTTGAGTTTGTGGAATGCTCGTATTTTCCCGGTTTGTTCTTCTCTGAGTGATTCAGTTACAGCATCACTAAAGATGTTAAATGCTGTACAAAATAAGTCAACATTCAGCCTAAACAACTATAAGCTGTTGTCCATTGAAGAAATGCTTGTTTACAAAGATGTAGAAGACATGATAACTTACAGGGAGCAAATTTTTCTAGAAATTACTTTGAGTAGAAAACAGTCTGATTTAGAGACATCTTAAATATTGTATACCAAATACAGTTTTCTGTAGACTTTTGGTTTTGTTCCAATGAAATGATTTAATGAAAATTATATATTAACATAATTGCTGTAGCATAACATTAATAACACAAAAATACAGATAGATCATTTTTGATAAAAGAATTAGGATTTCAAGGCTATAAGATAAGAAAAGAGATTTTTTGGGCCGGCCAAGTGGCGCAGTGGTAAAGCGCTGGCTTGGGAAGCCAGCGGCCCCGGTTCAGTCCCACATATGAGGACCAGTGACACTGCCCTCAAAAAAAAAAAAAAAAGAAAGAAAAGAGATTTTTTTTGGATGTTATCACTTTTCATCTTTCTTTCAATAAAGATGGGTATATGGAGCATTGTTTTGTTCACATAATACTAATGGTAATTTCCTAAACATAGCTGTAGAGTTTTTCCATCTTATTGGCAGCTCTTTTTAAACTTAGCAGTCCTATTCAGATGAACTAATCAAAATGGCATTCTGTCTTCAAATCACTGTGGAAATACTTTTTCAAAAACAAATTCATAACTGACAAATTCAGATTAAACCAATGCTTAAAATACTGTGATTGTCTGAAACCGATGGAAACAAATCTGTCTCATTTACTGATCTTATCAAAATGAAAAAAAAAGGTATATGTGTTATTTTATCCTTATGAACTTGAGCATGTGTTTGTGTATCTCAAAAATGTTCCCTACGTTTCCATTCATAGGAAAACACACACAAACACACACACACACACACACACACACACACACACCTCAAGTGTCTGTGTGGAGTAGATGGTAGGAATAACTGAGATTCACTGATAATCATATAAGTTCATTTGGGACATTACTTTCATCCTCTCTTATTAATCCCTTAAACAGAACTGTTAAATTACCAGATGGGCAATTTTACTTTCTGTTTTTTTATTTTCTGTCTATTCACTCATGATGATGATAAATAGCCAAAAGGTAGACAGCAGAATAATACAGGTAGAGCCAGAAGAATACAAAGACCAAGAAAATATACAGATGATAAACAGCTTCAAGAAAATTGGCTGAATCCCAAGTTGCATCCCTATTTTGGTATAAGCATGTATGTGAAATGTCCTCATATAAAATCAAATGATTAGAGAAAATACTTATAGTTCTGTTTTAATATTAATAAATTTAAATAAAAACTGGTCTGTGCGACTTTTATTTATATATTGTCCTGTCAATATGAGCATAATTATTTGATAAACCAAAAATGATTTGTGTGCAACCCTCAATTATGATATTTGTGGGGTTTTTTTCCTTCTTTTTTTCAAGGTTCCTTACAGGAACAAAATAAAGATATATGGTAGCTATTGCTTAGCATTTACTAATTTACTTGCCCAGCTTTCAGAGGATATTATGTGTTTATCATGTATTAAATGTTCAATATGGTATTTAAGTTTATAATCTTTATATTTCACTGTATAACCTAAAGTGCCATCAATTATTAAGAGCCTCCATTTTATGTGCCACTGAAAAAGAGAAAACACTACCAATAAAATATGACTCTGCTTTCTTTGTTACTTGAAGGTTTATATTTATTTATTGGAGTTTTTTTTTAATGCACTTAAGTATAGATTTTTATCATTGCACCTACTTGCATATACATATAAAGAAACAAAATGAAATATTGAAATGTGATCAAGACTGTTCTAACACTTCATATTCAGAATCAAACTTCTGAAGCAGTTTTCAGCTCAATTTATTGATATCCATGTGTTTCTAGCCAGTACCATTTTTGTGCTATGAAAGATAATGTTAAAGCTGTGTTTTCTGAGTGCCCCCACCACACTACTGCCTGGATTTTCCTCCAAGCTGTGCATGCCAGATACCTTTTCAAGTTTTTGATGCTACTTGACAAAATTCAATTGTTGTTTTTTATGTTGTTTTTTTTTTCTTTTTGGCCTCCATTTAATATCATGTCTCTAAAAGAAGGTGCCTTCTACTCAAAGTGGGACTTTTCTGACAATTGCTGGCCCCCATTTTAATCATACTGCTGCACAATGTATGGATTCTAGTTATTCTGAAACGTCTGTTCCAAATAATTTGGCAGTGCCTCTTGCCATAAGATGCATTGTTTTGTATGTAGTACTATCTATGTACCACGAACAGTATACTTAACAACTAGGGTGATAATCCCATGCATGTATATGTAAGAAATTGGACATTTCCTCAAGATTTACTGTTTTATTTCATAAAATCACAGTTCATACTCCAAAGGTTTGTAGAGTGGCTGCTATGTGTAACTAAAGATATTACATACTTATTGATGAATTAATAATTAACAATAACCGAGGGGCATGGGAAAAAATCCAACATTTGGCATTAATCTTCTACCTTAGATATGTATTCACCAAACTAAGCAAAAGAGAAACAATATGTATCAATGTATATACTGAGTTGAACTAAAGCTTCAAAAATCCAAGTGATAATGCTGGAAAAAAAAAAAAAATTAGTGCTGGCTGAGTGCTGTGTTGGTTACGAGTTGGTTTGGGAACCCAGCTCTGAGAAGCAGGGCCCCTGTTTGGATCCCACATACGAGGGCCAGTGACGCTGCACCCTCTACAGCTAAGATGGTGAACAACAGCTCGACCTGGAGCTGGGCTGCTGTGAGTTGCAGGGGACTACGTAGGCTGCAGCCCCTGCTACAATGGGCTGCCATGAGCTACCGTAAGTGGCTGGCAGCCAGCGTGAGGTGGCCAACAGCTGGTGGGAGCTGCCATGAGCCACCATGAGCAGCTGTCCAATGGCCAGTGAGCAACTGCCTCACCCGGGAAAAGTGCAATGATGATACCAACATGGACCAGTGAAGCGACATTCTCCACACTAGACTGAAGAACAAAAAGACAGCAACTTTCCTGTTCCCTTCCCTGATTCCCCAATGCTGTTCCCCTCCACCAATTCCCCAATAAATTCTTAAAAAAAAAAAAAAGATTAATAGTATCCAGCATTCCCACAACCTGTGTCAATACTTCCTATTATATAAAGATTACCAAATTCAGCATAGAGCCAAATTCAAAAGTTTGCCTGCTGCAAAATATATGTATGGCTATTATATTCAGCTGATGACTGGTTACATAATCAATAATGTCATTGACATACAATGTGATGTCCTCTGATCATAAGCAACTTAGAGGCCCAGACACCTTGATATAGTCTAGCAGAATCTACCAGAATTGGGATGGAAAGAAATATATATATACAGTAAAACCTTGGATTGTGAATAACTTGTTCTGTGAATTTTCCATAAGACAAGCAAACATTTCTAATATATTTTAATTTGATAAACAAGTGATGTCTTGTAATACAAGTAGTATGTGATGCCAAATGTTACATGATCACAACTGAGCTGGTGCAGGAACATGGCCAGGAGCCAACCACCGACGAACTGATGGGATGGATCTGCATCATGAGCAACAGCAAGAGGTTATGGAGAAGATCGCGTCTGCAGAGGAGGAGGAGAAAAAGGAAGAGGAATCCCTCACTTCAAATGAGATTAGGAAGATGTGTAAAATGTGGGAAACAGTGCAAAATTTTGTAGAAAAGCACCACCCAAATAAGGCTGTAGCGGTGCAAGCAATGAACCTGTTTAACGACAATGCAATGTCACATTGCCTCGAAATCCTCAAAAGGAGGCAAAAGCAACTGTCATTAGATAGGTTCCTTGTTAAAGCTGCACGAAAAGAAAAAGATTCCATTGAGGCAATAGATAGCAGTGATTCCATTAGTGATAATGCAAGTCATCCTACACAATAACCCTCCCCTCTCTTGTCTCCCTCATACCAGCCACAAAGGTTTTCAAAGGTAAGTGCAGGTTAATTTGTGTATTTTTTCTTTATATTACTTATATTATAGTATTTTATTTATGATTTTGTATTATATTACAGTATTGTAATCATTTTTATATGAATATTTTTGGGTTTTAGAATGAATCATCTGAGTTTCTATTGTTTCTCATGGGGAAATTCGCTTTGATATACAAGTGTTTTGGATTACAAGCATGTTTCTGGAACAAAGTATGCTCATAAACCAAGGTTTTACTGTATGTGTATTAACTCAAAATTTTCTAAAAGATTTTGAGGTGTTCTTTTTGTTAAATGAAACAAGTCTTTATGTCAAAACCTATTTTTTAAAGACAAGACCTCTTTAATATTTACTTGAAAGTACTTTCAAATAATTTAAATAATTTTAAATTCACTTAGTGCAATAGAAATGACCAAAGCAATCATTAGCTGCTTAGTTTAACTTAAATCTTTTGCATCTCTAGAATTTTGGTTAGACAAAGCCAATTTCTACTGATATTGAGGACCACAAGTTTTATTATTTATATTTAGAGAAACTATTATTAATATTCCTTGTATTGAACTTGATCAGAGCTTATTGCACATTCTGCTTCCCTCTAAAGTCAGTGTGCTAAGCTCCATATAACATACTAGTGTTCATGCTTCCATTTGCTTTATTCACAGAAATCTCGATTAGTATGTATATCTATGTATATATATACACACACACACACACACACACACACACACACACGGTGCCAAAAAATGTACACATTTTAAGAAAGGAAAACTATTAAAATTGTAATACTCAGTATATACTGATAACAAAAGATGAATGCAAGTCACATTTGACTTCTGCAATTACTAGAGGTGCTCAAAGTGGTTACTATCAGCACCCAGACACTTATGATTATGGTGAACTACTGCTTGAGCAACGATGGGCAAATTACACTAGTCTGGTGGGAAAAACAAAACAAAACAGTTTTTGTCTCTGGCAGAGCTATCTGCATGAACCACAACAAACCAAATTTGCCACATCATTCCAACTTGCCAGTTTGGCTATAGTCTAGTAGAACATGATTTTGAGTCAGGTTAAAAATTGGAATAAAGGGATAATAGAAGCTGCTGATTCCCTATTGCATTGATATTTGCAAGAGGTGAAGGGGGAGTGTGCCTGTGAATTAGACACTATTATCCTCCACCTGTAAAGTGGTTTGATTATTGACATTTGTGTCTAAAAATGTTTATCCCAAGGGCATTATTGCCCATGCAAGTAAATGATTGAAACTAACAGATTTAATGTTTCTTTCTGGGCTCCTTGGACAAATAGTCTATCTTTTGAAGCCTGTGGCTTGCAGGAATCTAGTAGCCTTCCAAAGTATAAAATTCAACCATTCAAACAGAGCAATTTATCTCTGAATGCTGCAGACTGGTGCAATCCATCTGCTACTGTCATTTCTCAGATCTTGGTGCCAGAATTATATGTCTCTAATTGTGCTTCAGTGCATCACTGAAACAATCTAAACTCTAATGTGTATATTCTTTGGGCACTGTCCTATGGTGTATTACTGATCTGCTTGTTGAATCTCCAGCCTCTATAAAAGCTCTTAAAATCTTTGCTACAATGAAGACTGTGGCTAAGTAATGTAAATTTTTTTTTATTTTTTTTTATAATTTCTTCACTAGTAACCATTCTTTTCTCTCTGCAGAACACTCAGAGGGTTCAAGTTAATTTTCATTGTAAGAGAGTATCACATTGCCCAGAAAAGAATTAAAGCATTTACATCTTGAGGCAAAAATCGTTTAAAACACAACTCTGGAAATAAAGTAAGTGTTCCTTTTATTTGCAGGTTGAAAAATGTTGTACTACTCAATGAAGTTTTACATGATTGGTTTCTTCCCTATTATTTTTAGCCTTGGGGTTTGAGAAAGTAAATTATATTCACTAATATGCTGTTCTTCAGAGAAGTTTTAATTATTTTTAATAAAACCTAGAACTAGAAAACTTTTACTACACAAAGAAACAATTATGATCATAACACATGACCCAGATGCATATTTTACATGTACAGGCACACTGACAAGGTCATAAATTAACTTATAAAATTCACTACTTATATATCACTGGGATCAATTTTTAATGAAATTTAGTAAGAAAAATCATCACATATAATAATTGGTTCATGTTGATAGAGTTTCTAATTAACCATTATCCAGTCAAATCAAAAGCTGTATGTGGAAGCTGGCCTATGAGAATGGAGGGAGAAAATGTAGTTTTAGAGAAATTCTTTTTTGTTACAACTGCTGATGTTTAGATGCAAAGGAGATATTTGCCATGAGTTCCCTAGAGAAGGAGCAATTTACAAAATTATTCATATTTCTGGTGTCTGCAATCTATGTCTCCCCATATCTCTAGGCTGCAAACATGCTATAGTGTAAAAATATACTACAGATATTTTATATGTATAAATATAAAATAAACAACAGAAGATAAAAATAAACAACAATAAAAACTAAACATCTTTTAGCCACATGATATCGTTAAGATACAGTCTATTTTATGTTTCATTTACAATGCTTTTGAAGTTATCTTTCTGAGCCATCATTATACATTCAATACTGAATTCTAGACTTGCTTACATATATACCAGCCTGCTTCATACCACTCCCTTATTGAAAACAATCCAATAGACATCTCTATGTAGAGAGCTCTTAATCTTCTCCCTATCAATCCTGATGATCTTTTCCATCCAGTAAATATTGCCATCATCCACAAAATTGCTCAAGGCAAAAACCTAGAAGTCATCCCTAAAGCCTCATACTTTACCCTCATCTTTTCATCCAATGCTTCAGTGAGTACAGTCCACACACTGAAGCATAACCAAAACCCATCCACTTTTCTCAACCCTTATTCAAGCCACCATTTACTGTTACCTAGGCTAATGCAATATAACACCTTTTTATGTGCAGCAATAAATGATCACCTGATCTTTATAATTGTGCATGAAAACAGGTTTTCAGAGAGGCTGCAAATGAAATATACTTTAACAGATTGGCATTGAATTGTATTGGGCATTGAGGAAAATAGGAATGTTGTAGCCATCTGAACCTTGCTTCAGTGATTTGATCTCTATTTAAATCTCATTTTGCTCTCCTGAAGACTGGTTTTTAGACTGGTGATTTATACTGTTTTCTAACATTCTATATTTCTTTTTCTGTGAAGTTTTGAGTATGCAGTCTCTTCACCACACCAACCAAACATTCATTTTTTGTTTATTTTCCACCTTTACCATATTTAGTATATGTTATCAGATGTCAGCTGGAATTTTGCTTCCCCTTTAGATATAGGCAGCATTAGCTCAACCTCCATTCTAAAGCTCCACAACTTAAAATGTTTCCCAAATATCCAAATTTCTGGAGAGCATATATTGTCTGCACTTCCGTTCTCCAATACCTTACTGTTATTGATTCTTGAACCCAGTTCAGTCAAGCTTTACCTGCCACCACAATCTCCACTCCACTAAACTTATTCTGAGGATTCTCAATGTTCTCCATTTTGATTCAGTACTTTTTCTAGTTCTCATCTTTATTTCCTTTCAGCAGTATTTCTCAATTGATCACTCCTTTGAAATGCGTTTTTCATTTAGCTTCAAAAACCCCCACAATATTAGTTCTTCTCCTAACTCATTTGTCACTCTCTTCAAGTCTCCTTAACTTGTTCCTCATCATTATTCTTACCCTGTATCACTGGCGGGTCACAGGTGTTTGGGTTTAGGTTTCTCTATCCACATTCACTCCTTTGGGATATCATGCATTCTCATACATCAGTGTGCTATCAACTCTCAAATATGCATTCTGATTACCAAAAATGTTAATGTTAAAAATGTTAAAAATATGATTCTCTCATAAATTGTAAGCATGCATCAGAATGTCATTTAATTCATTAATGATTAAATCAGTAGGATGATGAAGTTAGTTTTATATGGTTCCAAATATTGCAAGGAAGAAAGATGCTTATACAACATCAGAAATAACTATGTTCATTAATAGAGTGGGTTGCCTTATGAGATAAGCTTCCTACTACCAGAAGTGTTTATGCAAAGTGACTGGAATACATTCACCAAAAGTTTTCCAAGGAGTTGTTTTAGGTAAATGACAGGGTTAGGTAATGGCTGCATTAGATAATAGTTAGATTAAGGTTGAGTTTTCCTTAATCTATCCTGGAAATAAGACTATGAGGTGGACTTTACAGTGTGGTTTATATCTTCAGGCATGTCTTTGGGACTAATAATTGTGTGAGAAGGGGGATGGAAGCAGGATTGAACAGAAGGGAAAAGCCCACCTGTGCTGCAGACCCATGACAGTCTTCTGGAGGAGTTCTGGTGCCAGAGTGGCAGTTAGTGCTGTCCTGAGATAGACCTGAGTGGCCCCAGTTTATGCCACATATCAATCATCATTGGAATGTGGGTACCATGGGAAGAATTATCTTGGCAAGACAGCTCCGTGATGAGGTAAATCATGAATGGGCTGACAGCATTCCCAGTGGATGAGGTGATAAATGCTTCATTGAAGAAAGATCTGGGTGCTGCATCACAGTGTCCACTACAATAACCTATAAAATCCAACCCAGTGCCAATATTTTCTTTTTATTGCACTACTCTAATAAAACATTGCATGTTCTAATTCAAGGTGATTTATAATTACTTCCACATTAAGCAATATTATACATAGTTTAAGTAGACTCAACACATCATGAAAGAAACTATGCTTTAGTAGATATGTCAATCATTGATTTATAAAAGCAAATTTTTTTATAATAGTATCACAAATCTACATGATAATTCCAAGTGCAAAATTTCACTTTTGACTAGCTGAGCAAACTAAAATATTCATAAATTCACATGGAGCCAGATGGCTTCCTACTGAATATGCATTTGAATTATTCCTGTACCTTATTTATTTCAAGAAGTATGAAAAATGCATCATCATCATAGCAGGGACTCCTAATAAGTTTGTTTTAGAAAGGAATCAAGGAATAACAGTTGTCCAATGCTAACCACATTTTGGATTGAGCTTAGATTCCATGTGTATTTGGGAATTACTAAGAGAAAAATAAATATGGTTACTTCCCAGTAGTCTCTGAAATATCAGAATCTACAATAAGGAGGTTTCAGCAGTAATGACTAGCATTTGGTAAAGAAAGTGAGTTCAACTTTGCAGATTTTTTTTAAAAAATAATTTGCATGTCTCTAAAAATTCATATGTATAACACTTAATAAAAAAGTGAGATTGTTGGGCCGGCTGAGTGGCGCGGTGGTTAAGCGCTGGCTTGGGAAGCCAGCGGCCCTGGTTCGGTCCCACATATGAGGGCCAGTGACCCTGCCCTCAAAGAAAAAAAAAAATAGTGAGATTGATTTCAAAACTTTAGTGTTTAATCCTATGTTTTATATTCTCTCTAAACACATATTTCTGGAAGATGTTTTTGTTTAGATGTGAATAGTTACCTTTTGTCTTCACAAGACTTTATTATCATCTGTGCTGAACTAAATATTCAGTGTGCAGGTGGATTTTTATTGATATAGAAATGATGCCACCTATGATAGTATTATATCAATCTGATTTAAAGAGCAAAAAGAATGTGTTTATGTAGTTAGCTACACTGCATAAACCTTTTCTTTCATGGCTCTTAGTAGAAAAATAACATCAGCAACAACCAAAATACTTACATAAATGCATATTTTATAGCCCATAGTCGACATTAGCTAAAGTAATGAAACAATCTTGAAAGTTTTCCAGTAAATAAAAGCAGAGTATAATTTTCTAGTTAAGCATAAAGCTCAACATAGGGCAAAGTATAAAAATTTGACAGTGTTTTAGCTTTGTTCCCAGCTCCACCATTAACTCACTCTGTTCTGCACTAAACCAAAAGTCAAGACATATGAACACCAAGGGCCACTGGGCAATGTGAGTCTGGAATGGTTTGATAAAACTTAATTGAAAGCCTTTTGTAAACTGAAATTTAAAAAAAACCTCCTAATTGAATGAAAATATGCTGCTCATTCAATTATGATTTTAGGAAATTCTTTTGGGATTATTAAAGGAGTATTTAGAGAATATATACAATTACCCTCTTTAGCCAGGACAAATATATTTCATAATCAATTCCTGCATTTCTAAGAAAAGTTTTCTTTCATTAACCTAATGAAGTAGGTGTCCCACATTAAGTGCTACATTTCAAATATAATCTCAATAGATTTATAAGCAAAATATGTGTGATCCTACTTATAAAATGATGCCTCTGTTTAAACTACTAACCTTCTTCAGTGTGTTTCTTACTTTAATGTACCATGAATTCATATGTAATTTGCATATTGCTTTCACTGATAGAACACTTGCTTTTGCTACTCCCCAGGTGCTTCTCTCCTTGAATAAGTATGTTTTGTTTTGTTTTGTTTTGTTTTTAACTTTCCTGAGCTCTCTTCAGTTCGACTTTTTTTTCCCTTTTTTTAATTTATTTATTTATATATACTTTTAATTAGCTTCAGGTGTACAACAAAGTGCAATAGTTATACTTTTTACCCCTCAAAGTGACAATCCCCTCCCCCAATTCTCCCCTCCCACTCCTCCCCCCCATATCATACTATCTATTACAATTCCTTTGACTCCCTTCCACCATATAATCCACATCCCGTGACTGTCTATATATTCAATTACAGTTGGCATACAATATTATACAACATCAATTTCAGGTATACAGTGCCGTGATCAAGCCTCTACGTTTTTCCCCTTTTGAAATGCTTACTATCTTTCCTGTTCATATTTTCTACGATTGCTGCCACTTTATGTAATTTTTCTGTCATTTGTTACTTATGACTTTGCCTAACTTAATCTCATAATTGTTAGTCTTAAAAAAAAAACATCCAAGATGAAGTTTAAATTACTTTCATCCCATCAGTTTTGTTTAATTTGTTTTATGTGCAGAGCAATGATATGGATTTTAATGAACATCATCTTAATAATTTGAATCCTCTGAAGTGATATAATGATTTAAATCATGTCCACACTCTCAATTTATCCTATACTTCAGATTAAATAATAATTTCTGTTCCTTCTAAGATTTTAAAAACTTCACAAGTAGCAAGACCTGTTTCTGGGTATATTAAAAAAATCCTTCCAATATAACCCTTTCCTCTTCTGAACACATATAATATATGTGTTTTTTGCACCATTCTCTTCACACTCATCAAAAGCTACTTTGTAGAGTAAATTATATTTTCTAATATCAAATTAGGTTATAAAGTCTTTACAGGCAAGGATCCTGCCTTATACTTAATGAAAAAGCTGTGTCCAAATCACTTTTTGAGTTTTGTTTTACTTTTTCCTAACTCAAGGCCCTAACCCCAGCAGATTCTGATTTAGTTGATCATGAATAGGTCCTGGTAACTGTCATTTTTAAAAGCTCCTTGAAAGTCTGATTTGTAAATTATTACTAGGCTATCACATACCTTGTATAAATGACTAATCCTAGTAATGCCATGTAACGCAAAAACCTCTTATGAAATAGGTAAAATTTTAAATGGAACATGGGGGAAATAAAAGATTAAAACTTGTTTTAATTATCTTTGGTTGGAATTTCAAAATAATAGTGTTTCATCTGCAGAATTGGTAATACCTTCATCTATAGTCAGTTTACCTCTTTTCAAGACCTTAGTAATATTTCCCTTACTGAAGGGATTGATTCTGCTCAATTCAATTGCTTCAATTCAATTCAGTTTGGTTCAGTTTAGTCCAATTCAATTCAATCCAAAACAATTGAGTTTACATATATATCTGTCAGGTACTATGCTAGGCTTTTGGGAGTGCAAAAATGAATAAGACATAATTTCTGCTCTTAGTTGCTCACCCAAGGAAAGACAAAGGCATTATTTCAATCTTCCTTAATAGGTAGTTTGATAGAAGTAGGTGTTGCATTCATATAGGTTTAATTTAGAGTAGGACTTAAAGTGTTATCAGTTTGTTTTATTTTCTTGCTGCTATTGAAATATATATATGATAACTAGATAGCTATATTGTATATATGTGTATATATGTATATAATATATGCATCTATGCACATATATAATGTGTACATGCATATAATTTTAGTACATAATTGACAAATATAAATATGTTTGGTCATCAAAAAGGAACAAGTGTGATAGCCACTCATAATAAAATTAAAGAATGCAGCCCTGATATATCATCTCAAGATTATATTGTGCATTAGTACATATTTAGACTCTATAGAAGAAATGAGTATCATGGAATAGTTAAAGGGAGGAAGTTTGGTCTTTAGAGGATCCATAGATAGCTATTGTTATTAGTTAATGAGTTAACTAATATAGCTATAAATGAGATGGATGCCTTTCAGTATGAAAGGAAATGAAAGTTTCAGAAAGATCAAAATGGAATTAATTTACCAAACCCCAATGTGATAACGTGTATTCATCTCTCATCCTGATGTACCTAAGGCCCTCACAAATTCCAAATGCCTGGTATCCCTTCACAACAGCCTCCATCATTTTTCTCCTGGCTGCATATATGGAATAGAAAAATATGAAGACAGTTTTAGGTAACTATTTGTGTAATCAGACCTAGACTTCAACTTGGGAAACTCTGGGCAGCAGTTAGAAAATGGTATCACATAATAAACCAACTTACATAATTAGACTCAAGACTTGGAAATCAAATCCAGTATATTCCACTATGACTGAATAAACCTGGTCATCAGAGACACTCAAGTTAGAATCATCTTTGCATCATTTGCTTTAGACTTCAAGAGATGGTGATCTTAAATGATAAGGTTAATACTGTGGGAAAAGTGGGGATATTTGGGCAGGGAGAAGTGTGCAAATTCTATCTGTCTGTAATTCAGAACAAGGCTCTCAAGTATTGGTAACAGTATTTTAAGGTTTTTAGACTGAGCTAAATATTACTTTTTCACATTTTTATCAAATAGTATGAAGCTCAAGTGACCACAATTATGGGTTCAAGAAACAAAGCAGGGTCCTAGATACAATGAGAACAGCAAGGAGAAAGTGGTCAAAATAGTTAATGGAGTTGGTAAAGGCTCCTCAGAGGCTCTGAAGTAGGAATACAACTATACAGTGTTTCATGGGAGATAAGAGCAATAATAGTAGAGGCAATCAGTCTACATATTGCTAGACTAGAAAAGCACAACACACACTTATTTCAAATGTAGTGGTAACTTCTAAAAATGCTTTACATGCATGAAAACAACTTATCTTAAAATTCACAACAATTATAGACTATTCTTGATAAGCCATATTTAAAAATGGGGAGTAAAATTGTACCAAAAATATATACACATTTCACAAATTTTAATTAAAAACAATATTTTTAATACATACACACAGAGATTATTAAACTTGAATACAGGGTGAGAAGAGTAACTTATTTGGATGCTAATTAAATAAAAATCTATTAGGACATTTGTTGACTACAAAATTGGAAGCACTTAAGTTGAGTTTTTTATGAAAAGACTGCCTGGCATTAAGGATGCTCCTAAGCAAGACTCCATATAACAAAAACCCTAATAATTGGCTTCAGAGACAATAGCTTGTACTGTAAGAAATCAGAAATCCCTGTGGCCCTACAAACTGTGACTTTCGGTTGATTCACCCAATCAAGTGTATTGATTCACTAACGAGTCTATGGATAAGTTGAGTTTTGTATCCTCAACAGCTTTATACTAATTTAATCATAACAATCTTTTTAATTTCTATTCAGGCTATTCAAAGTTATCTGTACTATGAAATTTCAACTGTGAAGAGAACCAAGCTATTCCCACAACTAAACTATAAAATGGATAGAAAACTTTATCCAATTGAATCAATGTCAGATCTGATTGGTGGGGTGCTGAGCTGAACTATGCGAACAGAAGGGAAATCAAGAATCTTTGAGGAAATGCCAAAGGCTGATGCTAATATCATACAGGATGGCAGGAGAGGGGCATAAAGTGGATGGAATGAGAACCACCGTCACCATTCTTCCACTATGGTGTAGTAGATGTAACAAAAATAATGATAACTGTGCTTGGACAGACCACTTACTAAGATGGTTTCTGCTTGGAGGGATGACACCAAAAACTGGGCATATGGAATCATTCAGCAGGCTCTATAAACCACATGTCATACAGATCTAGTTTTTTGAACCTTTAAATAATTTGTCCCACCTACATCAAATTAGTTTTCATTTTGAGGAACAGTCAGAAGTGGATAATTTAATTGGTAAATGAAAATAACTCAATGCAAGTAGCACTCACTTAGTGTTTTTTTGTGGGTTTTTTTGAGGACAGTGTCACTGGCCCTCATGTGGGATCCGAACCGGAGCTGCTGGCTTCCCAAGCCAGCGCTTAATCACCGCACCACTCGGCCGGCCCAGCACTCACTTTGTTTATTTGCTTCCTCCTCCCATTTTTTCTTTCTTTATTTTTTTATACATGACAAACTTCAGACATAGGATTGTTATTTGTCCAAAGATAATAATTAGTTATTAACTGAACTATAATTATTACAATACAATGGTATTTCCTTAGCAGGTAAACTGGCTCTTGGAGGGGAAAGAAGGATGAAAGAGGAATGGCAGTGGCCTGAATCATGAAGTTTAGATAATTCTGAAGGTTTTAATGCCTCAAAGAATTTTTTTTTTCTGATTGGATTTTAGACCTTATTAGATGCACCATCTCATTACCAATCATATATCACTATCAGAGGACAAATGCTTTATTGCACTTGTTCCCGTGAGTTCTTTGGAGTGCTCTATACAGTACATGCTTATTGAATAAATAAATGAATCAATCAACCAATGAACAGCTGAGCTGACAATTTGAAAGAAGCCTATCAGTTTGGAAAAAGAAAATCTTAGCGAATGATAGAGATAGGACTTATCTGTTTAATCTAAATTCTGTAATAAAGTTTACTTCATGCTCACCCAGCAACAAAGGAAGGCACAGAAAGTGTTAAGATCTTTGTATTTGCAGTTGTAGTATACATTGGAAACAAAATAGCAAGGTAGTTTTTTTTTCTTTCTTTAATATACTCTCACAGTTAGAGATACTGAGAACACCTGTTTAAATTACTGTGATATTGACTTTTTCACATTTACTTTCATTATATATTCTCAAGTCCTATTTGTTTTGAAGAATAATATTAATGTTACCTCAACAATATTCAGATTCATAATGGTGATTTATAGTTCCATCTAACGTAGGGTAAATTTAGACATTGCAGTGAGAAAATATGAAACTTGTTTGACAAATAATCTTACAAATTATGCTTGTTTAAATGCAGAAATACAGTGTGTGAAAAGAAATTAATCAAAGAAATGTTTAAATTGAATAGTTGTAGACAGCTTAGACAATGCTCAGTTTTCCTTTTAATAATTTTGTTTTAATATAAGTAATTTAATGTTTACTAAAACTAAGGAAAAACACTTAATATATGATAATTAGTAATTCTGGCTTATTATGTTTAAACCAAGGATTCTCTTAATTGCTTGTCAACCAGATGCACCACATTGAAAATCTAAACTTTCCCAAAACTTGAAAACATATTACTAAGTATAAGTGTAAGAATGATCTAAGTTTGAAGTGTAAATGAACTCACACTCCTAAATATGATAAGAATTGTTCCAAGTACATCTGTTTGATTTCATGGGATATATGTTTTTCATCATTTTTCTTTTGGAATCATAAAGGTGGAAGAAGTATCATGGTCAATTTGATGCATTTTCATCTTGAAAGCATCCTTTGAAATATTTATGAGGAGACTAGTATAAAATATAAATAGCAGATACACAAGTGTATATTGGGATAAATAAACTATATGAATCCAAAATAAAGGAATTCAGAAAGAATGTATTAGGCTTATTGAAGGAGTATTAGAACGTGTTTATGCACATGCTGAAGTGGTCCGATAAATCAGTTGGAAAGATGGAGGCATTAATGTTAGATTTAGGCAATTCAATAGAACACAAAGTTTGGTCAAAAATGATTAGTTGAAGAAATAAGGTATTTGCTAAATCTACCCTGATATTTTGAATAAAGACAAACAAGCAACAAAAAACCCAAGCAAGAGTAATACATTATGGGGAAGATAATCAATAATGTTGTAAAGACTATATAGGGTGTCTAGATGGGTACTGGACTTAATTACTTCATAGATTATACAAACGCCTAACTACTGTCTGTACACCTGAAACTAATATAAAATAATATTGAACGTCAACTATACATTGGGTTGTTGGAAAAGTCATGACGCATTTTTGCAATGAAAAACATAGAAAAAAATGTCATGTATACATATATATATATATATATATATATATATATATATATATATTCACAGGATGTAAAGTGCAGCATAGGGAATATAGTCAAAGGTATTGTAATGGCTATAAATGATGTTACGGGGTAGCAGATTTCATAGGGTTATCACATTGTTAGAGGTGTAAATGTCTAATCATTATGCTTTTTGTACACCTTAAACTAATAAAATAAATACATTTTTAATAAAAAGATTTAAAACATATACAGATGTCTGAGTCTGCTCCTCCCCCACCAAAAAAGCAAGCAAGTGTAAAGGGAAAAAAATGCTTATTGTTAATTATACATTCCTTAGAGAAGGCTTTTCCTTATAAGTTATAAATATTCCTTGATTGTTTCACTTTCCTTACTGTTTATCGATCTGTATAGAGTTTTCAGTTCTTTATGATTCAGTCTAAGAGGGTTATATATTTCTGAAAACTTGTCCATTTCTTCTAGTTATTGAATTTGGTGGCATATAGTCCTTTGTAGTATTCTTGTATGATCCTTTGTATTTCTGTGGTATCCGTTGTAACTTCTCTTTCATTTCTGATTTTATTTGCATGGTTTTGGTAAGGAATTACTAATTTTTGGTCATATTTACTTCTTGTTTTATATTTTTCCTTCATTTTAAAAAATTAACAGACTTTTTTTGCTAAAAACAGTTTGAGATTTACAGAAAAACTGAACAGAAAGCACATGGCCCCTTCCCCCTCCTCCACCCATCAGAGTTTCTCCAGTTATTAATATCTTATATTGGTCTGGATACATTTGTTTCCATTGATGAACCAATACTGATACATTATTATTAACTAAAGTTCCACAGTTTACAGTATAGTTTTACAGTTCTATGAGTTTTCCCAAATGCATAATGTCATGTATCCACCATTACAATATCTTACAGGAAAAATCTCATGACCCTAAAGCTTACTGGTGCTATACCTATTCATCTCTCCCGTCTCCCTACTCCTCCTGGCAACCACCAATCTCTTTACTCTGCTGATAGTTTTGCCTTTTTCAAAATGTCATATAGTTGGAATTATGTAATAGGTAGCCTTATTTGACTGGTTTCTTTCACTTAAGTTTCTTCCATGACTTTTCTTGGTTTGGTGGCTCATTTTATTTATCACTAAATAATATCCTTTGGTATGGATATACATACAATTTGTTTTTATACATTCTTCTATGAAAGGGCATCTTGGTTGCTTCCATTTTTCATGAATCACTTTGAAAATATGAGAGTATACAAGCACAGCCAAATCACCTATAGTCCCAGTGATTAACACAGGATAGAATTCTGAGTATCTGAAACAATCTACTTTTTCTCTTTACTCCAGCTGTCTCTTTTCTTACATAGAATTTGAAAGTACTGATCAGGGCGAGATGGGATGGGGGTGGGCATGAGGGAAAAGGGGAAGGGACGAAGCAACATAAACTGCTAATACAATACTACTGCAGAGACAGAAGAGACAGTTTAGGGAATATAATCAATAATGTTGTCAATATATTTTTAGGGGACCAGATGGACTCATGTCTTGTTAGGGAGACAACTTCATGGACGGTGTAATGGCCTGACCACTGTACTGTACATCTTCAGGCTGCTGCTGATCAATATTAGATGTTGACTATCATTTAACACATATGTAGTCATGGGATGTAGAATATAGTGTGGGGATGGAGTCAATGGAATTGTAATAGATATGTATGATATCGGGGGTTGGGGGCAGGGGATGGGAGGGGGTAGTCACTTTGTAAGGGATGAAAAAGATAACTATTGCATAGTTTTGTACATCTGTAACTATTAATAATAATAAAAACTTAAAAATAAATAAAAAACCTTCAGCCAAGTAGGCATCTCACTTTAAACAGCCTGAAAATAATGCCCCTCCAAGTATGCCCCAGGTATCATCTACATTAGAATCACTGGTATGTGTGTCTGTCAAAATTCGGATTCCTGGACCCCAACCCAGTTCTACCGAATCAGAATTTCTGAGGGTAGAGGCCAGATTTCTAGTTTTTTTTTACAAAGTGCCTTCAGGTGGCATTTACTTTTACTGAAGTTTGAGAAGATGTCTGGTTTTGTAATTAGGTTGTGTTTTTGATAATATAGGATATAATATATTTTTCACACTACTAGAAGTCTCAGTACCTGGATGAGGAGAATTCAGTTTAGAACATATGGTCAACCCAAGGTAGAAAGAAATAATTTTTACAGAAATGTACTAAGCAATGGGGAAAATATTTCCTGCTTCCATGTGGATTCTCTCCAGCATTCTATTTTAAATTAAATTTATTGGGGTGACATTGGTTAGTAAAATTATATAGGTTTCAAGTATGCGATTATATAATACATCATCTATTGTGTGTTCACCACCCAGAGTCAGTTCTCCTTCCATCACCATGTATTTGACTCCCTTTCCCCTCTTCTAGCACTCTCCTCCCCCCTTACCCTCTGGTAACCACTAAACTGTTGTCTATGTCTATGAGTTTTTGGTTGTTTGTTTCTGTTCATTTGTTGCCAGCATTCTTTAGACATAAAAGTGAGAGCTTTATCCTGGTTCATTTACTTATTCCAGCCTTGGTTTCACCTCCCTAAAGTCACCAAGGCACCACTGGCCTTAATGCATTACCTAGACTCACATTCTTAAAAGAGGCTGTATAAATATTGTTTCTTTAGAACTAGGAAATTGTTATAGTTCAAAGATACGTAAAATTTTAGATATTAAGATGATCATTTTCTGCATTTTTTATATTACTATCCTCCAGTTTTTGAGCAAACTGTGTTTCCTTGGGGCATGGGAAAATTCAGTTGAGATCAGCATCTGGATTTTCAAACCCATGCCAGAAATAGTAGCTTTGAACACTAAAACTTTCATTTGTAAGAGCTAGCCTTCTAGAGAAAGTAAAAAAAAAAAAAAAAAATTGGGGCCGGCCGAGTGGCGCATTCGTTAAGAGCTGGTTTTGGGATGCCAGTGGCCCCAGTTCGGATCCCACATATGAGGGCCAGTGACACTGCCCTCTACAGCTAACTACAGCTCCACCTGGAGCTGGGCTGTGCGAGCCCCGGCGACGGTGTTGGCTGCAGCCCCTGCTGCAGTGGGCTGCCATAGGCTACAGTGAGTGGCCGGCAGCCAGCACGAGTGGCTGGCAGCCAGCATGAGCTGCCAATAGCCGCAGTGAGCCACCATCCAAAAGCCAGCAATCGATCTGCTTTATCCGGGAAGAGCGCAATGATGATACCAACATGGGCCAGTGAAGCGACGTCCTCCACAACTAGACTGAAGAACAAAAAGACAGCAACTTGTCTGTTCCCCTTCCCCGATTCCCCAAAGCTGTTCCCCTCTCCCAATAAAATCTTTAAAAAAAAAATTTGAAAATCAAAAGAAAAAAATCTTAAAAGTCAGTGTATTAATTTTACGGTATGTCCCAAACAGGAAATTGGAAAAGATAATGAAAAATGAAATAAGAACTAGATTTTCTTTCATTGATAGAAGTGATATACACACACATGTACGCACGCACACACTAGTAGAAGATCTGAAATAGTGGGTAGAGAAATAGGAAAGGACATCAGGAAAAATACATAAATTTAGACATCCTCAAGATGGCCTAGGGCTCTGCCTCTTATCCCTGACCCTCTGGATTCAAGGTATTGAAACCATGGATTGTATTAGGGAAATTGGAGAGAAGAGAGAGCTTGTGAATTATAATACTTTCCAAGTTGTAGCCTTGGGAGATTGCTAGCCTTTACAAGAAATCTATCTAGTATGGTATTTAATACAAGGAAGCTTTGAGGAAGTCAGGTGGCTAAGTCCATGGTCCTGATGGCACCATTCTTGGGGAAAGCAAAGACTTCTTTCTTGAGGAGATGGGAGTCACACAAGTGCTGAAAGAAAGCTGGTGAAACTGAGGATGTCAATCCTTCAAACAAAGAAAATGTAGAATACATGGGCCAAGTAAACAGAGTCCCTGAAAATATAGCAAACACCAACAGCATGGCAGCATACCAGTGGGGAAGAATAGGCAAGTTATGTCCAGGGGAGGACCAAGGTGCCCATAAAGTCAGATACCTACTTCTACAATTACATCTGATCAGAATGGAAGCTCTCCCTCTGGACCTTAAAGTACCTTTGCTGAGAATAAGTTGTGGGAAATCATAAATGTGTCAAAGCCTTTGCTTCAAGAAGAAACAGTCATTTGAACATTCAACTATAATACCTATGAAATCTATACCGGTTTCATTCAAATGTATACTTTCCAGGAATAATTGCAGCATAGAAAATAAGTATATAGTTTAAAATCAGGTACCTTTTTTTTTCTGTGTTTTCTATTTATTCTATCTGCATTATACCCTGAGTTCATTTATATCAATAGAATTATGGATATGCAAAGAGAAATGCCCTCATGAAGTAAATGGAAAGTGAACAAAAGAGGAATCATGGATGATCTTATCAACAATAACATCTAGCTTGGACCTTAGAATCATATAGATCAGAAATGATTCCAGACTCTACTACCTACTAGCAAATCTGAATTTTCTTACTCATATTATGGGAATAATATATACCTTGCAGGATTGTGTGAGTGTCTGGCATAGAGCAAGCATTAAGTCTTATTCTTTATAATCTTATTTTTCTTGTTACTATTTTATGAAATGCTATTTGTAGAACTAACTCAGTGTCTTAGATTATCATCTGTGACTCTTAAGCTCAGCATAATCAACAAGTAGTAGAAATAAATCATGGTCTATGTTGAAAATTTCTTCTTACAAATACTTTGTAGCTCTAATGTAGACAAAACTTATAATCATTTCTATTAATACCATGTGATAGGACATGGGTTTCCATTATTTATATAGAGAGGTAAATTCTCTCACCAGTCACTCTTTTCCAACTGCCATGACTTTGGCTCAGGAGAAAATGATTCTGAAAGAAGATCTAGGTAGTTTTAATAGTTCTTAGTAGGTCTTAGATGTAAATGAATCACTTTCTAGGTACACCTATTAAAGAAATGGCCCATAAAGATATATATGGGTAGGTAATCAATTGATGGAAGCAAATAATCCTATTAAAACATTTACCATTTATTTTTTAATACAGCTCTTTTAAACAGGCTGATCAGTTCCCTTTATGATTTTACCTTGTAAGCACACACTAGTTTGTTCTTTGTCACTGTTGCATGACATTCCATTTGGCAGTCAGTTTATTTTTAGCCAGACTATCAAAGTATTTTTCAACTGGACTGTCACTGCACTTGAACTTGGAATCTTGTAATGTGAGGAACTACACTAGAGAAAAGAAGAAACTTGTAACAAATGGGAAATTATAAGTCTAGACCAACCCAAACTTGCACTGGTAACTAATTATCTTATTTTCTTAAATGTAACATGGTTTAATAATAGTTGTAGGAAATGATAATTAACATTTCCTTGTAGTATCTGTTAATTTTTACATAGAATACAGTGTATTATACAAAGTGTTGTGAAGATTATCTGAACTAAAATTTTTTTCTCTAAAAATTCTTTAAAGAAAACAGATGATTTCTTACAAAAGTATGTTAGTTCCTAGGTATAATGGTGTAGAATAAATTTGTAATACTGATGAATATAGAGCTTTTAAAATTATATCTTAAGTACCTAGTATTTAGAACCTAAAAATACTTTTCAAGCAACTGGATATTGCTATAATTAAAATGCAATAAAATCAAATAAAATAAGTCAAATATATCCTTCTATGTAAATATATTATATCAAATGGGTTCTTAATTACAATTCAGTATGATTGCATTTTAAATATGAACATCTGCATTTTAAACTCATAATCAGTAATTAAAATTATTGTAGAATTCAGAATAAAAAACAGTTTTAATTATATACTGTGATCTATGTCTCTACTTTCCAAACACAACTATGAATCAATCCCATTTTTTTTAGATGAATGGAAGAAGAAGGTCAGTGAATCTTACGTTATTATAATAGAAAGATTAGAAGATGACCTGCAGATCAAAGAAAAAGAACTTACAGAACTAAGGCACATATTTGGGTAAAGTTTTTATTTCTTTGTATCAGTGTCTTCATCGTCTCTTGTTTTTAGACATACCTCTATATATTTAAAAAAAAATCTCTAGAAACCTCAGATGTAACCATTTGTGTTCTAAGTCTTAGAATGTAAGGATATCCCTTCTTAACCATTTATATATCCCCAAAAATGTAAATATCTCCTCTTAAAATATGACTTACATGCACCCATCACTAAAGTTTAAAAATAGGGGAACCTAAGGGCTAGCCTTTGAATGCAAGCTGTGGCTGTTCCAAATAATCTTCCCTGGAATTAGATCATTCGTGTAAGCCATGTTAGCAACAAACAGCAAGACTGTCTTCCCAAATGATGGTAGGCTATTGACAACATTGTTTTCTTTGGACTACAAGGGTTAAGTCCAATTTTAACAAACCCTCTGGTCTTTTGACATCTAAAGGCTGTCTCTTAATGAAACTGAGTATCATTCTGCCCCTGAAAAATCATATAACAATGTGTTATATTGGCTTCAGGCTTTCAGTGGGTTTTGGTCCATGATAACAAGAGAAAAATATTCTGGCATAGTGCCACAACCTTGCAAGACACAAAATGTTCAGAGAAATGGGGCAGGACCCTTATATACAAAAGCAACCTTTTGGACAAATTGAATCTGGCATTGAGAAACTAGATGCATTTTGGAAGGTCAGTTTATGTTAGCTGCTTGACTGAGGAAAAGTTCCAGCTTGGTCAATTAACCATGTTCACTTATAGCTGTGTTATTCAGGTAATGTACTTGTAACAAAGAACTCTCTCTGTTTTACTTGGAAAACAAATGTAAAGCAATGATCAAGTAACATTATATTTTTCAAAAATTTCAGATATAGCCAACATATGAAGCTCATAGAGTGGCAAATAAAATCCATGTATAATATAGGTTATATGAAATTTGTCAGTGAGTTAATAAAGCCTTTACAAATGTTCAATTTATGGTTTGGAAATAGTTGATTCTCTGTTATTTGGCCAAAAATGATTAACTCAGCATTAACACTCATGAAGAGACACCCTGAGTTGACTTTTTTTTTTGTAAAATTTATTAGCATGACATTGGTTAATAAAGTTATATAGGTTTCAAGTGTACAATTCTGTAATGCATCATCTGTACATTGCATTGTGTGTTCACCACCCACAGTCAAACGTCCTGTTGCCATATATTTGATCCCTTTTACCCTTTTCTACCTCCCTATCTCCACTCTCTCCCCTCTGGTACCCACTAAAATGTTGTCTGTATCTATGAGTTTTTGTTTGTTTGTCTTGTTTGTTTGTTGCTTTCAATATTATATACCACATGAGTGAAATCATGTGGTTCTCAACTTTTTCTGTGTGACTTATTTTGCTTAGCATGATAATCTCAAGCTCCATCCATGCTGTCACAAATGGCAGTATTTCATCTTTTATTATGGCTGTATATGTGTGTGTGTGTGTGTGTGTGTGTGTGTGTGTGTGTGTGTATGTATACACACACCAGGGGTGCCAAAAAATGTATACACATGACTTGTAGTCGTTCTTTATTATTGGCATATATTGAATATTACAATTTTAATGCAGTTTTTTCCTTTCTTAAAATGTTTATACATTTTTTGGTACCCTCTGTACATATGTATGTATATATAGTAGATGTATATAGCATACATGTATGTATGGTATATATACATATATGTGTATATGTGTGTGTATATACACATGTGTATATATGTATACACACATAGGTATATATAACATTTATATATATATATAAATAGTATATATGTTCCACATTTTCTTTATCCAATCACCTATCAAAGGGCACTTCAGTTGTTTCTATATCTTGACCACGATGAATAATGCTGCAATGAACATACGGGTACATATGTCTTGACTGATAAATGTTTTCAAGTTTTGGAGGTAGATACCACATTGCCTTTTGTAAGTAGTATCACATGCTTAGTAATGGGACAACATTTAAATTTCCTGTAGAGATGTGACTGGCATTTTGGTATAATAGGTTTATATACACATGTTTGTTTTGTTGGAAAAATGAATGAATATAGAACTTAATCACAAGTCCTCTAGCTCTTGTTGACTCAGAAAAATATGCTGAATGAAATGTAATTAAAATTAAGAGATTTTCCTCAACTTTATGAAGTTAAACTTTATTTATGCATTCATTTATATTTTTATTTATTTTAATTTAGGAAGTATTGTGTAAATTTGTTGAGCTGATTTTAACAGACATCCCTTTAAAGGTTAACCTTCACAATAGTCTTGAGATGTAGGTTTTTTTCTCATACCACATCAACAACAAGCAGCTGCTTCTACTGCTCCTGCTGTAGCTGATTTTTCCTACATTTTCACTACAATGTGTTATAAATGTGACCTCCTTCTTTGCTGATTAGTATTGGGTAAGAGGCAGGAATCAGTGTCAGGAAGATTATAGTTCAGAATTTATTGTGCCAGTTATATTTGAGATACTATTCCAGACATATCAAATATAATACATTATTTAATCCTCACCATGACCATGTATGATAGAAAATATCATTTCTGGTGATTAATAAACTAAGGACTAGAGACATTGTATCTTGTTAAGACCATATGGTCAAGAAATGCTGGAACTGTGATTCGTAACAATGTTTAACTCTGTAGAGAGAACTCTTCTTACTATACCTGCTGCTTGTTCCACATATATAGATAACTCACAAAAGACCATCTATGACAAGTGCTAAGTGACAAGAGAAAAAGAAAATGATTTACACATATAAAAAATGATTTGAGGTCTTGATTCAGTAATCAATTTTGAAAAGCATTCCAGATTAAAGATATACTTAAATAAACATATATAGGCAAGAATGGATACGTACCATGGAAAGTCTAGTGGAGGCAAGAAAAACCATCTTGACCATTTTACGTAAGTTGAGTAAGAAAGCTATGTCAGTCAGTGTAAGGGTTTTGCAGTCATACAGTTTTAAATCCAATTTCTTCTATTTACACAGTATTTATCCTTGGATGTTTTACTTAATCTCCTTGGCCCTCATTTACATCTGTAAAATGAGGTTAATAATAACCTCACAGGGCATTTGCAAAAGGATGTCCATTACATGCTGAGTACAGGGCCTAACACACCATACACAATGAATAATCAAAGGGATCTTAGAGTGTGGTTAAACAGATAGTTTATTAAAAGTTAGGAAGTGAGGAAGTTAGGATAAAATGTTTTATAGGAATAGGATATTTTCAAAAGTAAAAATGTAAAATGTTAGAACAATTCCAGATTATTTGAAAATCTGAAATACAACTTTTAAAGATTGTGATCAGGAGGGATTTGAATTTTCTGGCTAGAGTATTAGAAGGCTCATCAAAATGAATGTCAAATTCCCTGAGAATAATGGTAGGGCATTTCATGGAAAGGAAGACTGGCAGCCTGGTGCTGAAGCCATTAACAGAGCTACAGAAACATCCAGTTAGCGAGAAGTGATGATAATGAAACTAAGGAGAGGACTAGCAGATCCCAGAATCATGTTTCTCCAAGGGTTAAGGACTTCCTACAATAGAGCAGCTGGCAGTGTGTGCTAAAATTTTAGATTCCACGACTCCACCCGATATCAAATGAATCAGAATCTCTGAGGATGACTTCCAGAAACTTGAGTTTTTAACAAGCTACCCAGGTAACTCTTTGGCATGCTAAAAATGATGCTCCTGCTAAAGTTTGAAAACTATACTTCTAGAAAGATATCCAAATTACAGTGAAAACTCTGCCTGAGAGTGATGATATCAGTGAAGGAATGAGGAATGTGAGAACAGAAAGCTGGAAACTAGCATGAACTACAGACAGTCAAGGGGACACAAAAACAAACAAAAAATGCTCTGTCTGATTCCATCAAGGAAGATAGCATCATCTGGAAAGAAAGTCAATCATGCCTACGGCAAATTTTGGAGGATTTTCTTTTCTCTAGAATAAAATGATGGATGACAAGGAAGGAAAGAAAAGAATGGAGTGCTGAGAATATAAATTGTCCTTCTCATTGACTCACACACCACAATGTTAAGGGTATTTGGGAAGATTAAATGAAGAGTATATGAAATCACATTTAAATGAGTGTGTAGGACATTTTAGGTGTCAAGGGAGTATTTGAATCTTTTCTTTCTTATCTTTATTCAAGCCTTACATAATGTAAGGAGTACTTCTGTGATGAATAACTGTGTTATGCTGCATGACATCAGGCTTTCTCTAAACATGTAGATAGCAGTAAAACTGTATAAAATGCCTCAAAAAGTAATTAACACTAGAGTAACAGGTGGAGGATTATGGATGTAAACACAGGGTTCTCTGGATTTTTTTTTTTAGTGTTTGTTTTGTTTTGTTTTGTTTTCATATGATAAGAAGTTCTTTATGGTATTTATGGTAGATCCTAAGTCCATTCATTAAAAGAGATTTTCCATACCATCGTGCATCAAGATTTCTCTCAGCTCAAATAAACAGTCTCCTGATATAACTTTCACCTACAATGTAGTACATAGCTATACAGTATTACACTTCAAAAAGACAAAAGGAACTAAACCATTATCTTGCTTATGCCAATTTATAGCACCTTAGAAATGAGAGCTTCATATGAGAAAGAAGAGGAATGAAAATGGAATGTTCCTTCATCTTCCACAATAAATTTGCATTCACTCATAAATTAGGACATTTGTTGAGATAATGATGGGCAACAGGAAGAGATGAGGAAAAAGAGAAGGCAGAAGAAGAAAAGACAAAAGTGGTACATTGGAGTACCATTGTCTATGTATTCCTCCTCTGTGCTATCTCTGATCTTTATAATAACACTCAATTCATGGTGTTGTTTTTTTCCATGTATAGGTCTGTCTAACTACTAGTATATGTGTTCTCTAAGGGGAACTTCTTTGTCTTTTTTAACTTTATTTATTTGTATAGCACTTAAAAGGAAAAACAAACTAACAATGTTGTGCCTAGCATGTGTTAGGTATGTTAATATGCATTAGCTCATCTAATCCTAAATGTATATATGTAAAATGCTTTAGCACAGTGACTGGCACATGATAAATACTCAAAAATGTTAGCTAAAAACTAATCATCATTGTTTATGTTAACAACCCTCTGAAGTAGGTATTTCAATGCCGCTTTATTCCTGAAGAAAATGAGGTTAGTCAAATTAAACTGAGTTAAACTAGGTTACACAGCTTGTATGATTGTTTTGGATTGCACCCAACTCTACTTAATTCAAAATGTATGATTTTTATGATCTTGGTTCTCAGTTCAACCTGGCAGGGCAAAAGAGGTATGGATCAGAATTATCTTTGAGAATTTTTCATTTTTCACATGCCACTGCAGAGTTTTACCATATCCTATGTATTAGAACTGTCCCTAGATGTAGGAGTAGAAGAATATATTTATGCCCTTACTCCACCTTCTGGTGATACATGTACCCTTCCATGATCTTTGAAAAACACATACTGGCTCTCCACGTGCAACCTTTGAAGGGTCTTCAATTAAACTATTTTGTCTCAATATGATTTTAAGTCATTAGAAATTTTACAATTATATTTGCTAATTTCATTATCAAGACTACTTTTTTCTGCTTAATCTGTAATATGAAATTTGAGTCTCTATTCCAGAGAAGTTATAATTTTCCAACGCCATTTGTCAATATAACCAAAAGAACCCTATTTTTTCTCATTTTGAATCTATCTTGGCATTAGGTAAGTATACTTTGACCTATAATGATAATATCTCACTTTGAAATTGACTCGGTTTAATAATTGAACAAAAATAGTCAAAAGTATGCTTTGCTCCATGGAAGAGCAGTTGCAATAACTGAAGAAATGAGAGAGAGAGAGAGAGAGAGAGAGAGAGAGAGAGAGAAAGGCAGTTTTTTGAGAAATACCTTTCTTCTTATTTTTCTCCCTGAAAAGTTCCTCTGTGCCCAGCTGTAGTCCATGATACTTATTCTCCAAATGAAGTATCTTCCAAAAACCTACTTTTCCAGAACTGTGTCCAATTATGAAATTTAGCTATTATGAAATGGATAGCCCAGAAATATTGCTGTCTGACCTTATCTAAAAAGATTGAAATTCTTGATCAAGGTGCTAAGTAGAACATTGAGGGGGCAAATGTCATCTTTTAAAATTAAAATAGAGCAAAAGTATTATTGGCATGTTTGGTTAGCATGTTGTGCTAATTCTCAAATAAGCAAAAAACAAACAGCAACAATAACAAAAATACCTCAAACCAAAAAGCAGAGAAATCACATTGTTCAAAGACTGTCTACTCTCTACTACTTCTTTTCTTTTTTGTCCAGGTAAAACTAGCTCTGGATAAAATTTTACAGCAGTATCTTTTAAAAACCTTACGAAGAAGCTTGATCTCAATCTCTCTCTCTCTCTCTCTCTCTCTCTCTCTCTCTCTCTCTCTCTCTCTCTCCCTCCGCCCCTTTCTAGCTTGCTACCTCACTCTTACTATTTCTCCTACTTTTACCCTCCCTCTATTCTTTTTTCCTATACCATACTGCCTCCATTTTTCCTTTCTCTTTCCCTATTTCCCTTCTCAAATACAAAGGAAAATAATTTAAAAAAAAGAAAGTTAAAATAATCAACATCAATGAGTTAGTAAAAATAATTATTATAGCAGCTAATATTTATAAAAGCCTTACAAGGTCTAACCCATTTAAACCTCACAACAACAATATCTATGAGACAAGAATTATTATTGTCCCAATTTTTTCACTCTTAGCTATTCTTGCTCTATCTGCCACTGTATCTCAATAATTGTTCATTGTATGAATGAATGTATGAGTGAATGAATGAACTTCATGTTGTGAGTTTGCAGGTTTGATCTGGGAAACATAAGACAAATACACTTCTGGATATTTCCTCGTGATATATCGTGGGAACAGATTTTATTGATGATTTTTCTGTTTCTATTGTTGGGGGAGAAATCAGCAGCAGCCACAAAGAACCACAAAAGAAGTTACAACCAGCCATTTGAAATTAAATTATCAATTTGGGAACTAGACGATCCATAACAAGTCCTTACCTTCTTTCTACCTTCTTGTCCTTTCCCTAAGTTTCAGCCAATGAATTAATTTTTAAAAAATATACCTACCGATCTGAATATTTTGGACAGTGAGTTTTTGGCCAACTGTTCAAATGTTACATTTAATAGTTTCCACTTGTGGTCATGTCAGATATTGTCTTGAAAGGATGAGGTCATGAGAAAGAAGTTTAATTGGATCACAAAACTGCATACTTTTCTGGATAAAAGGCAAAGGCTAAGAAAAGAGTCCATTATACGACAAGAAATAAGGTAACCTTTGGGTAGAGAAGTACCATTTTTAATGATTAAGGACAGAAGTTACTGTTAGAAATGTATTCATAATAGTGACTTCATTTTAATTAGGAACTTCATTCATGCCCCAGCAAGCACAATGAACTCATTAGGATATGTTAAGTTACAGTATGGCATGATGATGAAAAATGTAAGGGGAAATTAAAAAATAAATTGAGCATAGTGTATTAGAATACATAAGTGATGCTCAGTTGGCAGTGAATTTGACATACACAGCTCCTTTAGAAGAGGCAAAAGAAGAATAAATGAAATACATCTCCTAGGAATGATTGCTTTAAAATCTTGAGTACTTTAATTGCATGAATCAAAACAGAAACATTTGACTAGAAGTTAATGGAAAGTGAGAATCAGGATTCAAATATAGCCCCCAAATCACTCTCATTTTAAAGGTTACATTCCTGTTATTTAAAGTTAAGATAAAAATTGTACTATTAAAATTGCACTTGACTGCCAGATATTGTGGGAGTCTATTCACTGTTTTGGTGGCATTAATAGAAATTGCATGAGTTCAAGGAGGATAGAACTCAAAAGAACCAAAGAAACAGGCAGCAACTCAGTTTTGAGCAAGGAGTTCTTTAGGATTGTACACTGAGTCACTTAAGAATGGTCAAGTTTATGATTCAGTGAACTTAGCAATTATTGTTGGATAAAAAGTCACAGATCTAATTCATGCTTTCAACTTTATCTAAACAGACATACATTTTCTGTTTATTTGGTGTTTGCTTTCTTTGCGAAGCTGATTGGGACAGTGGAGATCAGGACAAATGCTAAGGTCAGTTGCAGGATTCTGTCTAGCTTGTACATTCCCAAGACAGATGCACTTAAAGGATCCAGGAATTAGAGAGCAGTTTGTATCAAGTAGAATATCAAGTAGACTGTTGAAAGCAATCTGAAGTGAGTATTAAGAACGCAGGTGGGGCATACAGTTGGTAGTCAGTAGGTATTGGGCCAGGCTGGTTGAATGCATTATTAAGTCAGATAATGGATTAAGAAAGCAATTGAATCTACCTTCTCAATAAAATGATTTTCAGCACAACCTTTTTTTTTTCTTTTCCCCATTTGGCTTTGTTGTTCTTTTAATATCTCCAGTGCTGAATATAGTTCCCCTAATATAATGGTGCGCTGGACTTGTATTAAAAAACTGTGATTCTAGCAGTTGCTCTGAATCACTGATCAGTGCTGGGTGTCACAACAGTGAAGTTGACCATTGTACAAAATTATGAAGACAAAATCAGACATTTTCTATAGGAGCCTGACTCAGAGTCACTGTGAGCATATAAAATACCTATATTTAGAGTATGAATGTCAAAATCAGGAAGTTTTTCATGTCAAAAGTGAGAGGTTGAAGAAGGTCAAATTTGGTGTGAAAGTTGTGCTAAAATTCTCCCATGTTAGACTGCAAAAGGAAGCTTGGAAATAGACAGTGAACTTGATAATAATGGTAATAAGAATATAATAACTATTTATTGATAACTTCATGGGCCAGGTACTGTAGGAAGCACTCAATCTCATTTATCCCTCAAAACAAAATATCATAGGTATTATTTTATTAATTTTATAACTGAAGGCTTGAAGAGGTTGAATAACTTGCCCAAATTGGAGGGGAAAAAACAAAAAATGAAAAAACTACTTATAAGGGAGAAACGGAACAGGATTTTAATTATGGTGTAAATATAAGGACCAAGCTTTTAACTGTGGCCGTGATTTTTTCCACTTTTAAAAACATTTAAACGTAGCAAGTGTTGCTATATAATATTAGAGGTACACATTGAGAAACTAATTTTCTCAAGGATTTATTGTTACAGAGGCGCTCTCAAGCTTTTTCTTATTAAGCTCATTATAGTTAGCACAAATGAAAGTACTTCCTCCCCTGCTTTTGTCTTAGGCTGAATTTTATACAGTTTTTTACATTTAGCAGAAGTCTCCCCTCTCTTCACCCACCCCCAACACTTAGTTTTCTGTCTTGTGACCTATTGTGTGTTTCATTTGCCGGATAATGGAAAAACCAAGGAAGAAAAGCCCGAGAAAGCATCTCAGAGCTTCTGAATCATTGCCAGTCAAGATCCCCAATTGCACGTCACAACTTCCTTTCCCTTTTTATATAAGGATACCAAGGTCCTATAAACTTTAAGTGAAAAATCCAATCCACCCAGTTTTAAAAGCAGAGTTCGGTCCTTCAGAAAACCTGTGCTATTTAAAGTCATAACCACAGAGAGACCTCTCTGAATGTTTTTCCAAGTGTGGCCCGCTGAGTGCATACTGTTTAGCACTACCTGCTTAGTGTAATTCCTCCAAGAAATCTGTAATATGATTAGCTTCAAGAGTTTGGAGGCCTGGCTCAGGAAAAGGCCACACATTTCCAAGAATCATGTTATTTTTGTGAAGATGCTGCACATATCATAAAACAGCTATACCATTTACAGTTAGGCGCACTTTAGGTGGACACTTAAAACAGTGATGTTCTCATCTCTTTGTTTCTGTTTTTCTACATTGCTCATTGAGCTAAGGGAAAGTGCAACAGAAGTGAATTCAATTGTTAACTATTTTTCATGAAAGTGTGGGCTCCTTGCTATATTACAAACATTTGTAAAAATGACTTACTGGAGTTAATTTTACTTCTAATACATGGCACTCCAAAGCACGTTGAGGTGTATTTCTCAATATGAGTAAGTGTGGCTGTGGATTGTGCTGCTGGGAAGTCGAACACAGAAAGCAAGAAAGTCATGAGGGTGAGAAAGTTCTAGAATATTCCCATGCCTATAGCGGGGGGGGGGGGGAACCCACTGGGCTTGCCATTGCTAATTAAAGCATTTCACTGAGATCCTTCAATGTCCCTAAATTGAGAAAGTCTCTCTTCTTAGCAGCACCCTGGAGAATAGCACCTTTTCTTTTTCTATTTTAAAATTCCAATGGCTTTTGAAGTTCCTAACTGCATGCCTTGATGATAATATTCTGAATTTATAGCACCTTTCAAGTGTAAGTACTTTACAAATGATATGGAAGGCTCACTCACCAAAGATTATGCTATCTCACTAAAGCCGCTGGAGATTTAAATAGGCAGGAGGCAGCTTGAAATAGACCTGGGAGGCCAAGAATATGATCTTATTTTTACTAAAAAATATCCTGGGAGTACCAACGACCTCAAGAGGTCAATAATTTTAGCTTTACATTCCTTTCAAAGGCTACCTATGGCTCTCCAGGGCCCTTCTGGGACAGTGGTCTTTGTTCAAAGGCAAGGATTTCATTAATTGAATCACTAACACAACTCCTACTCTCTAAATTCTGAGAATGTATCATAGTGTACACTCTCAGAATTTAGACCTCTTTATCTGTGAAATCTGACCCAGTCAGAGTACAAGGCAACTTGGCTTCAGGCAAGGTTTGTAATACATTGGGATAGTATTCTTTTCTCCAGTCTCTTATCAAATGCTCCTTTTATTTTTTTCTTCCTGGAGTGAATTTTTTGAGTTTTTCCATAAGTATGGTGTGAAATTTTGAGTGTGAAACAAATGAGTTTTCTTTCAAATGTTTTCTATGTATACTCATACATAAATTTTAATTCATCAAGGTATGCTGAAAAATGCAAATTTTACATGGAACATAGAACTGTGCATGAGACTTTAAGTGGTCTCTCAAATTTTCAATATTATTTTCTTCATTTTAATCATTCTTTGCATAGAGATATATATTTGAAATTCATTTTCTAGGTGTAAAAGAATCTTAGAAAATATACATTTCTGAATTTATACGAACACAATTCTCTTTCATATTTTTTTCAAATGAAAAATAAACTAAAAAATGAAATTTGTAATCATCTGTAAAATATTTCTTTCAGCTCTGATGATGCCTTCAATAAAGTCAATTTAAATTACCGCACAGAAAATGGGCTGTCTCTGCTTCATTTATGTTGCATTTGTGGAGGTGAGTACTTGAAACCCAATACTTTATATACTATTATAGTTTTCTGTATGTATGGTCAGAGATTTGAGCTGCTTTATAGTCTACAAGAAAATTCTGTTTATACTCAATTTTCTCTTTTGTTTTGCCTCTGCAATGCTCATAATCTTCAGTTGAAGCAGTAATTACCAGGCAGATATTTCAATTGATTTAGCTCTGAATTTAAGTTTCATCATGTTCTTACTCTGATCAAATCACTTAGTTTGCTTGGAAATCCAAAAAGCATTTTTTAGTATTGGACATGCTAGTGAAAGATTAGGTTAAATTAGGAAGCACTTAAAGCATTCCCCAAAATATCATCAAGCAATTGCTTCACAATCTGCAGTAAGATATGTGGAAAGTAATAAATGCCAATGATAAAATATCAAAGTGAAGATTGATCAAATGGAGAATTAAGAGTTTAATTTGGCTCATAGTTTGTTCTGTTTTTTTCATTAATATCTCCAAAATATATAGGATGGTGCCTGGCATATAGTAGATACTCAATACATTTATTTAATTAATGAATTAATATACTCAACAATGTAACCTTTTTTTCACTTTCTCTTTAAGGCAACAAGTCTCATATTAGAACCCTTATGTTAAAAGGGCTCCGTCCATCTCGACTGACAAGAAATGGATTTACAGCCTTACACTTGGCAGTTTACAAGGTAAAATATTTTTTTTCCCATAAATATTGTATTAAAACCAAGGGTGATGTGTGTCTTCAGGCTTTTGTTTTTTGTTTTGTTTTGTTTTTGGCAAATTAGTAATCATGGAAAACATTCACAGTGACCAGAACGTTCAATTCCTGGATGGACTTCTCTCACTTTGTTGATCAGCTATCTATTTGCCGGACACATACTCTTTCTAATGCTTTCTATGTTTAACTCATTTAATTCTCACGAAAACCCTGTGAGTGGATACTATTATTATGTCCAAGATTACATGGTGATCCAGAGGTTAACGAGGGTTTAAGGCCTGGCACTCTGGTTCCCTCACCAGAGCTCCTTACCAGGAGATCAAGCTACCTCTGAGCAGGAGAGGATGAGGTTGCATTTGAGAAATTCATGAAAGAAGCACATTAAAGCTGCATTCTTTATTTTAATGTTTTCCTTAATAAGAAATAGCTAGAGATATTATTCCCTTTTTTCCCTTATGTCTCTACTTTTACGTCAGTGGTTCATCTCCTTATATCAGTCCCATGTTCCAACTTAATCTCAGTACCTGTTCAGAAAGTAAATAGAAAAGTGGATTGGAAAAAGTGGGGTACTCAGTGTTGAAATAGATCTTTGAGATTGTCATAAATATAAATTTATGTAATATATAAATGAAATAATGTGTAAATTGTTAATCTCTATCATAAGTTCCTACTTGCTCTGTATTTATACTGAGCTAAATATCACACCAGGTTTTATATACAGTGCTTCTTTCACCATTAAAATAACCTAATGAGATGCATATTAGGGTTTATTGTACAGAAAAGAAAACTCAAGTTTAAAGTTAGGTATATCGTTAATGTTAGAATAACGATTAGAATCAAGTACAGTTGTTGGCTCATATGCCCAGATTCTCCTTGTTATATTGCATATTTTGTTTTTTATTCCCTCAATTTCATGTGAATTGTGGCAGGATTTTATGTCAGTTTTGTATGTGCAGGTGGGAGGGCAGCTGTTTGCTAATGTCAGGATCACTTTGCACTACATCCTTTCCTAACTTTCAGAGAGTTGATCACCGTGGGGGAAGAGAGCCATGTTTTCTCAGGATTCAGTCACATACCCCTGTGATTCGTAGGGCAAATGCTCCGATGCTCATCTTTTTTCATGCCGTCAATGCCTAGTCAAATTTTCTGATTCCTCCCGGGAGGACTTTAATACCTACTAATCATTCTGCAAAACTGAATGTTAGCTGAGCTCAGGGTGTAGGAAACAGTGTCTGATGCTGGTTTTTCTGCTGAGCAGCAGGAAGTGCAAGTAGAAGAGCTCCAAGGAATAGGAAGGAAGCCAGTGATGGATAGTCAACGCAGCACAACCATGAATTCTGAGGCAGGCCGTTTGGGAGACCTTTTTCTATATTACTGTGTTTTCCTAAGATTTAGCGTGGCACAACCACACAAATGGATTCTGAATGAGTTAGTGCTACAATCTTTTAAAAATATATTTCTTCCACCTCTGTTTATCAACATTAAATTTCCATTTTTAGAGCCCCTTTTGCTCTCTTGCTTCTGTTGTTTTTTTTAATATACATTTTACAAAAAAAAATATATGGACTATAACTTTTTCATAGCAAGTTTAAACAAATTTAAAATCTTAGGATAGAAGGTAGACAATAATTCTTAAAAGGCCATAGTAGGATGCATGATTACTCTGCTTATTCTTGAACAAAAGTAAAAGCAAATTTAATTTACCATTCCACTTTAAACACAGAAACGATATAAAATAGCTACTCAACTACCATTGTATTAAATCAAGTTCTAATTATCCTTTCCATGAATTACTTCAATAGGTATGTAATTCATTTGGGGTTCCAGTTCACTTCCCCCATACATTTTCATAAAATTTTATGTTAATGTTATTTCAAACAAAATTGACAGAATTGTCCGAGAAGTCCCTATAAACACTTTATTGAGATTTACTAATCATTTGCTTTTTGTCTCATCTCCATTATCATTCTATTTCTTTCCCCTGAAACCTTCCACGGTAAGTTGAAGACAACATTGCCCCATTGTTACTAAAATCTTCAATCTTTATTTCCTAAGGAGAAGGAAATTCACCAACATAATCACATTACAGTTATCAAAATCAGAAAATTTAACACTGATACAGTCCTACTATCTAATCTATAGTTCAAATTCAAATTTAGCCAACTGTCACAATACTGTCATTTATAGCTTTTATTTTTTTCTAATTTAGGATTCAGTCCAGAATCATACATTTTTACCTTGCTTCTCTCTATAATCACCTTTAATCTGAAGGAGTTACCTTGCTTTTCCTTGCCTGTCTTAATCTTAATATTTTTGATACATACCAGTTATTTTTATATATTTGTTTAGTTGTCATAAAAATTACCATTGAATTTGATTTTGTTGTTAACACTCACAAAATGAATAACGTCATTTTCATATCTTTTTATTGGTCACATCAGCAGCCCTTTCAATTACACACCCTGGCGTGCTGGGCCTGCTTCAAGGCTGGTATTTTCTGTCAATGGAGGCATCATTAGAAGGAATGGAGCTTAGCTCTTTCTTTCTTTTCTTTTTACTCAGCGTGTGTGTGTGTGTGTGTGTGTGTGTGTGTGTGTGTGTTTGACAGGGATTCGATTTATTGAAATATAATTTATGCACAACAAAATTCACAATTTTAAGTATATAATTTGATGACTTTTGAAAATGTATATAGTCATATACCATCATCACAATCACCGCAATATAGGATTCTTCTAATATATACAAAAGTTTCCTCATACTCTTTTACAGTCAGTTCTCTCCTCCATCTTACCTGGCCTCTGGAAATCATGGGTGTGTTTTCTGTCACTATAGTTTTCCTCTTTCTAGAGTATTATAAAAATGCAATCCACTCAGTATGTTGTTTTTTTCTTTAATACATATGGTTTCTCTCATTTATCACAATGCTCTTATTGCGTGTTTGGTAATTTATTTCTTTTATTGCAGAGCTGTATTCCCTTATATGGATATATCACAATTTGTTTAAACATTCATCTGTTGATGGATGTACTAGTTGTTTCCAGATTTTGACTATTATAAATAAATCTGCTATTAGTATTTATTTACAAATCTTCATTTGAACAAGTGGTTTTACTTCTCTTGGGCAGTACTTAAGAGTGGAATTTCTGGGTCACATCATAAGTGCATGTTTAATTTTGTAAGAACACGGCAAACTGTTTACCAACCTGGCTATGTCATTGTCCATTCCCATCAGCAATGGATGGTACTGGGTATGGTCAACATTTTTTATTTTAACCATTTTATTGGATATATGTGAGTATCTCATTATGATTAATTTACATTTGCTTAATGACTAATGAAGTTGAATAGATTTTCATGTGCTTGTTTGTCACCAACATTATTTTGGTGTAGCGTCTGTTCAAATTTTTTCCCATTTTTTAAATTTGGTTTATTGTTTTTGTCAATTGTAAGAGATTTTTAGATATTCTGGATACAGGTCCTTTTTTGGATATATATTTTGCAAAAATTTCCCTCAGCCTATGGTTTGCCCTTTCATTTTCTTAACAGTGTTATTTAACGAGCAAAAGTTTTATGCATTATAATCTGAGTCTATGCATTTACGCATTTTTAACTGATGGCTCTAGTACCTCAGTATGTGTTCACAACATATCATAGGCATTGTTTGTTAATATTGGCCTATTTCACTTTACATGTAAGAACCTTTCAATAACATGGTTCCGTTTTATCTCCATTCTTTATACTATTGTTGCCATGTACTTCGCATCTATACCTGTTAAAACTTCATTATATTGTTAGAGTTTTTGGCATACACTTTTAGAGAAAATGTCTTTGATTTTTAAGCAGAGTTGTTATAATAATCCCATATATGATTTTGTCTGTATGATTGTTTTTGGAGTTTCTTGAGCTTCCTAAATCTATGTATACATTTGCATCAAATTAAAAAATTTCAACCATTATTTTTTCACATGTGTATGTTAGATTGCTTGATAATCTTCCACAGATTACTAAAGTCTCTGTTCTTTTTCTTCTATATTCTTTCTCTCTGTTTGGAAAATTTGATTATTACTATTTATTTGAATTCAAATTCAAAGATCATTTCTCTGCAATCTTTCATCTGATGATCATCTACTAAAAATTATTAATTTCAGATGTTGTCATTTTCAGTTCTAGGATTTCCACTTAATGTTAAAATATAATTTTAATTTCTTTGCCATGATTCCTCATCTGTCCTTTTATTTTATTTTTTTTATTTTATCTTTTTTTAAATTTTTGAACCTAGCATTAATGACTCCTCTGTTGTTTGTATCATGTGGCTTACCTCGGTGTTTCTGTTGAATGCTTTTTCTCTTGACTACATATCACATTTTCTGGTTTCTTCACATATCTATTATTTTTGAATTGCAGGTCAGACATATATATTATTTGTGACAGGAATTCTTTAATATGTCATCTTCCTTTAATGGGTTTTGAGTTTGTTTGTTTGTTTGTTTGTTTGTTTGTTTGTTTTGGGCAGGCAGTTGCATTTTTGGTAGATGCATTTTATCTGGTCAGTCTTGATTTGATTTTTTGGTAGGGCGAGTCTATTTGAATTTTTAACTTAGCCTGATGTCATACCTCTTACTCTAAGGTGTGGTCCTCACTCCCGAGCATAGTTCTTACTCCTAAGGCATGGATTTTTGGTATTTCACCTGAATGTCCAAGCTAGCCAGTAAAGCCTTTCCATTCTGATTGGCTGGCACTCTAAAAGGTCCTAGCACTGCCTGACCTCTGATACTATTAAATCACCTTTCAGCTATGAATTAGGTGATCGCTCCTCCATCCTGCAGAACCTTTCTCTGTGACTGTGCTGGCCAGCTCAAGAACTAAAGTGAATTGTATGCAGACTGCAGAATACCTCTCTATGCAGCTTCTCCTGCTGCTCAATTACCCTGTTCCACAAATTAAAGGCATTCTATATTACCAGAAATCTTAGCTACATTCTCAGCTTAATAACACTGCCCTTTTATCTTCTATTCTGTGACACAGAAGTTCTCAGGCAGAAAAGGAGGACAATCATGGAATATTATGGAGGCTGACTTTGTTTCTTTCCCTTCCCCCAAAGATCACAGTTTTTTGATGATGTTCTTCTATGCCTGAGAACAGTGGTATCATATATTTTACTCCATTTTATAGATTTGACTTTTAACAAGAAAAATCCATACAAGTTATCTTTCGTGTCTCCATATATTTTTAGAGTGCATCCAAAATGATCTGCATAAGACATGAATCTATGATGTCAATGTTTTCTTTAAAATTTTCTATTGTCACCTATGTCTTATATAATAAAATTCAAACTCCTACATAAAAGATTCAAGATCCTGTAATTTACAATGTTGTTGGAATCACTTTCTAGACTCTTTTCCTGCTATCTCTATCCCTCAACCCTAATGGTTTTCAAATTTGATGACCATGTAATCATATGATAACTACATGTTTAAAATGTATTTGCCTCCCTATCTCACCCCAACCTAGTTTTTCAGATATTTCTTAAATATCTTTTTATTTCTTTTCCTTATAGGTAATTATTACTTATTTAAAGCAAAAATAAACTGAGTCTTTTTGAGCTTTCTTGAGCTCTCAAGCAGATTTTATTTTACTCTCTTTTGGGTTTCAATTACAAATTCACATTTTTTTTATTATGGCGCTTCTAATTATTTATGTATTTGGATATTTCACATATTGGCCTGTGAGCTTTGAACATTGGGAGTAAGTCTTTTTCTTTGACTCCTCAGTGTATAGAGAAGTATTAAAGATCCTTGATAAGCACTCTTGAGAAATTACTATGTATCCAAACTTTAGTGTAAACAGTACTTGATATTAATCTGTATAATGTATCTTAATAATGTACTAAATAAAGCTTAGAAATTAGGCTACTTATTTTTATATTTTAGTTCTGAGAAGTACTAGCTGTGTGTTTTTAGGCAAATTATTCTCTCCCTCTCCCTCTAGAAATGAAACAAATAGAATTACATATTTCATTGGGTAGTTTAAATTTCAAAAAGGACAAACCATATGCAGTACTTAGGAATATACTTAGCACAGAGTAAGTACTTAATGAAAGTTAACTGTTACTGTTTAACTTTCATCTCAACAAACATCTATTGGAGACCTAATGGGTCAGCTGTTTTACACAGAAAAACAAAAAGAAAAGGACCATATCTTCTGAGTTATTACATTCTAAAGATATGACAATAGGTAACCCTAACAACATCAAAGCAGTGAAGTCTATAACTAGATCAATGGACTCCAGACATTTTTTATCATGTCCCATATAAAATTAGCACCCGAACATGCATATGTTTATTCATAAATTATAATCATGAACAAAAATCATTCATAAATATCTCAAAGTAAAATACACTCTTTGGCAGACAGTGTTAAAATTTGTGGATATAAATCTGTATTTCAAGTATCCGTTTTGATAATATAAAAATATTTTGGGGCCGGCAAAGTGGCACGATGGTTAAGCACTGGCTTGGGATGCCAGCGCCCCGGTTCGGATCCCACATATGAGGGCCAGTGACACTGCCCTCAAAAAAAAAAAAAAAAAAATATTTTGACAAATTTATTTTCCAATATGATTAGATTGTCATTAATTTTTCCCTGGACACTTGGCTTACAAAAAGCTCGGATGAGTTTAAAGAAAAATGCCATTTTTTTCTTATTATTATATTAGTTACATGTTTTTAATCTGTGGTTTCTTCACAAAAACCTTTTAAAGATGACCTGCCAGTTTTTTAAGGGTTATTTCAGTTAAAATTAGATATTAAAATCTATAAATGTACCTAATTTGGCTCACATAAGGTATAATTCATCCTCTAAAAAAAGAGTGAAAGGTAACTCTCAATTTCTGTCCATTTGAAACTCTAAGTATTTATTATATTTTTGGTGTTGCATGTGATACATGATGAAATGATATATGAACTGTGACCACCAGTGCAAATTTTCACATTAAATATTAGTAAAATGTTATTATCTTTATATATAAATAAAGTATAAAAAAATTTATAGTATTTTCTTCTTGCACCCTAATGAATTTTCTTATAAGATTCCTGTCATATTTATATCCCACATTTGGGCATACTCCATTAGTTGATATCTAAATTGTACTCCTAAAATGAAACACAAGACTTTGAGGGGGAAAAAAAAAAACATGAGGTTTCTATAGTTTCAAAAATCTTAAATAAAAGCATCAATGAGCAAATTCTTATTAGATCATCTAATTTAAACTCACACAAACCTCCTCTTTGATACACAGACAAACCAGTTGATGAAATTTCTTTATTGAATGAAAAGTAGCATGTTGATTAGTCAGCTTATTTTTTAGCATTTCATATGATAAAAGCAGATGTCGAATGGTCATTTATTCCATCCTACAAATTTCTAGCAAGATCTCGTTCCCATCATCCAGAAGTCATTTTATATATTTATTGCAAGTGGAAGGACGTGAAGGGGAGGTGGGATTTTATTTCAAACCTGTCTGTCTGACTCACTAGATCGGGGTCCTTATGGCTACACAAACAAGCCTATCAGACGACTCTGTGATTTTATTCATGGTGATTCATTGCCTAGAAACTGTTGTATCATTTTTCCTGATTTTATTTCTTCCTTAGTACATGTATTTGATTGCAAAGTTGAATTTTTTTTTTCAACCCTAAAATGCAGGACCCAAAGCATGTATTGCATAGTTTCTGGAGCCTCTGCCTAGTTAGATCAAAATCTTTCCATCTTGATGCTACTGTCATTTTGGGTTCGATAATTCCTTGTTGTCGGGAGCTGTCCCGTGCATTGTAAGATATTTAGCAGCATTCCTGGACCCTGTTCTCTAGAACTTCTCCTATCACAAGTAGTGACACCAAAAATGTGTCCAAACATTGCCCTTACCATGCCAAACCATTCCCAGTTGAGAACCCCTAATTTAGAGGACAAAGCAAATGGGTATTTTTTAAGTCCAAGTTGCCCTTTATTTGAACAAATAGTTTCCTGATTAAAGCTTGTTTTGTCCCCAGGTGGGAATTTGTCAAGATAATAATAAGAATTTCTTTAAAGAACATAAAACAAAATTCTCCAAAAACAAGGAATCTCACTTTTTGCATACTTAATCTTGCTTTTCCAGTTAATTGCAACCTTTAAACACTGCTTAATACTTAATCCTCACTTCAAGGAACTGGAGATCATTTATACCCACAAATCAGAGTGATAATTAAGATGGATTATTTTTATACTCACATTTCTTCTTAGTAACAAAATATTTAATAATCTCTTTCTAAATTAACATGTTCTTCCTAAAAAATTAATAGGATGCTAACTGAAGATGTGAACGTATCCTCCAAGTCTTATATTAGACAGCACTATTTCCTGGAGAACCTTTCCTGATCCCTTGCAAGTGTGAATTGGGTGCCCCTCCAATGTACACTTTTGGCACCCTGTGCTTATCTTATCACACTGTGAATGAATCTAGATTTTATTCCCTGGTTACTTCTCTACATCTTTCTCTAGATTAGAGATCCCAATATCACATGCCTTCAGGAATGAGACAAGGTAACGTAAATGCAGTAATGTGTTGATAACATGGCAAAATTAAGCGGGAACTAACACTCAATGTTTGTGAGATGCCAGAAGTGGTGGAGACTGTGGCAAGTTAGAGAATTTACATAAAGGGGGCATGCATTATTCAGCTCCAGCTAATCATTGCTGTGCAGGAGTGGATGTAAGCCCAATATTGCCCAAATTTTCAGAAATTATGTAAAGTTTCCTGATATTTAAACATTGGCCATTAATTCAAATTTTAGTTGTAAATACTGTGCAGGGCAAACCACATACACCTTCGCCTGTTTTATAATCTCTAATAGGAGTTATGAGCACCACCAAAGCAGGGACCCTAAATTGCATATCATCTCATTCTGAGCACTTAGAGCAGTTTCTGGTGTATATACATAAATAAATGTGTGTTGCATAAATAAATGAATGAATTTATAATTCTATGGCGACTAAGAAAAAGAGCTTATTTGTATAGAGGAAGAATCATGCTGACATTGGGCAACACATTGTCCTATATTGGCCATTAGAATTGGAAATTAGGATATTATCTGATATCTCTTCCAAGGGATATTTTAGTAAATTTGTAAGAATAGAAAGTATAACAATGGATTGAAAATAAATGGAGTTAGGAAAATGGAGGCAATCAATATTGCTTTCTTTTCCAAAATTAAGGCATTGGGCAGTATTTTAAGGAGTTGCAGGATCACAGAGAGATTCTACAACAATGTTTTTCGATCTTTAAAGTCTTGCCCCTTTGGATAAATACAAAAGTTCAGTCTATATAATGTTTTGTTTTTTTAATAAATAGAAGTGAAAACAAATTAAATAAATTATAATATTCTATTTGCTTTTCAAACACATGCATTTGCATTATCCTGAACTCCCAGAGATTCTAATGAGCCCCTACCTGTTAAATCCTCATTATATTATTGAGAGAGAGTATAGGAATATTCAGAGGCCAGCGGAAGCCACCCACAGGAGGAAAGTGATTATGGGAAACTGGAAAATAAAAGAAGAAAGGTCAGGGCCGGCTGAGTGGCATGTTGGTTAATAGCTGGCTTGGGATGCCAGCAGCCCCAGTTCGGATCCCACATATGAGGGCCAGTGACACTGCCCTCTACAGCTAAGATGGTGAACAACAGCTCCACCTGGAGCTGGGCTGCTGTGAGTCCCCGGGAGGGCATAGCTGCAACCCCTGCTGCAGTGGGCTGCCACAGACTACAGTGAGTGGCCGGAAGCCAGTGTGAGCAGCTGGCAGCCAGAGAGAGCTGCCAAGAGCCTCTGTGAGTGGCCATCCTGAGGCCGGCGACCGATCTGCCTCACCCAAGAAGAGTGCAATGATGATACCAACATGAGCCAGTGAAGCAATGTCCTCTACAACTAGACTAAAGAACAATAGGACAGCAGCTTGTCTGTTTCCCTTCCCCAATTCCCCAACACTGTTCCCCTCTCCTAATTCCCCAATAAAATCTTTAAAAAAAGAAGAAGAAGAAGAAAGGTCAGCAGTGGTAATGAAAAACAGTAGGCAAAAGCAAATAATGTAGAGATTTTACCTTTAGAAGAGTACAGGTACTCAGTCTAAGAGTGTGCCCCTTTCCTTTTTCTTTTCTTTTTTTTTTTCAAAATCTCAAGCAAAGTCAAGTATCTCCATCACATTGAAACCTTTAATACTTGATATCTTCTGTGAAGATAAATTCAGAATTATTTCAACAAGAGGCAAATGTAGGTGTGAACTTTCATGAGCAGTTATTTTTATACTGATTAATGGATCCTTTCACTGGAGATGTCTATGATGCATGATGCAGCTCTAGTCCATTAAATTTTAATGCCTGGAACTAAGTACATTTCATACTGAAGCCCTGCATACTCCCTTGTCCTAGAAGAAACCTTAATATTCTTTAAAGACTACAAAACTGCTTTTATTACTTTTTCCCTTACAAAACAAATAGGCTGTGACAATTGCTGTTCTGGGTAAACTGGGTCCATGAAGAAAACTATTTAGGTAAGTGCATTATTAAAATATTTATTTATATATCTCTATTTTCACACACAGAAACTCAGTCCTCTTTCCAAACCAAGTTCAGCTCTGCCTTGGAACTTGATGTGACACTTCAGGGAACATCAGAATATTAGAGTTTGTTAGGATATTACAGACAACAACTTAGCCCAACTCTGAAATCTTACAGTTGAAGAAATGAGATATTTCATGATTAACTACCTTTGGGGACAGAGTGGACTGAGATATATGGTGAATATTTTCATCGAGTTAGGTCAATCTTGGGGGTGATACATTCAATATAAATATGTAAACTTGTAAGGATCTTGACTTTGCACATAAACACCATTTGATCCTTACTACAACCCTATAAGATAGGTATAGCAAGTATTAGATTCCTTTTTAACCAGTGTAGATCACATAGTCGGGGCTTACACATGAAAGGCAAAAAATTGGGAGTACAAAAAGGTCTTTGGAGGGTAACATTTTTGTATTGAGAATAGCATAGGATTCAAAGCCATAAGACCTAAATTCAATCCCAGTTCAGCTTCAATTTAAATGAACATTAAAGAAACGTTCTATATGATATGGAATGCCAGTTGAGTTCTTGAAAAGCAGACTATTAAAGGGATTTAGGAGTGCAAGAGATTTACATGGAAGTGACACCTGCGAAAGGAAATGGCAGGAAGCAGGAGCGATCGGGTGAACTGTCAGACCACAGTACAGGCTTACTAAAGTCTCTGCAAGCCCAATATGAGCTCCAGAGCAAGAAATGCCTGTTAGAGGAGTGTCATATTCTGCGGAAATGGCTAGACCCTTTAACCACCACCTTTCTCAGCACTAATGCTGCAGTGGATCCTAAAAGAGCTAGCCGAAGGAGGCTGCTGCTAACCATATCCATGACACACTCTTCTTGAAGGGAAGTCTGATTGGCACCTCTCCACATCTGCCACATTTGGGGAAATGCTCATGATTTTATATTAAATGAAAAAAAGATATTGCCCCCATATGGAGCATGAACTCAATTTTTGTGTACATAATAATTGATAATAAAAAGTATGTGTCAAGCATTCTATATGACACTTATTAATTATGAAGGAAAAAAATAGTCACTTTACATGGAGAAAACCATCCGACACCATCGATGTTACATACCTCCTGATGTGATGCACTAAAAAAATACACCAACCTTTCTGCTGTATTTCTACCCCAGAAGGTATAATCTGACTCTAATTATAAGGAAACACCAGATAAGCCCAAACTAGGGGACATTCTACAAATTAACTGGCCAGCATTCTTTAAAAGTGTCCATGTCATGAAAGGCAAAGGAAGCCAGAAGAACTGGTGCAGGTTAAAGAAGATTATGGAGGCGTGACAAATGAATGCAATGTGTGACCCAGGTTTTTCTTTTACTATAAAAAAACAATTTTTAAGACAATTGGCAAAATTTGAACAAGGTCTGTAGATTAGATGATAGCATCATCAAAGTGTCATTTTCTGGTTTTATAATTATACTATATGTAAGAGAATTCTCTTGTTTTTAGGAGATAGCACACTGACTTATGTAGGAGTGAAGATGGGTCATATCTTGCTATAAAACAGTTGAAAGTGGCAGGGGTGGTGGGGCAGGGGTAATGTTAATATTTGGGTGGAGGGTATATGAGATTTATTAGGCACTATTTTTACATCTTTTCTGTAAGTCTCTAATTATGTCAAAATAGACAGGGCTTAAAAAACAAAACACACAAACAAGTATGTGTCAAGCATTGTGCTAAATGCATGACATTATTTCATTTAACCCTCACAATAACTCTATGAGACTGATACTCTTATCTTCTTTTGATATTAAAAAAACAAGAGGTTAAGAAACATGTCCCAAATGTGGGAAGTGGCCATCAGTATGCAAACACAGGTTTGCTTTGCTGTGCATGTCTGTGTCCTATCTTGTTTCATAAAGAAACATAAATAGGAAAAAGATGGAAAGAAATACAAACATAAATGATAATAGTGATTATATGGTAGCACTGCAGGTTATTAAATTGTCCTTTATTCTTTCACTTTATATTCTACATTTTCTACTAGGAGATGTTCCAGTTATCTATTGAGGCATAACAAACAACCGAAAACCTAGTCCTGCATTACAATTATTTTATTATTCTCATGGAGTCTCAGTTCAGAAATTCAGACAAGACACAGTGGGGATGGCTTCATTCTGCTCCTCCATGTTTAGGGCCTCAGCTGAGAAAACAGAAAACAGAAATGATTGGGGAATTGCAATCCTCTGGAAGCTTCGCAACTCTGGTGCCTGGGCTGGGATGATTGTAAAGTTGGCCTTAGCTGGGTCTTTAATTGGAGGGCCTTTATGTGATATGCCTCTCATTGTGGCCTGGACTTCCTTATAGCAGCTGCTTCACATTAGTCAGACTTCTTACATGGTAGCTCAGAGCTTCAAGGGCAAGTTTTTCAGAAAATAAGGAGGAAGTTATGTGGTTTCCTATGATAGAGCTTAGGATAAAAAATACGAGGTCGGACAATTCAGTTTGTGAACTCATCCTAGAAAAAGTGGTACAAACTCATTGCTGAATATCACTACGGTCACCTTCGAAGTACTCCCCTTGGGAAGCTATGACTGATGCCAGCACCTAGTCCACCCTTCAAGGCAATTTTGGAACTCTTTCTTTGGAATGGTCATCAGAGCTGTCATCATATTACGCTTAATGTCCTGAATGTCATCCAAATATCTTCCTTTCAATATTGCATTTATCTTCGGGTAAAGAAAGAAGTCATTGGGGGCCAGATCACGCGAATAGAGAGGGTGTTCCAGTACAGTTATTTTTTGACTGGCTAAAAACTCCCTCACAGACAGTGCCATGTGAGCTGGTGCATTTTCGAGATATAAGAGCCATGAATTGTTGGCAAAAAGTTCAGGCCATCTAACTTTTTCACACAGCCTTATCAGCACTTCCAAATAGTAAACTTGGTTAACTGTTTGTCTAGTTCGTACAAATTCATAATGAATAATCCTTCTGATATGAACAAAGGTTAGCAACATTGTCGCAACAAATTCCCCAATTTAATTGTCCACCTGGTAGTTCCCTTTTGTCACACTCTTTTGGTCACAAACCACCCAGATTCAAGAGGAAGGAACATGGATTTCACATATCAATGGAAATGAACACTTGCCATCTTTTAAAACCCCTCAGAGGACACTATTATTTCTATAATCAGAACAAAGTAAATTTAGACATTAAAAAAATCACATTGTAATTTTTATTTGGGGATAGAATTAGCAAAAAACCCTGTTTATATATGTATTTTAAATTTATGTAATTTGTGGTAGAGAATCTGAGTTCTCTGACACTGATGTCTACTTGTATTGGTTTTATCCATATTAGCAATCACAGAGCTAACAACAAATAGGGTATTAGATGCTTTGTTAGAGTTTTATGCATATTGCAAAGTTGAGGTTGCTAACATTACAAAAAATTTTCATCCATTTACATAAACCTTTGGAAGTCTTTTGTACCACAGATGCTGTTTTTTTTCAAGGATATAGCTGACCTGATTTTTTGTTCAAGCCTTGCTTTTTCACATATGGATTTTCTTTTTAAAAAAAATACTATTTAAGGTCCTGCAAGTACTTTAAATTCTTTGATACTGTCATCAGCTATGAAATAGACATAATACAATTGACCCTTGAATAACATGATATTAGAGGAACCAAGGCAGTCAAAAATCCACATGTGAGTTTTGACTCTCCCAAACTTAACTACTGTGGGTCCTTCACATCTGCAGATTCAATCAATAGCAAATTGAAAACTTCATTTTCTGTCTGCAGTTGGGAAACTGAGTTGTGATTGCAAAAATACTGTCTTCCATTGATTACTGGTTGAATCAGCGGATGTAAAACTTTATGGATATGAAGGGCTGACTATTTGTTGGAAAAAATCTGTGTTAAGTGGACCCACACAGTTAGTTCAAGCCATGTTGTTCAAGGATCAACTGTAATACTTATTTTATAGGTAAGTTTTGCAGCTGGAAAGATAACATTTTACATGGTATTTAGCCCATAATAAACAATTTATACATAACAATGACTGTTTTGTTACATTCTCTTTAGCATAGCTGGGTAAGATAAAAGTTCTGTTTTTATAGTATTAAGTAAAAAAGTATTTAGATCAATCAGAAGTCAACTTGAGAAATCCAACCAAGATATGAAAGGATAATTTAGTACTTTTAACATTTGACCTCACCCTTTGCCTACTCTGAAGGAACCATAGCATAACTTGTTCTCAAGTCCACAAAATTTGGCTAAATAAAAAGAAAATACAAGCCAGTTGATGAGAGGATGAATATGTTTACTAGAAACTGTCTGATAGATAAATATTTCATATGCTCCATGATTTACATATAATTTATTTTAATTTAACTTAGTACAGTGCTTGTCATAAGGTAGACATTCATTTATAAATATTTATCAAATTAAAGACTATCTTTCTACTGATTTGTACTAGTTCTTCATAAATTAAGTATACAAACTACTTGCCTGTTTTATATGTTGTGAATATTTCCCTAAAAATTTGTCATTTATTTTATATTGTGATTTTTAATACTTTCATTTGCTCAAACTTACCATATTTTCCCTGTATTTAAAGAATGATTTTATGCTTAAAAAGACATACTCCACTTTCCTGCATTTAAATGCCTGCAGGGAAAAATATTGTAAGGTGATGACTTTCCCATTTATCTCAAAGACTACTCACTCATGTCTTTTAACCCTTACTCCACTTTCCTGCATTTAAATGCCTGCAGGGAAAAATATTGTAAAAGTAAAGGTTTGTTGAGTAGAGCTTACTCCTGTGAATTGTTTTTGTTTATTTGCTTTTGCTTTTTCTTTTTTTCTGGAGAAGGGAGAACTAGTAGACATTTCCTAATTTCCAGTACCAGTTTAGAGTTTTCCCGTTTTATTTATTTGGTTATTTCAATAGGTAACTAGTGAAGTAGAGGAAATGAAATTGTTGGAAAGCGGTAAAAAGAAAAGAAAGAGAAGCTAGGTGGTGATGTCAAATCACTAACTTATCTGAAAGTTTCCACTGAGAGCTCTACTGAGCCCCAGACTTCTGTGTCCAATGGTAATGAGTTTGATTGAGTATTATTTTGGTAGGTGCCTTTTAAATGTTTTAAATGTATCATCACATCAGTGTGGATGCACACTTAATATATATGTATCACAATAGGTGGATACAGTTATTGTCCCCTTTTTTTATAACCAAGGGAATTAGTGTAAAGAGGTATATAACTTGCCCCAGTTCACAAAGTCATTAGCAGAGCTGGGATTCTATAATAACTAGGGAGGCTAATTCTAGTATGCACAGTCTTAACCTTGCATTATAATTATGTTAAACTTAATGTGTGAAAAACAAAGCATTTTATTTCTACCTCAAAAATTATTTCTTCCTGATTCTTCCCTATCTCAGCATCATGTCATTCCCTCACTATGTGTTGCACTTGGGAAAAATCTGAACACCCAATGCCATGACACATGAGGCCCTACAAGTTCAGATTTCTTTCACCTCATCTTGAACAAACATTAATTTTCCTTTTTTAAACTACTTTTTTAACCTACTCAACACTGGCCTTCAAACACACTAAGCTCATTTCCATCTTAGGACTTTTGTACCCCCTGTCCTTGAATATCCACCCCCAAAATCATCTCTTCGATTTCATCTATTTGGTATTTTCCATTTTTGTTTCAAAGATCACATCCTCAATGATTTCTCTGACTACTCAAATTAAAGTATCCACTTTATCATTGGTCTGTTTTTACCTTATAGCTGTTGGTATTTTGTGATACTTTATGTAATATTTTCTTATTTGTTTATTTTTCCCTGTCCTCTCACATAGCCACAGTTAAAATATAAGCTCCATAAAAGCAGGGATTAAACTGTTGTACTTGCTGCATTGTTTCCACAGCTCAGAACAATGTTTCACATACTGTATAATCTCAGTAAGTATTTATTAAGTGCATAAAAAGTGGATTGAAAAGGAGGAGAATGTAATCAAAACTGTATACAAGAAAACGTGTCTGATAGCAGTGTGGAGGATGGACTACAATGAGAAAAGACTTAGTCAAAGAGACTTGTTGGGAGGCTATGTAAAACAGAGGGTGATGACAGAAATGAAGAAAAGAAATGTGAGGAGTATTAGCCAGTTAAAACCAGAAGAATTCTAAAACTAATTGAGTTGAAGGGACTCAAGGTCACTTGGAATAAGAAAGTGCCATTAATATAGATTAGGCATGCTAGGAGATGACAGATCACACTGGGAAAATTATGAATGGTATTTACAAGAGCAATTTTGAATTTCTAATTTGAGATGCCATTGGTAGGCAGGATATATGAGATTTGGACTTATGAGAGAAGGTAGGATGAAAGATGAAGTTATCAGATTGTGTAAGAATTACTAAAGGTGGCATTTAGAATGAGAAAGGGCTAGACTCCTAAATCACTCACTTTTTAGAGACAGGTAAAGAAGAAGCAAAGAGAAGGAAATTGGGAATGTGTGGTTTGATGAAAACGAGCGAAAGAGGGATCACAAGAAGACGATCTGACTACAGAGATGAGGAAGATGATTGACATAGAATTTGGTCAACACAATATCATTTCCTGAAACTGAGGAAGTGACTTCAGGGCAGTGGTGAGGTCCTAATGTCTCAGGTGATTTCTCCTGATAAAACAAGGCAAGGGAAAGGGGAGAATAACTATGTGTTAGTGAGAAGGGATAGTATGAGGAAAAGCAAGGTTCGATGTGTAAGAAGTATGGTAAACTCACTTGGGATTTATGCAAAATTAGGGTGTACCTTGCTAGAGATGACTAAAGAAATAAGATCAGAGCTGTCAGCAGTGAGCATCAATAACTTTTTCCAGAAGCTTAGAAAATGAAGGAAAAGGATAGAGATAAAATTAGCTTTTTTTGTTTTGTTTTGTTTTGTTTTGCTTTAAGAATCGAGAAAATTGGGCCGCCAAGTGGCGCAGTGGTTAAGGCTGGCTTGGGAAGCCAGCGGCCTCGGTTTGGTCCCACATATGTGGGCCAGTGACACTGCCCTCAAAAAAAACAAAAAAGAATCGAGAAAATTAAGTCTATAAACTCAGCAGAAGGAGCTAATGGAACAAGAAAGGAAGACGACATCTTTATTTAACTTTTTGTTAGAACAGATATCAGAGTGGAAGATTTGGAAACTACTGGGATACCTCCTTTCATTGCACTTTGCTTTATATGGCTTTGCAGATGCTGCATTTTTGTTTTGTTTTGTTTTTTGAGGGCAGTATCACTGGCCCTCATATGTGGGACCCGAACCGGGGCTGCTGGCTTCCCAAGCCAGCGCTTAACCATCATGCCACTCGGCAGGCCCGATGCTGCATTTTTTACAAATTGAAGGTCTGTGGCAACCCCGCATCGAGCAAGTGTATTGTCACCATTTTTCCAGGAGCATTTGCTCACTTCATGTCTCTGTGTCACATCTTGGTAATTCTCAAAATATTTCAAACTTTTTTTTATTTTTATTATATCTGTTATGATGGTCTGTGGTCAGTGACCTTTGATGCTACTACTGTAATTGTTTTGGAGCACCATGAATCATGCCTGTGTAAGACAGAGAACTTAACCAATAAATGTAGTGTGTGTTCTAACTGCTCTGCTGGCTAGCTGTTCCCCTCCCTTTTCTCAGGCCCCCTCTATTCCCTGAGACACAACAATATAGAAATTAGGCCAATCCACAACTCTACAATGGCCTCTAAGTGCTCAAGCTAAAGGAAGAGCAGTTTGTCACTTTAAATAAAAAAATAGAAATGATGAAACTTAGCCAAGAAAGCATGGTGAAAGTTGAAACAGACCAAAAGCTAGGCCTCTTGTGCCATTAGTTAGCCAAGTTGTGAATGAGAAAAATAAGTTTGAAGGAAATTAAAACTGTGACTCCAGGGAACACACAAACACTAAAGCAAACAGACTTGTTGCTAATACAGAGAAGGTTTCAGTGGTCTAGATAGATTAGAACAGCTATAACATTTAAGCCAAAACCTAATCCAGGGTGAGGCCCTAACTCTCTTCAATTCTTTGAAGGCTAAGAGAGGTGAGGAAGGAAGCTGCAAATGAAAGTTTGAAGCTAGCAGAGGTTGGTTCATGAGGTTTAAGAAAGAAGCTATCTCTATAACAGAAGTGCAAGGTAAGCGGTAAATGCTGACACAGACACTGCAGCTACTTATTCAGATCAAGCTAAGAAAGTGAAGGTGGCTGCACTAAACAACAGATTTTCAGTGCAGACAAAACAGCCTTATATTGGAAAAAGATGCCATCTTGGACTTTCATAGCTGGAAGGAGAAGTCAATGTCTGGTTTCAAAGCTTCATAGGACAGGCTGACTTCTTGTTAGGGGCTAATGTAGCTGGTGACTTTAAATTGACGTCAATACTTATTTACCATTCTGAAAGTCTAGGGCTCTTAAAAATTATGCTAAATCTGCTGTGCCTGACTCTAAATGGAACAACAAAGCCTGGATGGCAGTGTACCTGTTTATATGGTTTACTGACTATTTTAAGCCCACTGTTGAGACCTACTCTCAAGAAAAAACAAAAAAGATTTCTTTCAAAATATTACTGCTCATTGAAAATGCACCTAGTCACCCAAGAGCTGTGATGGAGATGGACAATGAGATTCATGTTTCTGTGCCTACTAGGCAACATCCATTCTGCAATCCATGGATGAAAGAGTAAGTTCAACTTTCAAGTCTTATTATTTAAGAAATATATTTCATAAGGTTATAGTTACCATAGATAGTGGTGATTCCTCTGATGAATCTAAGCAAAGAAAAATTTAAACCTTCTGGAAAGGATTCCCCATTCTAGATCACATTTGTAATTCATGGGAAGAGGTCAAAATATTAACATTAACAGGAGTTTGGAAGAAGTTGATTCCAACACTCAGATATGATTTTGAGCGGTTCAAGACTTCAATAGAGAAGTAACTGCAAATGTGGAAATAGCAAGAGAACTAAAATTAGAAGTAAAGCCTGAAGATATGACTGAGTTGCTGCAATCATGTGATAAAAGTTTTAACAGATGAGGAGTTGCTTCTTATAGATGAGCAAAGAAACTTGTTCCTTGGAATGGAATCCACTCATGATGAATATGCTGTGAAGATTGTTGAAATGACAAAGGATTTAGAATATTATGTAAATTTAGTTGATAAAGCTGTGTCAAGTTTGAGAGGATTGACTCCAATTTTGAAAGACATTCTACTGTGGATACAATTGTATCAAACCGGAAACATTACATTCTACATAGAAATGCATGCTACAGAGAAATTGTTAATGAAAGGAAGAGTCAATGGATGCAGCAAACTTCATTGTTGCCTTATTATAAGAAATCAGCACAGCCACATCACCCTTCAGCAACCACCACCCTAATGAGTGAGCAGCCATCAACAGCAAGGCAAGAACCTCCACCAGCAAAAGATTATGGTTTGCTGAAGGCTTAGGTGATGGTTAACACTTTTTAGCTGTATTTTTTTTTTTAGCTGAGCCATCCTGCCACCTATTGGCAGCTCAGCAGCTGCTCAGCTCGGGCTGGGAATCCAACCGGCAACGCTGTTGCTCAGAGCTCGCACACTTGAGTGAGCTCTTAACCAACTGAGCCACTCGGCCAGCCCAACTGTAAAGTATTTTTAATTAAGGTATGTACATTGTTTGTTTAGTCATAATGCTGTTGCACACTTCATAGACTACAGTATAGAACAAACATAACTTTTATATACACTGGGAAACCAAAACACTTCATGTGACTTGCTTTATTGTGACATTCCCTTTATTGCAGTAGCCTGGAAATGAAAGTGCAATATCTCCGAGGTATGCCTGAATCACATTAATTTTACTATTGAAGGTCTTTACCAAAGCTTTTTTCACTTTTTTTAAAAATAATTTCTCAACCTTAGCGTATATGTGACAGCATTTGTTTTTTAATGGGAGAATTTTCTAAACCAACAGAATTTGAAACTATATGTACATGCAATTGGCCTATCCTATGAAGATTTAACTTTCTTGCCACTCAGTATGTTTGAGATGTTGATGGGCCAAGAGTAATAGAAGTTGTGGTTTGAATTCTTAATTTGAGGGAGAAATTAAATATTAAGACCTTTCTTTGCATTCCCTCAAATCTGGGGTTTTGTGACTATGTGATCCTCCACATCACTTTTTTGAGTATTTTGACTCATAAAATAAAGTTTACCATAACATTGGGTTGTCAGAAAAGTCATGACATATTTTTTGTGTTTTTCGTTGCAAAATTGCATCATGACTTTTCTGACAACCCAATAGCTATTTAGAGAAATATTTAATTTTTTCTTTTTTATTTGTTTTTTATCAACAATTTTTGAAGTCCTACCATGTACCAGGTGTAACTAATTAATGCATATGAAAGGTTAATTACATTATAAAAATTCAATGAATGTTCTTTGCTATTAATATTATTAAAATGTTCTATGTCTCTTCAAAAACAGAAATATAATGCAAATAATAGTATGAAGAAAGAAAGGATTGTTTTGGTCATTGCATAAATTATTCTAATTCAAAGGCTCAAATAATGCCACAAACATTTTCACTGTTAAAATGAGTCAAGTTAAAAAAGACACTGCTGATTAATTATGTATAGGGCCCATGATACTATGTGTCATTAATTATGTATAGGACCCATGACACATATGTATCAGAGAAGAAGCAATTACTGAACTACCATGAAAGAGTCCACTGCAGTCAGTTCAATACTGCAGTTGCTGGGAAAAGGACATTTATTGGAGTGACCTACATATAAGATTGCGTTCAATTTGCAAGAGCCACACCATAGATAAATGTCCTTTCTGTCTTTCATGGTCAAGTGGTAGAGGATTGATTGTAACTGAATGGCCCTGTCATTTGTTCCTCCATTTCAACCATCTGAGAGCTGCTGTCTACTATCTCATGTGCTCTTATGCCAGAAATCACACAGGTTTTCTTTGAGCACCTAAACTGGCTGACAGTCAGGGAATCGATACATCCTGTTGCACAGCATTCAAACTGGCTATTAGTAGAAAAGTACCACTAAAGATGTGTTTCCTTACAGGACAGTGCAGAATTGATCACGTCCCTGCTTCACAGTGGAGCTGACGTACAGCAGGTTGGGTATGGCGGCCTTACTGCCCTACATATTGCTACCATAGCTGGTCACCTGGAGGTGAGTCACACCTTAGTCACCTGTAAAAGTGAAACTACCTCTTTGTATTCTTGTTCTCAAGTGTTTTTCAATGCTGGCTTTTGAGCTTCTAAGAGCTGGTTTATGTTTTAGCTACTGAACACACTCATTTATGTGGAGGATCAAATGAAGCTATATAAATGTTTGGGGTTTTTTTCAAAGATTTTATGGGGAATTGGGGAAGGCAGACAGACAAGTTGCTGTCCTTTTGTTCTTCAGTCTAGTTGTGGAGGACATCACTTCACTGGCCCATGTTGGTATCATCATTGCGCTCTTCCCGGGTGAGGCAGGTCAGTCACTGGCCATTGAACTGCCACTCACGGTGGCTCACAGCAGCTCCTGCTGGCTGCCGGCCTTTCACACTGGATGCCAGCCACTCATGGTAGTTACGGCAGCCCACTGTAGCCTACGCTGTCACCAACTACTCACAGCAGCCCAGCTCCAGGTCGAGCTGTTGTTCACCATCTTAGCTGTAGAGGGCACAGCATCACTGGCCCATGTGGGATCTGAACATGTGGCCCTGATGCTCAGAGCTCATGCTCCCAAGCCAACTCTTAACCAACAAGCCACTTGGCCAGCCCTATAAAATGTTCTTTTGATAGTCAACTCAGTCTATTTTTATAACAGTGGAATCAAACATCAATTAATATAAAAAGAGCTGGATAAGCAGAGGCTTCATAGCAGTGATTAAGAGTCTAGGTTTTGGAGTCAAGCACCTCAGTTTCCATCAGTTTCTATGTTTACCTCAAGGAAGTCACTGTACCTCATGACATCTGTGTTTTCTTTATTTATAAAGTAGAAATAGCAATAGGCCCAGTTTAATGATAAATTTAGATCATATAGAACACTTTGCAAATTGCTTCTGTATGCGAAATAAGGACTCAATAAAAATCATTCATTCACACATGCATTATTTGATTTATTAAGCATCTATTATGTACTGGTTAGTGCATAGTACTAGATAGTTGCTGAAGTGACAGCAGCAAGAAAGACAGGCAAATCTTCATCTTTTTGGAGGGGGAGTTTAGTTATATAGACTGAGACATACAATAAAGGAAATAAAATATACAATGTTATTAATGAGTACTATATAGAAATATAATAAAATGAAGTAAAATGAAAACAGAGTAATGAAGAATTGGACACTATTTTAAATAAGCTATATAGTGAAGCTACATATAATAAATATAATAACACATGCAAAGGCCCTGAGGTAGAAAATAGCTATGTGTGTTTAAGGGACACATATAAGCCGAACTTGTTGGTATAGTGTGAGCAGGAGATAGAATGAGGAAAATGAGATCAGGTAGATTGTTACAAACCAGATCACAATGTTTGAAATGCCATAGAAATAACTCTGGATCTTGTCTTAAATTTGATTGTTGAAAATATTAATTTTTATTCAAAGCACTTTCAAATGTATTATTTCATTTACTTCATAAATCATGAAATTGTTTTTATTATTACTGCCATTTAATAGATACAAAACTAAGGCTCTTGCACAGTAATTGTCTTTACAAATTACAAAGCTATTGAGACCTATATCTGGAATCCTGGTCATTTTACTGAAAATCCCTTGATTATCAACATTCTGTCAGTTTTGATGACCACATGTAAACCCAACAATGTAATAAAAGAGAAGTCTTGTATATCTTAATTATTTAATAGTTATCTATTACTTCTTTCTAGTCATGTGGCAAGTTAAATTGTGCTTTCTCTAACATATACAGAAATACACAGACCTCCCAACTGTGAACAAATGGAACTGCATATATAATTATACATAAAACCTGTAAAATAGATGTAATTTATATCTCTTAGCATCACTTCAAAGGGCTCTTATATTCAATAAATATTAACATATCTCATTGACAGCAAAATAGTTTCCTCCATGTTGACATTTTCAACCCTTATTATATCATTTTATTTTCCAGAAAATAAATCCGTTTTTAGTGAAATTCATTGTAAATATAAGAGAATTTGTGTTACACATGAGAGGAGAAATCCCATTAGAATCACTTAAATAAAAATGTTTTACAGAAAAGAAACCAAACTGAGGCCAATGATAAAGTAAATGAAGGTAAATATTAAGCTTGGGTGGAAGCATTGCTGAGGTGGACCTTACGTACCATGAAACATTCAACCTCTGAATTCCAGGAAAATGACAGAATATCTCTTACAAAACAAAATCATTTTTGTCTAGTGTTAAGCTGGTTACATATATGAGTGATAGAATGAAAACATTGGGTAAAAAGCAACGTGGTTAAGAGCTTGATCTGTTTATCTCCTATTCAAATAGCTGCTTTCATGCTTTGTAAATCATATATGGAAGGAAACATATTGATTCTACCAGGCTTAGGGCAAACTACCAACATAATTCCAAGTAGGTCGTTACTCAAGCCTTGCAATTCTCCAGGGGTTCTCAAACTTCCTTCATTAGCTGTTGTATAATGTTTAATGACTTTATAGTAAATAATTGTGGGGCACAAAACAAGTGTATATACATTTGCCTTTGTTCTCCTATCTAGTGTACTAATAAAGTTACAGATCAAATAATAAAGGAAAATGGTATCCCAAAAACCTAAAAGCATCATATTCAAAAATACAGAATTTTTATGTTATTTATTTTAAAGCTACTAATTGCAATAAATACCCATGTTCAGTATATTTTCTTTCCCCATAGTCATTTAAATATTTATGTAACAAATATTATTGAGCCTCTACTTTTTTCAGAGCATAGTGTTAGAATATGGGAGTGATACAAGAAAATATGACATAGCATTTTCCCCTAAAGACTTTATAGTACAGCTGGACACAAAATGAATACACAGGAAAAATTATGTAAGCAATTCAAAAGTCAAATAGCAATACAGTCATAAGTAAGAAAGAGGAAAAAGTTGAAGATCAAAGTATGTTTGATACTTAGGAATATTAGAAATGTGATAATTACATAGCAAGGAATGTCAAAAAACCCAAAACTAAAACAGAAGCATTAGGAGTTCACTGGGAATTGAGATCAATGTGAACTAGAAGAGTTAGGGAAGGATTTATGAGAGGGGTTTGAAATTGGGCTGAACTTTGAAGAGTTGTGAGAACTGCACAGGGAAAAGAACCATGTCCAAAAATAGGAAGGAAGAATGAGCTGAGCACATTTAGGAGAAAGTGAATGAAATGATAGCATGAAACAGATTGTGAAGAGTACCTGAAGGTAAATTTGAGTGTCAGGAATGAACCAGACTACGGAAACTGAGACACCCAAGGAGCTTAATTCAATTCAATAAGAAATTGTTGTAGTGGGCCAGCCAGGTGGCTCAGTTGGTTAAGAGTTGGCTTAGAGCACGTGCCCTGAGCAATCAGGGCTGCCGGTTTGATTCCCACATGGCCAGTGAACACTGCACCCGAGCTGAGCTGTCGCTGAGCTGCCAACAGGTGGCAGGATGTCTCAGCTGGTGTAACAAGATTGCCTGTTCAATGGTGTGCTACGCCCACCCGCAACTAAAGATTGAACTCAGCACCTTGAGCTGAGCTGCCACCCAGATGGCTCAGAGGATAGAGTGTGTGCTCCTAACAACAAGTCTGCTGGTTCAACTCCCGCATGGGATGGTGGCTACGCCCACCTGCAACTAAGATTGAACACAGCACCTTGAGCTTAGAGGCCATGAGCTGCGGACAGGAAGCCAAATGGCGACTGGCACCCCCCACAATGAAGATTGAAGAACAACAACTTGGCTGGTCCCCTCCCCCAATTCCCCAACACTGTTCCCCTCCCCCAATTCCCAATAAAATCTTTCTTTAAAAAAAAGAAAGAAATTGTTGTAGTTCACGATGTACAGTACACAAGACTAGAGGGTGTGGTTCATCAAAAAATTAATAGAACACAGAAGCTCCTGCTCTTTAAGGACACTTAACAGCCAATCGGATTTTTTTCCCATAGCAAATGTGTAGCCATTGAGACTTTTTGAGCAAGAGAATGATTGAAGGTTGGATAAATTATGTGTTGAAGAGGATTTCTTTGACCACAGTATTTAGTATGGACTCCAGAGTGATGATACGGTAATTAAACAAACAGATATAAAGGATTGGGTAAAAGATTCGATTTGGAGGGATAATCAATTAGCTCCAGACATGTACAATTTGCTGATGACATCCACATTTTCACGTGGGAATGTTCATTAATCATTTAGAAATATATGACTGTCATTCAATGGAGAAGTTGGGACTTAATATTAACTTTTTGGAAATTATATGTGAAGAAGTGATATTTGAAACCATAACAATAGCGAAAAGTCATAAATTGGGTCTAATAAATGGAGAGGACTGAGCCTAAGAGAATATCCCCAGAGCCTTGAGGAATTACTGCATAGCCATTGAGGAGGCAAAGAAGGATTGGTCAGAGTGGTATGAGGAAAACAAGGACAATAATTTGAGGTATAGAGAGTTTCAACAGGTCAAGGATCCTGGGTATCAAATAGTGCAGCAATGTTGAATTCAATGGGATAAAATATACATGTAGTATTTATGTACTATATCAAAAATGTAGATGATATTGCACTCCTATTTTTTACTCTTGGTTAAGAGGGATGGTAGCTATAATTAGTGGGAGTTCCCTTTCATTAGTTGTCACTTTCTTTTATTGCCCACCTTTCTCTGCGAAACAATACCTGATGCTAAGTCTGACAGGCCCCTTTGTCTACACATACCAAATTCAGACCCTCCATTAGTGTCTAAAGTGTGTTTGTCCTACCATAATTATGAATTCTATTAAACAATATTACAATAAAATTTACATCGACTAGGCAGCTGTCTCCTTCAATAATAGAAGAGAACACGTGCTGCAGACTCCTAGACACGCTGACTGCAATTTGAGACTCAGATGTGGATTTACTGTGCTTTGAAAAGCAGGCAAATAGTGGTTGCCCTAGGTCTCAGTACTGCTTCCCGACTAATTTATTACACTTCTACTGATACATATACATATACTGCTTTATACAAGGCCTAAGTTCCTATCAGGAATCAATAAACATACATTAAACCCTCTTTTCCCCTTTGAGTCCAGGGGGCACATGAGTCATATGCACTCTCAAGCATGGAAAATGAAAAACATTAGCTAACATTTGGTAGCGCTTTATTATTCACTTGTATTTGTCATTTGGTTCTCCTGTGAAATAGCTACCATTAGACTGTTTATCAGCGAGGAAAGTAATGAGTAGAGGGGTGGAATGATTTCCACATGGCTGTTCAGACAATAAACAGATGAGATGGCCAGGATTCAAACCTGGTTACCTGACTTCAAATCTGTAGTCTTATAAATAAAAGAACAATCAGTCCCTTATGACTCTCGTACTGCCAAAACAGAGCTTACACTCTTAAGACAGACAAAAAAGTATTCAGAAAACAAAACATAAACTGCTTATGTTACTATCTAAAGCGAAGACATCACTGCATATACAATTACAGCAAGATTAACTGATTCAAGCATAATTTCATATGGTATTTAGTATATGGGCACCAGAATCCATGAAGATCTAACACATAACACACAGATACACACACGCACTCCACTTGTAAAACACTTTATACTTAGATCACTCTTTAAAAAGTTGTTACACTCTAGTGTTTCATGTAGTAGTTTCTGCAGTTATCAGGAGATAAATCAATTAGCTTTAGACAACTGTTTGAATAGCAAATAGAGAAAGCATGTCGAAGATGATGCAATATATAATGAATAGGGGTTGTGGAGTATTTTATTTTTCACAGAAAGGCAGTTTCATATACACTTTGTGCAGATGAGAGTATTATTTTCATTGTTGAATTTATTCTACCTTACCTTATGCCATTTTCAGATTGTAAACACTTATCCAAGCACCACTTTAGAAATGCTTCCCAGTTATTTTAGAATTTATTTCTGATTTCAAGGAAATGCAATTGATGTTGTTCCAGTTCATTCTTAACTAAATCATGCAAATGTTTCAAGAGAGAATTTTGTTTACCAAGAAGCTTCTGACTCTCTCTAAGTTATTTCTTTTATAATGGCTATAGTTTTCTCCCCAAAGGCACAAACAAGGAAATGCTAGGAATTATAAAATGTGGTTCATCTTTCTTTTTTTATTTAAGAGATAATGTACTCATGAGTTTTATAACTAGAGCATATCATTTCTACTTCCAATTCTATGATTAGGCAATAGATTCTTGTGAACTTCATTTGTAAAAAACTGTAATAGTTAACAACTTTGAAGTGATAAACTTATGCCAAGCATATTAATTGACTTCATCCTCATTTGGGATTTTATCCTCATTTTGGGATTTTATCCTCATTTTCCAGATGGGAAAATGAGGCACAGAGAAGTTAAGTAACCTGTGCAAGGCAGTAAAGCTAATAATTGGTAGAGCAGGTGTTCGCACACTGTCTAGTGTCAGAGCCAGCTCTCACTCACAATGTTGCACTGCCCTTCCAATCCAAACAGCAACCTCTCAGTCTACCTGACCAGAATTTAAGTTTGGAAATGGTAGACAGAAGCTTAGAATATAAATGTCAGAGAAATGTGCTCTTTACTCAGATCTGAAACATCTCAAAGACCAAGCACATCAAAATATTCTGGTGCCTCTTTCTATGGACTCCATTCTTCTAGGCTCTATTTCTCATCTCTGATGTTTCTGCATTACATTTTTAAACAGCTCTGTTGAGATAAAATTTATATACCATGCAATTAACCCATTTAAGATGTAAATTCAGTGGTTTTTAGTATATTCACAGAATTGCATAATCATCCCTACAGTCTAATTTTGGAACATTTTTGTCACCCTGAAAGGATATCCAGTAACCATTACTCCCATACACCCCCTCACTACCTACCCCTGAGATTATCATTAATTTACCCTCCTTCTCTATAGATTTGTCTATTCAGGACATTTTATATAAATGGAATCATATAATATATGACTTTTTGTGATTAGTTTCCTTGGCATGTTTTCAAGGTTCACCCATTTAAACAGGGTTGGTTTATACCAGCATCATGTAATAATTATATATGAGTTTATTTAGCAAAACAGCAAAATGTATGTAGTTCAAACAATAGTGGAATTACAGCTATTTTCAACTATTCCTCTGCTTTCATTATAAATTGATTCTAGAAGAAAATCTTCAAGTAAAACTTCAGATTCTCAAGCTGTATTGTGTAGTCACAAGCATATGCTCAAATTATCAGACTAGGAACATGTCCATTAGAGAAAGTTGCCAAATAGGACTTTTCTTCAATGCACTCCTCTTACATGGGCACTAGACAAGGCCTCTCCTTACTCAAGATGACCAGTCCCCCTGCTAACCATAGATTCGCTTTTTAGATTTTCAAGCAATTATGAATTTTAAAATACAAAATTTCCTAATTCTTGATGTTATCTGCTGTAGTTAAAATATTAGTAGTCAGTTCAAACCCTAAAATCTTACTAATCGGAATATGATCTATTGACCAACAATTTAGGATCACAAGGGAGCTACTTAGAAAATAGAATCTCAGGTTTTACTTCAGACCTACCTGAAATCATCATTTCAGCAAGATTCCCAGGTGATTTATGTACATATTAAAATTTAAGAAGTACTGCCCTAAAGACTATTAGCAGAGATTAGATTTAAAAGAGATACCTGAAAGATGGCTTGAAACAATGAATAAATGATCAGAAATAAGTACCTTACATTTGCTTTGTAATTTTGCTTTTGGCCTACCCTGATTCTAATGTTTTAGTAATTCTTAAAACAACATTCATGGCTTATTCTGGGGCCTAGGATCATAATAATTACTCTGCATAATAAATGCCTAGTACTATGACACATAATAGGCACTCCATGCACATTGCCTCTCTTTTGGTCTCTGAGATATAAAATTATATAGGAGCAGTAATAAGATGAAAAATCTAAAATAGAGATACAACACCATAATTATAATATAAATAACCCAGTTTTAAAATGCAGTAAGTATTTGAATTGACATTTCTCCAAAGAAGATATACAAATGGCCAATAAGCACCTGAAAAGATGTCCATCATTACTCATTAGGAAAAACAAATCAAAACAACAGAGAGATACCATTTCATATCAAATAGCATGATATAATAAAAAAGATAATAACAAACATTGGTGAAGACTTGGAGAAATTGGAACCTTCATACATTGCTAGTGACAGTTCTTCAAGAAATGAAACATACTGTTATTATATGACCCAATAATTCCACTTCTAGATATGTGTGTGTGTGTATGTGTATATATATATACAAAATCTTGTACATAAGCACACAAAATCTTGTACATAAATTTTCATAAAATTATTATTCATAATAACACAAAAGTGGAAACCAATGTACTTTAACTAATGAGTGAATAAATATAATTTGGTATATCTATGGAATGTTATTCAGCAATAAAAAGAATGAAGTATTAATGAATACTACAACATAGATGAACCCTGAAAATATCAGTGACCTGTGAATGCTGCTGTAGTAAGAGAGATGCAATAGAATTATCTGTCTTTGAGCATTCATAATTATGTCTGTAGCCGAGCAAAAGGGTATGTGAATTTTACATTTTGATAATTATTGCCAAAAATCTTTCCAAAAGTGCCACCAATGTTGTTACAAATGGCACTATTCATCTTTTCTTATGACAGAATAGTATTCCATTGTGTATATGTACCACATCTTTTTTATCCAATCATCTATCAAAGGATACTGGTTGATTCCAAGTCTTGGCCACCATAAATAAAGCTGCAATTAGATTATCATGTTAAGTGAAATAAGTCAGACAGAAAAAGTCGAGAACCATGTGATTTCACTGATATGTGGGATATAAAACTGAAAGCAACAAAGGAACAAGACAAACAAATAAAGAAACAAAAACTCATAGACATAGACAGTAGTTTAGTGGTTACCAGAGGGAAAGGGGGGATGGGGTGGTAGATGAGGGTAAAGGGTGTCAAATATATGGTGATGGAAGGAGAACTGACTGTGGGTGGTGAACACACAATGTGATATACAGATGATGTATTACAGAATTGTACACCTGAAACCTATGTAACTCTACTAACCATTGTCACCCCAATAAACTTTAAAAAAAAATTTCCAAAAAGTAGGTTTATTTACACTTTTACAGTATGAATACTTGCTTCTTTTTGCATAAAATATCAATCTCTATTATCTTTGAGAATTTAAAGAAATAATAATGTATTGTCAAATATAAGGGAGATTGAGTCTGTTTATACAATTTCATATAGTATTTATCTTTCATAGTCATTCTGTTACAGACTTCCTTTTTTGCCTATTTTTGTTTTAATTTTTTGTCTTACTGACTTTTAAGAGATCTTTGTATATTGAAGAATTAGGCTTTTTCATATCTATTGCATCTTAATTTATTAGTAGCCTCTTTTTCTTTCTATTTTTTGTAAATGTTTTCAAATTTATATGGCCAAATTTGTCAGTTTTTTGTTTTTGTTTTTTCCTTTCTGAACTCTGCTTAGAAAGACTTAGTTTCTTTCAAAATTATATAAAAAGAAATCACAAATACCTATGCAGGCACTTGAAATTTTGTTTTTCTCCCTATTTGTACTATTTGTAGATTGTATCTGAAATGTTTCTCAGTAAAAGGTATGAAGTCAGAAGCTAGTTTTTATGTTTCTCCCCTAAAGGTTATCCAGATGTTTAAACAGTATTTTTTGAATACTCCATATTTTTTCCCTCTGCCTTTTATTTAGATCTATCTGTGTATCCCTATGCTAATTCCAAACACAACTCTTATTTAGTGTGGATTTAGGTTATGTTTTAATATCAATATGTGCTAGTATTCTCTTCTGGTACTTCTTTCTTTATAACTTTCCTATTTTTCCATTTTTATTTTTCTCTGTGAACTTTGGCAAATGGAGAGTCACTAGAGTACAACAGTAAAGAAAACAAAACAAAACAAACAAACAAAACAATATGCACTCTAAAGCCAGACTCTCTGCATTTAAATCCCAGAAAATATCTATCACTTACTAGCTGTATGCCATTAGGAAACTAAGTTGTCTTCTCTGGGTCTCAGTTTTCTGATTTTAGAAGGTGGATTATATAATTACCTTATTAGTTGTGTGTGTGTGTGTGTGTGTGTGTGTGTGTGTGTGTGTGTTAAATGACTTACTATACATTAAATCTTAAGTGCTAAGAAACTTAGCTATCATTTTTTATTCTATTATATTTCTGATTTTGTTATTATTTATTTTTCTAAGAAAAAAAAGTGTAGTGGCATCCTGTCTAGGATAAATCTTAATTTATAAATTAATTTAAGAAAAATTAATATTCCCATCATTTTGGGTCTTCCTGTATAAAAATAATGTTTCTTTCCATTTATTTAAGTTTCTTTATAGATGTTTCCACAATATATTCTTCTCATGTTTTTCTTTAAGTTTATTCCTAGGTGTTCTATCTTTTTTATTGTTATTGTAAGTGAGATTGTGTTTTCTAATTTGTCATAATTTGTCTATAGAAAATGTGTTGATTATGATTTTTAATTTTATAACCATTGAAGTTACTGATTTATCTTATTGTTTCAAATAGATTTCTTAAGTGAGTCTTTTTGATATTTCTCATTTACAATTAAATTTCCTAGATATGGTAATAATTTTACTTCATTTCCAATAGTTAAAAATCTTGTTTTTCCCTTTCCTAACTGCCTTGGCTGATATTTCCCGAACAATCGTCCCTCTTCAATTAAATCTTGTACTCCTGCAGTGATATAATTGGTCATGACACATTATTCTCTTAGCTTGCTATTGAACTTGTTATGCTAATCTTCATAAGTGAGGTTGGTTTGTGGCTTTTTTTGTATTATTATATTAGTTTTCTAGGGCTTCCATAACAACATACTACAGGTTAGATGACTTAAATAACAGAATTTATTTTGTCACAGATTGGGAACTAAAAGTCTGAGATCAAAGTGTAGGCAGGTTTGCTTTCTTCTGAAGTTTCCTTCTTTGGTTTGCAGATGGCCGCCTTCTTGCTGTATACACACATGCTTGTATTGCTGTGTGTACACATCTGGTGTCCTTTCTATGTGTGTCCTAATCTCCCCTTCTTATAGGGACATCAGGTATATTCGATTAGGGACCACACTAATTCAATTTCCTCTTTCAGTGTGCCCTATTTCCAAATACAGTTACATGCTGAGGTACTGGGGTTTAGGGCTTCAACATATGAATTTGACATGGGAGGGATACAATTCCTCCCATAATTATTATCTTTTTCAGATTTTAGAGTAAGTGCTGTGCTGTTGGATTTGTAGAAAGAATTTGAAAATATCTCTGTGCTTCTGTCCCTCTATGTCCCCTCCTCCACCCCCTCCCTCTCCTTATTTCTCTCAGATTCTAATGTGTAACCCTGTGTCATTTCACTGTATGCAGCACTGTTACTTTATCTCTGACAAGTCATCTCAAATTCTGCATGCAGGGAAACAAATCCTATATGAATCGTGGGCTACCACAATTAAGGTACAAAAAGTATAGCAAGGGGCATATGTACCAGTCAATGGGCATTATTATACATTATTGTTTAAATATAACTCTAGTGAATGCCATTAATGATTAGCAGATATTCTAATCACCATTCCTTGGCATTAATTTTAAACTTCTGAATTGTCTTTTGCAGTTTCATGATGTCAAAGTTTGAGATACCTTCATTTCAAATGGTTAAGTCTAAAACTAAACTTTTATGGTACATGTAGTCTTAAATTACTGAGAACTGATTTAGGACAGTACATCTTCTGCGGCATTAAAGTGTTTTTTTCAGATGTCGAAACCAGAAACTCTATGCCCTAATTACCGAATGTGCCCTGGGTTACAGACCACTGTTTGTTAAGGCAAGGAGGCAGTCTCCTGCTGTCTAGGCTTTTGGTCTGGAGATTGAGACAAGCCCATAGATCATGCTTCATAATCAGTAACTTTATGATCTCGGAAGCAATGCTTTAAGCATGTATCAATTGTCAGAGTGATGGAAGAAGACACAAGCTTGAGTGTCACTTTTTTTTTGGCACTCGAGTCTCTGCTATAGATTCTAGTAGCTGTTATTAAACATTAAGTATTGCTTTCTGGGTGAGGTAAAAGAGCATAAGCGGGAAAAGCTTTATAGACTAATAAAAATGTAGATTAGATGTTCATCAGCTTGCTACCCTGGAAAGTGATGAAAGAAACATTACCTGATAAATTAGATTCAAATATTATTGCTAATCAAATCAACCTGAATGAGAAATTCCTTTGTAACCAATGTTTTATGTGAATTTTCCTCTCTATGGCAACCCTTCTGTGCACTGAATTTGATTCCAACATTCTAGGTCTTGCATACATTTTAAAAAGATGATAGATAGATAGATAGATAGATAGATAGATAGATAGATAGATAGATAGATAGATAGATAGACAGATAGATATAATATGATTTATACACATGATATTTTATTTATATACTAATCATGTTATGCAATGTATCAGGCAGACATAATTTCTGTGATAGATATTTGTGACAGTTGATAAGAAACAGCTATATATTTTGATGCATCTACCCTTAACTCTGTTTTCCAACATCATATTCCATACCTGGAATTTGAAGGCTGAAGGAATATCAAGGTCTCTATAGCTTGCTCAAGTCTCATCCTCAGACTTTTAAAGCATCCAAGCTCCCTGTGTCTCAGGAGGGCAGAAAACTGTTACTCTTCTTCCCTTCAATTAGGAATACATTGAAAGACCAATATTTTCTTCTTGACCTTCGAACACAGTAGTAAAGTACATAGTGAGTACTACCTACTTTTTCTCAAGGATGATTCATTCCGGGACAGTATTTAGGGAGTAGACTCTTTTAAGTATTTTATCTTCTGTGAACATTGTGTGAGTCATTCTCCTTGATGGCTCCTTTTGGTGGATCTCCAAAGAACCTTTAGAAACTTGCTGAAGTTAGGATGGAGGGAGTGAGAGGCCAGAGCTGCCATGCCTGGCTCTCAGAGCTGCTCTCTCTCTCACTGCATGTCTCTTATGAGGTGTCCTTCAAAGGCACTTAGCACCCCTGCCTCTTGTCACTTATTCTCGCACAACTGAACATCAGTTCAATACAACAATTATAAAGCATGGAGCTCATGAGGAAGGCACACAAAGCCTCCTAGACTTACTCTGAGAATCAATTCAAGTGTACCCTCTTGAAGCATCTTTAACCTTCCTGCCCTTTTACTTTTTTTCTGTGCCCTGAAGCAAGCTACTAACCATCTCCCTTAACTCTTGGCTGAGCTGTCTCATAATTACTGCAGATCTCCACACTTGGGCAGGTCCTGCCAGGGTTTGAAGACTCATCCTCATAATTCCCTCCTGAAAAGATATACACTGAAATAGCAGCCAGGAAATGTGAGGAAAATGCCTAACTAAATGACACAGAGGACAACAGATCTTTCATCTGGAACTACCAAGGCTATTCTAGTGGTAGGCAATATGCTCTTTCAGTCTCCTCTACATCCACACTGTCCTTAGCCTCCAGGATTTCCTGCAAGAACCGTCTGACTTATAAGGCCTGTCTCCCAATCTTTCACACTCCACTTCATCCTAAACACTCCTGAAAGGTGACCAGGTTCCTGAAAGTATGACTTTGTCAAAAATCCCTTCTCTGACCAGGAACCTTGCTGACTCCAAAATATATCCAGCAAGGGATTAAATGGTAATTATCCAGTTCTCCTACCTTTGCAGCCATGGGTCCTCATGTCATCTTGGAACTCATGCCCTAAATTAAATTAATTATTCCCCTTTACATGCCACTTTTTATGTAAGCTTTTTATCATGCTGTAGTCTGTTTATTATAGTTTGCCTCTCCCACCCATCCTCAAAGTTCAGCTGAAATGCCACCTTCATGAAACTGCTGGATCTCTTAAGCTTGAAGTGTTTCCATGCTCCCAACAACCACAGTACTATATCCATATGCTTCTTATCATATGCTTCTTATACCATTTAGTACTGCCTGTTTTATAAACATGGTTCTATATGATCATTTCATGACCTATTTTCTTGAGCATAGAAACTACATGTTAGAAATCTTTGTAGCCCTACAGGTTCCAGTATTGTGCTTTTGTATATAGTGAGTTTTTAATAAATGTTTGCTGAATGATGAAATTAATGATTATTCAAGTATTGTTTTAGAAATTATACAGAATGAGGAAAATTATTTCTCCTGTCAATAAATGCAGAAGAATTTATAATGATACCACTCATGAAGAAAGTAGCTTTCAAAATCACAAGCAATTTTCATGAATCATTTCATAGAAATTACTCTTATAAAATCTATAAAATGAAGTAAGTATATAGCCTATACAAAAAAAATAATGATCAAGTATTACCTAAAATTGTTTCTCTACCCATTCAATATATGTTTTGACCTATTTAAAATATAAAGGAGGAATTGGACATAATCTAATGTGACCCTGAAGAAAAGAGAGAGACAGAGTTTAAATGTATTCCACTCCACAAAAAAAGAAGTTCTAACATACCCATCATTAGTCTTTTAGATCTGTATGTCTCTCTCTAGGATTTGGCTGGACTTTCCTAATCTCCATTCTAATCAATAATGTTGTCTTCCATTTAACATGAGAATTCACTCTCTGGCATAAAATCAGTTACTGATTCACAGTCCTGTCCAATCACATGGTCTCAACATTGACAGCTTGTGATCCATTTATGAACTGCCAAAGTAAATAAGGATCTACAGATTATTTATACCTATCCCCTCCCCCCCACACACACACCCACACTTGCCTCACACTTAGAGAATTATTTTGTGTCTTGTCCCTCTCCAAATTGATTTTATATCTTTTGGCCTAATAGGTTGCCAAACTGAATACACAATTTTCACACTGATGATACTGAGAAGAGTTGAAATGTGTTGTTTCAATAAGGGACAGTCACATGGTTTAGATGCTGGCACTCCCATGAGCAAGTGTGATAACATAAATCCTTGGAAATCTAGTCAACAAGTCCTGGAATAATAGTAGTTTATACTAAAAGCATCTGGATTTTTTTTTTTTTTAGCTTGATGTGTTATTGTTTCTGTTGGATAGTTGCTTCTAACTTTTGGGTATCCCCAGGAAAGTAGAGCTCTCCTGTGAATCAGGCAAACTTAATAAATCCCAGCTAAACAATCATGCTTTGAGCACCTCCCACATGTGAGCTAATATACTGAGTATGTGATTACAATGATGTATCGATGCATTCTTTGCTTAAGATATTTTACCATTCCACATTTCTTTTTGCAAGAGATCAAGTCTGAGCTCACTGGGGCTTCTGGAATTGTTGAGATTGTGTCTAATTGAGGTAACTAAGCCTTTTAAATTCCTCTGAGCTTACATAACATGTATAATTGAATAAAACCCAGTACCGATATGTGAATAATAAATTTACCTTTGAAGTACAGCTCCCAAAATTATGATGAAAACTTTCTACATTTTAGGCCTTAAATTTTTGTGTGTGTTATGATCCAGCAAATCCACTTCTAGAAAGCTAGTTTTTTGAAATAAAAGGAGATTGAATTGCAAGGAGTACTCATGCAAAATAAATAAGTGAAAAAATCTTGGCCGGCTGAGTGGCGCATTGGTTAAGCGCTGGTTTTGGGATGCCAGCGGCCCCGGTTCGGATCCCTCATGAGGGCCAGTGACACTGCCCTCTACAGCTAACAACAGCTCCACCTGGAGCTGGGCTGTGCGAGCCCCTGTGATGGTGTGGGCTGCAGCCCCTGCTGCAGTGGGCTGCCATAGGCTACAGTGAGTGGCCCGCAGCCAGCGTGAGCAGCTGGCAGCCAAGAGTGAGCTGCCAATAGCCGCAGTGAGCGACATCCAGAGGCCAGCGACCGACCGATCTGCCTCATCCGGGAAGAGCGCAATGACGATACCAACAGTGAAGCAACATCCTCCGCAACTAAACTGAAGAACAAAAAGACAGCAACTTGTCTGTTCCCCTTCCCCAATTCCCCAACGCTGTTCCCCTCTGCCAATTCCCCAATAAAATCTTAAAAAAAAAAAAATCTAAATGCCCAGCAATAAATATTGATTAACTCAAAGTGGTATGTGATTATAGTGGAATGCTATACAGTAAACATGATGTTTTACAGGATTATACATTGACATGGGAAGAGGCTCACAAGGACTTTGTAAAATACATATAATAATTAATTGAGCTTTATTATTACATTTAAGTTTTTTTTTTCTTTTTAGTTTATCTTATTACTAGAGTGGTTCCTTTTTCTTAAAATTTCAACTTTACAGATATGGCTGCACAATTAATTGCTATACACCTTTCCCCACTCATTACTATCCAAAGGTAACTGCTATTGACATTGTGATGGCTATTCTTTCAGATCTTTTCATGTTTTTTTCAAACATGGGATCACACTAAATGTTTCTTCAACATCTTTTTCTTATTTAAAAAGTATTTTCACAGCTTTCTAAATGTGAAACACCTGCTTTTACTCTTTTTTAAAATAATTTTTATTGAGAAAAGTATGTATGCCAAAGGATATATACACACACACGCACACACACACACATAATAGCCTCCTCATAAGAGCTTCATGTGAACTCCAGGTTCCACATCCATCTCCTTCCCCTAGAATAACATCTCTCACTCTCTTTCTCTCTCTCTCTCTCTAACTTACAACTGTTTTCTTGCTTTCTTAGGTATTATATATGTGTGTGTATGTGTCATAAAATACATTGTTTTTAACTTCTTTCTGTTATGAACATTATGTAAATGAAATTACACACATATTTTTGTGACTTTTTTTATTCAACATTACATTTTTAAGATCCATTTTAGTTTGTGTTGCTGTTGTTCATTTATTTTTCCACAATTTATTTATTTAATTTACTCTTTTTTTAATTAAATTTTTTGGGGTGACAATGGTTAGTAAAATCACATAGGTTTCAAGTGTACAATTTATACCACATTATCTCTATATCATATTTCGTGCTCACCACCCAGAGTCAGCTCTCCTTCTATCACCACATGTTTGACTGCCTTTATCCTCTTCTACCACCCCCCTCTCCCCTTAATCTCTTGTAAGCACTAAACTGTTGTCTGTGTCTATGAGTTTTTGTTTCTCTATTTGTCTTGTTCCTTTGCGGCTTTCAGTTTTATGTCCCACATATCAGTGAAGTCATATGGTTCTCGACTTTTTCTGTCTGACTTATTTCGCTTAGCATAATAATCTCAAGATCCATCCATATTGTTGCAAATGAGAATATTTCATCTTTTCTTATGACAAAGTAGTATTCCATTGTGTATATATACTACATCTTCTTTATCTAATCATCTATTGAAGGACATTTTTGTTGTTTGCATGTCTTGGCCACCATAGATAATGCTGCAGTGAGCATCAGAGCACATATATCTTTAGAGGTAAATGTGTTCAGATTTTTTGGGTATATACCCAGGAGAGGGATTGCTGGGTCATATGGTAATTCTATTCTTAATTTTTTGAGGAACCTCCACATTGCCTTCCATAGCACCTGCACTAATCTTCATTCCCACAAACAGTGTATGAGGGTTCCTCTCCAACTCTTGTTATTTGTCTTGTTGATGTAGCCATTCTAACAGGTGTGAGGTGATATCTCATTGTGGTTTTGATTTTCACTTGTCTAATAGCTAGTGAAGTTGAGCATTTTTTCATATATCCATTGGCCATTTATCTTCCTGGGAGAACTTTCTGTTCATGTCCTCTGCCTAGTTGTTTTTTGGTTTTTTTTTGGACCTTGGTTCAAAGAGAATTTTATGAATTTGACCTCACAGGTAAGGGGAAGTAAAAGCTAAAATAAATGAAAGGGCCTATGTCAAACTAAAAATTTCTTCACAGCAAAAGAAATCATCAACGAAACAAAGAGGCAACCAACCAAATGGGAGAAGATATTTGCAAATAATGCCTCTGAAAGGGACTAATATCCAAAAAATATAAGGAACTCATACAACTCAACAGTAAAAAGACCAACTAATTTAATTTTGATGGACATTTGAGTTGCTTTAATTTTTTGCTATTACAGAAAATGTCATATGATAAATGTATGATACATACAATGTTAACATGTATTTCCTGGAATATTAAAAAATTAGAGCAAGATATTCTTTAGGATATAAATCTAAGATTAGAATATGTGAATGTTTGAGGGATTAAACTGCAGTAGTTGACAATCTCACCCAATATATGGTTGAATGTATAATTGTTCGCTTGCTCCTTATCCTCACCAACATTTGCATAGTAGACTTTTTCTCTCCAAGTTAGTGGGTTTTAATTTGTATTTATCTGATTACTTATGAGGTTGACTATTTCTCATATGTATGTGGCTATCCGAGTTTCCTCTTTTTGTGAAGTGCATATTCTATTCCTGTTGAAGTGTCAGTCTATTTTAATTGATTTGTATGAGTTGTTTTCAATGTTTTATGAATAATAGTAACATTTGCACTGTAATACAGAGCTTATTATGTATCAGGAACTGTTCTAAGCACATTTGGAAAATTATTTTGTTTTATCTAGGGGAGAGACATCATTATGAGTCTTGTTTTACAAATCACAAAACAGATACAGAAAGGTTAAATAACTTTATGTAAGTCACAAAGCTGGTAAGTGATGTAGATGATATTCTATCTTAGGTCGTATGACTTCACATCCATGATCTTAAACCACTATTCAAAAGCACCTTTTCCTTCTCCTTTATGGTTATATGCTACAAATAGCTACTCCTAATTCATGGTTAATGATTTCCTATAGTGTTTAAGAATCTTCCAGACCCAATCTCCTGAAGCTCTTTTCTTGATATTATCTTGTTAAAGTATGGTGGTTTGTCTTCAATATTACGTGTTTTACCCATCTAAAATTGATTCCAGTTTATGGCATGAGATATAAGTCTAAAATAATTTTTTTTTCTATGTACAATTGTTTCAACAGCTTTTATTGAATGGCTTATATTTTCCTTATTGATGATCTACAATATCAACTCTGTCATATACCAAGTCTCCATTTAATTATGAACCTGTTCCTAGATTTTTATTCGCTAAATTGGTCTATTTGTCTACTCATGGAACATTATCACATTATCTTAATTACTAGCTGTATAAAAAGTCTTAGTCATTCTATCTAGTCAAATATCACATAAAGTTGTTTTCAATATCTTCCTAGTATTTTTAATTTTCCACAGCATCAACAGTGGTGGTTTTGTGTTCTTGAAATTAATATGAATCATGCAATCGTTTGTTATATGTTTTGTACTCATATGTGCCAATTAAGGCAAGCATTTAATTGTGTCTTCCATATTTTTATGTCCTTATTTATTTATTTACTTATTGTTGTACTTTATCAACTAAGTTTTAAAATCTCCTACCATGATTATGAACCTTTTTCATGGATCTTGTTTTAATCCTATAAGTTTTTGCCTAAAATATTTTGATGCTATGTGTTATTAGATATGTAGAAATTCAACATGAGTATAGTTTCCAAGGATAATTGGTTCTTCCTTTTTTTAAATTACATTTCATTAAATTTATTGGGGTGACATTGGTTAGTAAAATTGCATAGTTTTCAAGAGTACAATTCTATAATACATCATCTGTATATTGCATTATGTGTTCACCACCCAAAATCAAATCTTTCATCACCATATATTTGACCCTCTTACCCACTTCCACCACCCTACCTTTCTCCCTTACCCTCTGGTAACCACTAAACAGTTGTCTGTGTCTCTGAGTTCTTTTGTTACAATGAGTTAAACTTTATCTTCCGGATTGCTTTATTTTACCAATGAAGCCTAATGTTCTTCTCATATAATTACAGCAATATCAACTTTTCTTGCTTAGAATTTATTGGGTATATTTTTTTCTATCCTTTTAATTTAATTTTTTTTATACTTAAAGTATAATAATCTTATACTTTGAGGTGTCTCTTATAAATAGCATAAAACTGAATTTATTTTATCCAACCCAGATATTCGTTCCATTAACTTAAAAGTTAACCCATTTGGGGCTGGCTGAGTGGCTCAGTTGGTTAAGAGCTCACTCAGGAGTGTGAGCTGAGCTCTGAGCAACAGCAGTTCGATACCCAGCCCGAGCTGAGCTGCCGCTGAGCTGCCAACAGGTGGCAGGATGGCTCAGCTAAAATAAAAAATAAAAAAATAAAAAAATTAATCCATTTGTATTGAGCATTATTACTTATGTATTTAGACTTAAATCTACCAACATATTTTGTACTTCCATTTTTTCCACTTTGTTTCATGCCAAAAATTGTCTGTATATGTGATTGTCTATTTCAGGTTCTTTATTCTATCCTACTGGTATCCAAATGACTCTGTCTTTGCTGCTGAAGCTTTATAATGAGTTTTGATATGCAGAGATATAAATGTGTTAATCTTGTTCTTATTTAAGTTTTTTATTGCTATATTTGGCCTTTTATTAAATTTCATTATAAATTTTAAAATCAATTTGTCAATTTTTATGATGCTTTTGATCCAACTGTATTTTCTAAATTTACTTTAATCTCATATTCAAAATATACTCATACCTTTCAATTTCCCTCCAAAGCCACATTCCATTACCACATCATGCTCAGATTCCAGGATGTTGTCAAATAAATCAGGTCTAAGTGTGAATGAAGATTCTTGAGATTAGTTCTTCTACTATGGTTTTTCTCAGTCTGAATCCCTGTGAACTAAAGAGACAAATTACCTGCCCCCACACCCATCATACAGTGGTGAAGTAGGCATAGATTATCACAATAGACATACCTGCTTAAAAAATAGAAAATGGAGTCAGACAGCAGATAAATTCCTGATATTGGTGTCACCAAGACTCAAACAGCACAGTATAGTCAGGTAATGCAAATAGTAATGAATGGTTGCAGTGAGTTGTGAGGGCCCTTTGTCATTTATACAATTTTGAAGGTAATAATCTTAAAGTAATAAATTGTAGCATGTGTGTGTGTGTGTATGTTTCACTTGAATATAAATGCATAACTATAAGTTGATTATTACAATTTTTATCATGTTATATATGGCACTAAACTTTTTTGATCATTCAACTTTGGGAGTTAAATCATCTAAATATTTAGAGGTATCATAAATCTAGACTAGATCAGGTGCTAGGTGCCTGGCTAAATCATCTTCTGCTATAGCTTTCTCTCCTTTTAACTCTTCAAATCATGTCATCATTTTATACTTATCAAGTTTGGGCCATAAAAACTGAGGATCTTCACCCATAAACTACATAGAATATACTTTCCTGTACCTTATGTGTGAGACACATGAAAGAATAATACCTAAAATTATCAAAATAGTAGACATCTCGCAGATAATAAAGTTCCATAAAATATTTTAGTTGCTTCAATTTTAATTCTGAAGGAATCAGAAAGTGTCCATTTTGGCTTATAAAAGAATATCAGTATTTCTTCTAACAGTGCCATAAATAAGACAGCAATTGACAGATTTATTGTTGATCTATGTTTAATTTAAACTTGTTTTTGGAATATAGGGAAAGTGATGAAAGGAAACTTGACAGCTCTGTAGAGATATATGGTTTGAGACTGTAGTACATCACTCATTTTAAATTAAGACTTGATATTATTCTTTCTGAATTATATCAGAGGTGGAAAGAGACAGATTGAGGTCCTGTTCTTCAGAGAAAGGAAAAACAGAAATAAAGAACTTCTTGAATCATTGATTTTGTGAAACATGTCAAATTATTTGCCACCATAAATGTAGCAGGTGTACTGACTGATGGTGACCTTACGTATTTGGAGGCTTATGGGTTCTGGCTTTTCTACCTTCATGACAAGACATTGAAGTTTATTTTTCACTGAAATAATTTGTCAGTGTATATGTGTGTAATATGTTTATCTTGCTATTTTATCATGTTGAGCCCAATATTATGCAAATTCACATATTAAATAAGCAGACCTTAGCAATATTGAAAGACATTTTTGATACCATATATTTCTATACTAACAGTATATAATTGGCAAAACTATTGTGAAGCAAAATATAACATAGATAAAGTCACCTATCTATGAAAATGAGTTTTATTGAGTGTTTTCAGTATGCCAGTTATTTTCTAAGCATTTTACATTGACTATCTCTTTATATGCTCATAATAATTCTGCAAGATTAGTGGTATTATTAACCTCATTTTATAGATAAGGAAATTAAGTCACCCTACTGGACATGGGAACATTCAAAGGAGAGAAAACAGTATAAACAAAGAGAGGGAAGAAACATCATGTTGTATGTGGGAAAATACAAACAGCTCTATCTGCCTGACTTTGAAGTTTAAAATAAGGGCATTTAGAAAGATGATGCTGGAGAGGCAGTGAGTGGCTCTTTCAAGTTGAGATGTGTATGTCATCTTAATGAATGGGAAGCAAGTATTTGTTTATTGTATTAAATTTTATTATTTGATGATATTGACATATAAAATATTGAGTTAAGGAAGTACCACATGGCATATGAATTAATTTTTTTTTCACACTCAAAAAATTTTCCAAACTTTATAGCTAATTTGATAGCTTAGAATTCTATATATTTGTTTCCATTTTGAAGTCATTCTTTTGTCTATAGAATTATCTTTTTTCTTTATCTGTTTTGTAGACAGTATTAAATGGAATCTGTCATAATTTTCAAGAAGCAGTAACTTAAGTAGGCCATTGCACATCTAGGGGCATGATAAGAAAGAGAAACATTTTTGAAAAGACTTACTTGGCCAGAAATGTATTAAATCCAGGTTGTAAACCACAAGACTTGTTTTTGTGTGATAAATTGACTTCAAACACACCTAGCACATTCACAAAGTCATATATTTCACAGTGTATTCAAAACAGCTGTATCAGAATCTTAGAAGTCTAAGGTTTTCTTTAAACACAGCTCATGCCTAACTTCCAACCAATGTTAATTACTGTTTCTGATAGAAACTCCTTGAGTGGAATTATTACAGAATTATCATTTAAGCACTAGAATGTAAAACTGTAGCACATACATGATTTGCTAGCGGGCAAAATAAAAGTCAGGAAAGTAACTGGAGAGGAACATAGAGCTCTAAAATCTTAAGCCCAAAGCTTTGGTCTCTAAGTTTAGTAAAGACCCTTCTTCCACTAAGATGTTGGAATAAAATTGAACATGTTTATTCATAACTCCTATCCTAGATTCTAGTAGACACAAGTCAAGAGGGAGTACGTCTATTGGTGAAAAGTGTAGGTATGCTCTGGAGGTGAATTGAGGTTCAAATCTCAGCTTGGCTATGTACTATCTGATTGGTCTTACGTGCAGGTGGGGTGATTGCTTTATCTCTAACCCAATTCTTTTCCTCTCTAACGTAAAGATAATAACAGGATTTTTTATGTTGTTGTGAGGAACAAATATGACCAAAGAGCCTCAGACAATGAGTAGAATTAATATATGGGGTTCTGTTGCCTTTATTGAGCAAAAATCTGCTGATAAAGTTGATTGTGCATTTCTATGGAGTTGTATGCAGAAATTTTATTAAAATCCATACACATTCACTTTGTTTTGTTGGTGATAAGAACACTTAACATGGGATCAGCTCCCTTAATAAAGTTTGAAGTGCATAATAGCCTATTGTAATGGATAGGCACTTACTTTGTACAGCAGATTTCTAGAATTTATTTATCTAGCATAACTGAAACTTTATACCCATTGAACAACTCTCCATTTCTCTCACCCACCAGACCTTGGTAATCACTATTGTATTCTGTACTTGTAAAATTTTGACTATTTTATTTTATTTATTTATTTTTTTGAGGGCAGTATCACTGGCCCTCACATGTGGGAACCGAACTGGGGCCGCTGGCTTCCCAAGCCAGCACTTAACCACCGCGCCACTCGGCCGGCCCTAATTTTGACTATTTTAGAAAGAAGAATCCTGTAGTATTTGACCTTCTGTGACTGGTATAAGATAAGCACCAATTTAATTTGTTTTTTTTCATATGGATATCCATTTTTCCCAACATCACTTTTTTATTTTTTTGAGGGCGGTGGCACTGGCCCTCATACGTGGGATCCGAACCAGGGCCCCTGGCCTCCCAAGCCAGCGCTTAACCACCGCGCCACTTGGCCAGAGACCCCAACATCACTTTTTGAAGAGGTTATTCTTTCCTTGTTGTGTATTCTTGATACCGTTGTCAAAGATTATCAGAGCATATCTGCATGGGTTTAATTTCTGAGCTCTCTATTCTGTTCCATTGTTCTATGTGTTTACTTTTATACTGGTACCATAATGTTTTGATTACTGTTACTTTTTAATATAACTTGAAATCAGGAAGTGTGCGACCTCCAGTTTTGTTCTTCTTGCTCAAGATTGCTTTAACTATTTGGGGTCTGTTGTGGTTTCCATATAAATTGTTTTTTTCTATTTCTGTGAAAAATGCCTTTGGAATTTTGATGGAAATTACATTGAATCTGTATTCCACTTTGGGTAGTATGGACATTTTAACCATTTTAATTTTTCCAATTCATGAACGTAGGTTATCTTTTCATTTGTGTCTTCTGATTTTTACAAAACTGATTTTTGTGTTTGATTTTATATCCTACAACTTCACAGAATTTGTTTGTTTAAATAGTTTTTGGTGGAGTCTTAAGGGTTTTCTATATATAAAATCATGTAATTTGCAAACAGAGACTATTTTACTTTTTCCTTTCTGATTTGGATACTTTCTTTTTTTTTTCTTTTTCCTCACCAAATTGCTCTGGCTAGCACTTCCAGTACTATTTGTTTTATTTTTTATTTTATTTTATTTTATTTTATTTTATTTTATTTTATTTTATTTTATTTTATTTTATTTTATTTTATTTTATTTTATTTTTTGAGGACAGTGTCACTGGCCCTCATATGTGGGACCTGAACCGGGGCCGCTGGCTTCCCAAGCCAGTGCTTGGCCAGCCCAAAGCAATACAATGTATTGGGTTTTTTTTGTTTTTTTTTTTAGCTGAGCCATCCTGTTACCCATTGGTAGCTCAGCAGCTGCTCACCTCAGGTTGGGCATCGAACTGCTGTTGCTCAGAGCTCATCTTGCACTCTTGAGCGAGCTCTTAACCAACTGAGCCACTCGGCCAGCTCCAGTACTATTTGAATAGATGTGATCTAACATATGATCTATCCTGGAGAATATTCCATATGCACATCACAAGAATGTGTATTTTGCTGCTGTTGGATTGAATGTCCTGTATATGTCAGTTAGGTCCATTTGGTTTAAATGTATTTCAAATACAATGTGTCTGTATCAATTTTTGGTCTGAATGATTTACTTGTTGAGAGTGGAGTTTTAAAGCTCCATACTATTATTATATTGCTGTTTCTTCCTTCAGGTCTACCTATATTTGCTTTATATATTTACATGCATCAATATTGAATGCATAAATATTTATCATTGTTTTGTATTCTTGATGAATTGCTACATTTATTATTATAAAATGGCCTTCTTTGTGTCTAGTTACAAGTTTTGACATGAAGTCTATTTTGTCTGATATAAGTATAGCTACCCCTGCTTGGTTTTGTTTTCATTTACATGGAATATCTTTTTCCACCTCTTCACTTTCACCTTATGAGTGTCCTCAAAGATGAGATGAATCTCTTATAGGCAGGATATAATTGGGTCTTGTTTTGTTGTTGTAGTTGTTTTGTTTGTTTGTTTTGTTTTGTTTCAAAGCTTTTTTTTTTCAGAGCAGTTTGATTTACAACAAAATTGACAGAAAGATTCAGAGGTTTCCACCTACTCCTTGCTCCCACTGATGCAGAGCCTCTCACATTATCAACATAATTCACCAGAATGGTACATTTTTTTTACTAAGCTTGAATCTACATTGACATACCATAATAACCCAAAGTCTGTAGTTTACCTTAGGATTTACTCATGGTGTCATACTCATACATGCAATGGACTTAAACAAATGCATAATGACAGGGCCGGCCAAGTGGCGCAGTGGTTGGGAACTGGCTTGGGACGCCAGCGGCCCTGGTTCAGATCCCACATATGAGGGCCAGTGACTCTGCCCTCTAAAAAAAAAAAAAAAGATAGAGAAAACAAATGCATTATGACATATATCCATCATTATGATACCAATCCTCTGTGTTCTGACTATTTATCTCTTCCCCTATCCCCCACTTCTGGCACTTTTATTTTCTCTATAGTATTGTCTTTTTTAGACTGTTATATAATTGGAATCAAGTAGTATGTATCATTTTAGAATGGCTTCTTTTACTCAGTAGTATGCATTTAAGGTTCCTGAATGTCTGTTCATGACTTGATAGATCATTTCTTTTCAGCACTGAATGCTATGCTATTGTCTATACGGACCACAGTTTATTTACCCATTCACCTTGTGAAGGACATCTTGGTTGCTTTCAAGTTGTGGCAATGATGAATAGAGCTGCTATAAACATCCATGTGCAAGTTTTGTGGAGACATAAGTTTTCATTTTCTTTGTGTAAATATCAAGGACTTTGATTGTTGGAGTGTACTATAACAGCAAGTTTAATTTTGTAAGACACTGCAAAACTATCTTCCAAAGTGGCTATACCATGCTGTCCTCCCATTAGCAATGTGTGAGAGTTCTTGTTTTGCCACACTTTCACCAGCATTTTGTGGCAGATTTCTAATAGGTCTGGAGACATATCTCATTGTTGCTTTGATTTGAATTTCCCTGATGACATATGACATGGTACATCTTTTCATATCCTCAATATTTGGTGATGTGTCCCTTTCAGGTCTTTGGCCCATTTTGTAATTGGAGTAGATTTTCTTATTTTGGATTTTAAGAGTTCTTTTTATATTTTGGATTAAAGTCCTTTGTCAGGTTTATCACTGGCAAATATTTTCTCCCAGTTTGTAGATTTTCTTCTAATTTTGTTAACACTGCCCTTTGCAGAACAGAAGTATTTCATTTTAATGAATTCCAGCTTATTAATTATCTATCATAGATCATGTCTTTGGCATTGTATCTAAAAAGTAATCACCACATCCAAGGTCAATTAGATTTGTTTTCATGCTATCTTCTAAGACTTTTATAGTTTTGTGTCTTACATTTGTCGTACATCCATTTTCAGTTAATTTTTTGTGTGAAGGGTATAAGGTCTATGTGTAGGTTTTTGTTTGTTTGTTTATTTGTTTGGCATTTGGATATCCAGTTGTTTCAGGACCATTTGTTAAAAAGACTATCTTTTCCATTTCCTTTGCTCTTTTGTCAAAAATAAGTTGACAATATTTATATCTGTATATTTCAAAGTTCTCTATTCTGTTCCATTAATTTACTGTTTATTCCTTCATCAATACCATGCTCTCTTCATTATTGTAGGTTTATAGTGAGTGTTGAGGTCAGATAGTGTCAGTCCTCCAACTTTGTTCTTTTCAACATTGTTTTGGTTATTCGGAGTCTTTTCCTTCTCAATATAAACTCTATAATCAGTCTGTTGTTATACATAAATAATTTTCTGGAATTTTGATTAGGATTGCATTGTATCAATAGATCAAGGTGGGAAGAACAGACATCTAGGTTCTTTTGACCCATGAACATGAAATATCTTTCCTTTTATTTATTTATTTTATTTCATTCATCAAAGTTTTATAGTTTTCCACTATAGATCTTGTATATATTTTGTTAAATTTATATCTAAGTATTTCATTTTTGGATGCTAATGTAAATGATATTATTTTTTTAATTTCATATTCCAGTTGCTCATTGTTGGTATATAGGAAAACAATTGACTTTTGTATATTAACCTCTTATTCTTTCCTTCTTATAATTGCTTACTAGTGCTAGGAATTTCTTGTTGTTGTTGACTCCCTCATATTTTCTATTTATATTATGTCATCTGTGAACAAAGGCAGTTTTATGTCCTCTTCCAAAAATGTGCACTTTTATTTTTTTATTTCTTTATTTTTTTATTTCCTTATTGGATTAGTAAGGACTTCCAGTACAATGATAAAAAGAGTGATGAGTGGGGACCTTCACTCTCAGTTGCTTTGTAACTAACTTTAGTGGGAAAACTTCTAGTCTCTCACCGTTAAGTATGATGTAACCTATAGGGTTTTTTTGCAGTCTTTATCAAGTCCAGAAGTTGCCTTCTATATCGAGTTTTCTGAGAATTTTTGTCATAAATGGGTGTTTGATTTAGCTAAATGTTTGTTTCGATATCTACTAATATATCAAGTGGTTTTTATTTCTTTTCTTTGTTGATGTGATGGATTACATTAATTGATTTTTGAGTGTTGAACCAGCCTTGCGTATTTTGGATCAATTCTACTTGTTATGGTGTACAATTCTTTTTATGCTTTTCTTATTCAATTTTCCAATATTTTGTTGATGAGTTTTGTATTTATTTTCATGAGATATTGGTCTGTAGTTTTCTTTCCTTATAATATCATTAGTTTTGGTATTAGGGTAATGCTGGCCTCACATTATTTGTTAGAAAGTATTCCCTTTGCTTCTTTCCCCTGAAAGATATTGTAGAGAATTAGTATATTTCTTCCTTTAATTTTAGTAAAATCCACCTGTGAACTCTTCTAGGTCTCGTACTTTCTGTTTTAGAAGGTTATTAATTATTGATTCAATTTATTTGGTAGATATAAGCCTATTCAGATCACCTGTTTCTACTTGTATGAGTTTAGGCAGATGTGTCTTTCAAGAGATTGGTGTATTTCATCTAGATTGTTAAACTTATGGGCATACAGTTATTTACAGTATTCCTTTATTATCTTTTTAATGTAAATGGGATCTGTAATGATGCTCCCTTTTTAATTTCTGATATTAGTAATTTGTGTCTTCTTTTTTTTATACATAGTTAGCCTGATTAGAAGTTAATTAATATTGTTGACCTTTTCAAAGCAATGGCTTTGAGTTTCATTGATTTTCTCTATTGATTTACTATCTATAATTTTGTTGATTTCTGCTATAATTCTTAGTATTTTTTCTACTGCTTCTTTGGATTTAGTTTGTTGTTTCACTTATTTTCTAACTTGGAGTCTTTTTTTTTAACCCATTTGTTCAATCTGTATCTTTTATTTTACTTATTTCACTTTATTTTTTTTATTTTTGGGGAGGGATAAATATCCATTCTGTTATTATTATTATTATTATTATCATCATTATTATGATTATTATTTTCAGGTGTACAAAGCAACATAATAGCTAGACATTTACACCCCTCACAAAGTGATAACCCCCTCAGGCAAGCTACTATCCATCTCACATTTTATATAACTGTTACAATACCCTTGACTATCTTTCTTATGCTATAATTCCCTTCCCATGACTATTATATATATATATATAATATATTTTATATATATATATAATATTTAGACATTTATACACCTCACAAAGTGATAACCCTCCTCCCCCTAGCTACTACCCCTCTGACATCTTATTTATTTATTTATTTATTTATTTATTTATTTATTTATTTATTTATTTATTTTTGAGGGCAGTGTCACTGGCCCTCATAAGTGGGACCCGAACCGGGGCCGCTGGCTTCCCAAGCCAGCGCTTAACTGCCGCACCACTCGGCCGGCTCCCTCTCTGACATCTTTGATTGGAGAATTTAATCCATTTACATTTAAAGCAATCATTGATAAGTAAGAATTTACCATTGTCATTTTGTTAATTTTTTCTGGCTATTTTTTAGTTCAGTTTTGTGCTGGTCTCAGCCTATTGATAGTGATGCTATAGGAAAGAAATGCCTGAGGGCAATCACCTGAGCTCATGATGAGCTCCCACAATCATTTCCACTTTTGGAGACAATGTTATTGTGCACCAGTTCTTGGGGCTTTTATTATGATTCCAATAAGCACCTCATCAACAACCACCAAGGAACTTTTAAACAAAAAGGCAAACAAACAAACAAACAAACAAACAGACAGACAGACAAGGTTTATTACTCACAAGGCCTGGAGGGCACACAGTATGTCTGTGGTCTCACAGTGAGGGGGTAGGAGAGGGCAGAATGGGGCAGGGTTCTGCTTTTATTTGGGTCAAGGGTAGGGTTCCTAGGGTTTTGTGGCTTCACTCTTTATTGGTGAATTTAAAACATAAGAGCAGAAATTATAGCATAGGAAGGGAAAAATAAGAAGTCAAGTGGTCAGTTATCTAAGTTAACCAGAGATCTCTAAAACAGGAAACGTCAGGCATAGGGTAGTCTGGCTGTCTATCTTGTAGTGTAGCTGGCAATGTGTTTATTGGAGATAGCTGTTTTTGAAATGGGTGCCTCAGCAATCAGAAGCTTATTATCAGGCACTTGCATTCCAGTCAAAAAGGTCAACTGTCAGGTGCTTACACTACAAGTTTCTTTTTCTCCTGCCTCGCTGTCTTGCTTTGTGAATTGATTATTTTCTGTACTAGTATGCCTGGATTCCTTTCTTTTTCTTCTGTGTATCCACTACAGGTTTTGTTTTATGGTTGCCATGAGATAAAACATCTTATAATAACAACAATCTACTTTAAGATGATGGCAATTTAGCTGATTGCATGCAAAGACTCTACCCTTTAATGCCCCTTCATTTTATGTTTTTTTAGTGGCACAATTTACTTTTTTATATATTGTGCATCCATTAATAAATATGTATAGCTCTAGTTATTTTTAATTTTAACACTTTTGTCTTTTAACCTCTATACTAGTGTTAAAAGTTGATGACACACTATCCTTACAGTATTAGAGTATTCTGAATTTGACTATGTACTTACCTTAACAAGTGAGTTTTATACTTTCATTTATTTTTATGTTCCGCAAGATGAGCAAACATTTCTAATATATTTTAATTTGATAAACGAGTGATGTCTTGCAATGCAAGTAGTATGTGATGCCAAATGTTACATGGTCACAACTGAGCTGGTGCAGGAACATGGCCAGGAGCCAACCACTGACGAACTGATGGATCTGCATCATGAGCAACAGCAAGAGGTTATGGAGGAGATCTCGTCTGCAGAGGAGAAGGAGAAAAAGGAAGAGGAACACCTCACTTCAAATGAGATTAGGAAGATGTGTAAAATGTGAGAAACAGTGCAAAATTTTGTAGAAAAGCACCACCCAAATAAGGCTGTAGCAGTGCGAGCGATGAATTTGTTTAATGACAATGCAATGTCACATTTCCGCTAAATCCTCAAAAGGAGGCAAAAGCAAGTGTCCTTGGATAGGTTCTTTGTTAAAGTTGCAAGAAAAGAAAAATATTCCATTGAGCCAACAGATAACAGTGATTCTGTTAGTGATAGTGAAAGTCATCCTACACAATAACCCTCCTTTCTCTTATCTCCCTCACACCAGCTATGAAGGTTTCCAAAGGTAAGTACAGGTTAATTTGTTTATTTTTCTTTATGTTTTGCGTTTTCTTTATTATTTTGTATTATACTACAGTATTTTAATCATTTTTATATGAATATTTTTGGGTTGTGGAACAAATCATGAGTTTGCATTATTTCTTATGGGGAAATTCGTTTGATATTTAAGTGCTTTGGATTACAAGCATGTTTCTGGAATAAATTACGCTTGCAAACCAAGGTTTCACTGTATTGGTCTGGAAGAGTCTATCTCTCCTTAATTTCTGAAGAACAGTTTGACCTGGTGAAGTATTCTTGGTTGGCAATTTTTTTTTTGCCTTCAGCACTTAGACTATTGTATTATTGCACTTTCTCCTCATCTGCATGTTTCTGCTAAAAATCCACTGATAGCCTTATAAGGGGCTCTGTAGTAGGAGACAAGCTTCTTTTCTCTTGCTGATTTCAGAATTACCTTTGTGTTTGATTTTTGGTAGTTTTATTATAATGTGCTAACGGGAAGTTCTCTTTCTGTTGAATCTGTCTGTGTTGGGTGCCTTTGACCTTGATGTATGTGAATGTCAGTATCTCCCCCTGGATTTGGGAACTTTTCAGCCATTATTTCTTTAAATAAGCTTTCTGCCATTTTTTTTCTCTCTCTTTTCCTTTTGAAACATCCATAATGTTTATTTTGTTTTTCTTGATGGTGTCTCAAGTCCTGTAGGCTTTCTTCACTCTTATTCTTTTTTTTTTTTCCTCTGAGTGATTTTAAATGATCTTTCTACATGTTCACAGATTCTTCTACTTGATCAAGGCTGATGTTGATGCTCTGTATTCTTTTTTAATATTTCATTCATTGTTCACCTTGAGAATTTCTGTTTTGTTTTTTTTAAAATATAATTTCTATCTCTTTATTGATCTTCTCATTCTGACTATATACTGTTTTCCTGATTTCATTGCATTGTCTATCTGTGTTTTCTTTTAGCTCACTGAACTTCTGAAAAAAAAAAAAAAACATTTTATTTTTGGACCAGTCTGCACATAAACACAGTATTCAGATAGCCTCAGCCACATTTAACTGGTCCCTTCCTATGAAATTGGGAATGTTTCATTGTCCTGGACTGTAGAACCTGGGATTCCTTTAGTCTTTATATGTTTGGACTTCTTTCACCTTTATCTTAGGTAGCTCCTATGCAGCCTTCTAAGCAAGATTTAATCCAGGCATCATCTCTTTGGTGAACTCACTCCCCCCATCCAGTGCCTCATCTGTGCTTCATAATACCAGGTTGTCTCTAGCATATTTCTTTCACTATGTTGTTATCATATATTAATTTGTCTCTCATTTTAGACAATAAATCCATTAAATACAGGATCAGGGATCTTTCTATGTCTCCATACTTGGCACAGAGTAGTCATTAGGCACTTGTAAATGCATGCCTGACTGACTCACTCAGAAGGTGCCCGGTAGTCACAACTTCCTCACATCAATTTCCAGGCCAGGCCTTCGTTTGGGTTCTTTCTTATCTTCATCTTGTCAGAGTTTTTAACCTGGAGTGCTGCCTTCTAGAACCTCATCAGGTTAACATGTTCCCCAGAGGATAATCATCTGCCTTCTAGACTATAGTAGTGCACTCAAAACTCCCAACTACTGGGCTTTCTCCACAGATTCAGCCCTCAAGGTTGCCCCATCAGAGCTAGACTTGCCTTGCTTTTAAACATGGCACTAGGCATTATTTGGATCTCCTAGCAAGATCCAAAGATTCGTGCCTGCTCTGTCCTTGTAGAGAAATTTTCTTTCTCTGCCCTGTTGCTAGGGTTAATGCTCTAACCTGAAAGCTAAGGAAAGGAACATTTATGAAGGGTTTGCTTTAGTCAGGTCTTTTGCTTAATTTATTATTATACCATTTCATTTAATCCTCTTGTAACTTTACAGAAGTAATTGAGGCTTATTTAACTTTCACATAAACTTGATTGATAAGGAAACTGAGGCTCAAAGAGATTAACTAATTTAAACCAAATTACAAAGCTTGTTGTTTAGAGGGCAGTGTCACTGGCCCTCACATGTGGGATCCGAACCGGGGTCGCTGGCATCCCAGGCCAGCTCTTAACTACTGTGCCACTCGGCCGGCCCCAAATTACAAAGCTTTTAAGTATCACAGTCTAAATTCTAACCCAGGCTGTCTCACCCCAAAGACTGAGCACTTAATCAATATTCTGTACAGCCAAAAAGAGAGGACCTTTGGAATGATTACCTCAGGGAAGCCGACAGGAGAAAAACCATGGCTTATGTTTATTCTTCAGTATTTCCACTTCTAAATTGAGTTTTTTAAAACGATTACTCCCAAGATTCCTCATCAATAAGATAACACTTTTGAAAGTTATACTTTCTCATATTATGTTTTTTCATTGTCTTTGGTGAAAGGCTAGAACATTAAGGATATATTTCAAAGGGACTAAAAAAGCAAGAAAAACTTCAAGATAAATGTTTTCTTGATTGATTATGATTAGGACTCATTTTCTATGGCACTGAAAATATAAATTTTTAACTTAATCAGTAACAGAGAAAACTTTGTTAAAAATTTTTGCCACAAAGAAAGTGTCACTTTCTTTGTCATTTATTTCTATCTTATTTGTTGTTATATAATTTATTTCAGCTGCTCTTTTGGGATCTAAACAATTATGGTTACATAATTGTTTCTTCTTTGTTCAGAAGTTTTATATTATTAGTCTGCTTAAAGAATGGACTGGTCAGTTTACTTTGTATCTGGACTGGCTAAGTATTGGGTTGTCGGAGAGGTCATGACGCATTTTTTCCAATGAAAATCATGGAAAAATACGTCATGACTTTTCTGATAACCCAATAATTTACAGGTCTCAATGAAAAACAATAAAATGAAGCCCCTTGCTTAAAAAAAAAAAGTAGGAACAATTTCAAGATAGCAACAGTAGAGCATTAAAACAAGCATGAGATGATTCTCAATATGGGAGACTGTGGGAATACACTGGTTGCATACTGTGATGTTGGCCCTACTTTTCATAAAATTTCATAAGTATTGCTGAAAAATATTCTTAGCAGGAAAATAATTGAAATAATAATTAAATGAAAGACTGAGAGTAGAAAATTGTGTATATAATTGTCTCTGTTCTCCATAATTTGATTCGAACTGAGGGGGAAGGTGAAGGGAAAGCCCCTCTAGTTAAATAATAATGATGATACTCCACAGCCTCTTAAGCTATATGTTATATTTTGATGGAGCTTAGGAAAATTATTTGGGTCATTCATAGTTTATATTTGAGAACTAGGTCAAAAGAAAGGAATGAAATTGAAATTTGTGTTTTAGGTCTCTACCTCATTGCATGTTCAATAATGAAAAAAATCACAAGACACCTTTTACTAAACTTCCACTAATTGTGACCAAAACACCAAGATATTTCTGGAAAAGAGACACATTTCATTAGAACCTCTCTGTTATATTAATGCTGTATCTGCCCCGTTATTTGCATACAAATTGTTCATGAAAAGAAATTAGGTTTTGTTTTGTTTCAGTAGTGGGAATTTGTTACATAATGAAAGAGGTCATATCATAAACTTTACAAATAAAGATGTCTTTAGAGATGAAAAAGTAATCAGAGACAGTGAAGACTCTGTTATTGGTCTAGTTTAATAATATTCCTAAACCTGGTATTCAAAACATATATATAATCCTAGCTAATATTTTAAAAATAGCTTTTTTAAATATAAAGAAGTAATATATTTATTGTGTATGTAAAATTTATCGGGCATTTCAGAGTGGAACAAAAAAATATCGCTCATATTTCAGTCAACCAATTAATGCCTACATTTGTATATTACAATGTTAATAAACTGAACTGAGACTCAAATTGGTAAATACTGTAGATTTGGTTTTATCAGTGTATTTTTGACAAATATGACCAAGTTTTAGTTTAGTTTTGTTGTTGTTGTTAATTGGATCTCCAAGAAAACTAGATAGGTTGCCCCAATATTATTGCTTTCCTAGAGGCAATTTTGCAGCTATGATTATAAATAAACTTTCATTATCAAGTCTTATTTCCCAAAAGACAAAGAAAAAAATTCATCATTGGTTCTCCCTTCTATGTTTCATAGTTTCAGGAAATCTGTAAACCTTAAGAGGTCATGTTCTCTGTTTAGACTTTTTAAAGCTTATCTTGACTTTCTAGTAGTTTTCTTTTGTTTTCTACACATTTTTCTATAATTTTTCTAAAGGAAATTTAGAGTGCAGAGGATGTAAAAAGTAACTAAGGAAGAGCAAATTAAGTCAGTAAATGTTTGTGGAGCACTTATACAAAAGAACATAGGCTAGTTGTATAAACTGAAAGACATATAATATAGCCTTTTTAAATGTCAGCTAGGAGCTTGTAATCTGTTATCAAAAATTGGAGAAAAACTGAGGGTTGCTAAATGAGAGAGGGGGATAGGGGAGAAGTTGAAGGGATTGGAAAGACAAATGGGTAACCACAAGTTTGACATGGTGACAGTTTGGGGAATATAATCAATAATGTAAAGATTTTGTAGGGTATCCAATGGACACTTATCTTATGAGGGAGACCACTTCATAGACGGTGTAGATGTCTCACCACGGCATTGTACACCTGAAGCTGAGACTGAATAATATTGAATGTCAACTGTAATTTAATATATATGTGGTTACAGGAAGTGAAGTACAGCATAGGGAATAGAGTTAATGGAATTGTAACAACTATATATGGTGTCAGAGGGGCAATAGATGGGGGAAGGGGATTATCACTTTATGAGGGGTATAAATGTCTAACTATTACTCTGTTTTGTACACCTGAAACTAATTAAAAAATTGGAATATGATAATGTACATTCACTTTTTTTTCTTTCATTCAGTTATTCTACAATTATTTATTGAGGAACTAATGGGTTCCAAGATTTGTGTTTGACACTGGTAGTTTTATAGTGCATAACATTATATATACTTCCTAGCCTCATGGAACCTACAGTCTGGTGAAAAAGACAGGCAAACAAACACAGCATAAAATTGCCACTGTGATAAGAACTATAAAGGTCAACATGGTGCTATGCCTAAAAGAGGATAATTTGGTCTCCCTTCTTCGGCCCTTTCCTCCTCAGCCTTTTCTGATAGGATAAGTGCGCTTTTTAAAATATAAAATCATGTCACTCCTCTGCTCCAAAGCCTTCCCATATCATTCAGAAAGCAAAAGTACTCTTGACCTCTCTATCTGTAATCATCACTCTTTCCTTATTCATTCTTTAAGTCCCTCAAGCATACCAGGCATGCTGGTGCCTCACGGCCTTTGGACTGCTCTTCTCTCTATCTAGACTTTCTTCCTCAGTAACTAAACATCTTACTTTCTTACCTTCTTAAGGTCCTGGTTCTACTGTCATTTCCTCCATAAGTTCTTGCCAGGTCATCCTATTTAAATTAAAACACCAAATTTCTGGAACTCTCTAATCTCTTTTCTCCTTTATATTTCTCCATTACTGATTACTATATAACACAGTCTATCATTTATTTATGTTTCTTTACTGTCTATCTCCAGTGCTAAATTATAAGTTCAACAAAGACACAAACTCTGTTGTTGCTCTTTTCTCTCTGTTATCCTTCGTTCCTGCCTAGCACATAGCAGATACATAGTTAATACTTGTTGAATGGATATGTCCACAGCCATGACTGTTGGGAGAGAATCTCTGAGACAGTGATGATTTGACTTCTAACTCAAGGACTTAAGTAGATGTTAATCAGCTAAAGAGAAGAAGAAATGTGATAGTGGCAATGGTGTTAGTAAGAAATACTTTTAGTGCTATGTCCTCAGTCATTTACATATATTAACTCTTAATACTTAAAACAACCCTGCAAAGTATGTAAAATTATTATCTCCACTAAAGAGATGAGAAGTTGAATCACAGAGAGAACTTTCCAGGCAGAGGAGCTAGGAGAAATCTTTCCAACTGTGAGAAATATTGTGAGACTAAAGGAGAGTCATGGCTGGAGCTGAGAAAGTTTAGGGATGTGATGGAAAAAGAAGAACCTGGAGAAAAAGGTTAGGGGTCAGGTAATCAGTGGACTTACTTGTAGAATGACAACATATTCCTGATTCCTCAAGGAAGTTTTGGTTTATGCTTTGGCCTTGTATAGTTAGGTGAACCCGTTTTATTCTCAAAATTTCCCTGAGTTGGATGATAAAATGAGTTAAGGAGTTCTGTCTCTCTCCTAAGAACAATGAGAAGCCATTAAGAAGTGGTAACATGATCAGATTTCCAGTTGCTGAGAAAGCAACTCTGGCTGCCATGTTAAAAATACACTGAACTGGAAGAATTTATGCAGAGAGATGTGTTAGGAGGTAATAATCTGTATTGGTTGCCTGGATGTGAGTGGTTTTAGTAAAGATGGAGAGACAAGAACAGATCTGTAAAATGTTTAGAGATCAAAATCAAATTAATTTGGTGACGGGTTACATGTAAGGGGGATGGAGAAGAAAATGGTGTCAACAAAACCTCCCATGTTTCTGGTGTCAGTAACTGGATAAAGGATTTCCAGTTCATTGTAATGGGGAACAGTGGAAGAATAGCATGTGTGTATGTATGTGTAGAATGGGAGGTGAAGAGTTGAAGATCAATAAATGTGAAAAACTTAAGTGTTAGTTACATAATGAATTACTAGATATGGCATCTAGTCAGCGATAAATAGTATTCCATTATTAGGATTTGCTACGGTGTTTAGCTATCCACCCGTTGATGGACATTTGAGTTGTTTCCAGTTTTTAGTGATGAAAAGTAAATCTGCAATGAAGATTTCTGTACAAGTCTTTGTTAGACCTATGCTTTCATTTATCTTGGGCAAATATCTAAGAGTAGAATGGCTAGATCATTTTGTAAGTTTATATATGACCATTTTCATGAAATATCATTTTCCATCCCTTTACTTGTAGTCTGTGCATGCCTTTCGATCTGAAGTGAATCTCTTCTAGGCAGCATATGTATGGGTCTTGTTTTCTTTCCATTCAGCCATGCTGTGTCTTTTGATTGGAACATTTAATCCATTTACATTGAAAGTAATTGTTGATAGATATGTCACTATTGGTATTTTACAATTCATATTTTGGATTTTTTTGTTTGTTTTATTTTGTTTTACAGAAGCCCCTCTAACATTCCTTTTAATACTGTTTTAGTAAAAAGAAAAATTAAATTTTTAAAAAAAGGGATTTTGGTAAAAATCCCTCTCGATTTTTAATGGTTACATGCAGGTGTGGGACCAGCTCCTTCCACATTTCTGCCCCTCTAACCAGCCTTGTGGTGGCTTCTTCTGTATGTCCTTATTTGTAGGACTTCAGTTCAGCTAGACTTCAGGTGATTTTCAATGGTGGTTGTTCTGTAGTTTAGTTGTAATTTTATTGTGGTCATGAGAGGAGGCAAGCACAGCATTCACCTACTCCACCATCTTGAAGGACCTCCAGTAGTTAGCTATTTTAATGTGGAAGTCAGTTCCCACATGGATGTTTTTAGTAATGAATTGAGAGGCACTAGTATAATAGCTAACTATTCCTACACAACAAGTTATCCTTCAAACTCTGTGACTTAAAACAACAAGCATTTCTTATCCTACAGCTTCTGTAAGGCAGGGCTCTCAGGGGGCCTTCGCTGCATCCCCTGGCTTATGGCCTCTTACAAGTTGTAATTGAGTCAGGCTATTGTTATTTCAAGGGCCAAAAGGGAGAGATTTCACTGACTTCATTAAATAAAAGTTTGCAAAAATATATACAAAAACTGTTTGAACTGTTTAAAAAAATGGGATCCTAAAGTAATGGTTTTGGGCTATAGCAGTATAGTATAACATAGTGGGTAGGCATGTGGGGTCTGAAATCAGCCTGCCAGAGTTTTTTGTATCCAGGTTATGTCATTTGCTAGCCATGTGATGGGATTTATAAGTCTGGGCTTGAGTCCCATCTACAGTTATTTCTTGGCTCTTTCTTTTCTTGAAGCCAAAACGACTTGGGCAGAATTGACACTATGCTTTTTTTCATTTTTATTGCAGGTTTCTATTATTAGCTACCCAGTATTAATCTTAGTTTAACATGACCTATGTAATGGTTAACGCATTTACCACCATTATGCTTACAGTTTTCTGTCCGAATAACAGGTCTCTAACAAGACTGCATTTCTTTCTCTAGAAAGAAAGTTATCTATAATTGATTTCTATACTTGTGAATACATAGTGTTTCATAATCAGTTAAAACACTTTTACAACTGTGGATTTACTAATTGCATTGTGTCACTTATTCTAAGTTCTTGCAGACCAACATTTGCAATTATATTGTTAAATAAAGAACCTATAGGATACAATTGATTACCCACATCTGCCATTCCAAAATGAATTAAGGTAGTATTTTTGCAGTTCATCAAATAGTGAGTTTTCTAGCTTAATTAATTTGAAAATTCAAAAAAGGAGCACTGAATATTCCATATATCTGCTTGTAATGGGGCTAGCTGTGAAACCTGAGACTTAACTATTGATGTTAGAGACTAAACTTTTTTGTTTTTAAAATCCAGCTGCTGAAAATTCACCCACCATTGATGTAATTTTTAGGAGGATTCTTATTACTTAGTCTTTTCTAAGATACAAAATCTGTATGCCTTCTTGTGTTCTATAAGTTGATTCCAGTTCACCTGCAAAGTATAATTAAAAGTTGATTTTTCAATAGAGGCAAATAGCTTGTTTTCAAAATGTTTTGGCAGAAGCGTTTCTTTTGAAAAAATGGAGGAACAGGTCACTTGGGCTGGAAAACAAAAGTCATGAGAAAGCTGGTTGTCAAGTGGTACTTGTTCTCCTCCATGATTATGATATCCAGGTAGTGTAAAGTGTGGGGAGGAACATCAGTGACAGGGACCCTAATTTGTACTCCAATTTTCAAATCTCTTCAACTGCAATCTAGCTGGGCCTTTGGCAAGCTACATAAATAAATCTCATGAAAAAAAAAAAAGGGTGGCTTTTGAAATGCATAGAACATGATATATTCATAACATAGTGAACATTGAAAGCCTGTTTTCTCAGCCAGAGATTTAAAAATAAGACCCTCACATAAGGAACTGCTGAAAAAAAAAAAAAAAAAGGATATATAAGGAGGAAAGTAGCACAACAAGGTGATGATTAGCTGGAAGGCTCAGAAAATTTTGCCCTACTTGTCTTAAAAATATATCTTTCATGGGCTTCCTTAATAGCCCATGTTCCTTTGTTCTCTTTTTTCTTCTTGGACGACTTTCTCTTTTCTTTGCTGGCTCATTTACTTCTCATGTTTTAGCCATAAATATCCCACAAATATCCCCTCATACCTTAAGAAAGTGATGCTATCTCCTCTCTTCAATTATTATTAATAGCTCTATAAAATGATACCACTTGTATCTCTAGCCTTGACCTCACTGCTTCTCTCTCATCACTCACCTTCATCCAGTGGCTTCCTACTTATATTCTTATCATTTCCTAAGAAGTGATAAATTTATTTAATTGATGGAATCCTTGCATTATGTGTACATAAGTTAATATATCTTAAGTTTTATATCTACAAAATAAGTATATGGACCTTCCCTTTAATTTATTTGATAATATTATCTTATGGATTTATTTTCTGAGAAATATTCAGACCACATTTAATTTTAACCTGAGATAATAAGAGGAAGGTCACATAAGAGAACCTCATTTCTGTGACAGCCTGAAGAAACTATTTTCCAATAGGTTTTGTACTCAAACATTTAATTAGAGCTTGTCAGATTAAAAAATAAAGTAATTGCAAAAATATTCAGCCAATGTTATAAGTGTAAAACTTTGTAACTACATGGTAGAGAGTTCCCACCTAAAGTTTGTAATGGGTGTGAAAAAAATATATATATATACATATATATAATATATGTATATATAATAGAGCATAAAGTAAAAAAAGTGCTTATTAAATCTAAAGTAAATGCTACCATCTAAAATGCTTTCTAAGTAAGATAAGCCCTCAGTACAAATGGGTAAGCAATTACTGGTATCTTTAATTGGCACAACTTTTGGTAGTTGTTTGAAAACTTGAGAATTATGTTCACATCTTGATTGAGGGATTGGCCTCAATGGAAACAGCTTGTGATGTTGGATAAGAACACAGTGAACTGCCAAGGGGAATTGGAAGAAACTTGCTATTGCAAGTGATTAGTCTGAGAGACAGAAACTGTAGGTGATATTTCTAGTTCCTAAATTCATGAAGTGGATAAGCTTTATCTTCATGCTCTCTCCTATTATAGGCTTCCTCTTTTACAGTCATAATTGTTTGACAACTTGTCATCATCTCTCTCCATCCCCAGTCCTCCCATATATTGAGTCACGTGATTCTGCATCTTTTTTTTTTTTTTTGAGGGCAGTGTCACTGGCCCTCATTTGTGGGACCTGAACTGGGCCGCTGGCTTCCCAAGCAAGCGCTTAACCACCACGCAACTCTGCTGGCCCAATTCTGCATCTTAATAGCTCTAAAATCCATTCCCCCATCTCCAGGCCACTACTACTACCTCAGCTAATTTTATCCTTATCTCACTTTTTGTAATTCACATCAGGACCCTGTTAACTGATACCCCTTCTTCCAGCTTTGCTTCCTACTATGATATTATCACTAGAAGGATCTTTTTAAGATGCTAATCAGAAAATACTTTGCTCCTACTTAAAATCCCTTGGTAAGTCCCTATATGTTAAAATTTTAGGAAGAATCTTAAACTTCTTTTCATAGTATATAAGCCTCTTCAAGATCTCTAACACAACTCTGACTTAGAAGAGGTTTTAATTTTATTTTTCTTCAGTCAATGTGAACAATTTCATAGTCAGGATCATTCTTACTAATAATGCTGCTTATATAGCCACCCGTGAAAATCCTTGAAAAGAACATCATCTAAGAGCTGTATGCTCTACAGGACTGTCTGAGATGGCAAGGAATTGCTTGTTGGCCCCTAATAATAATACACATGAGAAGAAAAACAGCATGGAGTAGTATGGTGCTTTGGAGCTCCATAGACCTGAATTTAAACTCTGATGCTTTTCCGTAAAATTGAATAATTTGGAACTTCATTGTTCTTACTTTTAAAATGGAGCTATTAATAACAATTCCATAAGATTGTTGTGAGCATTAAATGAGATAGACATTCATTTAGCTCATGTAGATATTCTCATAACATACATTTAAGAAATATTAGTTCTGTTTTCTTCAAATGCCTTATTCACATTAACAAGAATCAGAGGGCAAGTGCTAAAGATGAGATTAATGCAGAGGACTGTATCAACCTAGGGAAATGGTGGTTGGGAAACAGAGTGGAAAGGAAACACATAACACAACTATCAGTTGCCAAAGAGGGTAGGCCCTGTGTTGGAGGAAGTCTGGGAAACCCATACAACTGGAGAGACAAATGTATATGGGTGTGCTATAGTAGTAGTAGTAGTAATAATAGCAATAGTAGTAATAATGAGAGTTATAGATGGAATCAACCAGGGAATGTACAGAGCAAGATACCTCATAGCTACCACTTATTGAACACTTACTGTTATGTACTGAGCACTGTGCTAAATGCTTTGCATGCAGTAACTTAATTAATACAAGAGAATTAAAGCTCATGAAGGAGGTCAAAAGGAAACACAATGTTTTTTGCAAGGCTTATATACTTAAGAGATGAACAAAGCAGCACCCCTTTAGATAAATAATAAGTTGCCAGAGAGGTAGGAAGCAAAGTCAAAGAATATGATATCAATCAATCTAAGGGACTATAGGCTGTTAAGGAGCAGTCAAGTAGTAACAAATACTGGAGAAGTATTAAAATTAGGAAAAGACTAAAGTGTCCATTGGAAGGAGCAATTAAGAGAACTTTGATATCATTTTCTAGAGTAATTTTCATGAAGTGGTGAGATCTGAAGCCAGATTGTAGTTATCTGAGGAATGAAGAGGAAGTAAGGAAATGGGGACAAAATGTATTGACTACTCTTAAAAGAAATCATCTGTAAAGTTTAAGAGAGAGAGCAATAGTTTGAGGAGACACAAATGAGAACTAGTCATTGAATGTCAGAACTGGAAATAACTGGAAAATATCAAATCTAAAACAACTTGCATATTTTTTAAAAAAGATTTTATTGGGAAATTCAGGGAGGGGTACAGTGTTGGGGAATCAAAGAGGGGAAGAGACAAGTTGCTGTCTTTTTGTTTTTCAGTCTAATTGTGGAGGATGTCACTTCACTAGCCCATGTTGGTGGTGTTGTGATCATTGCGCTCTTCTCAGCTGAGGCAGATCAGTCACTGGCCATTGGATGGCCACTCACGGTGGCTCATGGCAGCTTTGGCAGGCTGCTGGCTGTTCACACTGGCTGCTGGCCACTCACAGTAGTTTCGGCAGCCCACTGCAGCCCCACTGCAGCTGACGCCAACCCCAGCAACCCTGGCAATGCACAGCAGCCCAGCTCCAGGTTGAGCTGTTATTTATCATCTTAGCTGTAGAGGGTGCAGTGTCACTGGCCCTCATGTGGGATCCAAACTGGGGCCTTGCTGCCCAGAACCAGCTATATGACCTAAGCCAACTCTCAGACAACGGCCCACTCAGCTGGTCCTAAAACAACTTGCATATTAATGTCTTTGGAATCATTTTGAATTCATGGGCATAGATTTTGGAAAGTATTTTCCTCTAAAGCTTTGCTAATACAGGTTTTCACTAAATGAAAATGGGTGTTTTACTCAGTATGACCTCAGGTTCTGCTTTCTATAAGTCTCAATAATAAAGGTTAGATATAGGCATACAGAAAAGTGTGGCTTTCAACAAACTAAAAATCCTAAGGAAATTATTGGTATAATTATAAATTTGAGGAAGATTCCAAAGAAGTCATAGGAAATTGGCTATCACTTAAAGCAAAGTAAAATTTAATTTCAAAGTGTAGATATTTATTTGAGGTTTACTAGGTATAAGACACTATATTTAATTTTGGCAATTTCAGCTGAGATCGATTGCCATTTTATTTCATCTAGAATTTACTTTATTCTACCTCTCTTCCATAGGACATTCTTGATATGGTCATTTTGTTCTTCTTCATCACTTCCAATGACTTTCATAAGATGAAGTATACAGTGGGGAGCTAAATGGGACCAAGTTAAATAAGCTAAAGTCATATTGTAGGAGAGGCATTCAGCAAACAAGAACAATGAGGATATTTGCTCTCACAGGCAGTACTTGCAGCATCTCTGGAATTTTAAATAATTACTTCTGGCTATTTTAGTCAGTAGGATTAAATTGAGTGCCTTAGGTGAAAAATCTTTTTACCTGGAGTCAAAACTTTTTATATTTTGTTGAGACAAGTTTAGAACATGAATAAAAATGTTTAAAACTTTATACAATAGAATTGGATTGTCAGAAAAGTCATTACTTATTTTTTCTATGTTTTTCATTGCAAAAATGTGTCATGACTTTTCCAACACCCAATATTTTATCCACAGTTATAATTAATGGAAGATTAAATTGTGAGGATGAGTAGTATAAGCACTCAGAAAAAGAAATGATCAATACAGTAAAATATTTACAGAAGGCTCTCATGAAGAACATGGGAACTGAGGTTAGCCTTGAAATAGGGTATGTGGCTGACACAGAAAGGAGGAAACAGAAATTCCTAGCTTTACAGCCATGTGATCTTCAATGTCTTCATCTATAGAATGGGGAAAATATTAACGGCACCTACCTCATAAGGTTGCAACTATGATGAAATATTAATTTAAAGTGTTTGGCAAATGCTTAATGTCAATGTATTTGGTGCTAGTGACAATAACAATAAAACAAATCACAAAGAGTTTTCCAATAGTTCTCTGAAAAAAAGGTGTCCTTCAGAAAGGAGGCCTTCTAAGAAAAAAAATGCAAAATGTATAACAAATATTTAATTACAACCTGGAAATTGAAGAGACTCACTTGGATCTTCTTGGGAGTCAACTTGTAAATGAAAATAGCTATAAAGAATAATTTATATAGTAATCCCTCTACTATCAAAATAAAGAGCTCTGATCCATTTTCTGTGCTCATAAAACAACCACTTAATGGGAGGTACTTTATGATGATTATCTTCCTATCAGTAAAAGGCACCAAGTTACTAACCAATATTTAAATCTTGGTTCTTATTAATAGCAATGCCAATATATATACCAGTTACACAAATCTAAGTATGATACAATTCATTTCCTTAAAAAGTTTAAAGATTAAGATGGCCTTTCTGATAAGAATTGTTCTGGTTTACAATTTCACTAGTAGTTTTGTTATTGTTTTTGAGGGAAAGAAATGAAAACCGTGTATTTTCTTAAAAATTTTTAAGACAACAGAATGTTATGCCTTGCAAAAATCTTAATGAGATAATGTGTATAAAATTCCAATCACAGTTCCTGGCACTTGTTTGCTCAAGGTTAATCTGAAATAAGTGATCAATAAATGTTTGTTGAATTATGTATTATTTAAAATTTCTATCATATAATTAGGTCCTACTTGTTAATGATTAAATTCCCTTATAACTGATAGTAGATATATATTCCATTTTTTTTAGTGGAAATTTATTTCAATTCAATAATTATTTGGACCTGCCATATACTTAGCATCTTGGTGAGTAAAATATACTCGACCTCTGATTTCATGAGGCTTCCTACAGTACAAAGAATATGAAGTTGATTTATCAACATTTGCAGGTTCTGGAGTAGGGGGAACATGAATAAAATGGTTTGATAGATATATTTTCCAACCTAAATGTTAATAATATGTGTGTATTTGTCTTAGCCATATAATGTGCATATTTGTACATCATAATATATTATATTACCATAAAATTGCTAGAGATGCTGTCCCCATAATGACTCCAAAAATAATAAAAATAAATAAATGCATTCTACTCATATAAATAATGTGAAATTATTCAGATAATTCCAATTTGCATTGCTTTCAATGGTTAAATATTTCTTTGAATTTTAAAACAAACTAAATAAAGCCTACAGTTCAATAATGACTATATGGCTTCATTAAAACTTACATTTTGACAGTTTCTCAGAAAGCCAACACTTCATAATTAATGACCATTCAGCCAAAGACTGACCTCTGAATGACTGGATAAGTGCAAACTTAGGAGGAAAAAAAAATTGCTTTGTAATATTTATTGAAGCCTAAGAGCTGTTATCTTTTAGAATGTGAGTAAGTTCTGGAACCATGCCTAAGAGATTGGCTCTATATGTTAACATTTGAGAGTCCTTTTTACAATAAAAATTCATGCTGTCTATTTTATGCTATATTTTATGCTATATTTAAAATAAGAGAAATTGTAAAAAGCTTCATTTACCTTGATCGCTAGTGACCTCTTTTAAAGGTCCCTAAGATTGAACTTCCAGGCATGTGAAGTATAAGATACCAAGCACTTGTTATAAATGGCTCTGGCATTCATTTTCAAGCTGAATCTATAATATTATACAAAGCTTCTAACTAACAGAATGTTTCCTCTTATCTGAGATCGAGTCAGTTAGTTCATTTACTTAAAGGTTAGCGTTAATAAGATCAAGGTCACAGTAGGGGCTTGATGGAAAGAAACTTAGAAATCAAACTGACCTAGCTATGAATTCCAGTTCTGACCCTTACTAGCTATATGACCTCATAAGTTACTTAGCCTTTCCAAGGCTCAGTTTCTTCAGCTTTAAAATGAGAGAGTAGTATCTATCTCCCTGCGTTTTGGGGTGGAACAATTAGAAGACACTCCAGTTACCATGTATGCACTTCGTTCAGGGCCTGACACATAATACACCCTCAATAAATGTTAATTGTGGTCTTAATTTTTTATTAGAAAAACAACTCACATTGTGTATTCCATTAATCATTAGTCACCAATATCCAAATATCAGCAATATCATTGTTCTGAAAATGTATAGAAGCATATAAACCTGCTTATATTTTGGGACCCACCAGAAATTTTATATGTTCCAGCAAGAATTCCTTATCCTTTTGTATGGTCATTATAATTAGTTCCAATACTATCACCTGGACTGAATAATCTATGAGGATAATCATGTAAAATAACAGTCTTAGCTCATATATGCTCCATAAATTGTGTTTGATGCAGGAATAAGTGGATGATTAATGAATGATCTATTTAAAACTATGGAACACTCAGAAACATAGCTTTAGGCAAGAAACTAAAGATTTACTTCCTTGCTCCATGACTTTCAAAAATTTTCTAATTCCGGAGAAACTGGTTTTCAGTTTCTTCCTTTTTTAAACATAGGGGTTTGATATATAAAGCTCAGGGTCACCCCTCCAGTTCTGAGGGCTTGTGATTCAAATAAGCAAGGAAACTTGACTTAGGAGGCAACTGGTTGGTAGGAACAAAAGAGGTGTTGGCATATAAGTCCCTTGAGCTCTTAGATCTCATCTTCCTGTTTTTTCCTCTCAGTGTAACTGACTTTAGAAAAATTTTCCAAGTACCTATTATTTGACCAACTGAAGAATAAACAGTGTATTAAGAAAGTCATCAATAAAAATGAACATATCTTAAGGCAATTATTCCAGTCAGTTTTCCAGAAGAGAGATTTAGAAACGGGTCTTTGGGAATAGAAGAAACCTGGAGGGTTGGCAGGTTTGTTGGCAATCTATAGCTTTCTATGAAGACAGCTGGCCAATAGCTCCTAGTAGTGTTTTTCACTTGCTCATTCGTTCATTCATTCATTCACTCATACATTCATTCAACAAATGCTTATTGAATGATTGCTATTTGCTTGGCTACATGCTACGGTAGGATTTTAAAGATGGAGCTGATATACATTTGTCCTTAAAGAATTTAAGGACAGTAAGGTATGTATATACAATTTTTAAATGTTCTAAATGGCATGAAATAAAGTTCTGTGAAATTTGAGAGCAGGGAAGACAATTTCAATAAGTCAATTGGCAATGAAGGGAGGAAAAGCAAAGAAATTTTGGAGCAGATGGCATTTAGCTTGAGTTTAAGCCTCTGTAGATTGGGCAAAAAAGAATTCCTGGCTGAGGAAATAATGTGAACAAAGACTTGAAGAAGCAAGAAATTGAATGTAGTTTGACTAAACACTTGGGTTTATTGTATAGTGAGTAATGGGAAATAACATTTAAAAGGATGCCATCAGATTGAGACTACTTTGAATGTTATAGTGAGGGGCTTGGTCTTTCTTTTCTAGGCAAAAAGAAGTCATTGGAAGTTTTGGAGAAGGGAGATAGATGAAAATTGTGCTTCAGGATGGTGATTCCTGAAGAAGACTCATGTATGGTGGTTGTAAAATGAATCTCAATGGGAAGGTGCCCCAAATAAGGGTCCTGAGCTCTCTTTCTTTTCCAGGCTGCTGATGTGCTGCTGCAGCATGGAGCTAATGTCAATGTTCAAGATGCAGTTTTTTTCACCCCACTGCACATCTCAGCCTACTATGGGCATGAACAGGTAAGCCTGACGGGGGTATTTCCGAAGGCTGGGGTACCACTTAAGCATTCCAGTCTTCTGTTGAACTGTCCTAGCTTCAAAGAAAGGATATGTAAGATAGCCTTTGAATAATTTTGCCATCTTCTTATTAGCTCCACCCTTGAGGAGCTTGTAGATCCACAAAAACAATGCAGTTGCTGAGTTACTCATTTTCACTGACTATTCTAGTACACAAGGGAGGCAGTCGAGCACATTGGTAGGTGGAAGGCCACAGGAATCAGTCACCCTGAGATTGAAAATTTCCTTCCATCACATAGATCATACAGGATCATAGATTTGATCCTGTTTACCCTCATCTATCTAACTCTACTAACCATTGTCACCTCAATAGATTATATACTTTTTAAAATTCCTGGCTTTATGACCATGTGATCTTCAGTTTCTTCATCTATAGAATGGTGAAAATAGCAATAGTACCTACCTCATTAGGTTGCTGCTATGATAAGATATTAATTTGAAGTGTTTGGCAAATGCTTAATGTCACTATGTTTGGTGTTAGTGACATTGAAACAAATCACAAAGGCCTTTCCAACAGTTCTGAAAAAAAAAGATGTCTTTCAGAGACGGGGTTTCTTCTCTTTTCTACTAGCATGGGATGTGTTAAGCTAAAAAAAAAAAAAATGTCTCTTGAGATATGTTCATGTTCCAATTTCCAGAACCTATGAATGTTACCTTCAAAAGGACTTTTCAGCTGTAATCAAGTTAAGGACCTTGAGAAGGGAGGGTTATCCTGGATTATCTGGATGGGTGTGATATTTTTTATAATAGAAAACAGGAAATCAGAGTGAGCAATACAAGATGTGACAATGGGGGCAAGAGGTTAAAGGGATATAAGAAGGGACTACAAGCTAAGGAAACCAGGCAGCCTGTAGAAGCTGAAAAAGCAAGGAAATGAAAGCTTCCAGAGGGAATGCAACCTACTAACACCTTGATTTTAGACTTCTGATCTCTAGAACTACAAGAGATTAGATCTATTGTTTTCATCCAATAAATTTTTGGTAATTTACTACAGTGGCAATGGGAAACTAAGACATGGAATAACCTAGATAAACTAAAAAACAATCACTAAATGTGCTTCAATTATATAATTTGCTTTAAATATATAATTATACAACAGATACATTTTTACAAAATTTGATATTCTGTAATAAAGTAATAACGTGTATAGAATCCTTTAAAGTTTACAAGGTACTTTCATTATATAAATAATTTCATTTCACTTTCATGAAAACCTTATGAACTTAAGAAGTGAGTGAGCTCATACTATAGCACAGGTGCTATATTAAGATAAGACCTGTATGTGGATTTTTTTTTAACTTACTACAATCTGAAATTAGCTGTCATTTGGCCCTTCTTATGAATGATACACATGGAGCTCACTCAGGTCAGGTAGTATGCCAGAGTCATGCAGCTGGTGATAGACCTGGAATGTATATTCAGGTCTGTCTGATCCCAAAACCCATACGCATTTTGTTGTGCCAAAGAGCAACCACTCTTATCCTTCTTCTATCAGTGAACCAAATCATAAAGTCCAGGCAATTTCCCTGAGTGGAGCTAGAACTCAAGGACAGATGCTCGAACTGCAAAGTCCATTGATTTTCAACCTTAATGAACCAAAAGACAAAATTTTTACATACTACTTTCAAACACTGCCCTTTAACTATATACTCAGGGAACTAAATAGAACCAAATAAAACAAAAACAAAAGCATAACTGGAAAACCAAAACTTAACTGTTCTTTTGACATTCCATTTTCACTCATCCTCATTTTATATCTGTAGATCTCTTAGACTTACTGAATTATGGAGTAGAATTACACCTTTTTACCTTTGTAGAAGCCATGCCATTGTACTGCCTAAGGACCCCAAGCTGATAATCAGACTTACTTATGTCTCTGTGCTGTTCTAGTCATTATGCCTTTATTTCTTCTCTAGCTGGCCTATGCATGGACACTCTCAGGCCTGTGAAGAGGGACCTATAGCTAGGGGAGATTGCTCATTTCACTGGTGTGCCGCTCAGAGTGCACTGGAGTGCACTGGAGAGCTGAGCACTGAAAATGCTTTTGAAAATACAGGGTCCAAAAGCCCAGGTGATGAAAAAATCCCATGCTTTTCTGACTTCAGGCACAGACAGGATATATGCATACACAGTACATGTTATCTGTAGAGTCATTTTCTTTGGTGATTAACCTCATCACCCAACAGAAACATTAAGAGTTTCTATGCATATTGGGTAGAGAGCTAAATGTGTTTACTTTCCCTGAATATATAGTCACAGTCTTATGAAATTATGCTAAAATGTGGATGGCCCTTTTATGATAAGGGACTCGCTTTCTGTAGACGAAGACAGCACATAAGTAATTTATGGATGCTATTGTCATTTGCTAAAATATGCTGACAGGAGAATGGTACATTCAACATATAAATGTGCCTAATGTGCCATGTTCCTTGCCATTTGTTTATTTACTTATTTTTAAGTGGAAGAGTAGATGCTTTGTACCAAGAGCAATATTTCCTAGGTATATAATAATGCTGCTTAATAGACAATCGATTTTGAAAATAGTTTAAATCTGTCCATTATAAAGTCACATAATCAGAATTTATGGAGTCCATGTAAGTGGAAATATGTGCTTAAGAGTGCAAGGTTCTTAAAACTAAATTTCCACCGTTCTGATTTCTCTTGAATTAAATGTTGGTCTGCCCATTAGCCAACAAAGGGATAAAATACTCATGTTCCACAATGGTGCTACCACTTCTGCCAATACTTATTGAGTAATAGATACTTTTCTAAGTGCTTTATGTGTAATAACTTATTTAACCCTCATGACTCAATGAGATAGCACTATTATTATTCCTATCTTAGCAATGAAGAAACTGAAGTTTCAAAAGGTCAAATGATTTATTTAAGGTGACATAGCTAATAAGGAGAAGCCTGATTTTAGAACCTTTGTTGCTTGCCCAATACCCTCAAAAGGAAGTTTCTCCATCCATCCAGCTAATGTTTTGCCTAGAATTTATATCAAATATGTACCAGACTCTTGAGAGGTTTCTCCTCAAAACATGTTTATTTGATGCCACACAAGAAGTCAAAATAGTTTTGGAGCTCTAATTCACTTTTATCTGACACCTCAGTGGTCAGAACAATTGAGAGGTCCTTCCATAACTTACTTTAATGACATAGATATATCCTAATTTATCTCTTGGGATCGCTGTGATGACTTCTGAAATCTCTAGAGGATACAATGTCAGGTTTAGGGAACATGTAAATGATTTAAAGGAATACCATAAATTATCTGAAACAACCCTGGAAGATCCCAAAGTTGTCACCTCTCTCTGTCCCTTTGGGTGTGAATCAGCTAGAAGATGCTGAGGGCTCATACAGCTATCTGCCATTTACACAAAAATCCAGAAAAGAACCCAGAAGTCCAGTAGCAGGATGACCACCATCAGTGACCCACAAATGGAGGTGCTGTGAAAATCAAGAATCTAGTAAACACTGCTGGCTCTACCCAGAAGAAGACTTTGAAAAGATTGTTCAGACTTTTTGTATAATGAAAACCTAACCTTGAAATTACTATAGTTTTGGACTTCTTTTTAGGTGATATAATAATAAATTCCTTTTTCTTTAGGCCAGTTGAGTTAGGATTTTCTGTTATTTTCACATAAAATAACTGAAGAGAAAGCCTTAATGATATGCCTTCTTTCATATTGCAGAAAGGTTTGCATTATTGGTTGACTTTTGATACTAATTCCCAATGAATGGATCCTTTAGGTAACCCGCCTCCTTTTGAAATTTGGCGCTGATGTAAATGTAAGTGGTGAAGTTGGAGATCGGCCCCTCCACCTAGCATCTGCAAAAGGATTCTTTAATATTGCAAAACTCTTGATGGAAGAAGGCAACAAAGCAGATGGTAAGATATGTTGAGAAGACCTTTACTATATTTTATGTATATTTTTTACTTGTACTTTCCTTATTTACTAGAGCATAATCTTGAAGATGATTAATCTTGTACTCATGTACTAATTTTTTCTACAAGTTATAATTTATTATCTTTAATATATTAATTAAACCTATGTGTTAATCCTTCTTTACACGTCTTAACTCTTAATACATTAGATACTGTGGTGAAAAGTAAGGGCTTTTCCAAGATAAATTATTCCTATTTGTGTTATTCAGTAATATTTTCTTTTGTTTTAATTGAGATACAGTTTATAAACAGCAGAATTCTCAAATCTTAAGTGACTATTGGATTAAGTGAATATTTACTTATGCATACACCCATGTAAAAACCACCCAGATCAAGATATAGAATATTTTCATCTAGAAGGTTGAAAGCATTTCATTTGGAAAGTTGAACTTGGGAAATTTCACTTTTTCCCCCTTCTCAGTAAACAGCTTTCACCATCAAAAGTAAGTAATCAATATTCTGGCTTCTATTGCCATAGATTAGTTATTTCTGTTTTGGCAGTTCATATAATTTTGTGACTTCCTTTTTTTGATCAACACAATGATTTAGACTTTTACCCATTTTGTTGCATGAATCATAGTTTGCTATATTTTATTGCTGAAGGTTGTTATGACCATCCCATAATTTGTTTATGCATTCTCCTTCTAATGGACATTTGAATGTTTCCAGTGTTTGGCTTTTATGAATATAGCAGCCAGAAATATTTTTATTTTTATTCAATTATTATAAATAAATAGATAGATATATTTGAAATATATATATATATATGTCTCTGGCTGCTATATATATAAATGGAATTGCTGGATCAAAGAATATGCATGTATTTAACTTTTTAGGCATTGTCAGACATTTTTCCAAAGTGTCTGTACTTATTTTCATTCCTTCAGTGATATATGAGAGTTCCAGTTATTCCCTATATCCTCCCCAATATTTGATATCACTATTATTTTTAATAGAAATACAGTTGGATTGTGAAATGACTGGGGAAGAGAGTTTCAGAATGAACAGATAGATTTTAGGTGGAGTTAATAGAATAGAATTTTCTGCAACTTTTTTTATTTTTTAAATTATAAAATGAATTTTAGAAAATTGATGAAAAGTAGAGTATTGAAAAAAGTTCTTTCTCTTTCCTTTTCTCTTCCTCACAAACTTTCTTTTGACACAGATTCACTCAGAGTTACATCTTGTCATTAAATTCTCTCAGGCATAGCCAACATTCTTTCATTGACCCCCCAAGAGACCTAATTAAAAGCCCAGCTGTAAGAACTGTTGGCCTTTGCAGCAGAAATGATGCACGTTTCCAAAAGGACAAGGTTGTCAAAGCTCTAGAACTGCCAGTTCCTTGGTCCAAAATTGAAATTGATTTTCAGTTAATAAAGATAATCAATGTTTTCATTTACTCATAAGGAAAATGCAAAGCCCCCCAGAGACAACTAAGACTAGAAGTTAAGACACTTTCCAGTTTCCATGTTGGAAACAGCCATTTTATTTAGCAAACTTTGAGCAACATAGTTTGTATCATTTTCTGCAGACAGTGTGCAATAACTCAGGCATCTTCTCTATAGCATTATCATAAACAATCCATGTTGTCAGGACACAAGGAATGAGGTTCCTTGGACCTTGTTTAAGTAACTTCTTTAATTCTGTTCATTTAGAATAGGCAGAGGTACACCTCTGTGATCAATGAACACATAATTGTATTTTTGAAACTGCCTCGCTCTTCTAAGGAGTCAGGAACTGCTTGCTCTTTCCCTTTGTTACTGGTGTCAAACTCAGCTTTTTATTCTTCTTCACAACTCCAAAGCTCAGTGGTGTCAAAATGAATGTCATTTATGATCAGCATGTCTCCAGGATCAAAGGACTCTTCTACAAAAGCACTGAAAAGTGTACTGTACCTGTATTCCTCCTACGTACCAGCATCATATGATATAATTTTTGAGAATTTCTTTCAGACTGACACAAGCACTACATATGCTTCCTACTACTCTATCATTTAAAAACTCAAGACAGCATGACTCAGATTTTAAAGTTGTTTTTTTTTAATTTTCTTCTAATACGCACTTGATATTTTAGTACCTTCTGCACTTTGACTGATTGTAAAGAATAAACCAGGAGATCTGTTGTGCTCATGGACACTGCACAGGATTTATTATCAGCTAGTTCACATATTCCAAAATGTAGCTAAGCCTCCAGATGATTTATTTTAGATCTGGACCTTGCTCATTGTAAATGGACATAGGAGGAAAAGCAAATGAGTGACCCCAAAAGGAGCACAATTTGAAATCTGGCATTTACAGTATGTTTCTATGGTAATAGAATGTCACAAATGACAATAAATTCAGGTTACGAAATTAGCCAAAATGTAATTCTGAAAGCAACCTCTTCAGTTCAGCATGTTTGGGAGACTGACCTATTGAGATATGTATGTTTTAAGTCTCTAGCCTTCTTTCCTTGCACATCTTAGGGCAGTGAAAGAGGAGAAATGTAATGCTTATTGAATGAGATTTGAAAAGGTCAAAATATTTCTGGACTCCATAAGAAGAAAATGGTGATTCAGTCCTTACAATATTTAAAATTCAGAATTATTAAATGTGTTGTCATCTGAATGTTAAATATCATAATACTTTTAACATGGAACTGGGTATTATAGAAAGTCACAAAAATTTCTAGGGCATGGTCAGTAAGAGGAAATATTTTATTTTTTAAAAATATATCTTGTCAGAATTATTACACGAATTTAGTTTTGAAAATTTATTTAAGATGCACTTGGGAGTTGCTTTAGAGAGCTAATAGTATGTGCTGACATTTTGGGGTTAATATAATCTTTAAATTTTATCTTTAAGATCAATAAAGATAAAAGCAAGTAGTAACATCTACTCACCCACCCATTTATCCAATCTTTCTTTCAAATGACATTACTGAACACATACTCTCTTCAAAGGAGAGGCCTAGGCACTGAACATTTTCCTAATTATGATTTACATGTATTCCTTTGCTTGAAATTCTACTTTATTTAAATCTCTCAATGCAATGTTAAGTTAGAGCAAATAGAATAATACTCATAAATTTCATTTTCCCTAAGATAAGATATAATAATATGTACATTTTTTGTCTTTGCAAATTGGTCTAAAGCAAAACTAAGTAAATCACAATGACTGATTCAGAAATATAGGACTATACATGTAAACTCCATGGCTGATCCACATCCCTCCCTTTAGTTGGCATTTATATCTTCTTTGACGGGAAGAAAACCTAGGCCACTGCAGGTAATTCACCACGTAGATCATCTACTTTGAAGTTTATTGATTCCACTAGAGAAGAATAATGTTGGGTGGGGCCAGAGATGGCCACAGGCAAATTATGAATTAATGGAAGATTGTGCTGCATTCTGCTTTACAATGTCCCCTGTGGACCTCAAGAACTCTTACGTGACCTCCAGATGCCCTGGACTCCCCACTGTTCTCAGGCATTGACTCACAGTATTGACTTTCCCTGGTTTTCAACAGAATGAGAACAAAGGAAAAGTTTCATAAAAAGGAGAATAATCAAAATACCCAGAAATATTCTTCTGAAGTAAGGGTGTCCTTCCAAGTCACTCATTAATAAAGAAGATTCAAAGATTTATTTTTCAATAATAGCCTTGGGAGGAGTTCAGTGACTTTGTTAAAGATTTCCCTTTGGCTTAAGATCTTGCAGAAAAATAAAATGAGAATCATTATCTACAAATATAGTAGCTTCAAGTTCTACATCAGTGTTCATTAGATGTTAAATGATGATTATAACAACAGTTGCAATAAACTGCTTGCACATTTTTTTATATTAAATATTATCTCCCCTTTCTTTCCCTTGCTATCTTCAATCATTTAAAAAAAAAATTTCCCTTCAGTTCTTTTAGTTCTATGGATAATTTCTAATATACCAGGTGTTAAAAAAATGTATGCAAGCAGACACTTTGGTCAACGTTGCTCAAGCAGTGGTTTGCCATAATCCGAAGTGTCTGGACGCTGATGGCAACCACTTTGAGCACCTCTTGTAATTGCAGAAGTCAAACGTGACTTGTATTCACCTTTTGTTATCTGTATATGTTGAGTACTACAATTTTAATACAGTTTTCCTATCTTAAAATATGTATTTTTTGGCACCCACTGGATGGATAGATAGATAGATAGATAGATAGATAGATAGATAGATAGATAGATTAGATAGATAATAGATACATACTAAATGAGGATTAATGCAGTTTGTTAAGGGCCATTATTTTTAATTTTGAATAAAGCACCCTGTACAGATGGACAAAGTAATCAAATAATAAAACAAATGACCGTTGACCAGTTGATCAAGTCATTTTAGTTTTAAAAATTATGCTAGAGCAGATCCAGAATTTAGCAGCTTGGTGTTCAATTATTATTACTCAAGGCCTGTAATTCTTTTTTTTTTTTTAATTATGCTTGCTTTGGCAGCACATATATTATTATTATTTTTTAAAGGATTTTATTTTATTGGGGAATTGTGGAAGGGAACAGTGTTGGGGAATTGTTGAATGGGAAGATTGTGTTCTTCCAGGACCCATCAGCTCCAAGTCAAGTTATTGTCGTTCAATCTTAGTTGTGGAGGACGCAGCTCAGCTCCAAGTCCAGTCGCTGTTTTCAATCTAGTTGCTGGGGTAGGGCAATGCGTAGCCACCATTCCATGCAGGAGTCGAACTGGCAACCTTATTGTTAAGAGCACATGCTCTCACCAGATGAACCACCCAGCCACCCAAGGCCTGTAATTCTTGACTATTCAACTAGCTTGTACATAATTTGAAGATATAGACTCTGTGCATCTATAGCTTATTGGATTTAGCAAATTTCTAGGAAGGAAATTAGTAAAATGGGAGAGCAGACATTTTTATTAAGCATCTAATATTTGACAGGCATCATGTTAGAAGCTTTCCAGTTGCGTGTTCTTCAGTCCTTTCAGCACCCCTGCAATAATAGTGTTACTACATCCATCGTTACTGAGAAGATGCCAATACCTCCAACACAGTGCCTGGTGCATAGTAAGCATTTAATACCAGTACAGAAATGAGTGTGTACTCATTTGCAAGTGTTGGAAAGTAACTCTTGCTAATTTAAGCTTAAAAGGAATATATTAAAAGATATCGAGCAGCATACAGAATCTTAGCCAAGACAGGGCTGGAAAGCCAGGTTTGGAATCCGCACAGTGAAGAACTACATCCAAAATCGTATTCCAGAACTTGTCCTATGAAAACACACTGCCACCCCTGCTAGGCACACACACCAACACTTGTGATTCTGACACCAGCAGTGCAGGGCACTGAGTCTCTGACTGGAATCCCTGCTGGAAACCGGTTAGAGCTGGTCCACCCCTGCTCCATTGCCCAGATGGATTAGGCTCTGCATTTTTATGTCATCAGCTCCCATGTCAGAGTCTGATAGAATGAGTTGATTGGAGGAGCCTATGGATGAATGTTCCAACCATGGCACTGTTGAGAGGGAAAAGATCACTATTAAACATCATGCTAGGGTAACAGGCCTAAACCCTCTGCTAACCCTGTTCCCTAGCTGCAGACGGGACTAGGAAAGCATATTTTCACCTATGAGAGAAAGAGCACGGTCTTGGCCTCCATTGAGTGCTTTCAGTATAGGAAATTCCCCAAATGTCAGAAGAGGTTATGAGGTAGGCAGGCCAAAGAGAAAGACAAATGCCCTCCACTGAGTAAACAGTTGAATGTTAAATAACTAAGATAAATATGTAATACACACACACCATGCTTTTATACCATAGTATGACAATTCTTAGATAAGGGTACATTACAATCTCCTCAACAATGTTGTAAACATACAGAGTACTCGGCCTTATTGGACCGAAACCTCTGGATGATGCTCTGGCCAGGATCTATAATTTTTAACATTCTCCAGAGAGGGGGAAAAAAATCAACTTGAAAGGAGATACTTGTGGAATTAAGGCCATGAGTACCTTTTAGGTGCTTATTAGTTTCCTGAACTATTCCATTGTGCAAGGTAGATTTGATTAGATGCATCCCATAGAATTTATGGGAGCTCGAAGAAAGCCTGTTTAATGTGGTAATAGGCAATAGAATATAATTATAACTTTTTAAATTGGTTGCACTTAATTTCCTTTATTATTATCATTAATTGGCAATTTCCAGGAGTCTCTTGGGCACTTAGAAAAGTCCCTGACACTGCACATGAGCAGCCTAAGGAACAGAGGATCCTGGGTAACATGCTTTTTCCATTCTTGCTCATGCCAGTGAACGCTCAGGACAATGAAGACCATGTGCCACTTCACTTCTGTTCTCGCTTTGGACACCAGGACATAGTGAAGTACCTGCTCCAGAGTGACTTGGAAGTTCAGCCACATGTCGTTAATATCTATGGGGACACCCCTTTGCACCTGTGAGTATGATGTATAGTTCTAGAGGTCCTCCAGGTATGTGGCATGCACCTTTTTACTAGCATCACCACCTTTTCTCTAACTCTAGGGCATGCTACAATGGCAAATTTGAAGTCGCCAAGGAAATCATCCAACTATCAGGAATAGAAAGTCTGACTAAAGAAAACATCTTCAGTGAAACAGCTTTTCACAGGTAAAAGAATATTTAAGTGCACTAGCCACTAAACTTAGCTGACAGCCCATGACACCTGTGGTTGTGTACATAAAGCCAGAACAAATAGTGGCAGATGTTGTCATCAGGGAACAGGAGCAGAGGCTGGGCAGAGGACAAGGAGCCTGAGCTAGATGCACAGAAGAAAAGGTAGAGGCAGATGCTGCAGTTAATACAACAGATGGGGCCGGAGCCAGATGCTGCATTCCTGGCAGCAGCCACAAAGACAGGGACTGATGTTGCCAAGGCAACAGGCATAGCAACATCTGTAAGCATATTGCTTCTATTCCACTTCACTCAGCAGAAAGCTGCCAAAAGGGGCAGGGCCCATAATCCTCCTCCGACAAGGATCTCATTACGAGAATTCATCAGCATCAAATGTGACACTTTTTTCCTCAGCACTTAAACCTTATGTGCAAATGTATCTACCTATCTAAGACATCCATCTGTCAGCCTACAAAGGCTTAGTCAGGGTGGCCGCTGAGATACCTAAGAAGGCATTAGCTCCTTTCCAGGAATCCATGAGAGTCCTTTACAGTGTGCTTTTTGCTGTAGAAAAGCACACTGAAGGAGCAGCTAGGTTTAGAAAAGTTGTAACAAAAAAAGGATGGAAGGAGAGAAGGAAGGAAGGGGGAAGGGAGAAAAAGGTTGCTAATAATTCAGAGCTATAATGCCCTAATATGTCCAAAAGGAAGGCACATTCTTATAAAATTTGAAACCCTCATTTTTAATGAGCTACTATTTTGCTGTAAAAAAAACACAGTAATTTGAATTTAGTAAACCTTGGATATAAGATCATTTACCTACACATTACAGATTTCTTAGCTAGTTTGCAACCTCTAAAAAATGTATTTGGGACGAATATGTTATTTACATAGTGTTTCTATTACACTGATAAATAATAAAAAATGAGACTTTTTTTCATACTAGCCTAAAATTAAGCGTGTGTCTCTGCATCAGGCATCAACCTGTCAGATTTCACTTGGGTTTCCAGATTTTTTCTTATCAACCAAGAGGTCAGCAAAACAATGAGGCAAAGAGAACTATCATTGATGGAGTAGTGACTACTGGATTATTTGCATCCATTACCTTATTAAATCCTCATAACCATTTTATAAAGTTGGATTTATTATCCCTCTTTTACAGATGAGAAAATCGAGGCTCAGGGAAGCTAAGGAACTTGCCAGAGATTCCTATGGCTGGGAAATCATTCAGTAAACGCCTGCCTAGTTCCAAAGTCTGTGTTTTTTTATATATCTTTACATTCTAGCACCAAAATATTTTATCCATTTCCTATACACTCTGTAACAGAACAGATGAAGAACTCTTCAGATCATGCCCTCAGTCAAAATGGGTCAGTGGGACTTGTCACTGAAGGGGACAATTGGCAGAACTGATTCGTATGGTTGCTGGTGTCCTCTTTCCCCATAGGTCATGCTCGTTAAGGCTGGCATCTTAGGCTAGTTTTCAAATTGTTTTGCTACTCTGTGCACATCAATTGGAACCAACTATAATCAGAGGGTGGTTGTCACCTCCAGAAGATTGTCTATATGACAAGATTAGTAAATGGAGTTAAGCCTGTTTCTACTAGAAATAGCATATTAATAGCTTTATTCTACTCATTTTAAACACATATTTATAAATGAAACATTTACTTTATGTGAGCGAGTCACTCTGATTATGAATTCTTCTATGCACAAATCACAGTCCATTGTGTATAGTAAGCACTCAATGCATTGATTTCTCTTATTGTGTTCATATGTGTATATATATGAAAAATATATATACATAAATACATATGTACACACTTGTGTGTATACATGCATGTATATATTCAGAATTCATCATTTCCTGTAAGTAGTTGCTTTGAAAAGGAACAATGAAATAATTCAAACAATAGAACATTAAAAGCATGGTCTCATAGGTACTACTTGTAGTTAATGCTGATATACTCTATTGCACTGAGTTGGTAGTTTTTAACCACTGGATTATTCAAGAAAGATTTATTAAGATCCTGCCTTGTGTTGATGCAGGCAGGGACATTAAAATGACAAGATCCCTTCCCCTTCTTAAAGGAACCCTGTTGTAAGGTATCAAGTTAAGCAGAAGTGTGCTGATTACCATAGCAATGTGGTAGATGCCATAAGGCCTAAATGGCAAGGAATCAGAGGAGATAGCAAAAAGCTCAGCTTTTGGTTCACGGTAAGACTTCAAAGAGGGAACAACAGTTTAGCTAGATAAATAATGGTGTTTGTTTAAAGAAAATAAAAACATTTTATTAAAGAAAAAGAATTCGGACAAGTCCAAGAAAGAGGCAATAGACCCAGAGAACTGCCTATTCTAGAGCCAAGTCTGGAAGGAAAAAACCCTATTTTCCTGTGTTCTCCTATAATATAACCACTTCATTTCTGGAATACATCTGATTCCAGCTGTGTGTGAGCTTTACTCACACCAAGCAATTCTCTAATTCTCTGCAGGCACCAAGTGGGTATCCTACCATTCCATCCAGTTCTAACACTACATAACTTAAGTTAGTGACGGATCCCACAAGTTGAGGGCTCAGTCCCCCAAGACTGCTCCCTACTCCAGATGCCAGTCATTAGGCCATGTTGTCACCTATGCTTCTGACCCATTGGCTCTAAATCGGAGGTTCTCACCACCACCTGCTTGGGTTTGATAATTTGCTACAAAAACTCACAGAGCTCAGGAAAATAGTTTCCTTACTAGATCACCAGTTTATTGTAAAAGTATACATCTCAGGAATGGCTAGATGGAAGAGAGGCATAGAGGATGTGGGAAGGGATGGGAGGCCTCCTAGCACACCGGTGTGTTCATCAACCCAGTCTCTCAAAATCCCGTGCGTTTGAGACTTTCATGTAGGCTTTATAACCTAGGCATTTTTGATGAAATTATTGGCTACTAGTGATTAATTCAACCTCCTTCTTCTCTCCCCTCCCATGAGGTTGGGCTATGGAGCTGACAACCCTCTCTAATTGCTTGGTTGCTTCCTCTGACAACCAGCCCTCAACCTGTGTTTATCTGGGGCTTTCCAAAAATCACCTCATTAACCTAAACACAGGTTTGGTTGAAAGGAGCTTGCTATTGAATAACAAAAGATGCTCCTTTCACTTTTATCCCTCTGGAGCTATTTCAGGAATGGAGGGCAAAGACTAAATGTTGTAACAAAAGTTCCTCCCACTGCTCTCATTGTTTAAGAAATTTCGAGAGTTTTAGGTGCTCTGTGCCAGCCCTGAGGTTGAAGACCAAATATATATTCTTATTACACATCACAATATCACAGAGTCCCTACGTTAGTCGTGATTTAGATGTGGTTCTGCCCAATGTTAGCCCCCTCTAGTTACTCCACATACCATATAGCTCCCTGGAGTTTGGAAGTAGAATATTGCTAATGAAAAAGTGAAAGCAATGGTTGAAGTATGAGGGAAACTATAGGTAAAGAAAATCTGAGAGAATTACTAGTCAAAAACTAAAATCCAGTAGTCATTACTAGGCATGATTTACCTTACATAAAATATTTTTTTTTCTATGCATCTTAGCATTCAGGGTAAATAGTAGAAATCAGAATTTCAATGAACTCTTCAGCAAGTCTAGTTAGAAAATTTATAAGAATCTTATTTCCTTTGTGTCCTGATATATGTTAATTTTCCATGGAAATATTTTCCCATCATGAAAGAGCTGACAGTGAACACTCCTCTATAGCTTATGACGTACTTCCATAAGTATCAATTCACTTGAAATTTCAGCAACAATGTGGCAGGTAGCAAAAGCATAATTATTATTTTATAGATGATAAACTAAAACTCAAGGAGGTCAGAGAACTGGCCTGAGGTCTTCGAGCTAGTTGTATGTGCCAGAGCTCTAGATTTTTAACTCCACAATCAATGCTTCCTCAGTAAAATGACAGTTTTGAAATTGTGCCCTCTGAATGAGGAAGTCTCCAGAGAGGTGGTGTGTGGTTTTTACAGGGAAAAATTTCAGACTGTGACCTGGATTTAACTAAACCTCTTAGGGCCCTCCTGGTTGCCCCCATTCGATTGTCCTGCAAAATACCTAGATGCCACAGCTAAAAATACATGGAATTCTTGCAGTATTTTCCCTCCTTTTATAAAAAAAGAATTAATATCATAGGAAATATTTGCTAAGAAAATACTAGGCAATACTCTTTTCTTGAAGGCCCAGATGTGCAAATCTTCAGGATTTCATTCTGTATGTGCTGGGTTTTCATCACCTCCTCCTGTTTCCTTCTCTCCTTCTCCCTTCTCTGTCCCTTTGGTACTTTTACATATAGCAGCATCTATAATAGCCTTGGTAAATCAGGTCTGTATCAGTTTTCTATGACTGCCATACAAAGTACCATAGGGTAGATTGCTGGATCACAAGGAATGCATTTTCTTACAGTTTCAGAGTCTGGAAGTCCAAGATCAAGGTGTCAGCAGTTTTGACTTCTTTGAAGCCCCTCTCCTTGGTGTGTAGATGGTCATCTTCTCCCTGTATCTTTACATGGTGGTTCTTCTGTTCCTATCATCTGTGTACTAATCCCCCCTCCTTATGAGGATACCAGTCATACTGAATAAAGGTCCACCCTAATGATTCCATTTTAACTTAATTATCTCTTTAAACTGTTCCTCTTTAAATATAACCACATGGTGAGTTTATGGAAGTTAGGGATTCAACATATTAATTAGGTGGGCATGCAATTCAGCCTATAACAAGGGATTATTTTATCTGTGGTGTATTTTTGCAGTGCTTGTACCTATGGCAAGAGCATCGACCTGGTTAAATTTCTTCTTGATCAGAAGGTCGTAAGTATCAATCACCAAGGAAGGGATGGACACACAGGTAAGACTGTGGTGAGAACATCACCAATTTCTGACACCTATCAATATTCCAGAGCAGTAGTGTGCTCAGGAAGGAAGGGGCAGTGGCAGTGATCAACCCTAATGGGGAGGGATAGTTTATCCATTAAATCCTTTAGAATTGATGGCACATGGTGATAATATAAAGCAGACTGATGTCAGTTTCATTATTATGTTAAATTACCTACAGCTGATGCATACCTCATGGCCTGCACCAGGAGTAGACTGACCTCTGTGCCCTCCCCTTGGTTTGCTGCTCAAACTTGATTGGGGTCTTTGTTCTTTGATTTGTACAAAGATGCTAAGAACATTTGTTCTTAGTCATTAAAATGGGAACAGAAATACTAGAAATTGTGCTCTACAAAAGGCAGCCTATATAGAAGATCAACTAGAATAGGATAATTCTTTTGCTTAAAGCATATCGTTTGTTCAGTAATAGAATTAATTCTTTATCCAAGAAATAAATCCTTGTTTTATATCTCTGGCAACAATGCTATTATGTGATAATGACTGTCTTTTGAAAATTGGGGCTTAGTTTTCCACTTTTTTCCTTTTGCACACTCATATTCTATCATAGGATTGCACTCTGCTTGCTACCATGGCCACATTCGCCTGGTTCAGTTCTTACTGGATAATGGAGCTGATATGAACCTGGTAGCCTGTGATTCCAGCAGGTCTAGTGGTGAAAAGGATGAGCAGACATGTTTGATGTGGGCTTATGAAAAAGGTACATTTTTTATCATTGCATCTCTGTAATGATACTTGGAACTGTGTGCATAGATTATGTCAATGCATCAATAATTATTTTGCTTGTATGATTTGTACTTTCCAGTTTTTCTGTAGATTATATTGGAGTCTTTGGGGACTTGGATCAAGGAGTCCTATAGACTACCACTAAGGAAGACAACACCTGAGCTACAGCTGAACTAAAGGCATTCTAGGTATTGGCACTTTGAAAAGAGAATGTGCCATCACACTCCTAGGTACTAGAGAAACAAAATTGTGACAGATAATGATAGTTACTTCCTTAGAGTAGACTTAGAGTTACATATCTACATAGCTCCTATAGAGATAGACATAGAGTAGACATATCTCTTATATAGGGGAATATAAAAATGTGGATTCACATTTTTAAAAATGAAATAAATACAGAGAAAGAAAGGGAATATTTCACAGAACTAACTCTGCTGACAATGCCTGTACCAGAAAGAGCAAAGGAGTCTATTATTAGCGCTTAAATATAAACTTACTTGAGCTCAAAATGATGAGAGCTTGGGCTCTGATGTGAGAGCACCTGGTTCAAATCAAGCCATGATCTTTGATCTTGGGCAAGTTATTTGTTATTGCTAAACTTTAGTTTCTCCACCTGAAAAATGAGGATAATAACAACTCCTACTTCACAAGATTGTAAAGAGCAAATGAGATAGATGGTGAAATCACATCTTTATCATTATTAAGCGATCTGTACATAAGTGAGCTCTATACACATAAGCTCCTATAGAGTATAAATTTCCAGACAATATGGAACAATATACATTGTCATTGAAATCTGAGAGTTCAACTCTTACAGTACAACTAAGTACTGTAAAATGTCAGACTTTGATGCCTGCATTGCCTTATTAAAGAGTGTAAAGGAGTGTTCTCATCTTTTTAAATGCTAGAATCTTAGAAGACCATATGAAAGGAGAGCAACTAGAAGATTTCTCAGGCTACCAGGTGGATCTAAAAGGTTCCCTGCCTGAAGCAGGACATGAAGGTCCATTAATAAAAGAAGCAATGGAGTTTAATGGATAGAAATAGGGAGCTGTTGTAAGCACAGAGACAAGGAGAAAGAAAAACATACAGGCCTAGAGACAGCTTAGTGAAAAAATGATAATGGAGTTACTTTAATAGAGACAAGTGAACACACACATGGAATAGGAGGTAATGAGTTAGATATAGGCCTGTTGTGCTTTTTACGTTTTATTTCAGTTGTAGAAATATGCACACACACACATTTGCACATTGTAGTTCAATGAATTTTCACAAACTGAGCTCTCTCAGCATCCAGATGAAGAAATTGGTCATGGGCAGCACCCGTAAGCCCCACTTACATTCTCTTCCAATCACTCCCCCAAAAGTGTACTAGTGTCTTCTTGGTGCATATATTCACTTTACCTCTTTCTGTAATTTATATAAATGGAACGTTACGTGTATATGTATCTGTGTCTGGCTGGTTTTGACCAACAATTTGTGAGATTCATCCATATTGTTGCAGGTAGTTGTAGACCCTGCCTTCTTGTTGTATAGTATAATATTTTGCAACTATATCATGATGTATTTATTCCTTCTACTGTATACAGGCATTTGGATAATTTTTAACTGGGGATTATTAGGAATACTGTTGCTGTGAACATTCAAGTACATGTCTTTTGATGAACATCTGAATGCATTTGTTAGGTGTCATGGCCTCCTACTGTATTTAAAAGAAATTCTATAGTTCTGTATTTGAATATCAGTTGGAAAATCATACACATTCTGAAGCTTCAGAAGGCCTTTCTAAGTTCTATTTACTCAAAACACTACATTTATTCAAGTGAGTCTCAGACTGTCTCTTAGGGAATTTGAGTTTGAGAGAAAGACTGTTTACAAAGCATTAGTCTTCCGGAAGACAGCTCAGAAATAGCTGCTGCAGCTAGCTCTTCACAGGGGTTGACTTTGTTTGTTTTTAGTTGATTGAGACTGATAGTTGAAAACTGGTTTTACTTTATTTATTTTTTTTTCTTTTGTGGAATCACATACTTTATGAAACAATGAATCATTGTGGAAGCTCCTAAGATTTGCTACCAAATGACAATAAAAGTCCTTTAGCTTAGAGGACTTAGCCACTGGTATCTGCAACATATGCCATATTTGTCACCCTTATTTGTTCAACTAATGTGCCAGGCATCAGTGTTGCATCTCATTATTACTATGAATTTTAACAAATTGATTGTTAGGACTCAGGAGACAGATGGATGCTTTGCATATGTTCTAGGGCAGAGCAAATCAAACCAACTAAATGAAATTGCTGCTATTTTCTCTTGCCTAAGAAACATTGCATCATTTTCATGTATTCAAGGAAGATTGAAATGGCCTTGTTAAAATATTGTCAACAGTACGCTGTCCCTATTTTCTTTGGATGAAGAAATGCTTTCATTTTTCCCTTGGAGAGGGAGTCACCAAATTAATGGATGTGGCATACAAAAAAATTTTCTGAGCAATTTGGGGATGAAGTTGAAAAAGCAGTAAAATTTCACCTGGAGTTCTTTCTTTATAGAATGGAGATGATATAGAAATGGCCCTATAATGCTTTTCTTTCCCAAGAGAGATAAACCAAATGAGAGCCTCATATACAGGGTCTTTCTATTGGAAAAGGAGTACTTTTTGATGTGCCCAATTTAAATATCTCATCCTAGTCTTGTACTTAATAGAAAACTGAAAGGCTTCCTTAATGGCATCCATCTCTGTTTGAATGGTTCTAAGACAAATATTTCACCTGACCTACACAAAATTTTTACCTGATCCTGTCTCTGCTATTCTGACATAGCATGTTCTGGGGTCCTTTGGAGTTCTAGAGGAATCATCTTATTTCCTTTTGGAATATTTTCAGATAAGATTTAACTTAGCATTGCTCCCTGCAGGATCAGACATGAAAAATACTTTCTATTTACATAATCCTTAAAAAAAATTATTTAAGTATAGCTGGTATGCAATGTTACATTAGTTTCAGGTGTATAGTGATTCAACATTTTTATACTTTACAGTGTGATTACCCAACTATTCTAGTAATCATCTATCACCATGCAATGTTATCAAAATATTATGAACTATATTTCCTCTCACCTTTTCCACCTATCCCCTATCTTCTCCCTTCTGGTAACCATCCCTGTCATTCTATTTCTATGAGTCTGTTTGTGTTTTGGGTTTTTTGATTCATTTACATAGCCCTTTTAACCTAAAGATGGCAAAATCTATCTTGAAAATAATTTTTCTGGTAACTTTGATTCCACACAGAAGCCTACTGGTTAAGTTTCAGTACTTCTCTTCCAGACTGCTCAGAGCTCCAATTTTACAATATTTAGACTGTTTTCCTTCTCTAAGTCTGCCCCTCCTTCTTTTCTACTGTTCCATCTGAAAGTAGCGATAGCTGTCTCACTCACTTGGATTTGTTCTGCCCTTTCCCTGGGGTACAAAGGACTTGTATGAATCAATTTAAATTGGCCAAAAGAAATAGCCAGCAACCTGCTTATGTTCAAATCCCTCTGCCCTAAGTACCAGTATGGAAAAACCATTGAAAAGACCTACACATAATCTTACATCCATTGCATTAAAGATGAAACTGCCAAATTGAAAAGATCTCAGCCAATTAGAATTGATCACATAGCTCAATAGTGTGTCTGGCAGTTAGATTTGAAAAGGCTGCATTTGACAAAGAAAATCACTCCTTTATGTCAGTCTGTTTAGGATCAGAAAATAACCCAAAGTAGAAACAGAACTAAAAAGTTCTTATTTGCTTCTGTACTGACACCAGTTAAAGTAATTTACAGAGAGACCTATCCCGATATCTAATTACCCAGAATACAATATTTGTATACAGCAGAACCACTTTAACTCACAGTGACAGGGAGATGCAGTTGGAGAATTAGTGAGTAAGTGAGCAAAAACAATAAAAATCAAGGCTCCTGCACCATGATATATATTTTGTTCATTCTTTTTGACAAGTGTAGTATTGTGTGAATTATTTATAGTAAACATACTATAGTGTATTCTCTAAAATTAATGAAGTCTTCCAGTTGTGGGTTTCTACACTCCTCAGCCAGTAAAGCATAACTAAGAGATGAGGGTGGAGAAAAGTACTAGGGAGAAGTGGTGATTTCAATAAATATTTTGATAAATTTTCATCAGTGGGTTATAAATTTCCAAATTTGTTCTGTATTGAATGCTAACCTATGTGGACTTCAACTTTAATGAACCTAGTTTATTTTAGTGAAACTAGTTTTGTGTGCTAGGTTGGATTAGGGCTTGGGTAGAGGAAGGAATGCACAAAAGATTTAGATAATATTTAAAACTTTATGTGTGGTTTTGTGTATACTGATTACATTTCTACTAGTTTAGTTACTCTCTTCATTAAAAATAAATTATATATATATATATATATATATATATATATATATATATATATATATATATCAATTCTCATTAGGCTGGGAAGAACTTTCATTCTTCCAGGGAGATAATACATGAAAGTACTTTTTAAAACATAATAACTATGTAAGAAGCCACATACATTAAAATATAAAGTAGAAGATAATGTTCATTCATTAAGCACCAATTACATATGAGGTCAGATAATTAAGTTCACAAACTCATCCTAGAAAAAGTGCTACAAACCACATTGTTGAATATCACTATGGTCATCTTTGAAGTACTCCCCTTGGGAAGCTACACACTGATGCCAGCCTAGTCTACCCTTCAAAACAATTTTGGAACTCTTTTCCTGGAATGGCCATCAGAGCTGTCATCATATTACCCTTGCTGTCCAGAATGCCATCAAAATGTCTTCCTTTCAATATTTCCTTTATCTTCAGATAAAGAAAGAAGTGATTGTGGGCCAGACCAGGTGAGTAGGGAGGGTGTTCCAATACAGTTATTTGTTTACTGGCTAAAAACTCCCTCACAGACAGTGCCATGTGAGGTGGTACGTTGTCGTAATGCAAGAGCCATGAATTGTTGGTGAAAATTTCAGGTCATCTAACTTTCATGAAGGCTTTTCAGCACTTCCAAGTAGTAAACTTGGTTAATTGTTAGTCTAGTTGGTACAAATTCATAATGAATAATCCCTCTGATATAAAAAAAAAGGTTAGCAACATCATTGCAATAAGTTTGCAAACTTAATTGTCCAACTTCGTGTGTGTGTGTGTGTGTGTGTATAATTGTTATCAAAATAACTCTTTAAACTGGTATTATCTTTCTATTAGAGATAGATTAAGACTTAGAGCTGTTCAGTCATACTTGTGCAAACCACACAGCTCTTAAGTGGAGAGCAGATACCAAATAGTGGTCTGTCTTGTTATAGAGGTCAAGCTCTTACCATCTTACTCCATAATCAGATAGATCTAAGTCCATATTCCATCTTTATTACTTAATGACCTTGAACAAGTTATTTAATCTTTCTAAGCCTTAATCTTCAAATTTAAAAATGAGTAAATTAATAACCACTTTATAGAATTCTGCTGAGGGTTAGGGATAAGATGTAAATGTCTGGAGCTTAGCAAATTCTCAATAAAAATGGTGGTATCTGTTATTAAGTGCATAGCAGAGGTTCAATCAAGTACCGCTTAACTCCCAAATCTCATGATCTAATTTACAATATGCTTTAGTGTCTGGTAAGAAATATAACATACTGGCATATTAAAATGATGGGCATTCTCTATAACTCCCTAATGAAAAGTTTATATCCATGCCAGACACCCCTGGACAGACTTGGAATATGTAACAGCATGTGTTGTTTTCTTGTATTGATATCTCTTATTTATGACTCCAGTCATAAATAAAATTAATACCATTAATTTTAAAACCTCAGGACTGAAATGAGATCACGGAGATTTTTAAAATTACTAATCAAAATATTATGATGTAATTTAAAACCATTATTCTAATATGCATATTTGCATGCAATATGTAAAACAATATTTAAAAACTTTAACACAAATTTGCAAGTCTCTTCACTGCAACAAGATTTTCTCCCACGGTTGTGGAGAAGTGTCAAAGAATTTGTGGCGATATTTTTAAATCACCGCACCAAATGACATGCTAGATCCCTTTTTGGGGGGATCTAAGGAATATATAACACTCAACAAGTCCACAATTGAAATTAACATCTTTTTTGTCCTCATCAGTCAGTTTCTCCTACTATATCCCTTATTCACTCTGTCACTTAATGACATTACCATCCACTTAGTCACATAAGTCAGAAATCTGGGTTGATGCTTGCCTACTTTTTCTCCTTCAACCTCCTACCCCCACACCCTATATTCATTCAGTCAGAAAGTCTTATTTATTTTACTTCATAAATACATTTTGAATCCATTCTTTCTTCTTCTTTTTTTACTATTATTGTTTGAGTTCATACCCTTATCATCTTTTTCCTGATCCATTTTATAGCCTCATAGCTAGTCTTTTTATTTGTTTGTTTGTTTGTTTATCTTCAGCATCCTTTGAACCCATTTTCCAACTTTAGTCTGAGAGATGTATTCAAGGTGCAAATAGGACATATCATTCTCCAGCTTAAAATCCTTCACTGGCACACTGTTGCCTATAGGAAAAGTCCCAGTTCATTCTCATGACATACCCAGTGGGTGCCCATGCGCTATGCCCTTCCTACCTCTCAATCCTCACATTCAGTGACTCCTGTCACCTAGCTGGCCCCACATGCCACAATCATCATCATGTTCACTACATCACCCACATTCACTGGGTGTTCATTCTGTGCCAGGCATATTGTAAACAGCTGATATGTGTAAGCTCATCAAATCTGCACAATAACTCCGCGAGGCAGTATCTATTCACATGATAGCAATATAAAAGCATTTGTTGTCCCTACACATAGAATGCTATTCCATGTTTCCAAGCCTTTTTTCATGCCGTTCTCTATGTCTCTACACCCTTCCCTTCTCCCCACCCCACTTTATTCTTTAAACTTCTGATTTCTACTTAGCTGTCAAGACTCAGTTTATGGACCCTCTCTTTCATAACATCTGCCTGACAGTCTAGCCTGGTGGACATAACCTTTCTTTATGTGTTATCATCATATGCACATCTTTATCTCTCTATTTTCCGCTTCACACAGAAACGCTCTCTCTACTACCAAGTTGTAAACTTCTTGGGAGCAAGCATTTGGGCTATTAATTTTTGTCTTTCAAAAACTTAATTCAAGGGCCGGCCGAGTGGCGCATTGGTTAAGAGCTGGTTTTGGGATGCCAGCAGCCCCGGTTTGGATCCCACCTGTGAGGGCCAATGACACTGCCCTCTACAGCTAACAACAGCTCCACCTGGAGCCGGGCTGTGCAAGCCCCTGCGATGGTGTAGACTGCAGCCCTTGCTGCAGTGGGCTGCCATAGGCTACAGTGAGTGGCCAGGCAGGCAGCGTGAGCTGCCAATAGCTGTGGTATGCAACATCCAGAGGCCAGCAACCCATCTGCCTCATCCGGGAAGAGCGCAATGACAATACCAACATGGGCCAGTGAAGCGGCATCCTCCGCAACTAGACTGAAGAACAAAAGGACAGCAACTTGTCTGTTCCCCTTCTCTGATTCCCCAACGCTGTTCCCCTCCCCCAATTCCCCAATAAAATCTTTAATAAAAAAAATAAAAAAACTTAATTTGATGGCTGATTCCTAACAGATGCTCAATACATGTGTGTTGAAGTGAAATAGAATATAAGCAGGTATTTCAATCATAACATTCTATTCCGTGTCTCACTAAATGACATCTGGTCAGTCATAATAGAGTTGCTGTTCTCAAGAACACTAATTACCACTATTGTGTGGTCTCCATAGGTATGTCTTTGTATATCATTGGTCTCTAATTAACTGCACAATCCTAATACTCAAATTAATAGGCAGAAGATTTTAAAGAACGCTCCAAATAAAGCTCTTTCTATGCATTGGAAAAACGAAAAATTTTCCCTCTGGCTGGAATGCTTTTCACCTCCCTTTTTGCTGAATCAACTCATACTCATCCTTCAAGTTTAGCTTAAAAAACAATTCCTCAAGGAATTCTTCCCTGACCCCTCCAGCCTGTTGTAAAATAGCACTAATATGCACGTTCACAGCACCCTGTACCTTTCCTTCCTAGAGCTTGGCTAAATAAAATTTGAGTGAACAGCTATATAGTTGTGTGTTTTTTTTCTTTTCTATTAGACAGAATTCTTTACAAGAGTAAAGAGCATTTCTAGTTCAACAGTATATCTCTCTTGTACCAATCATTCATTCAAACAAAAATTCATTACAAACCTGATATATGATAGACACTGCAGTAGGAACTGAGGTAAAGCAGTGAGTTAGACAGACAATATCTCCCTGCTCTAAGGAAGTCTACATTTCCAGCAGGAAGAGATAGGCTTCAAGCAAGAAAATAAATAGAAACTATCAGATAATGATAAGTGCTATGAGCAAAATAAGGAAATGTAGTGCTGAGTAAAAAATTCAAGGGCACCATTTATAATTGAGGAGTCATGGAGGGCTTTCCTGGGAAGCTGTTCTTTGAGCAGGCACCTAATGAGCGCTCTAAAAAATATTTGTAGAGGGATAGGGAAGGGAAAAGAAAGGCCAGATGGGAAGGAGAGAAGAAAAGGAAAGAGAAAAGCTAAATGACTTGATTTGTATATAATGTTCTTTTCTAAAAGCATTCATGCTTGTGGATTCATACCTCAAGGTGAAGGATTGGTGGCATTCTTGTTTGGGCCTGATGATTAAGGGATGAGAATAATGGGGGAAAGGGGATGTGTGCTCCCTTTCTGTGATATAAAATTTAAGCATGTTTCAGGTTCAAGGCATGAGAATAGGTAGCAAATCTGGATTTTTTTTTTTTTTTGCCTCTGATTTTATGACAGTGTGTGGGAGCAGGGCTGTCAGGAGGAAGTGGAGTCATAGAACGGCAAACATCAGGAGTCACCCTCTGATGCCACTTTTCAATGCTGCCAAAAGTTAGTTTTTATCATGATGATAAGGGGAGATGTAAAATACTCAGCAAAATCTAATCTATATCATTGCTGCAAAAGCTCTGTTCTTTGACGCAGGCATGAAGTCCAGGCTGCTCCTTTGCTGACCTGCACATGTGAGACTTATGAGGTCAATAGAAATCCCTTGGTTTCTGTAATCAAGACCAAATCTCCATGTTCTTTACTTAAACTTGGATCCAGGCAGCTTCAGAGTCACAAAGTCAGGGAGACAATCTTAGTACTGGTATCATTTACCATGAATATTCAGACGTAGTTCTTAAAATAATTTTCATAGCTAGGTTTCTTCTGTGTTTTTAAATAACTTCTCATAGCAATAAACAGCATTCATTGTTCCTAAGATGAAATGGTGGGGACAGAGAAACTATCTTATAGGGAAATAATAAAAATTGTATTTTTCCTTCTTGAATAATTATGAATCCCTTGTTATATACATAAGCATGATATACAATAGATGCTAAACTGTCTTTGTTAACAGCCCTTGGGATGGACTTGTAGCCTTAATCAACAACCTACATTTTATAATAAAAAGCTATTCTGAAAGTTGAAAGCAAAGAGGCTTGAAGAGGAAAAAAAAATCACTCCAAATGTAAGGAGGAAAGAAACACAAGAAGAAGGCAAATTAAAGGGAAAGCATGAAATTTGGGGCATACACACACGACTGGAAGAGTGGGGAGCTAGAAATGAAAAGAGATTTTAAGCCAACAGAAGCCCTTTACCAAAACCCTCAGGGGCTCCAATGAATAATACTCGGAAAGTGCAAATCATGATTATAACTGCATTAGGCTAATAACATAGCAACCTCCTATTTGGCTAAAATACTTGGATGTAGATAGTAAATTCTTAGATATAGGAAAACATTTTATTTAATTAGTGGAAGTTTGATTATCTCAGGATGTGTTCCATTAGTGTGCCTTGGTTATCTGGGTGTATCCATTATCAGGAGTTTGGCTTAACAAGTCAATTTAGTGAGCTCCATCAGAGCATTTTTTGTCTTAACTCCTTGTGGCCAAGTTTCAGGATTTTCAGGTTTCTGTGCATCCACATTGGTCGTTTGTCAGGGCAGGGATAGCAGTGGAAAATCTCCCAAAGGTGTGTGCGCCTCAGTCCACAGTTAGCAAGAGGTGGGAAGTCAGGCGGAGATGCCTTCCAGGGCTGAGAGGACCTCTTGGCACTTCCCTGGCAACCTTGTGCTTACCATCAGCCAAAACCCAGGCACTCATTAGGCTCCTGATGAAAAGCATCCGAAAAATAATGCCAGCAAATGTGCCACTCTGCTGGCAGGAAATTAAAACTGCTCAGAGCAAGAGGAGCCAAGAGAGCTGTTGAAGTGAAAGGTAACATCAAGGGGACGATCAGGACTTACACAGGCGTCAGGATTCAAGATGTGGCTTTCCGCTTCTCTGGGGAAAGCCCGTCTCTCTTAGCTTGTGAGCTGCAGTCAGTCCAGCTGCAGAGCCGAGACAGGCGAGGAGGTGGGAGCTGTGAATTAAGTTCTGTTGTGCTTGAGTAAAAGTTGGGGTTTGGGCTGTTCTCTTTCCCCAAAGATGCCTCTCCTAGGAAAAAACAAAAAGAAGAAAAAACAATTTGTTTGTTTTGTTTTTTTGTTTTGGTTTCTTTTCCTGGTCCCAAACACTTTCAAGTAAAAGAACAATTCCCCAAAGCACCACAGGTCTGATTAAAACGGGGGGCAGACAGCGTGGAAAGGAACAAACAAAACTTCAGAACCTAAGACTCTAACAATGACACAGGTGCAGGGGCATTTTAATTCCAGTGAGGTTTTTTTTTTTGTTGTTGGTAGTGTTACTTTTTTTTTTTTTTCCCCTGAGGCTAAAATGGCCTTTGGATATGGGGACGAAAGGAAGGTGGTCACCAGAAGGCAGCACCAACACACAAAGCACACTAAAATTTTGATCACATCAGGTGTGATAAGCAGAGTAACAGACCCCCAAAGATATCTGGGTCCTATTCCCTCGAATCTGTGAGTCTGCTGCCTTACATGGCAAAGGCGAATTAAGGTTGCAGATGGAATTGTCTACTAATTAGCTGACTTTGAGAGAGAAAGATTATCTTGTGTTACCCCAGTGGGCCCAATGTAATGATAGGATGGGGTCCTTAAATGTGAAAGGAGGAACAGGCAGAGGTTAAAGTGAAACGATGTGAGGACTCGGCCAGCCCTTGCTGGCTTTGAAGATACAGAAAGAGGGCAACAAGCCAAGAAATGTCAGTGCCTCTAGAAGGTGGAAAAAGGCAAGGAAACTGACTTTCCTCTAGTGTCTTTAGAAAAGAGTTCAGCTCTGGCAACACCTTGATTTTAGCCTAGGGAGAACTGTGTTTGACTTCAGACCACCAAAACTATAAGATGATAAAATTGTGTCATTTAAGCAACTAAGTTTGTGGTAATTAACAACAGCAGTAAGAGAAATTGAATGTATTAATATTTTGAAAATTTATCTGAAGTTCCGTAAAGGAGTTTCCAAGTTCCTTTACAATTCTTAGGGCAAAACAGTAAGTCAAGGAAAGCAGTGAAAAGATCCAAACGACATATTTATGAGTTAGAATTGTTAAGCATGTCAAAATATTATCTTTTTTAAATCTTTACAACAGTCTAATGAAGTTGCATCATCAGTTCTCATCTGTAAATGGGAATCTTTTTAAAATTTAAAACCAATCATGTCCTTTAATTAAAATCCTCCAGTGGTTCCCATCTTATCTACATGAAAATCCAAACTCATTACTCTAACTATAAAACTGTACAGCAACAGTATCAAAGGGCAGCCTCTGATCCTCTTCACCTGGGACTCCGTTAGAAAAGCAATGCTTGGGTCCCATGACATGTCTTTTAAATCAGAATCTCTGGGGTTAGGGCCCAGGCATCTGTGGTTTAACAAGCACTCCTGTCAATTCTTATGCACATTAAAAACTTGGGGAAGACCTACTCCAAATGACATGTACTTACCTACTTCTCCAAGCAGGTCTCATACCACTCTCGTCCTTGCTTGCGAAGTTCCAGCCACACTGGCCACCTTTCATTTTCTGAATATAACATGTTTTCTCCCGACTTGGGACCCTTACATTATCTGTTCCTTCTGCCTATGAGGTTTTTTTCATTTACATATTTGCCTGATAGTTAATGGCATTTCAGTCTTGAGGTTTTCCTGATTGTGAGCAAACAGGAGTCCAGGGAACATGCTAATAAGCCTGACTCCTCCTCATAACCTATGTCTGTGAATTGAGAAAATCCCAGATCCACCAGTCATGAATAGAAAACTATGGATGATAAGAAAATCGACACCAGTTGTTAACTCTATAGATTTAAATTTTGCCACAAGTTGTAGCAGTTGTAATTATAGTGTTCTGTTTTGTTTTGAAGAGGCTGGTCTTGGGATGTTACATTTGGAAAAACTTTGAGTGCTAGTAAATATGTTACTCCATTTCATGATCTTGTATGCTTTGTTAGTTTTAATTCTTTTTTGAAGGAAGGATTTGATTAGCAGGCACAACTCTCAGTATATACTAGACACATAGCTAGGTGTATTCATAGTGTTAGCTATGAACCTTTTGTGATGGATAAACACTTAGGCGTTTTTAATTCCTAAAGTTGGCCGTTTTTAGAGTGAGCACTTTTTTTTTTTTTTTAGCTGAGCCATCCTGCCACCTGTTGGGGAGCTCAATGGCAACTCAGCGCGGGCTGGCATCGAACCGCCGTTGCTCAGAGCTCAGCTCGCACTCTTGAGCGAGCTCTTAACCAACTGAGCCACTCGGCCGGCCCAGAGAGAGCACTTTTGCCTTTCAAAAGTCTCTTGGCAGGATTTTTAGGGATGACTTTGTTTTCCTCTGGTACAAGTTATTTTTAGTAGATGGTTTTTATAGTTAAAGTATACAATAGTGTGAAAGTTTGGTTCTGTTTAAAATCATTGGTCTACTCAGAGGAGTACTTAGCATTTTTTACCCTTCACAATAAGTCTCTACAGTAATTAATAAACCCCACAATGTTGGTAGCATTATATACAATAGAAATTTGTATCTCAGTTGTGTAACAGTCCAGGGTGGGCATTTCTGGTCAGTGGAAGGCCGTCTTCCATCCCCTAAGATCTCAGAACCCTATGGATCCAGCCAACCAATTGGGAGAGTAGGCTCATGTGTTTCCAAAAGCACAGGCTCAGAATTCACATCACTTTTGCTCATGGTTCTCTTGGTGAGGATTTGTCACAAGACCACAATTCAATGCAAAGGGGACAGGGAACTGTTGTCCCAGGTGAACAGCCATTCCCAATGACAATCATTCTCAGAATGGGGAGTACAAATATTTGTGGACAGTCAGCTGTCTCCTGCCACAAACGCTTATGTAAATTATCTTCATGCCATGTTATGCTGCAGTTGCCAATCAAATGTAATGCTCAATCACAGCGAGTACATATTTCCTTACTAGTCACCATATGCGCTTTTCACCCTTTTAATGGTCCCCTTATGATACCCTCCCATAGCACTTGATATTTCCTCCTTTAGAAATTCTCATCATTCTTATTATTTGTCCAACTACACTAAGCTTCTTAAGGGCCAGATCATTGTCACCTTGTTCATTGTATCCCCACTACCCAACATAGTATCTCACATACAACAGAGTCTTCATGAATTATTTTGAACGAATGAACGTACTAAATTTCTATTGCAGTATATTACTCTTAAGAGACATCCTATGTTTCAAGTTACTTCTGGTCATTTTTGAATTAAGTGGTAAGCTGAACAGATTAAACAAAAACTAAGAACTTTTGTCTGATTTTGTCTTTTCATGAAGGACATGATGCAATTGTCACACTCCTGAAGCATTATAAGAGACCGCAGGATGAACTGCCCTGTAATGAGTATTCTCAGCCTGGAGGAGGTACCCCATTTTGTATTCAGTTTTTGTGGTCAGTAGAATATTGTTCCTAAAGGTAAACCTGTGTTTCTATTACTGTCATTCTGCAGTGAGGGAGAGCACTGTCAGATTAGCTTTATTTTAAGGAAACTTATGGCTGGGCGAGGCTGAAAATAAAAAAGTCTCCACTTAGGCTATTTTTTAACTCAGCAATCTGTAGTTCCTCCAGGGTTAACACCCCCTGGACCAGATGTTTATGAGGATTGTTCATGACTAGGAAAGCCTGGGTAAGCTGAGAGCAGTCGTTTTCCATTTCAGTAACCTATGAAGGCAGGACCGAGACTACGAATTTAATATGCTAGAGTCTGCTAGACCTTGGATTTTTTATCTTTTTATATACTTTCTAAATAAATACTTCCTGTACAGTTTTAGTATCCAGAGAAACACCTGGGTTTAAGCTGTAGTCTCATTTGGTTTTCTCAGCAAATTTGTTTGTCTCCTGCTGCTTTTTATAATGTTTGACTTTCTGTAGAAAAAAAACTGCTACTTTCAACTCTATAATATAATTTGATTTCTAGATGGCTCCTATGTGTCTGTTCCATCCCCCTTGGGGAAGATTAAAAGCATGACAAAAGGTATTTTTAATATAGTATGTGTTGTATTTTATTACTAAGGATCACGATTGCCTCAACTATGATAACTTTCTACTTTCTTTTACATATTACAAATGATGACCATTTTAAGCATAAACAATATTGTCAACATATCATTCTTTCACTTAATTAACCTCACCTACTCTATTATATCATATATGCTCTCTCAGTTCATGAAGGTATAAGTAAAAATTTCATGAGTATTAAAGAAAGATCAAATTCTCATAAACATTTCTATTCTTAATGAAATGTAAATTACAAACATTAATATACTTAAGGAGAATTGAGAATACCTTTGCTATAAGAAAAAAAAATGAAAAAACATTTTTGAATAGGTCCCAAATACTTTGGAACTGTTTTGAATGTATGTTGCACACAGAAATTAATATCATTGAGTCAGGAAAGTAAAAAATATGATTCAACTGCAAATTGGTGTTTAGATATTTAGAATTTGAAGCCTTTTAAAATTATTTTTTGGTTGTTGATGTTTCCTTGAAATGACTCATGTGCTTATTTTCTGACATCTAATTGGTACCCCCTTGAGGGTTAGTTCATGAAGATTAGGCTAAGCCTCTTGTGATAGGTTGCAGGGACTGACCAGATAAGACTGTTATCATGATGTGATATGGACTGGACTCCAGACTTGCCATGTCATTCAGACAAGCTAGTTTTTGATCAGATCAGGAATAGACTCTTAGCCCTGATAACAAAAGTTAGGTAACAAGGAGAGAGAGAACTAACAAGTTTTTAATGCAAGTGGGATTAGGATCATTTGTGATAAGGTTTTAGTATCTCCAAGTAGTCAATTATAGCTAGAAAATTCAATGTTACTAGGGAATGACTTTTTGGTTAAGTAAATTATATATGAGCATGCAGATGTGCTTCCAGAGCATCCAGATGTGTGCTTTTTATCTTAAAAAATAAAATGACACTTCCTGTTTGCAGAGAAGGCAGATGTTCTCCTCCTAAGAGCTGGATTGCCTTCACATTTCCATCTTCAGCTCTCAGAAATTGAATTCCATGAGATTATCGGCTCAGGTAAACTACAAAAAAAAATCTAGTCTGCTTTAGTGTAATGAGCTCAAGATAATGTATTTATTTATTTCTCTTACACAATTTTAGGTTCTTTTGGGAAAGTATATAAAGGACGATGCAGAAATAAAATAGTGGCTATAAAACGGTAAGCAAACGAGAAAATTTAACATCTGAGTATAACCGTGAACTTTGAGAAGTGTATGAATGGTGAGCCCCTTGTTTTGATTCATCTGTTAACTGAGGATTTCGTGTTGCTGTCATTTCCAGTTATCGAGCCAACACCTACTGCTCCAAGTCAGATGTGGACATGTTTTGCCGAGAGGTATCCATTCTCTGCCGGCTCAACCATCCTTGTGTAATTCAGTTTGTGGGTGCTTGTCTGAATGATCCCAGCCAGTTTGCCATTGTCACTCAGTACATATCAGGAGGTTCTCTATTCTCGCTCCTTCATGAACAGAAGAGGTATGGGTCCCTTGTTCTGGGTTATTTTACATGTCATTAGAATTACCCTTGCAACACCGCAGGGACTGTATTCTTGGATAAGACTTTACCTTCTGAAATCTCTGAGTGCTAGGAAATGTGGCATTTTAAAGATGGCTAATAATTTATACCCAATAATTAGCGAATAGAAGTAGTTCAGTGCTTTCTTAATAGGAATTCAGTTGAAGATAATAAATTCAAGGGATTTAGTAACTGAAGTTTATAATAATTGTGCTAAATTTGACATACTAATAAAGCAGATGTATGCAAACAGAAAAAAAAAATTTACCAGGGGTCACAGTGTTTATTTTTAAAAGTTTTTAAAAAGAAAATTCTTGCATAAGTCTAATTTGAATTCAGTTCCTAGATCTATTCATAAAATAATGAGAGTGTGATTATTGTAGATTCTGTTTTATATTATTACAAAGAAATTAAGTGTAATATTAGAAATATTATAAAATCAAGTAGAATATTTTAATTAAAAGAGATTGGTATCTGAATTGACTTATAATTAAGCATTATCTGGTGGAGAAGAACTACTTTTTCAGATTTGTTGAATTTTTAGCTTAACCTTGAATAAAGCAAAAAAAAAAAAAAAGACTGAAATTATACAGAATAACAAACCACACATACCATTGATTTCTTTTAGAAAGATATGGTATTGGCTTTGACCATTTCATCCTCATTAAATGTATTTTTAAATTCTAGGATTCTTGATTTGCAGTCTAAATTAATTATTGCAATAGATGTTGCCAAAGGTATGGAGTACCTTCACAACCTGACACAGCCAATTATACACCGTGATTTAAACAGGTATTTTTTCCCCCTAAATAATGGATTTAGAATTGTGTAACTGATGAGGAGTCTAAGATTGCATTTTAATGAAGATACATTTTAGATTTATTGTAGATCAGTGTTTTCCTACTCTCTGGGTAAGGGGACAGGCTACCATAAGCCTAGGTGAATTAAAATTTTGTCGTTAAGTTTTATAGAAATAAAAGACTGTATAAGTATCTCTCATGGATCTTTCAAACCTCTTAAAAATATCCAGAAAGATAGTGATATCTGTAAGATTCACCAGCTAACTAGTTCTTAGTAAAGTCAGAACAAGGATTGAAATCTATGACTATTATAGAATGTCATATCTCCTAGAAAATCAGGTAGGTATTATAGGAGAACATGATACAAAAGTATCTGAAACATTACTTTTATGCTACCATTTTGGTATTTTTGTAATAGTAAATTTAGCCAAAACATAGCAGTTCATTTACCTGTTTTTCATGTGCAGATGTTTTCATGTGGAATAGACACTGGAAACAAATACAGAATCAGAGGGTTCCAGGGTAGAATCCCAAGGGATTTCAAAAATTTATATTTTTAAACAGTGAAAATTTTCTCTCAATAAAATCTTACAGGAAGGCCAATATACAAACTGGAGCAGTTTTAATTGAAGGCAGAGTGTGGGTAGAGAATTCTGTTTACTTATCATTTCCCACTCCCAAGGATGGGAATTCTTGGGCCCCCTCTATTGAACCCCAAACGTGCTGTGGAGAATAGCTGGATAACCACTGATCTTTCTTACAAAACAAATCAGATTATCAAAACCAATAACTTTCATTTCATGATTCATATAGATCCCATACATAGTCATTTGTACAAAGTCCACAGATCTAAAGCCACTGAATATTAAGTTAATTACTCCTGTTATTCATTCAAGTATTTGGGTATGTAGTGTGTTTAGCATCTTTATACTTGGCACAGTAGAGCTTGCAAAGTGAAACTGTCATATAGATTCCATTCTCAAGGAGCTTTCATACTGTACTTTTTGGTTTTGTGGTTATTGATTTAATTGACGAAAGGAGAGAACTCTGCCTTTCCTCTGATAAGCTTCTTACCATACAGGTCTGAAAGTTAATTTCCATCTTTAGTGTATACTAAGGAGTTCCAGGCATGAGTAAAATAGTTTTTTCCATTACTGATGAGAATGATGCAAATACCCACCTTAGCACTTACATTGTGAAAGGAGCTCTGCTAGCACCTTGTCATGTATGCTGTCATTTAATTCACAACAATTCTGTACTGTAGTTATTATCTCAATTTTACTGATAAGGAAGCTGACTAAAGAGTCCAAGGTCACATCATCATGGTGTTCTCCACACTGTATTATGTTGTCCCAACAACAGCAAAACCAAGTCAGGCAGAAAGATAGAAGGAGGCTCATAATATTGGATGAACATCAGCCATATTTATCCACCTTGCTCTTTGCACCTCAGTCCTTAACAAGCTCAGTTTCTGCAACCCAAACCATTTCTCATATCATCTCCTTGTACTCCTGTGTTCCTGCTTTATTTCTTTATCTACACCCCATATTCTGCTAGTATGGAGCAGAGGTTGTGTATGAGGTACAAGATATGTTTTCTTCGGCCCATAATGTTTAAATATTTTTAAATATATAGAGCTATAGGCAATAATGTATGTTCCAATTTGTCATGGGCCCTATGCCAAATATATACATTCATTTTGGCATTGTGGCATTGGAACTTGCAAAGCATGACTTATAGCTAAAGGCTTTAAATTTTTTTTCTTAATACTAGCAACTGTCTTTGTTTTCCTGGACAAGTACATTTTCCAAATTGCAATCATATGGATCAAATGAATGGTTTTTTTCCTGTATGAGTATATAGTATAGCAACACTGTAAACAACGAAATAGTGATACTTCCATCACAGAGTGACTATAGCACTCCCATGAGGTATGTATATAAAAGCAATTTGTAATCTTTAAAGCACTAGAAAAATGCCATTTGTTATTCATATTAAATCCTCACTTGTTCCCTGATATGTCGAGAATACAAAAACACCACATTATTCTCATATATGTGGATACTTCTTTTTATATAACACAACTAATTAATTGGGGGTTTAAGTCTAGATCTGAGAAAGACACACTGTTCAATTTTGAGTGTCAGCTTATTCGGGTGACTATAAAGGAAAATAATTAATAACAGTTTAAAAATAGCCAACTTCCTGATGACAAATGACAGCTAATTTAAAATGACAAAGCTGGTAAGAACTAAAGAACCTTAATTTTGAAGATTGCATTTAACGAAATTAGTTAAGATTTCAGTAGCTATCAAAGAAAAAGTTATTGATAAAAAATTTTAATAATTGTTTTTAAGTTGAAATATGCCTTTTATTTCCCTTTCAATTGAATACAAAATATAAAAGCCCTGCATTTTAGAAAAAAACTCAAGTACAAATAAATAAATTATTGCTTTTCTAATTACCTAACTACTAAATACAATTGTATTCCTCAGTTTACATAGATTATAGAGTCTACCCTCAGCTATTCCTTTCACTTGTGACTTTTTCTAATAAGCAGTTACATAGAAAGCATTTAGCATTCACTGGCAAATACTATCTTGCAGAGAATTCTGAATACCAAATGCAGACCAATTAATTGATTACATTTTAAAGCATACAGTAAGTAATTTTATGAGTCTATTTCTGTTTTATTTTGTTCTTTAGATTCCACATATAAGCAAAATCACATTGCATCTGTCTTTTTCTGTCTTACATTCCACTCAGCACAAAACCTCCAGGTCTATCCATGTCACCACAGATGGCAAGAACACATTCCCTTCCATAGCTGAGCAATATTCCATTGTATACACTTCCTCTTTATCCATTCTTCTATCAACAGACACCCAGGCTGCCTCCACATCTTGGCCATTGTAAACAATGCTGCAATGAACATATGAATGCACATGTCCCCTCAAAGTAGCGTTTTGGATTTACTTGTATAAATACCCAGAAGTGGGATTACTGGGTTCTTCATTGTTTCTTGTCATAACCTTTGTTTTAAAGTCTATTTTGTCTGCTGTAAGTACTGCTACCCCAGTTTTTTTGTTTCTTGGTTTCCATTTTCATGAAGTAACTTTCTCCATCCCTTCACTTTTAGTCTGTGTATGTCTTTCAATCTGAAGTGTGTCTCTTGTAGGTAGCATATGTAAGGGTTTTGTTTTCTTATCCATTCAGCCACCCTATGTTTTGGATTGGAGCACTTAATCCACTTAATATTGAAAGCAATTGTTGACAGATATGTAGTCATTGCCATTTTATTATTCATAATTTTTTTTTGTCTTAAAGAAGCAATTAAACGATTAAAGATTTAAGATTCCTTGTAGTACTGGTTTGGTGGTAATGAACTCCTTTAGCTATTTCTTGTCTGGGGAGCTTTTTATCTGTCCTTTGATTTTAAATGCTAGCTCTGCTAGTTAAAATAATCTTGATTGCAGTTTCTTGCTTTTCATCACTTTGAGTATTTCCTGCTACTTCCTTCTGGCCTGAAAAGTTTCTGGTGAGAAATCAGTTGACAGTCTTATGGGAGCTCCCTTGTAAGTAATAACTGCTTTTCTCTTGTTGCTTTTAAGATTCTCTCTTTGTCTTTTACCTTTGCCATTTTGATTATAACTTGTCTTGGTGTGGGTCTGTTTAGGTTCAACTTGTTTTGGACTCTCTGCACTCCCTGGCCTTGTGTGTCTATTTCCTTCACCAGATTAGGGAAGCTTTCAGTCATTGTTTCTTCAGATATTCTTAACCCCTTGTTTTCTCTCTTCTCCTTCTGCTACCCCTATGATGCAAGTGTTGTTACACTTGATGTTGTCCTAGATGTTTCTTAAACTCTCCTCTCTTTTTTGGGGGAGTCTTTTTTCTTTTTGCTGTTCTGATTGGGTATTTTGTGCTACCTTGTCTTCCAAATCGCTGCTTTAATCCTCTGCTTCATCTAGTCTGCTCGTGATTCCTTCTAGTGCATTCTTTATTTCAATTACTGTATTCTTCACTTCCGACTGGTTCTTTTTTGTTGTTGTTGTTTTATGGTTTCTATGTCCTTTTTTATGCTTACTATCTCTTTTTGAAGTCCTCACTAGGCTCCTTGAGCATCATTATAACCATGGTGTTGAACTCTTGTTTCTGGTAGGTCGCTTGCCTCCATTTTGTTTAGTTCTTTTTCTGGAGTTTTCTCCTATTCTTTCATTTGGACATATTTCTTTATTTCCTCATTTTGGCTGCCTGTCTGTGTTTGTTTCTATGTATTAGGTAGGACTGCTAGTTTCCCAGTCTTACAAGGTGGCCTTATGTAGTAGGTGTGCTGCGGGGCCCAGTGGTACAGTCTCCCTGGTCACCTGAGCTGAGTGCTCTGGGAGTGTCCCTTGTGTCCCTTATATGTGCCCCCTATTGTAGTTGAGCCTTGAATGCTGTTGGCATGTCAGTGGAGCACTGGCTGTGGGATTTGGTCATACCCACAGTTTATGGGCTGCTCTGCAGGAGGCTTACCTCATGAAGCTGCATTTGCCCCAGTAGGTTCTGATGCCTGTTGAGACTGCCTTTTGGGTGTGCCACTTCTGGGGCTAATTGAATGGTGCTATGCTGTGGTCTGAAGCCAAACTCTAAGTATAATATGTTGATTCTGGGCCTCTTGGGAGCGGTGCCAGTGCAGACCAAGGTCAGTCAATGGCTGGGAGATTCCTGGTAGAGGCTACAAAGCAATCTATTGGTTGCTGCCTGCGCTGTATCTAGAGGTATGTGGGAGAGGCCACACTGCAAACTGAGGACAGTCATCACCAGTACAGAGTTTGGAGTAGCTCCTCAAAAAGCCTGGACACTCTGAGGTCTGCTGCCACCTGCCAGCTCCCATAAGGTTCAACTGCTGATAAAGCCTCCTTCCTGCTATATAGGAGTGAGGCAGGGTCTCAGTGAGTCAGCAGAATGGGGCAATGGAGCTCACCAGACCAATCAGATTCAGATTTGATCTGTAGGGGCAGGCTCAACACAGTATTATGGTGCTCTCCTGCCAGCTGCATGGAAGGAAGACTCCACACAGGGGAAAAAGGGACTGTCCCTCTAGACCTTAACCCAAAGTTACACAACTTGGACTCTCCCCATGTCTCCAACACCCCCAGAATCACCTTCCCTCTGCCGGAGCCCATGGTGAGTACCTGCATCTGCACTTTAAGTGGGTTTCTGGGTTTTCTACAGCCTTCCATCCCACCCAGACATTTGGACTCCCCACTGTTTTTCATAGCTAGATGTTGTGGGGGCTCCTCTTCCTGGCACCAGTACTCTGGGCTGGGGAACCTGGTATGGGGGGCTGGGGTCCTTTGCTCCTTCATGGGGAACCTCTGTGGCCACAATATCTCTCCACATTTTCAACCATTACATGTGGGTATGGGACCAGCCCATTTTATGTCTCTACCCCTACTAGTCTCAACATGGTTTCTTTTTTATATCTTTAGTTATAAAACTTCTGTTGAGCCAGACTTTAGATGGTTCTCCAGGTTGATTGTTCTATAATTTAGATGTAATTTTGATGTGTTCATGTGATGAGGCAAACACAGAGTTTATCTACTCAACCATCTTGGGTCTCCTACTTATAGTAAGCCTTGAAAGGGAACCTATTAAAACATGTGAAATTTTTCACAACTCTACTTTTGTAATTCTCTAGAATAAAATGAGTCACAAGCGGCATTTTATTTTATTTTATTTTATTTGTTTATTTTTTAAGATTTTATTGGGGAATTGAGGGAGGAGAACAGCGTTTGGGGAATCGGGGAAGGGGAACAGACAAGTTGCTGTCTTTTTGTTCTTTAGTCTAGTTGCGGAGGATGTTGCTTCACTGGCCCATGTTGGTATCATCATTGCGCTCTTCCCGGATGAGGCAGATCAGTCGCGGCCTCTGGATGTCGCTCACCGTGGCTATTGGCAGCTCACGCTGGCTGCCGGCCACTCACTGTAGCCTATGGCAGCCCACTGCAGCAGGGGCTGCAGCCTACACCGTTGCCGGGGCTCACACAGCCCAGCTCCAGGTGGAGCTGTTGTTAGCTGTAGATGGCAGTGTCACTGGCCCTCATATGTGGGATCCGAATCAGGGCCGCTGGCATCCCAAAACCAGCTCTTAACCAATGTGCCACTCAGTCGGCCCACAAGCGGCATTTTAAATTTGGCAACTTTTAAAGTTCATTTCCACTTTAAAAGTAAGTTAATCAATTAATTAAAATATTTGAATGCTTGATATGAGCCACAGTCTATGCTATGCCTGGGGATACAGCTCAGAATAACAGACCATAGCATTTTTTCTAGTGGAGCTTAGAGCCCAGTGAAGTATTTCACAAGATTTCCCAATTATAAGAATCATCTGGGCCATCATTAAAAAAATAAATTCAAAGACTCTTCCCTTGAAAGCGCAGATTAAGAATGTCCTGAAGTGGGTCTGAAGATCTATACTTTTAAACAAAATTGCCAGCTAATTCTTATGATCAAGCAGGAAAGTAAACATTGTTGCAGTACAGTGGTTCTCAACTCTGGCTGCACATCAGAATCTGTGGGAGACCTTTAAGAAAATTCTGTTACTTCAATCAGAATCTCCAGGGATGGGGCCCAGGTATCATATATTTAGAGACCACTCCAGGTGATTTCTATATGCAAGCAGCTTTGAAAACTTCCTTCTAGTCTAATGCCAATTACATCTCTTAATCATTTGTCATACAATCTCATCCTTATATGCTGCCAGAATGGAGTGGAAATATTGGGGAATCAAGTCAAAATGTAATTCCAAATGTTTTGAAAATTATTGCCCTAAATCATTTATTTATTCATTCATTTACTAGCAAATGTAAATGACAGAGATCCACAGGCCATGGTACCTATGGCACAGAGTCGATCCCAAGATTCAGCAGTTTCCGTAAGAGCTGTGCTATGTATAATAAGGCATTCTGGAGCATCTAATTTATAATTCATAGTTGATATTAGAAAGGTCCCAGGAGTGTAATCTTCATAGGCAGCCAAAATAGTAGCAAATGTTTCAATATTGCACAAATATGCCCAGTTCATATGGGTATTCAAGGGTATAAAGCCCTGGAAGATTATAAAACTATACATAATAATAATAAATCAAATATATACATAGGAAGAAATATTCAAATAAATGTATATGTGTATATTATATATTAATACACATATAAGCAATTGTATTTCCATGTTTTTGTGATGCTTCCAGCCTATCTCAAGTGGAGTCTTGAGGGAATTAAACCCTAAGAAAAATGACTTGAAGGGCATTTCCTCAATTACCTTATGTATGAGACATAGCTATTACCATTCAGGATTCATGGGAGAGAATTTAATTTATTACATGCAACGGATGCCTTAGAGCTTAGGGTTTAGGACCTCAGGGCTTAAAGGGACTTGTAGTTCTGAAATTTTTATGTTCAAAATTGTAATGTGACTTCTTATTTCCAAATTTAAAATTTTTCTATAAAAGCAATCAGTTGTAATCTGTATCAATTTCATTACTGCTTTGAGTAATGAAAAAAAACAAAAACAAAACTGTAACTTTCCAAGATGAAATTTGGATTTGTTAGGGTAGGTTTTTTGCTGCAATAATAAACTCCAAAATGTATAATGGTTCAAAGACAATAGAAGTTTCTGTCTTGATTGTATGAATCAATAGGTTGTTGGAGTCCATAAAGTCACTCAAAACCCATTTTCAGTATGTGCTTTCCAGGGTCTCCTTGGGAGACATCTCCATTAAAATGAGCATAAATGGGACAAGACTATCTGAGATGTGCATGAAAATTTTTATGAGCCATGCATCCGAGTAGCATGCATTAGCACATCCCATTAGCTAGAACTCAATCATATGAGCATGACTAACTACAAGGGGTAATGGAAAATCCAAGGTCTGACAATTAAGTTCTCAAACTTGTTGCAACGATGTTGCTAACCTTTTTTGATATCAGAGCAACTATTCATTATGAATTTGTACCAACTGGACAAACAGTTAACCAAGCTTACTATATGGAAGTGCTGAAAAGGCTTTGCGAAAAAGTTAGACAAAAACAACTTGAACTTTTCACCAACAATTCATGGCTCTTGCATCACAATAATGTGCCAGCTCACACGGCACTGTCTTTGAGGGAGTTTTTAGCCAGTAAACAAATGACTGTATTGGAACACTCTCCCCACTCACCTGATCTGCCCCACCCCCATGACTTCTTTCTTTATCTGAAAATAAAGGAAATATTGAAAGAAAGACATTTTGATGACATTCAGAACATCAAGAGTAATACTACGACAGCTCTGATGGCCATTCCAGAAAAAGAGTTCCAAAATTGTTTTGAAGGGTGGGCTAGGTGCTGGCATCAGTGCATAGCTTCCCAAGAGGAGTACTTCGAAGGTGACCATAGTGATATTCAGCAATGAGGTATGTAGCACCTTTTCTAAGATGAGTTCATGAACTTAATTGTCAGACCTCATATAGTCTAGCTGTGTGCCCAAAAGAAGAGGAAAAGAGTTTTGGTAGGCAGCCAGTTGTCTGTGCTACATTTACCATATTTAAATTAATGATAACAGGTACTTGGGTTTGGGTAAAGACAATAGTTGAAAAGGCTGGTCTAGAGTGTCATGAACCAATTGCACATATATGCTAATTGCCTACCAAAAATATTTAGTGTATAAGCACAGTTTTACAATTTATAAACTAATACCACTAATTGGGAAATATAGTAAAAGCTATTTAATAAAATGTATTATATTGAGTTGTCAGAAAAGTCATGACCCATTTTTACAATGAAAAACATAGAAAAAATAAGTCATGACTTTTCTGACAACTCAGTATATGAATGAATTTTGAAATACTTCACATTCACGCTTGTTAGCTATGTTAAAGACATGAGACTAGCTTTGGGAGTGTGGGGACATATGTCCCTGAATCAAAACAAGGTTCAAGAGTAAAAACATGTACTGCAATGAGATGTAATAGTATGAAATAGGCTATATAAATTCAAACACATAAGTCACAGTTTCATGTGCTCTCTGTCCATGGAAAATACACAGATATACCTACTCATATTTTTCTTTGAGTAAAATTGAAACATGAAAAAAATGATTATTCTATTCTAGAACCTTGTTCTACCATATCCAGCAGAAGGAGTCTATCAACCATTTAATTCTACAAATTATTCTAATCCTATTTATGAGCTTTACACAAGTGTTAATGTTAAGTCATAATTTCTGTTCCCATTTCTGACATGCTCAGTCTCCATTAAAAGTCAATCTGTCTGTCTTCAGCTTTGTTGGGGAGGGAGAAGCTGCCCCCTTTTTCCTCTTGAATTCTTATGGCTAGACTAATAATAAACTTTACACAAGACCAGCTTAACAGGAGAAAAGACTATTTAATACAGGCATGGGACCTCATAAATGATGCTCAGAAAAATGATTTAAGCAGGCAGTTATTTATATATTTTAGATAGAGGAAGCAATCAGTTTGTGAGGATTTGACAAGACAAAGAAAGTTAGAATTGGGTGCCCATTAGCAAGGCAGCTATCTAAACAGAAAGAGTGCTTGGATTAATAATAGTAAAGATATAACAAGGTTTTGCTTATATAGGCTTTTGGGCCCTGAATTCCTTAAGTCTGGTGATAAGGGTGTCTCTCTTGGCCCTCTCTCCACCCCAGCCTCAGGATCAAGGAGGGTCCTTCTCACAGGGGAAATTTATTTCTTGCATTTCAAAAAGACACAGGAGGATCAAGGTGTCATTCTTGCACTGGCTGCTTTTCAAAATACTTTAATTCAAAATAATCAGTATGCCATTGCATACTATTTGCCCCAGATATTTGCCCCAGACTGCAACAGCCCCTTGAACCTCCTGATAAGCAAAGTTCTCTCAAACTCTCAAGTTCCTACATATTATTTAAATATAACCATCTAACTCATCCTCATCTTCTCTCAGTGTTGATTTATCCCTACCTCCTCACCTGACTCCCTCTTAGTTCCCAGAGGGCCAGCTATGTCTCAGCCATCCTCATCACATTTCGTTTTGGTTCATGTTCCTCATGCTGAACCAAAATAGCAGGTCCCTCCCCTCTCCTATTCCACTGCCAAAATGCCCTTTAGTCCTGAGATATCCTCTCTTTGTACTCCAATGGAAATAGCTGAAGTTTCCTCCCAGGCCCAGTTAACGTGTTCTGCCTCTCTCAGCTACCTTCATTAAAATGTCTCATTTAACTTTTGTTGCATCCACTGATTCTAAAAATAGTGCTCTTACTTAACACCTCATTAAATAAATTCCCTTAGACACATGCTCCCTTTAAATTAACACAGGTATATTTAAATCAGAGGAAAACGCCATCATTCTGCCCACGCTATAATATTGCCCACACAAACCTGGTCAGACCTGCCATCTCTCACTGTAACTTGCATCAGAACCTTTACCTCAGTCATCCCAGTCAGACACATTCCTGAATCTCACATTTTAGAAACGGGTGCTAAGCCACCATATGCCATTTGAAACACTAGGCAAGATTGTGTGTGTGAGTGTGTGTGTGTGTGTGTGTGTGTGTGCAAAACAAATGTATCTGTGTGTATAACAGAGCATAGAAAGTCAGGATGTGGCCCAAAACAGGAATTCTGTGATACCAGAATTCACTCCACACTGGAACCTGGCCGCAGGATTTCTTATTCGAGTTCTTTCTGAGGGAGGTGGTTCACTCTGCCGTGTCTTTCCTTAATACAACACAGCCATACCCTGAGAATTCCCAAAGCCAGGGAGATGGGAGTGTTTCCTGTAACAGTGTCACCTTCTCTCACCCAAAGGCTGAGCTGGGGGTAGTAGAAGTGATGCCCTCCTTAATCTTCTAAAACCTTTCAAATACCTCCCTGTGATGGGTGGTGAACTTACTGGCCTGCAATTCTTCAGTGTTACTGGCTCCTTCCACTGCCATTTTCCATTCTTTAGGGATGTGGCCTGTATAAAGTCAGCTTTTGAAAATGTCAACAAAGGCTTTTCTCTTTTCGGCCTCGTTTCTTCTCTGCTCTCATTTCTTGGGAGGCACCATGAGTGCCCCTCTTAGCACCTTGTCAATTTTCTGAGCAGCTAACCTTTCAATAATGATATTAATGCTGCCTTGTGGTTATCTGTGCATTTCTCAGTTCATCATTTTCAACCCTTCCTTGCTGAAATTCATTTATGTTGTTGTGTTTCTAAGATCTTGGAGTTTACTTGAGTAAAACCTAACTAGGGACCCAGGGCCAGAATTTCTAGCTAATAAATGATTAACAATCTTAATAGGTGGGTATTTCTTTTCCCTTTGATTGACTTTCCAATAACTAACCTTGAATTTGCCCTAGTAAAGGAAATACAGATAATTGTAAACTTTCTTGCCTTGTTCACTATTTTTTATTTTAAAATTCTCCCTACGAGCCTTGGGAAGAAGCAGCTTTTCAAATAATGTTAGTCTTCTCTTGAAATTATAGAATGGACAGCTCTGGGATCCTGTGTGGTATGGGCTACCACCTCACTGGAAAGCCGCAGGATGAACCAATTGAGAGCACAGACTACTGAGCCACATTGTGCAGGTGCGAATACCAGCTCCTATGTTCTTGGGCAGTTTGTTTGAAAACTAGTTTTCCAATTCATCAGATGCCAATAATAATACCTACATTATTGAATTTAACTGAGAAAGCACATTATCTATTTTGCCCTTATTTTGCTTTATTCTTCTGAAAGAATATTTTCATTGCTTAGTATTTTTGGATGTCCAAGTTTATTCAATTAAATGTTTCTAAGGTCTTATCTCTCCTTTTGATTGCATTACCACAAGCTTTGTTTATAACATATCAGGTGGTTAATTTCTCCCTGTTATAAAGATCTAGGGGGTAACTGGATGTTTTGACTATAGATCTCTCTATATATAATGAAGGGCTAGGGAATTCTAATCCTATATCACTGCCTTCACTGAGACCTCTCTTCCCCTCCATGGTTTGAACTTGCATCAGAGATTCTTTCATTCTGACATTCCCATTACATAGATGCAGGATCTAGAACAGAATCTGGATAAAAAACATGGCAGGTGTTGACAGGTTTATTTGATTATCCAAGATCCTTCTTGGTGATTCCTCTGAGGGCTCATTCACAAAACTTAAGCATACAGTTTAAACAAGCCATTTGATCATTCAACAATCATCTGTTGGTTAATATCGTGGTCCAGAAGGGGAAGCATCATCCAAGGTCCACCCCATAGATCACACCAGGCAAAAAAAGTCAGGTAGCAGAAGCCCTAGTTTTGCAGAGGATGTGTGGGGCATCGATGTAGTTAGGCAGCTTTCCTTCTGTATGCCCAGTTAGCTCACCCAGTGATGCAACTTGGCAATTGTCCTTCTCACTATAAAGAGCAGAGAACAATGTTTTCAAAGGTAGTATTGAGAAGGTTGTCCACTGCCCTTCCTTCAACAGTCAAAGAACAAGAAATTCATCTCATCACACCTTCTTGATTCCCAAGAAACAATTGTTTTTCACATTTCTATCCCTGTATCCCTGTATTTACTTTATCATTGTTTTTATGCCACTTGACTGCTTACTGTCTCATGATCCTTGTTTGCAAGCGAGATAATGATGTCTACATCTGCCTGTTTACAGAGATCTTTGTCATTAGTGGGGGTGTCAAGACTATAATCCATGGAACACGTTAGAGATTCTACAGAAGAAATTTGCATGTCATGTATATTAATTGCATGAAACTGAATTGCCAGAAAGACTCAGAATAAGATTCATTTTGCATCCAACTGCTGGATCCGTACTCTCAAGAGTAGTTGGGATTACTTTCCCCACACTGAAGGTGAAAGGTGTTGTAGTCACTAAATGGCATGGGGAACAACATACTCCTTTTCTGAGAGGCTTAATGTTACTTTGACCAGCATGGAGAAAAGAGCATGCCAGCCTTACGAAATGATTAGAACTCTGCAGTCCTGGAGGGATGATCTTTGTATCAGTTACATTTGAAGCCTTGTATGTGAAGAACTGTATTCTTAGTCGCTAAGCCCTCATTTAATGGCTTTAGCCACCTACAGAAAGTTAGTGAAAAGCATGCCTGGTCCCATAGATGAAACAGCATTAGAGCATTCATGATGCCTGGCTTTTTTTCTTTGGGGAGGGAAATCCCCTTCTAAATTCTTAAAATAGCAGTTGGCTTTCATTAAACCTATTCAGAGTCAAGGGTCCAGGGATCTTGAGTGACCCCTTTCTCTGGGATTGGAGCACATTTTAATAGGCTTTTTCCTGTCTGTAGCCCTTGAAAGGTTTAGCTACTGGCAAGCCTCCTGAATTGCTGGGATTTGTAAAGGAAAGAATTGATTATATGCTTCTTCTAATTCTTTCTCTTTATTTAATTTATTTTCTCCCATTTCATACAAAGAATGAAAAAGATATTCTGAGTCTCCTTCTATTGCGATATGGTTGGCCTTAAGGGCAGACATTTTAGCATTGAACTTTTATTAACCTCTTCTGGGCTTTACAGAATTTCTTCTTTTTTGTATCATATATATGAGGCTAAAGAGCTGTTATTGGCCATGCTTGATCCTTAGCACTGTAAGCAGTAGAGCGGAAACAAAGGTTTGTTTCATTTTGTTTGGGCTTGGTTTGGTTTGTTTGGTTTTTTCAGTTGAATCACATCTACAGTCTTTATCTGAAAGGGTACATTTGTAACAGGCCCTAGCAATCACTATTTGCTCTAATGGAAATATCCACCTCTGCCCTACCCCCTTTCCTTCTTCCCCTCCATGCCCCTTTTGCGCCCTCCTCCAGTATCACTTTGCTCTTGGCTAATTCCCATTCCTTCCTCCAGGAAGCTCTCCTATCTGTTCCCGCAGCATACCATGCTCTTGCCTATCTCAGTATAGCACTCTAATTAATGTGACTCCTTTATTTGAATATATTTTCTACAACACACTAAGCTTAATCAGGACAGGGACTGTGAATTGTGTACCATTTTATTCCCCAATGCTTAGCACAGTGACTGGGTCCTAATAAAAATTCAATTAATATTTGTCAAATGCATGAATGAATGAATAACGCTTCCATGAATACAAGAGTGGTGCATATTAATATTCCTTTGTGCCAAGCATTGTGCTCAATGTTTCACAGGGGCTAGCTTATTAAATACTCCTAAGTCTCTCTGATGGCTTTTTTTTTAAACAAGTAAAGATAGAAAGGCTTAAAGAAACTAAATAAATTACAAGTTGTTATAATTAGTAAGTTAAGTGACAGACTAAGGCTATTATTACACATACCATATAATTATGTAGTCCAAAACATAGGGATATATAGTCATTTAGTCCCACAAACCAGGAGCAACTCTGACTGAATAGCAAAGCAATTATTTGTCAGATTGCCTTACCAAAGAAGCCAAGGTTTATGGAATTCATAGCAGAAATGAGAAGGCAGTTTTTGCTTAATATTGAACAATTCAGTGGCATTTAATAATCTGAAAGTTATTCTTTTGCTCAATTAAGACTGCTGCTCCACAAGTCACTTACTTGGCTGTTTTGTAATATAGATAATTATTTGAATGCTAGTCACTAAAGCCTTTCAAAAAAAAAAAACAGTGGAGACAGTGAGAAAAGAAAGTATAATCAGTTGTTTGACTGCTGATTTAGTCAGGTGAAAAGTTAGCTAAATAAACTGGTTTTGCAATGTAGACATAGCCCGAGACTATCTGATGATTCTTAAAAATACAATACCCGGAAATTCTAATGATTTTCAGTCACTACTGACCATGTATATTTGAACCAATACCTGCTTTTTCTGAATTGATTGATTTTCCTTCTCACAGGCAACATTTTTATTTTCTAACCTGCAGCCTTTCTGTGCCTGACTGGAATACTTTTGCATTTGATTAATGTTTTCATTTGACTTTCAATGAGGTCTCAAAACAGTTGGGCTTGTCACAGTCAAATTATTTAAATATCCTCTGAAAAGTGTATGTGGGAACTAAAATCAGATTCATGTGAACCTGAAAAACCAGTAGTGACATTTCCTGAACTTGTTATATCTTTATGCCTGAATTAATCGTTTCACAATTCTGTTTTATGTTGATGCTCAGCTTCTTAAATGCACTGATTATTAGATGGCTTACTAGAAAAGCTTTAATTTTTAACTGATCTAGAAGTTATTCTGTGGCAAGGGTGTCTGTTCCTTTTTTGAGTATTTCTTGTGGTTTCAACAGCAAATATATTAGGCCTTCTTCATACATTAAAAACATGTTTCCCCCTTTGGTTTCTTTAACACAAATGCCAAGTCATCCTTTTTACTTCCCAGCTATTCTTCACTCCTAATTTATCAGAATTATCCCAACTATGGATTTAAATATAGTCAGCCTTCTGTCTACACTCAACTTATGTCATGTAAAGGAAAGCACACAAAAGAGTACATACCGTAAGATTTCATTTATATATAATTTTAGAAAATGCAAACTAATCCCTAATGTCAAAAAGGAAATCAGTGGTTTCATTAGGCTGCACTAAGAGATGTGTAAACTGCAGGGGAGCAAAGAATTCTGTTGGGTGACAGAAATGTTTTATATCTCGATTGAGGCAGTAATTTTACAGGAGCATGTCAGTTAAAACTCATTGAAGTTTTAACTAACAAGGCTTTAAATAGACAAATCCTTCCTTCTAATGGGGATACAAGTAAATTGTCTAATATAAGCGGTAAATATAAAAAGTGAAATCCTTTAAAAGGGACGTGCAAAGTAATATGAATTTGCCCTTTCTAATCATGAACCTTAAAAAGGAGAAATAATCACTTGCCAAATAATCTCACTGAGGATATCAAAACCAATTCTAGCTAAAGGAAGAAGAATCAACATCACTGAATTGGAAGAAAAAAGGTTTACTCAGATGCCATCACTGACTACAAATCTGTGTTGCTCTAAGGTCGAGTTAGCTGTCTGCAAATGTTAGCATTTAGTTAGAGGACCGCAGACATTGACAGGCAGGGAGATGAGAGAGCGTCTTTGAGACTATGCACTTACCCTCTCTTCACTCTTGCTGGTTCTGGTCTGATGCAAAAGATATTCAGTACCAGAATTTAATCCTCAGCCAAATGTGAAAGTGCATACATTGAATGGCAAAGACAAGGCCCAGAGTGTTTCTATATCATCAAAAAAACTGGTGGATTGAAAACATTAGATCTCAAAAATTGCAAACTGGTAGATACAATATCTGAAAAGAAAGAAAAACAAACAAACAAAACTACCCTAATCCACTGAGTTGATTAAAAGCAATATGCTGCTAGAAATGTAGCATGAAGCTATGGATTGTGGGGATACAGAACGGCTTTTTCTGTTTTCAAAATGTCATTCATGAAAGAAGGTATCTATGGGACCTCATGAAAGCTGATGCAGTGGTTTATAAAAAAATACAATGAACTATTTAATTTACAGTCAAGATCAGGGACTTGAGATTGTATAAACAGCATAACTCATATACAAAAAATGTGAAATCAGACTTCCTCTTCAAAATTATAGTTACAGAGCATGTCTACTTGAGTCTCAACAAATAAAAAAGGATACATCTAATAATGGGTCTGTGAAAGTGTTCCCGTGTGCATTCTAACCTGAGGTAAGTTTAGCCCAAATTCAGAACATTAGATTGGATGATTTAAAATTAATTGAGACAAGAAAATAAGCAATGTGAATGTTCAAGCTTCACCAGTGAACACAGTGAAGGTATGTGTGATCAACTGAACCTTCTCTTGATGACTCAGGAAGATAGAGCTCAGGTGGTACTCACGTGAACAATAGTTTGTTTATTTTCTTAAGCTCAGCTGTGTACTAAGCATCTCTGCACGTTGTCAGGGCAAAGCAGGTTTAGTCATTTCAGAGAGCCATCTATTTACTTGTAAATTTTAAAATTTCTATAGATAATCTACACAGTATGTGTCATCTATATGTATTCTTCTAATTTAACGAATACATTTAACAAAATGTTTTGCTACAAACACAAACAAGCACTAAAGAAAGCTGGAATTGTCCTAGTTTCAAAATCTTCCCTCCTTTGTTTAACTGTCTCAATAATAGGAGATTACAAATACCTTATTTTGTATATTTTTTTATGTTATTTTATATTTTCCAGAACATTTTAAGATATAGTATGATTGGGGGGGCGGGGAGGTTGGTAAATAAAACCTATAGTAGTCAGGACTAAGGAGAATATCCTTTAAGTGAAAGAAATAGGAAAAAGCAAATAAATAAAGTAAATTTTAAAACATCATTTTGAACATTTGATGAATGAAATGGTGTTAAAATCATGGCTTGGTCAAGTGCTTGTATAACCAGAAAGTTTATACAACTTCATACAGAGGAAGTTTGTGCTCTAGAGGCCAACACTCTTTGTTACAAAAAGAGAACCTTGGAGACTTCTCGAAGTGAAGCTCTTCTCCCAAAACTTGGGTTTGGCTTTCCCACACTAGCTCTCAGTATCATTACTTATAGAAGAAGTTACTTTAGGTTTTCGCCAACAGTACAGAAATGAAGGATTGAGACTACAGTTTAGGAGCAGTCGTACTATCCTAGGTATGGCAGAGCGATTGTGCACCTTTAAGTTAAATATCAAGGCTTAACACAAGCTCTACCATTTCCATTTCCTAATACTGTAATGGTTAGCAAGTTATTCCTAAACATCAGTTTCCTCATTTATAAAATAGGGAAGGCATCTACCTCGTAACAGTTGGGCATAGAGTAGACATTCAATATGTGTTAGTTCTTAGTACCTTCATCTAAAATGGTTCCGGAAATAACTTATTTTTGCATGTATGTTTATCAGCTCTCAATACCTCTGCTACAAATAAGAGTTGCAAAGAATATCTCTAAATAAAAATACTTAGTAATTATTTCCCTGTCTTCCTACTCTCCCACTTAACAAAAGAGAGAAAAAAGAGACAAGAGAGAAGAGAAGAAGGGGAAAAAGAGGAGGAGAAGGAGGAGAGGAGGAGGAGGAGGAGGTGGAGGAAACATGTAGAGGCCATGGCAAGAGCTCAAAAGTCATTATTAAAAATATCACTTCTAACAGTGAAACCATAAATAATCACTCTCCCTTTCCTCTTCTGCAATGTCAGACCTTACCTTAACTCAGCTGTCTGAGATCTGGTGAGGTAAAAAGGAAATATAGGATCATCATAAATAATTCATAGATGGATAATTGAGAATTGACACTGTCCTGCTTTTGCTTATGTATGTGTTTTTTTTTTTAAATCATAACTTAGATATTTTGACTTATCTGGAAAAAAACAAGTCAGATGATTCCCGTATTTGGACATTTTCAGGGTATTTTATTATTTTGTTTTGTCTCTTAGACAATCTACCAGCAAATCACAGGGACAGAATTCTATTCTAAGCTTCCACACCGCCCCAAGAAGCATCTCTCAGGGATGGCTCCAGCCTTTCAAAGGAGACAATAGCCAAAAAGTCCAGGACATTGCAGAATATACCATTCTTGCAAGGAATTCTTGTTTCCCATCTATGACAGTTGCACATGGCCTGCAGCAGGCAGCTAATGCAAAACTTTAACCACCCTCAAAACACCCATGCCACTGCGAGTACACTGTTGGGTGAAGAGACCGTGCCCTGCCTCATTGTTAGCAAACAGGCAAGGGGATGGACCACAGATTCAGAACCGCAGAAGATACATGTTCAACCGAAACTCTGGAAATGTTGTGAAGACTGGCTTAGTACAGAAGCATTTGCCATTGGTAAAGAAAAAATTAAAATAGCCCAGAACAGAAGTATTAAGAGTGTGAACTGAGAAAGTAGCAATGGAAAAGCAAAGGAATGTAAGGATTATAGATCTAGGGTGGAGGTGAAATTGGCTGGATTTCGATCTGAAGTGAGGGTAAGGAGGAGAAAAGGTGGAAAGATAAGATTTCAGCCAAGGTGGCTGGGTAGATGGTGATCACACATTTAGATGCATGGATGAATATTGAAACTGATTTTAACCATGTGTATCTGAAATGCTACTAAAATAATCATCTTTATAGAAAATTGTGAGGACTGTGGCAAAGAGCATTTGGAAAGTGCCTGAATGTCACTTTCCTTTGGATGCCTTCTCTTTTCCACCTGTCCTCTTACATCAGGTTAGGCACTTCTTTTCCATTCTCCAATAGCACTTGTTTCCTTCCTTATCTCAGCACTTGCCTCCCTTCATTGGAATTTCCTTTTCCTTCTGACACTCAATTGAACTTTAGGCTTGGGGAGGGCAGGAACCATGACCATTTTGATCACCTTAGTACCATTACATCAAGCATACACTAATAAATGCTCAAAAACTGTTTGTTGAGTGATTCGTAGTGGCTTGGAATCTCTTGAAGTTATAAAGGGCTAATTGTACATTTCAAAGAGGTTATAGTTATGGTTTTATGAATTAATTGACTTTATGGAGAGAACCCAAAAAGGAATAGCAGTGGAGGAAGAAGTTGATGCAGGATGAGAAGCGATTAGAGAAGGGAGAAAGGAATAATCACAGAGCTAAAGGGAAGGGGGAGGTATTTTAGAAAGAAGATGTCAGAAGTGTCAGTTACCTCAAAAAGTCCAGGACGTCTAAGGAGAAAACAATGATAGTGGAGGCCTTTGAAAGAGAGTGAACTGGAGAGCACTGGCAGAGCAAAAATAGAGGCTGTGCACTACTTTTTCAAAACTAAAAAGAACAAGTTTAAGAAGTAGAGGGCACTGTAATGATCCCTGCAATCACCAGGTTCTTTCATTCAGTGTTTTCCTGCAGGATATTCTTTAGGATTCTAGTCCAATATGATATGTTATGGAAAAAGACTCTTTGATGAAAGAAATTTGGGTAAGGTTGAGCATTAACTCCTACTTTTATTTTTTTTTATTGACTTATTTTTTTGGCATTTAGTATTATTTTATATTAATTTCAGGGATACAGCGTAGTGGTTATACATTTGCATAATTTAAGAAGTGATCCCCCTAACTAGTATCCACTTGGCCCTCTAAATAGTTATTACCATATTATTGACTATATTCTCTCTGCAAATTTACTCCCTATATTTTCTTTTAGGAGTTTTATGGTTTCAGGTCTTATATTTAAGTCTTTAATCCATTTTGAATTTGTTCTTGCATATAGCATAAGGAGGTGGTCCAGTTTCATTTTTTTGCATGTGTCAGTCCAATTTTCCCAGCACATTTATTAAATAGACTATCTTTACTCCAGTGTAAATTCTTGCTCCTGTTGTCATAGAAAAAACTGCCTGTATATGCATGGATTTATTTCTGGGCTCTCTGTTCTGTTCCACTGATCTATGTGCCTGTTTTTATGCCAATACCATACTATTTTGATTACTGTAGGCTTGTAGTATGTTTCGATGTCTGGTAGCGTGATACCCTCGACTTTCTTATTTCTCAGAATTGCTGTGGCTATTCAGGGTATTTTATGGTTCCATATAAATTTTAGGATTATATCTTATTTCTGTGAAAACTGCCCTTGGTAGTTTAATTGGAATTGCATTGAATCTATATATTGCTTTAGGCAGTATGGACATTTTAACTATATTAATTCTTCCTATCCATGAGTAGGTGTATCCATTTATTTGTATCTTCTTTTATTTTTTTCTTCAGTGTCTTATAATTTTCTGAGTACAGATCTTTTACTTCTTTGGTTAAATTTATTCCTAGGTATTTTATAGTTCTTGAAGCAATTATAAATGGGACAGTTTTCTTAATTTCTCCTTCCGTTAGTTTATTATTGGTATATGCAAATGCAACTGATTTCTGAACATTGATTTTGTATCCTGCTACCTAACTGAATTCATCAGTTCCAATAGTTTTTTGATTTGGTCTTTGGTGCTCTCTATATACAGTATCATGTCATCTGCATATAATGATAATTTTTCTTCTTCCTTGCCAATTTGATGCCTTTTATTTCTTTTTCTTGTCTGATTGCTGTGGCTAGAACTTCCAGAACTATGTTGAATAAAAGAGGAGAAAGTGGACAGCCTTGTCTTGTTCCTGATCTTAAGGGGAATGGTTTTAGTTTTTCCCCATTGAGTATGATGTTAGCTGTAGGTTTATCATATATGGCCTTTATTATGTTGAGATATGATCCCTGCATTCCCACTTTGCAAAGGGTTTTTAACATAAATGGCTGTTGGATTTTGTCAAATGCTTTTTCTGCATCTATTGATATGACCATGTGATTTTTATTCTTCATTTTGTTGATGTGGTATATCACATTAATTGATTTACGGATGTTGAACCAGCCTTGCGTACTAGGGATAAAACCCACTTGATCATGATGTATGATCTTCCTAATATATTGCTAAATTCTGTTTGCTAATATTTTATTGAGAATTTTTGCATCTATATTCATCAGGTTTATTGGCCTGTAGTTTTCCTTTTTTGTGCCCTCTTTATCTGGTTTTGGAATCAGGGTGATAGTGGCTTCATAAAAAGAATTTGGGAGTCTTCCCTCCTTCTGCATTTTTTGGAATAGTTTGAAAAGAACAGGTGATAGTTCTTTTTAGAATGTTTGATAAAATTCACTTGTGAAGCCGTTTGGTCCAGGGCTTTTGTTTGTTGGGAGCTTGTCAATTACTGATTCAATTTCCTTGGTAGTAATCAGACTATTTAGACTTTCTTTTTCTTCTTGAGTTAGCTTTGGAAGGTTGTATGCTTCTAGAAAATTATCCATTTCTTCCAGATTGTCATATTTGTTGGCATATAGTTACTCATAGTAATTTCTTAAAATTTTGTATTTCTGTGATGTCTGTAGTCATTTCCCCTCTTTCATTCCTGATTTTACTAGTTTGCATCCTCTCTCTCTCTCTCTCTCTCTTTTTTTTTTTTTTTTGATGAGCCTGGCTAGAGGTTTGTCAATTTTGTTTATCTTCTCAAAAAAACAGCTCTTGATTTCATTGATCTTTTGTATTGTTTTTCCTGTTTTCTATATCGTTTATTTCTGCTCTGGTCTTTATTATCTCCTTTCTTGTACTCCCCTTGGGCTTCTTTTGCTGTTGTTTTTCCAGTTCCCTGAGGTGTAAGGATAACCTGTTGATTTGAGATTTTTCTTCCTTCTTTAAGTAGGCCTGCACTGCTATGAACTTACCTCTTAGGACTGCTTTTGCAGCTTCCCAGAGATTTGGGGTCTTGGTGTTTTCATTTTCATTTGCCTTGAGGTATCTTTTGATTTACTCCTTGATCTCATTTGTGACCCACTCTCTATTTAATAGCATGTTATTTAGCCTCCATTTATTTGACAGCTTTCCAGGTTTCTTCTTATAATTGATTTCTAGTTCATAGCATTGTGGTCAGAGAAGACTCTTGAAATGATTTCAATCTTTTTAAATTTATTGAGACTTGTTTTGTGACCTAACATGTGGTTTGTCTTAGAAAATTTTCCATGTGCACTTGAGAAGAATGTATATTCTGTAGCTTTGGTGTGAAATGCTCTGAAAATGTCTGTTAAATCCAGCTGGTCTAATGTATCATTTAAGGTCACTGTTTCCGCATTGATATTCTGTCTGGAGGATCTGTCCATTGGTGACAGCAGGGTGTTGAAGTCCCCTACTATGATAGTGTTACTGTTGATCTCTGTTTTTATGTCAATCTGTTTTATATATTTAGGAGCTCCTATGTTAGGTGCATAGATGTTTACTAGGGTTATGTCCTCTTGTTGGATCGATCCCTTTATTATTATGAAGTGTCCTTCTTTGTCCTTTATTATATTCTTCAATTTAAAGTCCATTTTATCTGATATAAGTATTGCTACTCCAGCTTTTTCCTCAATTCCATTTGCATGAAATACTTTACCCCATCCCTTTACTTTCAGCCTGTATGTATCTTTTGATCTGAAGTGTGTCTCTTGTATACAGCATATGCCAGGGTCTTGCTTTCTTATCCATTCAGCCACCTTATGTCTTTTTATTGGAGTATTTAATGCATTTACATTTAAAGTGATTATTGATAGGTGCATAGTTATTGCCATTTTGTTATTTTTGTTCTAGTCTTCCTTAGTTAGGTTGTTTTTCTCTTCCACTTAAAGAAGCCCTTTTAATATTTCCTGCAAAGCTGGCTTCGTGGTAACGAACTCCCTTAACTTATTCTTTTCTGGGAAGCTCTTTATCTCTCCTTCAATTTTAAATGACAACCTTGCTGGATACAGCAATCTGGGTTCTAGGTCTTTATTTTTCATCACTTTGAAAACCTCCTGCCACTCTCTGCTGGCCTGCAAAGTTTCTGTAGAAAAGTCTGCTGATAATCTTGTAAGGAACTTGCTGCCTTTCCCTTGCTGCTTGTAAGTAACTTCCTGCCTTTGTAAGTAACTTGCTGCCTTTCCCTTGCTGCTTTAAAGATTCTGTCTTTGTCCTTAACCCTTGCCATTTTCACTATAATGTGTCTTGGTGTGGGCCTGTTTGGGATCATCCTGGTTGGAACTCTCTGCACTTCCTGGGCTTGTATTTCAATGTCCTTTGCCAGGTTAGGACAGTTTCAGACATTATTACTTCAAATATGTTCTTAATCCCTTGTTCTCTCTCTTGTCCTTCTGGTATTCCAATGAATCGAGAGTTGTTGTGTTTGATGTTGTCTCCCAGCTCTCTTAAAGTATTTTCAATGTTTTTCATTCTTTTTTCTTTTTGTTGTTCCGCTTGAGTGATCTCTGCTATCTTGTCTTCTAAGTCACTGATTCGATTTTCTGCTTCATCCACTCTGCTAGTAATTCCATCGAATTTGTTATTTAATTCAGTAATTGCATTCTTAAGTTCTAGCTGGTTGCTTTTCATGATTTCTCTATCCTTCTTTATATTTTCATTAATTTCCTTGAACATTCTAATAATCAGTGTTCTGAACTCTGTCTTCGATAGGTTGTTTACCTCTATTTCCTCTAGTTCTACTGATTCAGGAGGTTTCTTCTGTTCTTTTATTTGGGTTGTATTTCTTTGTCTCCCCATTCTGGTTTACTCTTTGTGGTTGCTTCGATATAACAGATAGATCCCCTAGGTCTCACAGTCTTTTCTGGGTAAACTTATATGGTGTGTGTCCTTTATACTTGAATTACTCAATCTCCCTATTCTCCTGTGCATGTGTATCTGAGGTGTTCCTTGTGTTGTGTGTCTTCACCTGTTGAAGTTTAGCTTTGATTACTTTTGGCTTGTCAGTATGTGGGATTGACTCCCAGTCTGATTAGCTATGAGGATCATCAGTGTTCACAGTTTATGAGCTGCTGTGAGAGGGTTGACCCCTCTGATGAAGCTTGGACCCTTTGGACCCTTGCACCTGTAGCGACTTCCTTTTGGGGGTGACTCTTGTATGTCAATCCAGAAATCCTCTGGTTTTATCTAAAGTTGGCCTGTGGGTATGATGATTCTTGTGTCTCCTGTGCCAGTCTTGGCTAAAGTCCACCAAGCTCTTAACACATTGTCCTCTGCTGTACAAAAATTCCTCTGCATCTTGTGGGAACAAAGACTGCCATGTGATGCCTAGCATGATTCTGGCACTGCAGGTTCGCTGTACATGAGTGTGATTGGTAGTTTTTACAAAGTCACTGCCGTTTCTGCTTTCACCTGTCCCAAGGCAAGGTGTGCACCCTGCAGGCTCAATGAGTGTCTTTGGGCACCCTTTCCATTGACAGCCATGGAGAATGAGAGAGTTCCTCGTTGCCAAAAGCCAGCTGCCAGGAATCTGTTAGTGCCTCAGCAGCTGAACCTGCCCTGCCTCTCAAGCCTTACCGGAAAGGTGGGGGCAGGGTAGGTAGTCTCAGGATGCAGCCTCTTCTGGGGCGGAAATTCTCCACCCCCTATGGGTAGGAATACCTCTGTAGTCTGCCCCGATTGCTCCATTCAGGGGTCAGTTTAAGACTCTGGCTTGGCAAGGGCCAAGGTTTCTGAGGGAGGGTGGGGGGTGGGTTTTTGTTTCTATTGTTGTTGTATTTTTGTTTTGTTTTGTTTTTGCTTTCTGTCCAAGAGAAGAGGAAAAATAAACAAACACGGAAAACAAACAAACAAAGCAAAACAAAACACAGTCCCAAAACTGTTTTGAGCTAAGGTCTTTGCCTCATACGTTCCAGAGGAGTTCCTGGTGCTGCTCTCCCAAAGAGACTGCTGGGGTTTAGTGGGCTGCGCGCACCCTGCAGCGGCTCAAATCTCCAGTCTGTCTCCCAGGGTCCTGCGTCTCTGCCCAGCGCACGCCGAGCGCCTCCCCCCCCCCCCCCCACACACACACACCTGTATTGTTTCTTCCCCTGCTCGCCTGGTTTCAGGCTTCTGCCTTGGAGCCTGCACGCGCCCACGCGGTACTCCTGCTGCACTTCTGGAGGTACTGCCACAGTTTAGGGGGCTGTGTGCACCCTGCTGCGAGGCTCAGATCCCTGCTCCATCTCTCGGGAACTCGCATCTCCCCCCGGCGCGCGCTGCAAGTATTCTTTCTTCCCCTGCTTGCCCAGTTTCAGGTTTCTGCCTCAGAGCCTGTGTGCGGAGGTGCTCTTGTTGCGCTCTGCAGACCCGGTGGATGCAGAGATTGATCCCTGAACCGGGCGGGTGCAGGGATTGACCTTGCCCTGTCGCTGTCATTGCCAGGCTCTGCACTCTTGCTTCCTGGGGACCTCGTACCTCTGCACGCTCGTCTCCCCTCTCTCCTCCCCCACTCTCCCAGTCTGAGGCTTCTTCCTCAGACTGTGGACTGTCACACTCTCACTGTACTCTAGGCGGGCCGTGGGGCGCAGGGAGCGAGCAGTGGGAACACTCATCGATCTGCTCTCTGAAGCTCGGTGCCTCAGCAACTGCAGGTGCAGGCTGCACCTCACTCATCTCACAGCCTTCTTCCCCCAGTCTCCCGGCCTGCCCACCTTCCAGCAATCGTTGTGTGCTATTCTTAGTTGCTCTGTGTGATGAGTAGACATCCCTTTGAAGAGTTACAGAAGTTCAAATTGCAGATATTTCCAGGGGAGAACTCAGGGAGCTCTCTTCACAGCCATCATCTTTGAATCCCCTCCGCATATTCTTTATTTCTAACTGGTTCTTTTTTATGTTTTCTATCTCTATTTTTATGTTTCCTATCTCTTCTTTGATGTTCTCCCCAAGATCACTGAGCATTATTACAACCAGTGCTTTGAACTCTATGTCTGGTAGATTGCTTGTCTCCATTTTGTTTAGTTAGTTAGTTAGTTAGTTAGTTAGTTAGTTAGTTAGTTTCTGGAGCTTTGTTCTGTTCTTTTATTTGGGAAACGTTTCTTTGTCTCCTCATTTTGGTTGCCTCCCTGTGTTTATTTCTGTGTATCAGGTAGGGCTGCAATGCCTCCTGGTCTTAGTAAAGTGGCCTTCTTTCCTGTGGGGCCGAGTGGGGCCGTCTCCCTGGTCATCTGAGCCGGGTACTCCAGGTATGTCTTTGTGTGGGTTGTGTGTGCCCTCCTGTTGTGGTTGAGCCTTAGTTAATTTTTACACATCAATGGGAAGGATTGATCTTTGGGATGATTGGTTATGAGGATTGACCATGACTATAGTGGAGGAGCCATTGTTCAGGGGCTGACTCTATGGAGTAGGATTCACTTTAGCAGTGCTCTGGTGCCTGCCCAGTGTGCCCTTGGGGTGTGTCATTCTCGCATATGGCTGGGTAATGCTCTGGCCCTGTCTAAAGCTGGTGACTGGGTGTGCCAGCCCTAAGACCTCCTGAGAGGGATTCTGCCAAAGACCAAGTTCAGCCAATCTGTGCCCTGCTGACGGCCTCCTGGCATGAGCCACAAAGCAATCTGAAGATGGCCTCCACCTGCACTGGGTTTGGAGTTGCCTCAAGAGGCCAAGGTGTAAACCAAGGCTAGTTGTCATTAGTGCCTGGGCTTATGGTTGCTCAGCCAGAGGTACAGGACATGCTGAAGTCAGATGTTACTTGTTTGGATTTTGTGAACGTTTGATAGATTTTAGCAAAGTCTGCATCATGAGCCAAGACAGGCCATTTGTATGGAAAAGCCACTGGAAGCAATGTGGATGGGTCCAAAATTCATGTGGGGCAGGGTGAGCCAATGAACCCTATTGGCTAGGTTAATTGAGATTCAGATATGGCAGCTACCTGCACACATTGAGTGAGGCTGGCACAAAAAAGAAACAATGGCTTCTGCTAGCTCCTTCATCCCAGAGAAAGCTGCCCCTCCAGGTTTTGCCCTGAAGCCACACAATTCAGGTTTTTTTCCAGGTTTTGCCCTGAAGCCACAGAATTCAGGTTTTTTTCCATATGTCCCTGGCACCAATCGACCTGCTGCCCCACCACTGGAACTCAGAATGAGTGAGCCCATCAGTCTGCATGCAGGCCCTTTAAGAGGAACACCTGGGACTCCAGGCACCTTCCATCTCACTCAGCCACAGCCTCTGCTGGTTTTCACAGCCAGAAGTTATGGGGGCTTCTCTCCCTGGCAGTGGGAACCTAGGCTGGGAGACTGATGTGAAGCTGGGATCTCTTGACTCTCTGCAAGGAACCTGTACACCTGAGATATCCCTCCTGATTTTTAATGGTCGCACGCAGGTGTGGGACCAGTCAGGTCCACATCTCTGCCCCTCCTACCAGTCTCAAGGTGGCATCTTCTGTATGTCCTTAGTTGTAGGGCTTTGGTTCAGCTAGACTTCAGGTGATTCTCAATGATGGTTGTTCTCTAGTTTAGTTGTGACTTTGATATGGTCATGAGAGGAGGTAAACACAGTGTTTACGTACTTTGCCATCTTGATGGAAATCCTTACTTCCCACTTTTAGAGATGCAGAAAATACATTAGAGGCTCTGTAGTAGTTATTCCATCCCAACAAAGCATTTTACCAACTTCTTTGACAGCTTGCAACTTACCTATTAACATTCCAAAGGAAACAATATTCCCTGGAATGCATGTTGAGATATGCTGCTTTGATTGTGTAATTGCAAAGATGTTTATGTTCTCTCATTTTAAAAGGTATAATAGTGAGTACTGTCAGTGTTTAAGTCAGAAATCTTCCTGAGTCAGATGACTCTATGAATGTAATGTATTCTTTGAAGTGCATTTTGTAGTAGTAATAACATTGTACACTGACATTCTTTTATTCAGCCAACATTTACTCTACACTTACTAGGTACCAGGCACTGTGCTCAGTGCTGAGCCTACAGTATTAAACATGATGGCAAAAATTCCTGCTTCATGAAGCATACATAACAGACATGGGCAGGGAATAGGTGGTTGGGAGGAGATACGTGATAAAATAAATACACAAGATAAGCCAGCCTGGTGAAGAAATGGGTGTAATATGGTTCCAGGGAAATAACAAGTTATCAAGTGAAAAATCCCTAAACAGGAATGAACCAAATGTTATATATTCTTTATGTTGTATATATTTTATATATAGTGTTTGTGAGTGTGAGTGTGTGTGTGTGTGTGTGTGTGTGTATGTGTGTATGTGTTAAGAAGAAGACCACGGTGACTAGGTAGCATATTACATAATGAAGGAGTGATAAAAATCAAATATGAGATTACCAAGAGCCAGATCAGATCATGTATGGCCTTAGGGGTCATTTGCAAGTTGAAATCTTATTTTGAATGTGATAGTAAGTCACTGAGATTTTCGAGCAGGAGAGAAACATGATCTGATTTATTCATTTATTCATTTAACAAATATTTATTAAGTGTATACTATGTGCCAGCTCTTTGGCATTGGAGATACTGCAGTTATCAAAACAGATTGTGCCCTTACAAAGGTTACATTTTAGTAGAAATGCTTTTAACAGGATATTCTGTGTGTATTGTGGAAAATGGATTGATATGGGGCAAGAATGGAAGCAGGGAGAGCAGTTAAGAAACTACAGTGGTGTTCTAGGTGAGAGCGAAAGTGAATTGGGCTAGAATGTTAACAGTGGAGATGGAGAAAAGTCAGTAGATTTGGTAATTTTTTGCCGGTAAAGTCTATTAGATTGCTGATGGATACATGTGGGAGATGAGGAAAAGAGAAAAAGTTAGGAGACACAGATCTGTTTTTGGAGATGTTAGTTGGGAAATAGCTTTTGGGAAACAGAAACCAACAGCTTTTGTGGCCATTTTAAATTTGAGGTGCCAATTTAAAAAATGACCTTAAGAAAGCAGTTGAGGGCCAGCCAAGTGGCGCATTGGTTAAGAGTTGACTTGGGATGCCAGCTCTGAGCAGCAGGGCCCTGGTTCGGATCCCACATAGAGGGCCAGTGACGTTGTGCCCTCTACAGCTAAGATGGTGAACAACAGCTTGACCTGGAGCTGGGCTGCCATGAGTCGACTGCAACATCGTAGGCTGCAGTGGGGCTGGCTGGCAGCTGTCATGCACTTTCCTGAGCTGCTGTGAGATGCCATGAGCAGTGAGCAGCACTCCAGTGGCCAGTGAGCAACTGCCTCACCCGGGAAAAGCATAATGAGAATACCAACATGGGCCAGTGAAGCGATGTCCTCCACAACTAGACTGAAGAACAAAAGGACAGCAACTTGTCTGTTCCCCTTCCCCGGTTCCCCAATGCTGTTCCCCTCCCCCAATTCCCCAATAAAATCTTAAAACAAAACAAAACAAAACAAAAAACAAGAAGGCAGCTGAAAATGCAACTCTAAAGCTCAGAAGGAGATCAGTACTTGAGATATATATTTGAGAGTCTCAGCAAATAAATGTTGTTTTAAAGCCATGGGAGTTGATGAGATCATCTAAGGAGAGAGAAAAGAAAGATGATCATACAGAGGAGTAGGTACCATCAGAGGAGACTGAGAAGGCCTCCCAAGGAGTAGACAGAAAACTAGGAGAATATTGTGGCATGGGAGCCAAGAGAAGAGCATAGTTCAATGAATAAGGAATTGTCAGCTCTGTTGAATGCAACTGAGAATTTAAGTAAAATGAAGACCAAATAGTGACCATTGGATATGTTGGGATTGGAGTCACGGGACAACATCACTAGAACAGTTTTTATTGAGTGGTGAGGACCAATAATAATAAGTGGTACCACTCACATCATGTTTAGTATGTATCAGCTTCCATCTAAGTGCTTTACATATTTTACATTGAACAATAATAACCACTATGAATTATATACAATTTTTATTCCATTTTCCTGTTAAGAAAACTGAGGCTCAGAGACATCAAATACCCTGCCTCATGCTTACTAAGTGACAGTGCTGGGTTTACACCCAGGGATGCTGGCCGCAGTATCTGAGTCTTTACTAGTTCTCAAAACCTGTTTAAAGTGGCTTGTGAGTGATAATGGAAGGCAGGGCCATGGAGATAAAAAACACATTTTTCAAGAATTTTTGAAGTGGGAAACTGAAAAATTGGTTTAGAACTGGAGGGGTCTGTGGGCCAGAGAGTGTTTTTAAATATCCGAGCTACTAGAGCATGAGTGTGTGCTGATGGAATAATCTGGTAAGAGGAAAATTTGATGTTGCAGGATAGAAGCATCTAATTGTTTGAAGCAGGTCCTTGCACTTGGCTCAGTACAAGTCAGCTGAATTACAATAAATTACCTGGCAAGTGACAGAACTGGGATTTAACCCCAATCTCCACGCCTGGTCCACTTCTCAGGCCACTAGACCATAGAGTCTCATAGCCCTTAGTCTAGTCTACTTCTCATCTAAAAAGGTATTTCCTTATGGTTCTGTCAACAGCCCCTCCTATTTTAGATGCAGAAGCCCTGATTCAATTTCTTGCTGGAATGGATTCTCCACAAATAAGAATAATCCTCCATTTCATGTTGACTCACTTGGGTGACTTCCTGTATTCCACACTCTGCCCACAACATGCTTTGCAGTTTTTATTTTTTGAGACATTCAAATAAATGTGAGTTGGTATTGTAACCAAGTGCCCCTTTATCATTTGTGAAACAATGAATTGCAAAGGGGCTACATGGATGGGATGTTTATTGAGGTTTTAATTTTGCACACATTGGGAAGCATAACTAAGGTTCAGGCAGCACATAACTGTCTTGGGGAACACACAATAAAATATATTTTTCATCTAGAATTTTGGGAAATTTTTCAGCTTAAAAACAAACCTCTTCTACCAGTATTCCTTTGATCCATAAGCACCCTGGGTACTGTGATAAAAACAGAACATGTAGTCCTCACAGAAGTGGTCAATAAATAATCAACATGGCTGTTATTGTGACAATTAGCAAAAACCAATGTGCTGGGAGAGGTCGAGGTGAAGGGGAATGGTCACTGGTTTCATTTATTCTTTTATTTATTCATTTATTCTTTTATTCATCTTTCTTTTATTCTCACAATTGTAAGGCAATTTTTAAAACTGTTGTTTTAGATGATATTTCAGGTAATTAAAGCAGTGAAGAGAGAAAGGAATAATGAATTGGGGATACAAGTAGAATGGTAAAGGCTTCTGGGAAAAAGGTCAGTGCAAAAAGGATTTGAAAGCTTAAGAAAAAGAAATCGTCAATGAGCATTTCTCTGGATCAGCATACCACAAAATTATACAAAGATTCTTATACAGATGTGGTGCATCCATCAACATGGAAGAGGGAAAGAAAGCGAGCTCACTTTACATGATGAAGAAAGAGCTACTGGTGTTCAAGCATCTGAAATGGCTATTTCAGACCTAGAAATGGAAATGGAAATTAATTTCCTAGGCAATTTCAATATCTTAGGTTACATCTAAACACACAAGCCAGTTGAATAAAAAGCAAGATGAGTCAAGTAACAAATACCCACAAAATTGCTATTTCTACCTCTTTTGGAATAGTATTATGTAGCTACAGGATAAAAAGTTAAAATATATTGATTTATTTATTGATTTATGCATTCATTCAATAAATATTTACTTGACCTCTGTTAGATTGAACCATATGAAATTACTCCTTTTTTGGGTCGAAATGGTTGCAGATCAACAAAATCATATGATTCAAGGCAATATTATCCTTAATGGAGAAAATTTATCTTATGATGGAAATAAATCAATATATATTTACTGAACATGGATTATAGATTCAGGATGCATCAGATGTTTCAAATCAATGGTAACAAACTTTTTGAGTATGACAACCCCTTTTAGTATTAAAAGTTCAGCAGATCTCAAGGGATGCTACTTTACCTTTAGAGTCCATCAAGTGAAAGGATGCACACATAACCAAGCTGGCATAAAGTCAATAACAATAATAAACAATTTTCTGTATTTTATTTATTATAGTAGTGTTGCATATATTTGAAAAATATATGCATATATATACATATATATTGTATATATGTGTGTATATATATATATATATACACACACATATAAATATATAGTGAGTATGTGTGTGTGTGGTACATATATATTTAATCTCCTGACAATGCTTAATGCAAATTTGGGTTCTTAGACTGTATTAGACTGGCCTTTTCAAGTTGCAAACTGGCTTAAGCAAAACAAAAAATGATTTTAGCTTACATAACTGAAAAGTTCAGGAATAGATGTGTTTTAAGCATGGTTAGACCTAGGATTTCAAAGGATACTATCAAAACTTGTTTCTTCTCCATCTCTAGGCTTTTTTTCTTATTGGCTTTATTTTCAATCTCCCCTGGTCTCCACTGTTGCAATGTAAAAGGGTCTTCTAGTTCAAAATTACCAACATATATCCTAAAATTGTATATCATTGGCTCTGATTGGCCTTACTTTGACCTCACTTATTTCTCAGCCAATCACTGTAGGTAGGAAAATGTGATGTCTGATTCACCAGATAATTCGTAACTACTCCTAGAATCCTAGATCAACATGAACCTCATGGACTAAATGTGAGGAAGGGAACTCCCCAAGGAAAATGTGGTGTGAGTGTGCTGAACAAGCAAATAGCAGTTTGCCAACTGTGTAATCTGTGAAATAACTCCATCGCCACCCTAGGGTCCGGGTGGCACATGGGTTGGACATTACTGCTGTACAGGCTGCACAATGCAGGATGTTTATCCTTGCCTCGTTCTTATAGGTAATTGGTTTATTCATATATTCAGCAAGAATTGAGAGTCTCCTGTATATTATATTTTTGTACTGGGAGATATGACTAGGATGTAGTTTTTGTCCTCAAGGATCTCTAAACCTAATGGAAAGACAACATTCCTGAGTGATAAACCAAGTATTATGAAGGTAAGGAGGAAAATGTAACAACTCTACAAAGAACGTGAAAAGGCTCACAGGCATAATGATAGTTGAATTGGGACTTGAAGGAATAGGAATTTTCTGCCAGAACAAAAATAATAAAATGAAACAGCAGTGTCTAAAATAAGTCAGGGTAATTTGGTGCTTAATTCAGATACCTAAGCTATCACCGCTATATGAGTTGAGAGAGTAACGCCACGAGCGTCAGGAGGGAGAACTTCGAGTGCTCACGCATATCTCAGACACAAACATTATCGGGGTGGGTGAGGAGAGTTGGGAGTAGTTTAAATCATTATGGGGATTTAGAGAAAAGCCCTATACAGCATCTCAAGCCCCTGTTTGATAGTGCAGCCTTTCTCAAGAGCTTTTTTTAGCAAGAGAGAAGGCAATTAAAAAAGGGAGGGGAAGAAAAGCTTCCACCAATGCCTTTTGGTGAGAAAGAGAAAAATGGGAAGAAATTCTTATTATTGCAGTGGTGTCTTTGGAAGCAGAGAACTAAACCATTTCAATCTTTTGGCTTGAAGAAGGAAAGAAGAAAACATTAGAAAAGTTTTGTGTGATTTTTACAATCTAAAAGAGAGCTGACCTTGGTAGCAGTTAGAAATAGGATGTTAAGAATATTGAAAAGTTTTAAAGTCTTAAATTCAAGATTCACATTCTTTCTTTTCAAAGTTGATGATGAGCCTTATACTAAAAGGCAGTTTTAAAGTAGCCATTCTGTACAGGCAAAAAGATTGTGCGAGCATAACCTCTACCTCTATGGTTATTTTTTTTCTTCTATATAGATCTACTGATAGAGTCAGAGATATATTTCTTTCTAAAACTCATTCAAATCCATGTGCACACATACATATGACACATTGAATGCCATATTTGGTTGATTTTCCAGGTCATAGCAATTCTGGTACTTTGTATATTTCTTTGTTATGAGCTAAAGAAAAGATTTTTTTTAATGCATTCACAGCAGGAAGAAAGATTTAAAATTTTTTTTATTTATCGCTTTTAATACTTGACTTTGTAATTCAGCCCTGTTATTCACAAGTGGTATTGAATCTTTAATAACATTATCAATGAAAAGGCATGTACCTGTCTGCATTTTGTAACAAAAAGAAAAATATATAAATAGCTTGCCATAGTTTGCTAAATTCTACTAATCACTTACGGGGAAGCTAAATAATCTTTACTCCATATGAACAAGTTAGAAAAGAGCATTTAATGAGCTATAGGGGGAAGTATTTTCAGAGTACTATATTCATTTTCATAAATGTTGCTGGAGAGGCAATTGCTCAAATATAATTCCCCTATTAGAAGGTTAACAGAGAGAATAACAGCTTAACACAGAAGGAAATAACAAAAGAAATAAGATGTCAAATATGATGAGATCTGTCTTTGCCATATAAATTCAAATAATAAAATGGCTATGTAATTATTTCAAAACTCTGCGTATTTTATTTTTCAATATTAAATTCTTCAAGCAAGGGTCTGGTATATCTGGGCTTTGGATCATCCATAGTATTTGCATCTGGAGGGCAGGTTGTTATTTTAACAGGAAAGAATGCAATTACAGATCTATGCTTATCACTGCCATCCTAAATGATATTCATAGACATGATACAAAGTTTAGCATATATTGAACATTGAATGATCAACTCAATGTGGAATAATCTGAGTATTCTTGTCCTGTATGTATTTTTTTAGTTTCTTTGTTGTTTTAATTGCTAACTTATGTTCTATCATAAAGAGTTATCCAAATGTAGATAAATGAAAATAGCACTGGGTCAAATGACCTGACTTCTTATATCAACTCTTGACAGTAATTATGTGATTCTGGGAAGTAATAGGATGGGGCAGTGTTAAGATGGTATTTCAGTAGGTAACCCAGGAAACCTAAAGCCTGTTTTGATGGTGATTATACTGCTCTTCTTTCAGAAGTCCCTGAGGAAAATTTATGTATGGAGAGCTATGACAAAGTATGGAATAGTAAGGAATTGTTAGCTCAGAATTTGGTCCCAAAACCCACTGAAAACTTGTTTCTCGTCTGGACCAAATGGAAACTCATTTTTCCCCCTGTTCTAGAGATACAGTGGAGTCTTGAAGCATGGCAAGTCAGATCCAAACTCAAATCTCCAATCTTTACCCCTTCCCCTCTCCTGACAGATTAGTTTTGCCTGCTTTTTAGCTTTATATACACACATTCATAGACAATTTTATATCTGGTTTCTTTTGTTCCACTTTGTTTTTGTGAATTCATCTATTAAAAACATTCCATCATGTTTTATATATTTATTTTACAAATACATTTACTTTTGCCATCCTACTCTCTGTGGATATTGGGCTATCTCCACAGTGAGAATATGCTGCCCATCTTTACATATCTTTTGGTGGTCATATGCATGCACTTCTGTTGCTTATTTATGTAGGAATGAAACAGGAAGATTACCAAAGAGGGAAATGGACTCCCCAGTTTTGTGCTCACATCTCTGAGTTTCATTCTCCTGATCTTAGCCTCTTAAGTGTGCATTTTTTTCAGCCATTTTATGACATTAAGTAGATTTTTAAAATATTTTCTATAGCTTCGCTCAGAATAACATTTGATCTGCTATTACCCAAAGTGGAACTCTCAAGGCATATCCTCTTTTAACTGTTTTTGACTTGTCAACATCAACTTTCAGATTGAATTCCATACAGCAATTTTGTTCTGAATTTTTTTGGTTCTGAAGTAACGTTTGTTTCTTTCATATTCTGTATCACTGCCAAACTCTGGGTATCTCACTGATAATTTAATTAGACATCACTGAACATATAGTGGGATTCAACAGACATTTGATCAATAGATTCAATATAATAGCAAGTTACAAGAGGGGGAAAAGAACATTGTACTGACTATAACTACCAAAAAAATCTACATGAAAAGTTAAAATAAACCAGTGGCATTGGTTATACAATGCCAAATATTTAGATTTGGGGAAATTCCTAAATAATCTACTGGGTTTTTATTCGTATATGAATATTTGACATCATATAAAAAACCACGTGGAAAATTTGTTCCAGGTTAAGAATTCTTGTACATAGTTAATGAGGAATATAGCTGAAAGGTTTGGCTGAAGTCCAGGCTAATCACATTATCATGGGCAAGGAAGAATAAACTGAGTATTTGGTTGTTTGTTTTTTTTAATTCTCCTTGTTGTACTTCATTTTGCCTACATTTTGTTCTCATTACTATCATTTAAGTAAGGAACTAAAACTTTTTCAGTTTCACTTATATATTATATACTTAGGAATGTATGTCAGTTAAAGAACCTGTTCTCCACTCTAATATCCTATTATTTAAGCTAGGTTGGCTACATCCTATGTTTAAGCCTCAATTCTGGCTCTCAGTCAGGATATTTGGATAAGGATTATTATAAGATAAGCATGTCACCTAGGACCAAAAGGTAATATATATCTGAATCACCTGGAAAGACTTTATTAAATATGAATTCTTCCATCTATTTTTATCATCCCAAGATTGTATCAGAATCTACACCTCTCATTCCCCCCTAGCCTATTGAGACCTGCCATCTTAGGTAATATTGGCTCAATATTGCAGTCATATTTGCTTTTGTTTCTCTGTAACTATCACTCTGTCTCTCTATGCCTGTTCAATTCCGTCAGGATTGATAGCTTAAGTTTTCATATCCAGAGTCATTTAACTTTGCACCTTCTTCCCAGCAACTTGATCTCTTACATATTTGGCACTGCTTCCTAAAATCTAAGTCCCCATCTAATTCTCTTGGCTTATACCAGTGGTTCTTGAACTATCGTCTGGAGGACTTATTAAAGTGCTGGTTTCTGGACTCCATTCCCAGAGTTCACAGTAAGTCCAGATGAGAGCCAAAACTTTATATTATTAACAAGTTCCCAGGTAAGACTGATCCTGCTGGTTTGGGAACCACACTTTGAGACCCTCTGGTCTGCGCGGATCTCCCGAACTTTGGATTGATTCTTCTTAAGTGCAGTTCCCTATGGTTCATTCCCTAATGAATCTTCTATGGTTTCGGTTATAATTTTTGTCTGTATTTATAACCCACTATTCCCCTGCTAACTAAACTCCTGGTTCTGACTCTGGTTTTCCTGGACCCTGAAGAACAACCAGAGCTCTATTAACTGATTTGATTGATTGATTAAATGATTGGTTCATTTATTCATTCCAGCATTCATCACATATTATTTAATGCCTAGTCTATACACAATGCCTATGTGATAGTCATTGTCTATACAAAAATGAGAAAAAAAATACATTCTTTATTATTAAAAGCCTGTAGTTTAAGAAAGAGAGGTCAGGGCCGGCCGAGTGGCACAGTGGTTAAGTGCTGGCCTGGGAAGCCAGCAGCCCCGGTTCGGTCCCACATATGAGGGCCAGTGACACTGCCCTCAAAACAACAACAACAACAACAAAAAAAAAAAAACAAAAAAAAAACAAAGAAAGAGAGGTCATTGAGGAAGCTAATAATGTCAATACAATATAATAAGTATGATAGTGTTGAGCATCAGTTTCTACAAAAATAGAGATGAGAGATCTAACTTTGACTAGGCAGGAGCAGAGATGAGGTGCCTAAATTCAGCCCTGAAGTACCAGTTAGAATTATCCAGTAGGTGAATAAAGACAAGGTGGCCAGAGAAGGTGGAGCATATACAAATAGCTGTGAAGACTTCAAGAATCTCAGTGTGGTTGATCAAAGGGTAATAGACATGAGTCTAAGAAGAACATGAGGCTGATGAATTAAGCAAAGACCAAGATATATATACATGGTTGTTTAGGCCAAGCAAATGAGTATGGAGCAATGGAGAGTCACTGAAGGATTTCAAGCAGGTAAATGATCTGATCGTGTTTACATTTTTAGAGTTGGAAAACGAATCATACCACTCTTAGGGAAATACACAATGGTCTAAGTGAATGATAAAAAAATAAACCAAAGTAGTGAAAACTGACATGCAGAAAACTAAAGAGATTTTTTAAAAACTGTTTATGAACTAACTTTTATATAACTTCATGACATAAAAAGGTGCCAAGGATTATTTCACTATCTTATGACAGAACCAGCTGGCACATCAGGATGAAAAACTGAAGAGGCTAATTAGATAAAAGAATGTGGGTTACAGAAGAAATTTTCTAGGAATGAAAAAAAAAAAAGAAATAATTTCTTATGTTCAGCTACTGGGTTCCTGGTAAACATCTTTTTTTTTTTTTTTTTTCTGGTAAACATCTTTTAAGTAATGTCAGAATAAGCCAGCTGAGGTAATATTATTCCCTCATGATTTTCAAAAAAGTCAGTTGAGTGCTAATTAAAATTTTTACATCTGAACATTGACCTTTTGCCTGTATATGCATCTTCATGTTTAGTTATATTTGTGTATTAGTTTCTGCTAAGTAGTTGCTGCTGTAACAAATTACCACAAATTTAGCCACTAAAAACGATACAAATGTATTACCTAACAGTTCTCCAGGTAAAAATCTGGGTTGGTTTACCGTTTTGTTTTGTTTTTCCTTTTCTGGCAAAGAAACTACAAAATTGAGGCTTTGGTCAGCCAAGCTCTTATTGGGCGGTTCTGGGAAAAACACACTTCCAAAGTCATTCAGGTTGTTGGCAGATTCCTGTGGTTATAAGACTGAAGTCCCTGTTTCTTGCTGGCTCTCAGTTGGGGGTCCTTGAGCCCCTAGAGACCTCTCTTCAGTCTTGGCATATTTGCCACTACATCTCAGAGGCAGAAAGGCATGTTGAATCCTTCTCATTCTTGGGCTCTCTTTGACTTCTTGCCACATCTCTTGTGTCTCCAGGCTGAGAAAGTTCTGCGCTTTTCAGGGCTTAGGTGATTAAATTGAGCCCTCACAGATAGTCCAGGATAATCTCCCTATTTTAAGGTCTGCAACTTTAAATACATTTGCCAAATTCTTTTTGTCACATATAGTAACATATTTACAGTTCCAGGGATAAAAGTGTGGACATCTTGGGTGGCCATTCTGCCTACCATAATCCATATTAAGGCTTTCAATTTACTAAAATAAACAGAAATTACAGTGCAGTCTGAAAGGCCTATGCCATTTGCCACTGTCATTGAAGAATTTCTCTGCTACTCCACTAGTTGACACAAGGAACCTCCATAAGTAGCCCACATCAGGCTAACTGCTTAAAGATTTGCTCTTTGCATCTTTCTTTCCTCTCCTCTTCCACAACTCCATTTGTCAAACAGAGGGTCTTTAGTATCAGTGAAAATGCATTTGTGTCAAAGCTGGTCACAATAAATCAGTTGTTGATTTGAGCTCTTTTTAAACTAATGAACACACAGGATTAGCATGTAGATTTGAAGGCATGGTGTTCAATGAAAACCTAAGTTAGTGGGGGAATCAGTGAAGATTATTTTGCTCACATTTTTGCCATCTCCTCCCTGCTGAAACTCAATATTGCATGAAAAATAATTCAGCTATTGATGATGCGGTTAATATACACTAGAAAGTCTACCAGGGGCTTTTAAATATGCTATTAACTCAGAACTCCTTGGAAGATGTAATTGAATAATATCCTTTATTGCCATTATTATGCTGTTTTGCCTTCCAGCAGAGAATTCTGCTATATCAGATATACAGAAATGTGATTCTGATACATAATTTGAAAAGGAAATGTGATGGCGGGTATCAATAGGAAATTAAACTGGCATTAAGTTTTACTAAATTTTTATTCAGGAAACCATTTTTTTTTTTTAGGTCTTATCATTAAAGATTTGCATTTTTGCATTTGGCACAATCACAAGTTTTGTTTTATTTTTCTAAAAATACATACTGGAGTAGAGTATGGGTTTGGATCTTTATGTCTTCTTCTCCAGCTTTATACACTTTTTTCATTTTGAAATACTTGGATTGTCATGTGTTATTTTCTTTTACTGTTATAGAAAAAAAAAATGGAAGCACAGGCCAAGATTTTTGGTGATTTAGAAGAATTTAGCTAAGTGTTTATTAGAATATTTCTCCTGTCTTTGTTGACCTTTTTTTAGTTCCTTTCGTTTTAATTTCTGGAAAGGAAGAAATTTATTCTCTGTAAGCCTAAACCCTGTGGTGTCCGAGACTGAGAGAAATATTTAAGATGCTGGGGGTAGAGGGGTAGTGAAAAGTACTATGCCCAAAATTTGGAAAAAAAAAAAAAAAGGATTGAACTCTAAGAATAGATAATTCTACAATCCAAAAATAGATAATGCATTCTGATACCTGACAACTCTCTGGTCTGTAAACTCCATCCCCTTTCTGTATTATGAATTGTACAGGATAGTGCAAAATGGAACCTCTTCCTAGATCCCAGCCAGAAAAGTTGGAGTGTTTGGCTTCACCCGATCTGCTACGAATTAATGTAAGGAGATACCACTTAGGATGCCTAAATAAGAAGGTAGCGTTATAACAGCCACCTGCTTTTTTGCTGGCCCTGCACGTGTGTGCCCATGGTTATCACCAAGTTTTTCTCTCTCGGTTTCCTAATGCCACTCATCCTCCTAGACCTCACTCAAGAATGTGAACTACTTTACTCTCTTCTCCATTCAATGCTTGTATCGGCTATGCCAACCCCATAGCCAGGACAATAACCATCTTTCTCCAAGAAATCCCCCATTTTCCTAGAAAACCTTCATCCACCACTTGAGGAGCAAGATGTTTTTCTCTCAACCTGACCACATACCTCAAAATAACCAGTCAACCTTGCTTTCTAGCACAAAGCTCTACAGGTGTGTAGGTGGGGCTTTGAATGCCAACCGGATGACAATTTCCAAGTAGGGTAACCCTTCTCATGGCTTTAGAAAGGAACTTAGCAACCGCTGACACTCATTTACCTGTGCCATTTCATAGCTTATGGACTAGATCAAGTATTCCATTTTATTCACTCTCACTTTCTTCTTCCATAAAAACTGAAATTAATATTGCCATCTGCACAGTGTTCCTATCAAGAATAAATGAGGATATGTTTGTAAATACTATCCACACTGCCAGGCATGTAGCAGATATGTAATAAATATTACTTTCCTTTCCTCAACTCTTTCTTTCTTGCATTTGTCAGGTTTACATTCCTATTTTTCCAGGCATTCATTCTCTCTAGGCAATCTACATCTCTGTGACACATTGCATCCTCCCACAAATCAAGTTCAGAAAAGATAGACATACTAATTTTGTGTTCCCTTATTAATCAAGTTACCTCACGTTAGTCACAAGTCATAGTTCCAGAATGTTAAATCTATCTTTTTTTTAGTGTGTCTTGATAGACAAATCTAAAGTCCCTGCTTCAAATCCAAATGCAACATGGTGTTATATTTTTTAAGTTTTTCAGGCTAAGGTTACAGTTTGACATTCAACTTGACAGTTTCATAATCCAGGTCTGTATAAGACATTTTGTGGTATGGTACTTTTTGTAGAAAACCTATTTCAACTCATTATACATACCCCTTAATTAGAAAAATCTCTCTCTTCACTATATATAAATGTAGAAGATTTCAAGAAAGATGACAGTCATCTAATGCCTCCATATAGCCAGAAGAACAAAGGGTCTTCTTAGTACCAGAATTAGCTACTATTCCATCAAGTAAAATTACATAGCACTTTACAATTTATAAATACTCTTCCATCCATTATTCACTCATCTGATCTCTTCAACAGCCTATAAGATAGTCAGGAAAGACACATCACCAATTTGCCTAAGGAAATTGAGGCTAAGAGAGGTTATGTTGCTTGTCCAACGTCATGTAATTAGAAAGTCCAATAGCCAGTGTTCAAACCCAAATCTAAGGATGGAACCCAGGCTCCTCACCATTATAAGCAACTGCCTAAATCTCCTTGCTCATAGTGCAGTGCACTCTGCTCTAATCTGTGTTCCCACTTTTTTTTTATCATTATTTTTAAATATGAGGAAGAGTTATTGAGGGCTTTCGTTTTGCTTGAGGTTCCAAGTGTACACTTTGAACTTAGTATTGTGCAATGTATAAATTATTGTATTTCATATTTCTGATTGTTTTTATGTATATCTCAAGTTTGAATGCAGCTTTTTATGTAGAGATTGCCTAAATAATTTTTTATTTTATTATTGGTGCATGGATAGTCTAGTGACTTTACTGTAAAATCCAGTGAGTGAAGTTGTACCAGCATTCCAACCAATTCAATGATTATTCCTGGGTACTCTAAGGTTCTATGGAAACACCTCAACCCCTGACTTCTACTAACGATGGCTAGGTAAAAATATATTTGAGAAGGAAAGATTTAAAGCAAAAATGAAGAGAAATTTTGTTTTAAAATAATCCTTGCTGATTAATATAGTAAAGGGATTCTATATGATGAATTGAATTAGTTCTGATAAAATATATTAGAGGACCCAGGCTTCTAATTACATCAATAAAGGCAGTTTCTACTTTTTAATTGTGTATTTCCATGGATAGAATTTCACCTCAAAATCCAAAATGAAAACAACTATCAACTCCCAATTGCTTATTTTAAAAATGTAAAACTTAAGACTTCCCAGAGAGGTTACATTAATTTCCTCAAAATCGTAGAGCTAGTTAATGGTAGGTGGAGATTAGAACTCATGTTACCTAACTCTGACTATTAATCTCATGCTCTTTCCACTATTCTAGGATCCCTCAAGATTTGAATGTTCAAAATTTTATGTGAAAATAAATGTGTCTTTTAAGAAATAGAAAAGTATATTTCATTTCTAACAGAAAAAGAAATTTCTATTTTTATCTGCATTTCATCACTTACCTAAAGTTATTCTACAGATTTTTCATCAACCTGGTTTCAGACCTTGCCCTGCATTTCTCTTAAGAACTCACCAGCTGCATAAAAGACCAGAAATACACTTGACATCCAAGATGAGAATGAAAAAAAAACAAAAAACGATCATTCCTTCCAAAATACAGTAGTATAATAGCCAAGATGATGAGATAACTATCAGAAACCAATAGGGATCCTGAATTGAGATTTAGTTTTTGAAGTCCCAACTGTGCTGTTATGGTGCTCTCAAAATCAGAACCGTCTTAGGGAGAATCACAGCCTGAGACAGGCTTTGAAGGATCTCACCAAGAGTTTCAAACAGACTGATTTCTTTCAGTGCCCACTCATGGCCTGTGAGGATTAAGGGTTTGTTGAAAAGGAAAGGTTTCTCTCCTTGACAAATGGTGGGTTATCGTGGAAGGAATTTTTTTTTTTTTTGTCTTTATGTAGTTGTACCTTAGAGCATATATCGCATGCTAACTTTCAGGGCTAGATAAGTACTAATGGTCTTCCACGTTTCAGTTTTATACCATAAAATTGAAGTTACTGGCAAAATGCATAGCATCAGTAACTCTATCAGTTCCTAGGCTTTTATGATACCTATGGTAATAGGTTTTGATATTTGAAGATTTCTCAATAAAGGATAATAGTGTGACCATTCCATTAAATAATAAGCATGGCTGTAAGGCCCCTGAACAGGTAGGGTTCTATTTAAATGCTAATTATCATCATTATAAACTATTTGGGATGTAAGTAAGTGTGGATACCCTGAGATAAATCCTTTTATCTAAAAGAGAGGATAATAACCATGGTAAAACTTGTCAGCACTTGTAGGTATTGACCCAAGGCAACCCTCAATTAGAAATTCTCTTACCACAAAAACTGCAAAAAGGAGTCTAATGAAGAGGTCAGATAGATAACAAACTATATGATTGAAGAAGGACTTCCCCTCATCCCCCTCCACACACTCCTCTTGTCCAGAAATAATGTCCTTAAAGAACTGTGACTGCTGCCTGAAATTCTGCTAGCGTATCTACTCCCTAAACCTTTCTTAATTGTCTATAATATATTTTGCATTGAGGGGATAGAAAAATGAATAAGAAACAATTACTGCTCTCAAGAAGACAGTGGGATAGGTAAAGAAAGGACACTTCTAAGGAAGAAGAGAACATAAGGGATACAGATTAATCCTAGGGAGGAGTGGGCATGAGGTAAGAAGAAATAGAAACAGTATATTTGAATCTTCCCTTGAAGGATGGGTAGGATTTAGACAAATAGAAACCTGTAGAATGGGCACTCAAGGCTGAGGGAATTAGGTAAATTAGAGAGCTGTTTTTTAATTAATGTCCAAATAACTTTTGCATGTACTCCATTAAATGATGGCAGATGATTAAGATTAATTTACTAGATTCAACAATAAGTCAGTAAGGTAGATGAGTCAAGGAAGGCTGGTGCCTTCAACATCTCTCTCTCTTCAAGTTTCTGCCTATGAGAAATTTTTTCAATGTTCAATTTTTTCTTCTCCTTAGAGAATTAACAAAGAAAGGAAAAATAAGTTTCCTGACTCTACTTTTCCTTCCAGGAATGCCAACAGGTCTATCCCCATCACAGGCAACCTTCTGGCAAAAATGGGAGATGCTTAGTAACTCTATTTCTCCTCCCATTCCCAATGCTACACTTATTGATCTGAATGTCTAACTTGATTGTCCCATTACAATGTTCTTTTCAAGGTGATCTCGTGACTTTAATTATGATGTTTAATTGTTTTTTAATCATTGACACAGACCTCCCCACTGTTCTCTAAACCCAAATATCTAACTACCTATTTGGCATTCTCACTGGGATAACTCAAAGGAGCCTCCAGTTCAAAGTATACAGTACCAAACTTGTGATCATAACATTGTTGTCATTCAGTGTTTCTCATGTCAGAAATGGTGCCACCATTTACTCAGGTGCACATACAAGAAATTTTGGAGTCATCTTGCATGATTCCTTGTCTCTCATACCCATATCCAAACATACCAAGGCCTTCAATTTTCACTCATAAATAGCTTTCAAATTTACCCACTGTCCTCTATCCCATTTCCTTCCTCTTAATTAAGCTTCTAAAATATCTGCCTTGGTGGCTGAAATAGGCTCTGAACAGTCCTCCCCAAATTTTGTCTTCCTAACATCTAATTAATTCTCTATTTTGCATCTGAGGCTGCTATTCCAGAAAATACAGTGTCTTAATGCTATTCTTTGGTATATTGTTATATTAATCCCACCCACCACAGTGAATCATCCCTTCTAGGAATCCATATCCCTGTGTAGTCTACCTTTCCCCAACTCCAGGCTCGGAAAAGTGACTAAATTTGGCCAAAGGGAAATTAACCAACATGACACAAGCAGAGGTTTGATAAAGACATGTTCATTGAGCCTTGTCCTCTGGAAAACTGCCATTACCATGTGAAGAAGCCTGAGCCAGGCATAGAGAGGAGGAGGTGGATGCATCCAGTGCATGAGATTGCTGAATGTTTTGGATACTCAAAACACCTTCTAAATATTATGTCACCTTGACTCAATAGCAACAGGTCACATAATGTTGTACTGTTCCTCAGTCACACTCAATCTCAATTCCCTGTTCCTCAAATATAGGTCATGACTTCTTAGTCAGCCAGATAAGGAAATGTAGATAATTCAGTAAAAGGAAGTCATTATGACTAGAGAAATAATTCAATACAGGTGTTATAAGAGTGATGTCGCATTAACTATGCCACCTTGTTGAATTGATTGGTGGGTTAACTCATCCATCCATTCGTCTGTTGAGTCTTTAATTCATTTAGTAACCATTTATTTAAATATTTATTAAATGCTTACTATGTGCCAAGCATTATAGGAGCAGGGAAAGGAATAAGACTCTTCTAAAAAGCATATAAATAACAAGTGGATAGATACATTGATTACATTCACACTTGTGTTGAACACAAGGGAAAGTCTTAGATCTTACTATAAAACAATCACTAGAAAATGTGATTTACTTAGCTTTTCTACCCTCTTCCCAATATAGTCACACAATGCATTTCACTATATAAAGTATATTGCATACCTCATCCTAAATAATTCCAAGCTATATTAAGGAAGCTATAGTTTCTAAAATAGGAATAATCAATTATTAAAGAGTGGTCACAGGAGAGCCACATATTCTTAAATTTCAAGACTTTTATAAAGTCCAATTTGTTAATGTTCAGGAAATTAACTGATCTCCTCTGATGAAATGTCTTTAGTACAAACAATACATGTCATTACATTTAAAGTAACTAAAAAAAATCAGCTTTTCATGAAAGTTAATTGGAAGCTCTTTAAGTTCTATATGAGGAATGTGGAGAGTTCTGTCTAATTTGAATGCAAGCAAATGCCAAAAAAATGTATGTTTATAGTAGTGTACTACATTATACTTGGTGTTTTAGTGTGCATACAAATTATCTTAATTCTTAGTGTTATTACTAAAAATGCTCAAGATGCCTTTCCAAGAGAATGGAGAAGAATGTGTAAAGTTAGAATATATAGATTAGGGTGAAATCAGTTATAATCAGTTCTTTCAGCTGCATGATGGCAGGGGATTTCAGATTGGTATTTAGAATGCATTAAGATACATGTCATGTATCAAATTTCATAAAAAGGAGAACACCCTTTTCAATGGCTATTTGCTATGTGGTAGTAAAATGGGCATTCTACAAGTTTTTGCCCCATCAAATCTACTGTAAAATTTTTGAATTAATCAGTGGGTGCATCAAGAGTAATGATTTTATAATTGAGCTGTTGTGCTTATTATTATTGTACTTGTAGCATCTGAACTAACCACATGTTAAAAGTCCTTTGAAATTTTCACTTGAAATGTTCTAATCATATTAACAACCTATCCTGGCTATTTTACGACTGATTGTAGTATCAAATGTATTATGCCTTTTCTCTAAAATTTATATTTTGACATTATGGTGTAAGAGTCTAATAGCATTTCATTTTAAAGAATAAAATATATGTGTGAAGTTTTGTATGAAAAAATTATAGCAATGAAAGAAACATATGCCCATTTGGTCTAGCTTACTAATCTTAGTCTTTCTTCTAGTTATACATTAGATTGTTATTCTGCTCATGAACTTAAGTCAAGTAATGAACTGATAATTTCTTTATGATGTTGAATGGATTTTACATCATTTTGCTTCTGTTACCATTCATTCCACAGTGCCCATTCTTAAATATGAGGCATGATCAAAAACAATGGTGAACATTTAAATTAAAAACAATATATTACAGTAAAAGATACATTGCCATTCACTCCCCTTAAAATACTCGCCCTCACTTCAAACACTCTTATCCCATCATTCTTGCCATTTTCTGAAGCAGTTCTGGAAGTCCTCTTTCATGTGTCTTTAGTTGCACTGTCATAGCTTCCTTGATGTTCTGAATCATTTTGACTTTGGGGAAGAGCCAGAAGTCGCACGCACGGTACCAGATCCAGTGAATAAGGTGGTTGAGGACACACTGTAATGTTTTTATTTGACAGAAATTGCCATGTACCAGAAGCGATGATTTATGGCACACTTTTAAAACACATCTTCTCTCAACCATAGCTCATACTGGACTGCACCGAACAAGTTGATACTTGTCACACACTGTTACTAAGGTTCGATGTGCTGCTTCCCATATTGAAGACCCTGTCTTTCCATTAGATGGCACTCAGCATCAGCATTCACCATATTTTGTGATCACAATGGAAAGTTTCCATGTCACACATCACTTCTGGTATATGGTAATTTCTGTCAAGTAAAAACATTGTGATGTGTCCTCATCCACCTTATTCACTGGATATGGCATTGTGTGATTTCTGGCTCTTCCCCAAATTCAAAATAACCATGAAAGGTAAATGTTTTGAATTAATTCAGAACATCGAGGCAGCCATTACAGCACAACTAAAGACACTCATGAAAGAGGACTTCCAGAACTGCTTCAGAAAGTGACAAGAATGATGGAATAAGTGTGTTTGATGTGAGGGGGAGTACTTTGAGGGGGATTAAAGGCAATGTGTCTTTTACTGTCATATCTTTTTTTAAAATTTAAACATTTGCCATATTTTTTATCATACCTCATATTTGTACATATAAACTAAATTTAATTTTAAAATATTGATTGCTTATTATAGGGCAAATGTTATGTTACTGCAAAGGATCTAAGCTGAAGAATACATTTTGTTCTGTCATCATGGAACTTAAAGTCTTATAAGGAAAACAAATAAGCAAATCAGCAGTTGCAAAAGGCATCTAACCAATCAGGATATTCTGTCAACTCTCTCTTGAATATAGGTCCAGATTCGGACCATTCTCACTATGTGCACCACTACTATTCTAATCCGCACTACTCTTATCTCTCACCTGACTATCGCAGTAAATCTGTAATTCATCTTGCTCTTTCCATTCTTGCTTGCCTCAACCCTTCATTCTATTTTCAACAAAGCAACAGAAGTCATTTTTTTTTTTTTTTAAATCCAACTCATGTCACTTCTGTGCTCAAAATGTTCCAGTGGCTCTGCAGGTCACTTGCAGTAAAAGTAAAAATACAATCACCTAAAAGGCCCTACATCATCTGGTCTTTGCTATCACGGACATGAACTATTACTACTCTCTTTTTGGCTTACTCCATTCCTTTCTCTTTAATATTCCAAGCATGCTCAATGTCAAGCCATTGTACTCGCTTCTCCATTGCCTGGAACATTCTTCCCTGACCCATCTATATGGCTGTCCTCCTCACTTCCTTCCAAACTCAAATACCACCTCATCAGTTAGGCCTTCCATAACCACGACAGTTCACATAGCAACTCCTACCCTGCAGCTTTTCCTGCTTTCCTCACCCCCTATTTCTCTACACATCCCTTCTTGCACTCTGAAAAACCATTTATTTATTTGTTAAATGTATTTTTTGTTAAATGTCTAAATTTATTTATTTGTCTTGTCCCACTGGATGTAAACTCAGGAGTGCAGTTATTTATGTTTTGCTCCCTGCTTGTTACTGCTTGAAGCAGTGTCTTTTTTTTTTAATTTTAACTTTTACCATTTGTCTTTCATTGTTTTCCTTGTCACATTTATCTGTTAAACCTTTCATTACTTAAAAAAAATCAAAAGACTTTATCTCTTAATGCTGGTCTTAAACACAATCACATTTATTATCCTAATTATTATTAGAGTTTACTCCTTCCTGGTTTCAATACTTTTTCCATTTTGCTGATGTTTTTTTATACTTCTTGCTGTTTCCTTATGTCTTTTGGATATAGCCTAAACTTTCTTTATTTTTTCCCTCAGAGATTTTGAACAATATACACCCTGCTCTTGGTTCTGTGGTCATCTTTACATTTTTATAAACCATTATTAAACTTTTTATCTCTATCTGTTTATTATGAGTGAGGTAGAAGTCCTCGCTTTTGGCCAAGCTGTGACTACTAGTGATGTGCAGCCATTTCTGGTGTTCGTTTCAGGAGAGACTATGCTTTAGATGGTTGACATGAGGAGTTTTGTGGACAAAAGGAACACAAGGATCATAGGTTTGGAAAGGGAAAAATTTCTAGCATAGCCCAGACTCACTCTAGTCCCAGTCTCTCAGAGTCTCAGTTCCGAAATCTGTGACAAGGAATCAATTACTCTTTTCACAGCAGCATGCCTGGTTTTCAAGTGTCCACATGTGGCACACAGTTGGGGAAAGGGACTTTTTCCTGCTTTGACATGAAGCATAGCACAGCATTGGAATTCAAACACCAGGGGAGTTCAGAGCTAAGTCAGATTCTCAATTCACAGATATATGAGTATAGCGACCTCTAGTGATAATCACCTTGGATGTCATGGTACGTACTACCAAAAGTGATGGGATGGGGGTGAGGTGGGGTGACCTAGAAAGGCTGTGCTACTGATACAAAATAATGAGCAGACCTGAAACAGGAGCTGTTGAACTGGCATAGAGCACCTAAAAGAAAATATTTGTCAACACGTGTGACATAGTTCTGAGCATCCTAGAAATTATTAGAGTAGACTTTTGCAGGAGATAGAGGACTTAAATTACTACATGCACTTGTGGAGAAAGATAGTTTATATACTTGTAGCTAAATCCAAGAATCATGTTATAGCTTCGAATTCCCCGATTGAAAGCAAAACTTTCATATACTTTTTCCTTTTTCCCTAACCCTAACCCTAACTCCTTTCATATACTTTTATTTCCCACTTCTTAATATTTTCTACTCTCTGTCTAATATGATCTGAAATTAGATACATGGTTTTATTAATACATTTTTTATTCTTATTAAATATCTTATCTTTCAAGAATAATTTTCACCCTTGCAATTTAATTTTATTATATTCATTGCCCTCATTTGGAAAAAAAAAAAACTTACCTATTTTGCTGGTAGTAATGTTCTCTAGAGTTCTGTAAAACTAAAATTTCCCATTTCTGTCTTTTTTATTTTCTATTCATTTCTTCTAAAGATGTCTTTCTGGAAGACCCCATGATGTGTGTATAATTTGACCCTTTGAATATCTGATAATTTCGTTCCATTACTTCTAGGTACTAATAAAGGCTGGCTAGGATGACTCTACTGATTTACTCTCCATTGAATGCCAGAAGCTTCTAGTTAATTGCCTTCTGGTTATCTCCACTTGCATGTTTAAAAGATAGCTCAGAATATATCTGATAATGTATTTTGTGTTAGCATGAAATTTCAAGGCATTGTGGTTATATAGGAGAGTACTCCTGTTCTTAGGCGATACGTAATGAAGTATTAGATATAGAGGCAATTATGAAAATGTGCTCCTTAGAGCTCCTGTCTGTGGGCAGCATAACTGGCAGCTCCCATATCTGCCCTTCTTGTTCCATCCCCATGTCCAGCCAAGAACACACTTCCTGTAGGCTTCTCCCAGCAGATGACTGTGCACAGTCAGGGTATTATAGAAGCCTATTCCTGCAAGGGGTGGACGTCTTTAACAGCCAAGTTTGGCCCGAGGACTTCCCATTGGCCAGCCAAAACTTGCTGAGAAATGTGCTGTCTCCTGAAACTCTTCCTCCTCAATCTTGCTTCACAGGAATCTCAAGTCTCACCCTGCCTTCTCTTGCTTCTTGCTCCCTCTACTTTTATCTCTCAAAGATTTCATATATGTGTGTGTATATGTGTATGTATAAATCTATACACACACACACACACACACACACGGTGGGGGCGGGGAGAATTGCTCAACATATTAACAACTGGAAAGTCTAGGAGATATTATGTAAGTGTTCATTGTACTGTTCTTTTGAAAATTGGAAATTTTCTTTAAGTAAAAATTTGATAAAAAATATAAAATAAAAAATGTATCTTAAATTCAGCACGTCTATTGAGGAGACAACTGTTTGCCTATTTTAATAGGACCTCTCTCCATTTCCCTCAGTAACAGATTCCTGATTTTATTTGGAACACAGTGCATCCAGCTCAAAATTTTATTTCGACTAAAGCATCATGTAATCTCTAAGTTCTAACCATTGAAATACAAGCAGATGTGTCATGTAGGACTTATAAGGTATCTTCCTAAAAGTTACAAGGTATGCCCTCTTCCTCCCCCTCCCTCAGGCCTTCCTGATCTGTGGATATGATGACTATCGCTCAAGCAGACAACTTAGACCATGAGACAGCACATCAGAGAGAGCAAAGCAGCACGAAAGGAGTCTGGATCCTTGGTGTCTGCAGTTAGCACCAGAGCCCTAGAATTCCTACCTCCAGAATTCTTTAACACGAGAGAGAAACAAACTCCCATCTGGTTCAATACATTGCTATTTTTGCTTGAGTTTATTTCGACAGCTAATTTAATCTTAAACTAATATAGTACCCAAAACTAAAGACTCAATTTCCATCCCACTTCCAAAACATTATCATTAGTTCACTCTTCTAGATGCTTAGGAGAAAAAAAACTGACAAAAATCTGTCTTCACTTTGTATTGTTACCAAAACAAATCATCACAAACTTAGCATCTTGAAATAACACCCATTGCTTATCTCAACAATTCTGTGGGTATTCCGGCTGTGACTTAACTGGGGCTCCTGCTGAGACTCTCAAAGCTGCAATCAAAGGGTCAGAAGGACGTTTCCCTTACTGAAGACTCTAGAGGAGCGTCCACTTCCAGGTTCATTTAGGTTGTGAGCCAGATACATACAGTTGCTTGCAGTTGTGGAACTGAGGTCCTGTTTCCCTGATGGCTGTCAGCCAGGGGAAGGTCTTTGTTCCTACAGGCTGTCCATATTCTTTCTCATGCATTCCATGGGACCCACCAGCAAAGACGAGCCCAGGTCCTTTAAAACTTTAAATCACTCACTGACTTCCTCTTTTAAATTCATGTGATTCTATTGGGCCCACTCAGGTAATCCAGGATAATTTTCTTCTCTTAAAATCAGCTGATTCGTACTGTTAATTTCATCTATAAAGTCCCTGTTGCCACATATCATAATATAACTACGGGAGTAATACCAGGAAATGGACACATAGGGGACAAAATTCTGCTTACCGTACATCCTTGACTCCTCTTTCTCTCACACCCCACATCCAATCCATCAACAAATCCTATCAGCTCTATCTTCAGATGTATCTAGAATCTGACACTTTGAATTCCCTTCTATCACCATAGCCCATCCATCATTTCTGTCTTGGATTACTGCAATAGTCTTCTAAATATTCTCCGTGTTTCAGCCTTTGTCCCAATTATTTATTTCTAGAATGATCCTTTTAAAATATGGGTTATATTATGGCACCCCTCATTCAAAACATTCCAATGTTCCCCATTTGAACAAAAGTAAGATCCAAAGTATTTACAGTAAACTACAAGACCCTGATTACTCTGCCGACCACCGTGTTTTAACTTCAACTCTTACCATGCTCCCTTTTGCTCAGTCCCCTCTAGCTGGCCTCTGGACAAGCTGTTTGAAGTTCCCAAGCACATTCCTGCCTCAGAGCCCTGTCACTTACAACTCCTTATGTCTGGAACACACTGCATCAGACATCATTCGGGCTCACTCCTTGACTTTCTTCAAGCCTTTGATCAAAGATCTCCTTTTCAAAAAGGGTTTTCAGAGCAACCTATAAACACTAGAAACCCCATCTCCATATTCCCTTTTCACCTTACTCTGTTTTGTTTCTTTTTATGACACGTGTCACTATATGATATATAGATATTTGTTTGTTTGTTGTTCATCTTCTCTTCCTTGATGGTAAGTCTTATGAGAGGAACGGTTTTGTTTGTTTTGCTTAGTGAGTCTGACAGTACTTAGCATATAGTAGCTTCTCAATAATAATTGTTATATAAATTAATGGGAATAGAATTTTAGCTAAAATCTCATTCCCCAAAAATGCTACAAAAATGTTATTTTATAGTCTCCAGGAATGCAAAGTTGCCAAGAAGAAAAACCTAAAGGGGACATGATTTTTACCCCTTTTGTTTAACTTAGTTCTTTCTTGGGTTCTTATAGGATATCATCAATCACCTAAATTTTTTCTATATATATAATTTACCAAGATACATTTAGATATGGCCAAATGGTCCCACATAATAGGTAGGCTATAATAATGAAGGGGAATTTGGATACTTTCTCCTAGCTCCTTTTATGTTTCTGATGTTGCTCTGTTTCAAAGTTCTATGTTTGAATTAGCAGGGAATTAGTTTTCTATCCAGTCCATCTATATTAATTGCCTATGTCTACCGTAACAAATGATCACAAACTTGGTGGCTTCACACAACAGAAATTAATTCCTTCAATTCTGGAGGCTAGAAGTCCAAAATCAAGATGTCAATAAGGTTTCATTCACTCCAGAGGCTCTAGGGGAAAGTCTGTGCATGCTTTCTTGCTTCTAGGTGATTCTCGGCCACATCATCCCAGTCTCAGCTGCTGTCTTCATAGCACCTTCTCCTCTTTGTGACTGTTTCCCCTCTTCTTCTGTCTCTTGTCAAGGCACTTGTCATGGTTTTATGGCCCAGCCCGATCATTCAGGGTCTCATCTTGAGACCCTTAATTACATTTATAAAGACCCTATTTCTGAATAAGATAATATTCACAGATTCTGGGGATTAGAAGACAGACGTATCTTTTTGAGGCCACCATTCAACTCTCTATACTATCTACAAGTGCTATAGTTAAGTGCCTTTCCTTAAAAAGATCAGCAAGTCACGGATTTGTGTGCTAATATATATTATGTGTGTACCACAGTGCCATTGTGAATTTGTGTATATATGTATTTGTGTGTGTGCACATATGTGTGTGTATTTGAGGGGTTTTGATACCTCAAAAGGAAGCTCAAGGATACCAAATCACCTACAATTTAGATATTCAGGATATATATTAAATGATACAATTAGTTGTTTTTCAGGCAAAAGTTTCACCCCTATTTTGTGCTATCAGCTAGAAAATTTTGATAATCTACATAGGATATTATCAGAGTAGCATAACAAGTGGAAATGGATGGCAAAGCTAAGTATGATTTCATTTATTCATTAAATACACATTTCTGGAATGACTGTTATATGCCAGGCACCATGCTAAGTATAATGATAATTAAGACACATATATTGTACTAAAATATTTCACAATATCTTAAAATGGTCTGACATAATATAAATGTCTATACATCAAAATAGAAAATAATAAGTATCCAAGGAGAGAATGAAATCAAGTTGCATGGGACTCAGGAAGAGAGACAAAAGACAAACACTTTAGAAGACATATGCATTTTAAAAAAGCTAATAGACTACTTTTTAGAGTAATTTTAGTTTCACAGTAAAACTGAGAGGAAGATACAGAGCTTTCCCATATAGCCCTCTTTCCCCACACATACATAGCCTCTCACATTGTCAAAATTTCCAACCAGTGTGGGACATTTGTTACAATTAATGAACCTCTATTATATCTTGTTATCACCCAGAGTCCACAGTTTCTATTATAGTTCACTCTTGGTGCTGTATATTCTAAGGGTTTGAACAAATTTATAATGACATGTATCTACCATTATAGTAGCATACAGTGTGGTTTCACTGAAAGTTCTCTGTGCTCTGCCTATTCATCCGTCCTTCCCCCCTTCTCCTGGAAACCTTTTTACTATCGCAATACTTTTGCCTTTTCCAAAATGTTATATAGTTGGAATGATACAGTATGAAGTCTTTTCAGATTGGCTCCTTTCACTTAATAATATGCATTTAAGTTTCCTCCATGTCTTTTTATGGATTGATACCTCATTTCATTTTAGCTAATAGGTTACTTTTCAGAGTAATTTTAGGTTCACAGTAAAACTGAGAGGAATTGAACACTTGAAATTGTTCCATTGTCTGGATGTATCACAGTTTATTTATCCGTGCATCTACTGAAGGGTATCTTTGTTGCTTCCAAATATTGGAAATTGTAAATAAGCTTCCGTAAATATCCATGTGCAGGTTTTTGTGTAAATATAAGTTTTCAACTCCTTTGGGAAAACACTAAGGAGTGAGACTGCTGGGTCTTTAGGTAAAAGTTATGTGTCATTTTGCGCAAAACTGCCTATCTCTTCCAAAGTGGCCGCACCATTTTGCATTCCCAACAGCAATGATGAGAGTTACTGTTGCTCCATTCTAACCAGCACTTGGTGTTGAGATGTGCATTGTGATTCTGTGCCATGAATGTATGGAAATGATTGAATAAATAGATTTGCATACATTTTTATGCATGTGTAATACCACACAGGTAAAAATCTGTCTAAGTATAAACCAGAAATTATGTGGAAGAAATCCTGATATATTTTTTAGAATAAAACTGCAAATGAACATTTGCTAGACATATTTATGTTTAAATTTATACATTTGAAAACTCCCATTTGGAAGTAAACATTTTGGATATCCCATGATCCATCCTATACATCTAATTATTCAAGCAAAAGGAGGAAAAGAAAAATAAAGCATTCTAGCAAGACTGCCGGAAGCAGGTGCTGGGATTCACTTCCATGAAGGGTCTTCTTTGACTTGAATATGTCTTTGAACATAGGCGCAGGGCATGAGGAATACTTCAAAGAGGTGTTCTGGGCCAGCTATGTTTGGCCAAGCTGTTGTAGCTTTCTCAAAGCTTTCAAAATTATCAAATATTACTTTATCAGGAACTATTACTATTACTCCCAACTATTACTTTATCAGGAAATAAAAACACTGTAGACTGCATTGCAACTTTCAGAATTCTTTATCATGTCATAAATCAGCTGCAGTCAAACTGCAATGCATCCACTCAAGCTATAGCGAGTCAACGTCGGCATTACGATGTAATGTTCCTGCAGATGCCAGTTTTAACAAGAGCTGTAATAAGTGTCAGAGGAAACATTATCACTTGGTAGCTCTTTCAAGTTGGAAATGTGACTTTTACCAATGTTCTAAAGTAATTGTTTGACTTCAAATTTACATACCACCTTAAAGGGGAAAAAATGGTTCTTGCTTGTACTGTCCAGAATTTTAATCAGTTTTGCTCTTTTTCTGATCCTGAATATGTTTTACCTCCATCCATAGTCATCATCATTTGCCTGTTAGCTTCTAGATTAAAAATAAATTACTGGGATTTTCTTAAGAGTTCCTATGACATTTAAAGGAACTACTTGATGTTTGACAGCCCTCACAACACTACCAACAGGAATAATATCAATTGAACATCCAGTGTCTAAAAAAACAAAAATTTCACTAACTTCTAATCCCTGAACATTCAAAGACATTGTAAAGGTGTTTCTTGCTTTTCAGGTATTGATAGCTGAGTGGAGGATGCAAAAGTTTGCATAAATGATGAATGGTTGTTACATTTACATGGTGGTGTGTGCTCCACTAAGGTCATACAGACTTAGGTCATACAGACTTAGTGTCTAACCCTTACCATAACCTGACAAGATAGTTCTTAATGATTCAAGTCACATAAATAATTGAGTAATTTCTTTAAAAGGCTCTTTATTCAGAGAGCTGACCTAGAATCCAAGTCTTGTTTTCCTAAATTCAGTGTTTTTACTACTATACTATGACTGTCACAGAACTCAGGTTTGGCTGCTCACCACTCGTGAGCCAATGACTGAGAGACAAAGGTTGGTGGAGAGAAAAGTAGGTTTTTTTCAAAATGCCAGCCTTCCTGGAAGATGGTGGGCTGCTGTCACAAATGCCATCTTCCCCATTCCTAGAATGGTCAAGGGGATTTATAGATACACAAGAAGAGACAGAACACAGGAAAGAGGAAGTTAGTCATGTGACTCCTTAGTGCTGACATCCAGGGGAAGGCTTCTTGGGTCCAGTTTGTTCCACGATGGTTATCTCAAACCTTGTTGAACCCAGTCATAGAAATGATTCATATGTCATCTAATGGAAAATTCCAGGTCAGAATTGCAGTCTTGTTGCCAGTATCCAGATGTCTGAGGGCTGAATCAGTTTCTTTCAAGTCAGCTTTCTGCCGATTAATCAGATTAATGAGGTATGCATGTAGCCTCAAGAAAACAAAGTTATTAAATCATGTAGGAGGGAAAGGAAAAAGAAAAACAATAAAATAAATTGTTAATCTTGAAAAGTACATTGTCGCCCTTACATAACCATAAGAGTTTAAAAAGAACGATGATTGTAAAATGAGGAAATTGGTTGAAACTTCACAAGAAGTGACTGATGGCTAAAGATTAAGAAGACTAGTTGGTCCGAAGGCTGTGGGTTATTGTTAAGCTGATTAGGAAGACTGGCATTGACTGCGAAGCTGGCAAGGGTAAAGACATAAGTCCTTTATTTATTTATTTATTTATTTATTTATTTATTTATTTATTTATTTTTGAGGGTAGTGTCACTGGCCCTCACATGTGGGACCGAACTGGGGCCGCTGGCTTCCCAAGCCAGCACTTAACCACCGCGCCACTCGGCCAGCCCAAGACGTAAGTCTTACCATAGAGGTGGTATCATCTGGGCCTTCTCAGGACCACTGCAGATTACCACCATAATCAATTTTACATTCAGTGTCCTCCTGGTCCCCGAACTGTATTTAGCAACCTTCTGAGAGTGTCTTTACCAGTGGGACAAAATATGGAAGACCGAGAGTAACATGCTAGTCAGAGAAGAAACGAGCTCTGGATTTCTTTGCTTTTTAACTTATTCAGTTTGATTGCTTCTTCCGAGCCTACTCCTGCTAAGAAAGGGCTTTTAAATTGGGGGACTAAAGTAGCCCTTTAGAGATATGTAATCACAAATAATCTTTGAAACCATAAAGTCTTAGCATATCTTCTAGAAGACATAATGCCTTGAGGTGATTTCTACTTGTTTATTTGTTCTTTTGCTCTGTTTAAGATTGTTCTCATATCCTTATACATGTTATAAGTGAAGATATATGTGTATGCTTTATTATTCTGTGAGGAATGTATCATTTATTTGTTTAAGTTGTCATCCTTGTTCTGTCTTATGAGAAAACTACTAATTAATTATCTAATGCTGGCATTTAATTTTCTTTATTTCTTTACTGAGAAAACAGTATGTGTTAGGCTTATACGACATGAATTTTTTCACAAGTATTATTGCATTTAATCTTTATTTAAAAACAAAACAAAACTCACAATGCTAAAAAAGAGAAATTTGAAGCTCAGTAAATTAATTTCTTCTCCCAAAGTCACTCAGTTGATTAAATGGCAGAACTGATGTTTGAACACAAGCGCTTCAATCCCCAGCCCCTTACTTGTTCCACATTCCACGGTGCTCTCTAACCAATCTTCAAAGGCCTGAGTTTGGGGTCACTCCAAATCATCATTTCCTGGAGACCAGGTACTTAAATGGATAACATGTATAAGACTGTTTCTTCGTAGAGTTAAATAGAAGAGTTGTACACAAATCAAAACCAAAAACAAAACCAAAAAGAAGCCCACTAAATTCTTTAGGAATAAAATGTTCTGCAGTGCCTGGTAAGTGCAGAATATAAAGTATCTACAACATGCTGGGTAGTTTGTAGATGGTTTTAGAATACTAATCATTTGCCACTTCCATGCTGCATGCAAAGTCTGCGTAGCTTGGAATAAAATCACTGGGTATCTTTTGTCTTTGTTTCAGATGATGGTAGATTTATGGGTAACTCAGTCACATAAAGCCAACATCATGAAATATGCATGTTGTTGAACTATTTAGTCACTTATCACATTTTCCATTAAAATATTCTCATTAGATTTTCTAAACACTATCAAGGTAATTCATCCTTTCATGTTTCAGCTTAGCTCCTCCTTCAGGTACCTCAGGTCCCCTCCACCACCACCTCGCTCACCCCCAGCCCCCCACACCCTCCCACACTGCACCTCTCTCCTTCATTTGGCCCTCTTCCTTCCTTCTCTGTGTCCAGCCTTTTCTCCTTAGTTATTATTATTATCCTTTGTTGACTACTATCTTTAACTTATTGGCTCCACTACTTTAACACTCATCCTCTTTGCTTCCATTAAAAACAATACTAAAAATAAATGTTCCTAAATTAATGTGGCAGATGATTATAAATTTAAGCCATACTTTTTAATTTAGTTTTTCTTAAACCATTCTGTGTGACCCAGTCAAAGCATGGGTGGAGGAAAGTGAATGAAGCCAACTAGATGTGGATTCTTGTCATAGTTCTGACACTTTCACCAAGTGTATAGCCTTAGGAAAATGATTCTAAGCTTCTTGTTCTCAATTTCTCAGCTGTAAGATGAAATATTAATACCACCATATAAGGCGACTACAGAGACAAAATGAGAGGAGGAATTCAAAGTACTGAGCTGTGTTACCTTGGGAAGTTACTTAACCTTTCTGCAGTTCAATTTCTTCATGTTTAAAATGGCATAATAATTATATCTACTTCATTAGGTTGTATGATAATTAAATTGATTAATATATTGGTTAGAACTATGCCTAACATCTAGTGACATAAGTGTTACTTATTATTATTACTTAATACCTAACACCTTGAATGAAGATCTTCTATAGATAGTTCTTCTCTAACAATGGGAGACTAATACACATGTTTTTAGATTATTGACTTGTCCAAAAGGGATAAGCGCTCAATGTGTAGAAAGCATAACTGGACAAATGTAGAAAATATTAGAAAAATAGAATGGATAATACATGGTGACTGATTTTATTATGGAGTTGAAAGATAGGAAAGAATAAGGGATAGTTCCCTGGTTTTTATTTGGATAACTCAATTCATGGTGAAATTCTGCACTAAGAGAAGCGAAGCAGGCTTTGGTCAAAAAGAAGGAGGGCTCAGGATGTCACATGGCATAAGGACTAAAGAGCCCATTGCATTTAGCAACACAAAAAGTCACATTGGAAAGGTTTATAAAAGGGTAGGGAAAAAGTGAAACTAGTAGTTTGAAGAGGGTATGGTCAATAAAAAAGTAGAAACAGTATGTGTAAGGGAGCTCTTGAAGAATATTGACTATAAAGAGAAGGACAGAAATAGAATGTTGTCCAGAGAGTTACTTTAAAAAATGCAGGATGTTATATTGGTAGACATATTGGTTATTCAGAACCATGATGTTTCTCGAGTTGCTATAATTTGCCAAGTCTTAGGTGGCAAAGGATAAAAAGTGACAAGAATGATTTTCATCTATCTGGGGAAATAGATATGTAGAGGGAGTAAACAAAATAAGAAAAGAGAGCGTATACAAAGCACCAAATATATGGAGCTGAAAATAGTGTTATAGGCATTCAGTCTCAGAGTCACTGGTGTGGGCTAGAATATCTGGGTAAGGTAATGTTTCAAAAAGGAGCAAGACTTAAGCTTGTTTTAGAAGCAGGGCTGGGACTTGTGTGGTCAGGGAGAGCACTGAAGGGAATACATGGGGTGACCAGAGCTTCCGGCAGAAAGGCCTGGCTTATGCATGGCAATCGGTAACTAGAGAGGTAGAGTGAAGACTGTTTATTCAGCTCATTGCCTTATCTTTACTGAAAAGGTGAGTTTATTGTAAAGCTTTTTCATGCTCTGAAAAATATCAAACAGCACAGTAGGTGCCAAATAAATATTAACCAAATATTTTCTGGGTAAATGCTGGTTATGGAGGGAGCTGACAGATAAGAATTTGCCTCAAGTAAGACTATAACAAGAAAATTAAGGTCTTAAGTCTCAGAGAGTTTATTTTGAGTCACAAATTTGGATCTTTATAGAAAATATGAAACAACAATTGGTCTGAGTAATTAAAGAATTTGATTCTATGGAATTTAGGAAAAGTTACCACTGACTACAACCACCCTATAAAATCTCCTGATAATTCCCATTCTTTCTTGCCCTTTACTCCTCTAGTATAAATAAAAAATTTCAATTCAGTAAAAGTTTATTAATCACCAATAAGTCCCCCGGCTCATGGGTCTTGCTCCTGTGGAGCTTGTAATCTCATTGGAGACAAGCACTGTGAAAACCAAGGATAAGAAGAAGTCACTAGACAGGCTGTTGAAAAACTGGGGATATTTATTTAGAGGAAATGTTGGAAGTAAATTCAAATTTGGAGGAGACAACATGAACAAAAGAAAGGACAGAGGAAGGAAGAAGCCAGGAGATACTGTGGGGACAGTCACACAACATTGACAAAGGGTTAGAACTAAAGTAGCCCTAAACCGTCATGGTTGATAACTTACATTTCTGTGACTAATACTTGTATCCCACAGGGATAGACTATCTAGTGTATTGGAAAAACAAACAAACAAACAAACAAACAAACAAACCTAACAGCTCCTCTTCTCAGCAACTGAAGAGAAGATGCTGAATGGTTCAGTGAGTTTTTAAAAAACAGACTCGACTCGTTCATTTGTTTGAATTTTCAGAGCGTCCTTGATGAAAGGCAAGTGGGGCTAAGCACATTTTTAACCTATATCCTTGAGCCGAGACATGGGCATTTAGTCCCTCGGTGATCACTGGCAGGGGATGGAGATACCACAGTAAAAGCTGTAGCTTCAGATTAGTCCAGTAGGTAAGCGGGTTCCTTTCCGGAGGTACCTACAAATCCTCGCTTCCCAGAGGGCTGCAAACAAATTCTCCTGAAGCCATACTTGCTTTAAACACTCAATTGTGGCTCATTCTGCCAAGTGAGAAGGGGACATTCTTAGACGTCGAGCTCCGCAGGAACACAGCCTCTGTCTGTCAGACAGAGAGCCGTCTCTCCGACTCCCCTGGAATCGCCCCAGTCCCAGGCTGCTCCACTTAATGCAGAAAACCTTATGTGTTGATAAAGCTCAGCTGCACCCTAGGCTGTTATTTGTAAGCTCAGCTCTCTGCTGCTCAATGCCTGTATACCTACTTCTGGGTCTTTTAACAGGAAACTTGGCACACAAAAGATCAATGGTGTCTGCCATGCCTAACCCTGGAGATTTCTCTTCTCTTACTTGTTTTTCGTGTATTTCTGCTCTGACTCTCTCCTCTCTCTGTCTTTGTTTCTTTTTCTTGTTTTTCCAGTAGTGTCAGGTATTTAATTCTATTATGCAGAGATAGAATCAGAGACCTTTTGTGTCTGAGTGGTAAATAGATGCTCAGGGGTCTATGACACGTTGCCCAGGAGTTAGTATAGGATCTGGTTTCTTAAACGTGGATAAGAAGAGTCCTATGACACTTTTTGGTACAAGTAGTTGGCACACTTAGCATCTCTATCTCCACACTTAACAGGGGCTGGAGACATGCTTGAAACTTTAGAAATGAGGGAAAAGGAAGTCAGTGGTACAGGACAAAGAACAGTTATTAGGAGATTCCTTAGGTGACATTGGCAAAAAACAAAGCTCTTAAAATTCTTCCTTTAAAAAAGATAATTTAATAATTTCTAATATCCCTTCCAACTCTAAGATATTACTTGCTATATCTCCTGTTTGTCTAAGTCCCCCAAGTTTCTGCTTTGTAGATATTCATATTGTTTTCCTGTTGGTGTTTTGTTTGGGAAGACTCATGTCCTGTCATCACATGTAAATGTCCAGTGCATTTCAGGGCTTACCCACTCAGTGGGGTTTGCATAGGGACCTTAGGGTTTTTAGTATTTTAAAAAATGAGTGTTTGGTGAGAGGGTAATAGTTGGAAACTTCTTTGATGCTTTTAGTTTTGTGATTTTATTTTAGTAATCAGACTAGTTAATTCTTACTTTTCCACATTTGGATATCACGTACCTTTCTCATTTTCTTCACTCCTCACAGTTTTGACTATGTGCATTATGGGAGAAATTTTTCCACATTGTCATCCAATAACTCCACCCTGTACCCCCAGATACAGGCTTCACAACTAGCAGTCTGAAGTGAAAACCCTGTGCTCATCCTTGGTCCCAATGCATTAGAAAAATGTTAGACCCTATGAAGAAAATATAGTCAATATGATGCTTTCCAATATGTTTCTTCCCTTTCTTAATTTTAAATCAATGTAAAACAAACAATATATAATGAATGCGTAGCTGTTGTCTCCTTGATATTATCTTGATTGTCACTTCCATATTCAAAATTGTTTCATTTTTCAGTTTGCATATTTAAGGTCCCTCATAAAATTATACCCTGTTAAGGAAGATAAGCAGTAACTGTAGCCATACCTACAATTGGTAATTATACTTTCCTGTTGATTCTAGGGCATTAATTTGCAGGAACCTCACAATCAATAGTGTGTGTGGTGAAATTTAGCCATTATCACTCGTGCATTTGGATTTAATGGTGCTGAGTAAATAGTAAGAGAAGAACGGAGGGCTTTTTTTTTTTCACATTACCCTCAATAAATGAGTTTAACCACAATACAAATCTTATAATCCACCTCTTCAATTCCACTGGCAGTGGGACAAATCCAGTAGCTTTAGAGGTAAGCCTTCAAATATACTTCTACTGACAGACTGAAGTTTGTTTTAGAAAAAATCAAGGTTCTGCAATCCTTTGCATTCATTGGAGTTTTTTGTTTCCATGGCTTCCAAGAGTTCACTGAAATTAGGCTTTCAGTGTTTAGATGTTCATGATATGGAGTTTTGGTAAATTCCTTCTCTCTTAGCTCGATTATGTCCAAGATCTGTATACTGCTATTCTTGATTGAGTTGGGGGCACTGATTGTCAACATGGCTCTTCCCCTGTGTGTCTTTTCTGAAGCAAGGGTAGGAACAAGTCATCTCAAGTCAGTCTGTATGAAGCCAAACTTGGATCACTTTCTGGCAATCTGCAAAAATAAAATTACAGATCTTAGGGAAGAACTACCTTCAAAGAGATTAGTAGGGAAATCTAGGCTTGGGCTTCTCTAGCTTTTGGCAAGGAAGAGTGCCCTGATAAAATAAAATCTAAAAAATAGAGTTCTACATACTTCACTTTTCTTGCAGAACAATAATAAAATTCTCTGGTTATGGTAGGAGTCCTGGAATGGTTTATGTTGAGCCCCAAAGTACAAAGGAAGCAAAGTATGTGATTTCTGATATGATTATACAATTGTTACCAGGTTTCTATGTGCAGCCCAAACTGTGAGGGACCCTCAACCAGTTGCTGAGGGTTCAATCACCGCATAAGTAATAAGAAAATGTCAATAAGGTCTGTGAACCTAATTGTGCTGTCCCCATTATCTGGGCCTCAAACCCAGTACCTCCAGCACTTACCCCTCATAAAGATAATGCTTTTATGATTAGTTTTTGTTACCTAATGACATAAGAACCAGAGATAGAAAGGTAAAATCAGAGGCAGAAAGACATCGAAAAAGAGAGGCTATGGGAATATGTGTGTCTACAAGGAGCTCAGCTAGAGGACTTGGGATTTCTTAGGGAAGGGGACAAGTCTCCAGAGCAAGCAGATGTGAGCTGCACTGCATTTCAAGGGTCTAGTTAGCACCTTACATTATAGTTGAAACAAAGTGGAAGCAGTTCGAGATATGGGGGTCGCATCTTCAGAGGTGAAGAAGCCACATTGAGTTGGGCAGTGTAAAGGTTCAGAAGGGGGTTTCCAGGGCGCTCAAGAGGAGAGAGCAGTGGGTGCCTATGCTGAAGGTCAAGGAGGTGGTGTTCCCAGTACTGAGGGCCATCTCAGGAGGACAGTCTCAGAGCATCACAGTAGCAGCATGGACAAAATGTGGCAGCAGGCAGATCCTGGACTCCTCAGCATTAGGTCTGAATGATTGCTTGTCAGGCAGATGTGTTTGTAAACTAATGACTTTCACAGTGTGATGAGATTGAAAATGAAGCCTAATTGCTTCCACTGATTTAACCCTTGGAATGCTGCCAGGCATGCTGATAGCCATGTGTCTTCAATCATATAAGTTAATCACTTTCAGGCGTATATCAGAAAACAGTGGCTTATAGGAAGTGTAGGAAGCTCTACTGTTGTTACTAGGTTTACTTTTCTAGGGCTGTCATCTATTCAAATAAGGTCACTGAGAGGCTGGCCATGGTGCCCTTAAACTAGTGTTTGTTATAGCACTTGACACAGGCAATTATATGGCTCTGTGATTCAGACAAAAAAAAAAAAAAAGAATTAATATTTATGCTTCTTTTTTCTTAAGTAATGTAAAGAAAAAAAAAATCTTAATGGTAGCAAAGTGAGAGGAGCAAGTCACCTTGATCCTTCTAAGGCCACCATGAACTTCAGTCTAGCTCTGGAAGAAAGTCAGAATTGGCAAATGGTCCAATAGTCAGGCTGGCCTGATTAATAGTGACAATTAGTATTGGACTATAGTGCATAACCAACTGATTATGAATCATTTGAACACTTTAGGTAAATTTTCAATACAGGCAATTAAAATGGAAAGACTCATGATGCTTACATAATGACTTCATTAAATTAATTCAGTTCCGAGGTTGGAGAAATTTTTCTTTTGTCACAAGGAACCAGTGGAACTTAACTTCCATTCACATTTGTTTAAAAGAGAACTGGAGAAAACACTTAAGAGATACAAACACACATAAGCGCGCGCGCACACACACACACCACATTGAAAATGGCTTATTCTTTTCTGAAAGTGAACTGTGTTACTTGTAGAAGAAAGAACTGAAGGTCAGAGCATGGACTGTATTCATATTGCTTATTTGGATGAAGTAAATCTTGCCCTCGGTTATATTTTATATTCTGCTAAGTGCATGCACTGCTAAGGTTAAAAGAACATTTTTGTGGAGTGATCTGTAAGGGACACTTCAAAGAGATAGATTCTCAGTTCTGTCACATAAACAATTGACCCAAATCATTTGCTTCATGATAAAAGACAAAGCTGAAGCCAAGTCCAAATACTGCAGTATCAGTGCACTCAGGGGAACAAAGATTCCTTTAGGCAAAATACAGTCATTCAATCAGAGCAGTAATAGTTTTTCAGAATGAGACAATGGGAACAGAAGAGACTCTCTCGGTCTGAGAGTGAGCTTTATAGTTTAGAAAGTGTGTTTGCCTTTGAGTTGTATAAATACTCTGTAAAGTAAGTCTCGTGTATTAATAATTATCAGTATCTATTTAGGAGTTCACCATTGACACCATTCATGCATTATCTTTTAATTTCCTTCATTCCTCTCATAATTTTTAAAGATGTAAAAGGAAGACTCAAAAAATTAAAGTATTATAATTTGTCCAAAATCATAGGACTGGTAACAGGAAAAAAAAAAAAAAAGGTATTCTAACTCTAGGTTTTTGTCCTACATACTACCTCCCATTCTTCGTATTTCTGAAGACCCTTTCTTCCACTTCAGTAATGATCTTCAGAATTAATTCTTACATTCACTGTATTCTTTGCTAGGTTGCTCACAGTGAAAACCACTTTAAATTCTAGCTATGTATGATAATGTGACTTCTTTTTAGTTTGCATTTTATTCCTAGTCAGACCGCAATCTCTTTGAAGGCAGACACCACAGTTTCTAGCACAGACCTGGGTCTTCACAGCAGGAAGAGTAAACCTGTGCAAACCCCCATGCTGGCAAGTGCCATGCTAGCATGTAATTTCTCCTAGAATGCAGGATGACCAAAGGCAACAGTGAAGCCTTGTGAACTGCTGGCACTGCACAGAGCTAAACAGCTTCACTTGACACAGCACAATTACAAATGAGCAAATAGCACGGACTTTTAAAATCCCACTCACTTAGATAAAATATCGAAATGTTAAATCCAGAAATGCCAAAACTCAGTGTAAGAATGAAGGACCTGTTGACCTTTATCTACTTTAACTTCCTGTAATAACATAGTTTTACCGTTACTCACTGCTATCTGGAGAGCATTTCTCAGTAGCATTCACCTTTAACGATGTTTCTGGAGCATTTAGAAGGCAAGAGTGTGTGCGTGTGTGTGTGCACAGCTTCTGTATACACATTTGGATATTACAGTATCTGTTCTCCATTTTTCTTCCTTCAGCGTAACCTGTCTCTTTTCATCTCCTGCCTCCTACTTTCCGATTTTTTGCTCCCAGATGGCGGGACTTGGGCTAAGAATCTAGTTCCACCAATTACTGACAGGTTTGAGTATCTATCAAATTCAAATCAAAAGGACCTGACTCAGAGCTGTTTCCACCAAATGTTATGTGCATGAAATGCTCCGTAAAGTGTTACATGTAACAGAAGATTGCGTCTCCCCAGAACTTTATACAAAAACAAACAGATAGAAAGGTGGCCTTCTTGGGGAGAAAAAGCCTTGGAATGCCCATCCTGGTTCTGTGGTTTCTCCCTTTGGATCCTGGTGATAGTTTGCGTGGCACTGACACTCCATGGGCCTGGCTGTCTCCCAGGTTACATCACAGGTTTCCTTTTCATAGTGACTGTGCTTCATTCACTTACAATTGACACATCATCTGTGCTCTGGAAGTGTGGAAGGTTAGTCCTTACCTGCTGGGTCTTTGTGGTACAGAGGTATGTTATTATAAATTTATTTCCATGCAGCTTATTGACTTCAGTCTCATTACTCACAGTGGCACATTGAATGCAAGTATTTTGGGCACTAGCTTGTAGGCCTCTCTTCACTCAAGCAGCATTTCAGGAATTTCTGTTTAGACACCTAGCTGTAGCATCCTAGCTCCTCGGGACCAGTCTGGGTGATGTGGGCCTCAGCTTCTCTTAAATATGGGCAGATTTTGGAGAATGAAATGTGAAAGTTGATGTCACCTCTTATCAGCTGTGATACTGGCCACCTGCTGTAACCACTCTGAGCCTCAGTCACCCAGCCATAGACTAGATATGCTAGTACTTACCATATAGTGAGTTTGTCAGGAGTGGAGAAAGGACCAGTGCCTGCCCGCAGGAAGCTGTTGTGCAATGTTGACTCCCTTCCTTCCATCTTCAGTAACACCCACTCTGTTGCCCCACAACTCCCACAATTTTCATCATTCCCACTCTTCCCCAAACTTGCAGTCTATGACATATCTCGGTAATAAACTCTGGAACTCATCGTTAATAAGAATTGTGTCATTCCCGTTGTCCTAGCGGGTTTCAACTCCAAGCTCATCCCTTTCCCTAAGGACCCTCAACCCCAATGCTGACGACCCTTCCTATGATCCTGGTGCTGTCACTGATTAGCAGGCATTCTGTCAGCTTCACCCCTGCCTGTCCCCCTCCATTGATTTCACTCTGCCTAGGAAGTGTGGCTTAGCACCAGCTAAAAGAAAAGAAAAAAAAAAGAAAAATGTATGAATCTTAGAGGTAGTCCTAAAAATCTAAAACTTAGTTCTCTTTGTTACCGAGTGGTTAAGAAGGAGTGGACAAATCCAAAAGACCACCTTGAAGTGTATGGAAAGTTTCATTTTGTCCCTCCCCTTCCCAAAGTGCTCTCTCATTCTGCAGTGCTGTTTTCATAGCATCCTTTCTGACATTTGGCCCCACTTGCTGCTATGAACTCACATTGTCTAATGTTCCTGAATTGTCACTGCACCCTTTGTTTTGTTTAGTCTGCTTTTGTTTGTTTAGGACATCAGAGTGCACTTTGAATGTTATTTCAGTTTGATAAGAGTAATACTTACTTATCTGGTGTATCCAGTTTTGCCAAGCACAACACTGACTTTAGTCAAGTTCTTCGGCCTCCCAAGTCAGCACTGTCCTTTTCTCTTTTTTTTTTCCCAGCTGAGCCATCCTGCCACCTGTTGGCAGCTCAGCGGCAGCTCAGCTCAGGCTGGCATCGAACTGCTATTGCTCAGAGCTCAGCTCACACTCTTGAGCGAGCTCTTAACCAACTGAGCCACTCGGCCGGCCCCAGCACTGTCCTTTTCATAAAAACTCACAGGTTTTTTGGCTAATTGGATACATTATTACTTTGTGTTTGAGCACTCCAAACTAGAAATCTCGAAGGTGATCCTTGGTTTTTTGGTCCCTTTTTTTCCTCTAAATCTATGCCCAAGATTTAGACATACTTCTTTCAGATGTTTTCATGGATTTATCCTCTGTTTGTTTGTTTGTTTTCTACTCTGTCCTCTTACTTAGTCCTTCAGCATCTAAAATTATTATACTACTCTCTCTGCTTTCAGATCATTGCATCCTGTGCATAAAAAACTGCCAGCCCCTTGTATCAAGTCAGGAATTCCTTCTATGGCTTTCAAATTCCCCTGTAATCCAACGCCCCCTCCACTCAATTTTCCCCCATTATTCTCCTGCATGTTCTCTCTGATTTAGTTAAGTACATTCTCCTTAGAATTCCTATTACAGACTACACACATGTCCATCTTTTGGCCTTGGCTAAAATCTTTTCCAAACCTGGACTTCTTTGTCTGTGCCTCATTTCCTCCTTACTATGATGTAAGATCACAAGCTTTTGCCTGTCTTGTTCACCATTGTATGTCAGTGTACAGAAAATTTCCTGGCACATAACCCTCTCTCAGCCAATATTTGTACACTTACTGACTCTCTCAAAGATAATTCTTTTTTTAAATAAAACAACTATTACATATTTTTAAACTTGAGATATTCAAGGATATATATATATATATATATCATAATATACTTTATATATTCATAAATTACACGCATAAAAAATTATGTTTCATGCTTTTATGGTAGTTTTTTATTTTTACATTTAAAACAACTATATCAAAGCTTTAAAATAACATGCTCAATTACAAAGAAAATCTTTATGACTCAAAGAGAAATGATGAAAATTAGAATATATTTAATAAAATAAAAGAAAACCTTCATTTGAAATATGTGAGAACAAACACACATTATATTTCTTTAAGAGTTTAGACCATCCTAGTTGAGTTTTTGTTGTTGGTGTCAGTGACCACTTTTTATTTTTTATTTTATTTTTTAAAGATTTTTATTAAAAATACAGCTAATGTATTATATGTATATTATAGTTATTCAACATTTCTATACCTAAAGAAGTGATCATCATGGTAAGTCCCGCTACCATCTGACACTGTACCATACTATCACAATATTATTGACTGTATTCCCCATGCTGTACATTACATCCCCATGACTTATTTGTTTTATACCTGGAAATTTGGACCTCTTATTCCCCTTTACCTTTTCCCCCATTTCTTTTAATTTTGAAATTACAGTTTACATTCAATTTTTTTTATATTAATTTCAAGTGTACAGCATAGTTGACATTTATATAATTTAAGAAATGATCCCCCTGACTAGTCTAGTACCCACCTGGCACTATGCATAGTTGTTGACATGTGATTGACAATATTCCCTATGCTTTATTTTATATCCCCATGACTATTTTGTAACTACCAATTTGTACTTCTTAATCCCTTCACCATTTTCCCCCTGTTCCCCAACCCTCTTCCATCTATCACCCATCAAATCTAGTACCCACCTGACACCATATATGGATATTACAATATTATTGACTATATCCATTATGCTATACCCTACATCCCCTTAACTACTTTGTAACAACCAATTTGTACTTCTTAATTCTTTCCTCTTTTTCACCCACACTCCAAACCCTATCCCATCTGGCAACCATCAAAATGTTTTCTATATCTATGAGTTTGTTTCTGTTTTGTTTGTTTATTTTGTTCTTTAGATTCTGTATATAAGCAAAATCACATTGTATCTGTCTGACATTTCACTCAGCAAAATACCCTCCAGGTCCATCCATGCCCCAGCAGATGGGAAGAACCCATTCCCTTCCCTATCCAAGCAATATTCCATTGTATATATGTACCACTTCCTCTTTACCCATTCTTCCACTGACAGATACCCAGGCTGCCTTCACATTTTGGCCATTGTAAACAATGCTGCAATGAACATATGGATGCACACATCCCATTGAAGTAGCATTTTGGGTTTCTTTAGTTAACTACTCAGAAGTGGGATTACTGGGTCCTTCTTTGTCTCTTGTTATAGCCTTGGTTTTAAAGTCTATTTTATGTGATATAAGTATTGCTACACCAGAATTTTTTGAATTTTGTTTGTTTGTTTGTTTGTTTGTTTCTGTATTCATGAAATATCTTTTTCTATCCCTTTGCTTTCCATCTGTGTGTGTCTTTAAATCTGAAATGATTCTCTTGTAGGCAGCATATATAAGGGTTTTATTTTCTTATCCATTCAGCCACCCTGTCTTTTGATTGGAGTTTAATCCATTTGCATTTAAAGTAATTGAAGTAATTGTTGATAAATATGTAGTTATTGTCATTTTATTATTCATAATTTTGATTTTTTTTTCCATCTCAAAGAACTCCCTAAACATTCCTTGTAATACTAGTTTGGTGGTGATGAGTCATTTAGCTTTTTCTTGTCTGGGAAACTCTTTATCTGTCCTTCAATTTTAAATGGTAGCCTTGCTGGGTAGGATATCCTTGGGTATACATCCTTGCTTTTCCTTTTTTTTTTTTTTTTTTTTGAGGCAGTGTCACTGGCCCTCATATGTGGGACCTGAACCAGGGCCGCTGGCTTCCCAAGCCAGCGCTTAACCACCGCGCCACTCGGCCGGCCCAATCCTTGCTTTTCATCACATTGAATATTTTGTGCCATTCCCTTCTGGCCTGCAAAGTTTATGCTGAGAAATGAGCTGATAATGTTATGGGAGTTCCATATACATTACTAATTGCCTTTCTTTGGCTGCTGTTGAATTCTCTCTTTGTCTTTAAACTTTGCCTTTCTAATTACAATGTATCTTGGGGTGGGCCTGTTTGGATTCATCTTGTTTGGGACTCTGTGCTTCCTGTGCTTGTGTGTTTTGATTTTCGTTGTCGTTGTTGTTGTTCCTTTGCCAGGTTAGGAAAGTTTTCATTCATTATTTCTTCAAATAGATTCTCAATCCCTGGCTTTCTCTCTTCTCCTGGTACCCCTATGATATGATTGTTGTTATACTTGATGTTGCCACAGAGGTTTCTTAAACTATCCTCATTTGGGGGGATTTTTTTTTTTTTCTGTTCTGATTGGGTATTTTCTGATTCCTTGATCCTCTGTTCATCTGGTTTGCTGGTGATTCCTTCTGGTGAATTCTGCATTTCAGTTTTGTATTCTTCACTCCTGACTGGTTCTTTCTTATAGTTTCTGTGTGCTTTTTTATGCTTGATATCTTTTTGTTGAAGTTCTCAATAAGTTCCTTTAGCATCCTTATAACCATTGTTTTGAATGTTGTACCTGGTAAGTTGCTTGCCTCCATTTTGTTTAGTTCTTTTTATGGAGTTTTCTCCTGTTCTTTCATTTGGGATGCATTTCTTTGTTTCCTCATTTTAGCTGCTACTCTGTGTTTGTTTCTATGTATGAGGTAGATCTGCTATGTCTCCCAGTCTTGGCCAGGTGGCCTTATGTAATAGGTGCCCTGTGGGGCCCAGTGGTACAACATCCCTGGTCAACTGAGCTGGGTGCTCTAGGAGTATCCCTTGTGTGGATGGGTGTGCCCTCCTTTTATAGTTGAGCCTCAATTGCTAGTGGCATCTCAGTGGGTGGTATTTACTCTCAGGTTGATTGGCTGTGGGGTTTTGACCACATCTATAGCTTACAGGCTGTGGAAGGGCTTACCCTACTGAGTGGGATTCACCCCAGCCGGCTCTGGTGCCTGTTGAGACTGCCCTTTTGGTGTGCCACTTATGGGGCTAAATGGGCAGTGCTCTGCTGTGGTCTGAAGCCAACCTCCAAGCATGTTGTTCTAGGGCCTTTGGGGAGGGGCTCTGGTGCAGGCCCAGGTCACCCACTGCCTGTGACTAGCCAAGGACTACATGATAGGAGCTACAAAGCAATCTGTGGTTATTCACTGGCTGTGCTAAACCTGGAAGCATGTGGGAGAGGCCACACTGCAAATTGAGGATTTCTGCCACCAGTACTGGGATTAGAGTAGCCAGAAAAAAATCTAGGATGCCCCAAGGCCTGCTGTCACCTGCTGGCTTCCTTAAGTTTCAGCCACTGATAAAGCCTCATGCAGTACACAAGTTGGGTAAGTCAGGGTCGCAGAGAGTCATTAGAGTGGAAAGAGTTTTGGTCACCAAGCTAATGTAGATTCTGGCTTGGTGCCAGTGCTGAGCCTGGAGCTACTCAGAACAAGTCTCAGCGTACACCAAGGCCATTTGCTATCTTCCTGGGGCCCACCAACTCTGATAGTTTTCAAGAAAGAATGCAGTACAGGTGGGGCTGGCTACTTGTTAACACAGTACCTCCAGCATTGAGGGAATTGGGTAGTATGAGTTCCCAGTGTGTCAACAGGGTAGAGCCAGCAGAGCTCACCAGGCCAATCAGATTCTGGTTAGGCATGAGTGGGAGGGCTTAACACAGGAAAGATGGCTCCCACCTGCTGGTTGCACAGGAAGGAGCCCCCTCAGAGGGATAATGGCAACTATCCTTCAGCCCTCTTCCTGAAGCCACACACCTCAGTCTGCCCCCATATGCCTCTGATGCCCCCTGAATCACCGTCCCTCCACCAGAGCCCCAGAGGAGTGCCTGTGAGTGAGTGAGTCAGTGCATGTGCCCCTTAAGAGGACATCTGTTTTCCCCCAGCCTTCCTTCCCACCCAAACTAGTGGAATTCCCACTGTTTTTCACAGCCAGATGTTGTGGGAGCTATTCTTCCCAGCACCAGTACCCTGGGCTGGGGAGCCTAATGTGGGGCTAGGATCCTTCTCTCCTCCAGGAGAAATTTCCATGGCTGAGATATCCCTCCTGATTCTCGACCTCCATATGAGGTTTGCATCCAGTCTGTTTCACATCCTCGGCCCTCCTACCAGTCTCAACATGGCTTTTTTATATCCTTAGTTATAAAACTTCATTCAGCAAGACTTCAGATGATTTTCCAGGTTGATTATTTTATAATTTAATTGTAATTTTAATGTATTCATAGAAGGAAGTAGACATAGTGTTCATGTACTTCTCCATCTTGGATCTCTCCAAGCTAATTCTTTTTTAAAATCTACACTGTTTTCTTTGAATTCTTATATTACCCACCTTCATCTTCATTTTTATCAGCCAATTATAAGTTCCTTGAAGATGGAAGCTATAACTTGGATCACTGTGCTTCTCTCAGAGTGTCTTGATAATGTAAGAAAGTAAATATCATACTTTTGGAAAAGGTCTGTAATGACACAAGGATGATTCATAAAATTAAATGATCACTTACTATTTGTCAGGCACTGTTTTAAGATCTGAGATGGTGGCCTAGATGAACTGGGTCCTATATCTTTACTGCCACTAGCTTCTTATATAATTTCTATTGATACACTTAAATTCTCTGAGCTTTGGACAATTCCTCTAGAAACTGAAAGAGTTAAACTAGGTTAGTTCTAATGTCTCTTCCAATTGTAGAATTATCTGAATTTTAAATATTTACTATAGATTAGTGAGTGGTATTCTGTAAGTACTTGCTAATTAACTAATACTATAATCATAACCCTTCCAAACTCATGACTGTGTATTTTCAGTTTCTTTTAATTAATTTATTTGTTCAACAATATGTATTGAATACTCCTATGTAATAAGCAGTGTGCTAAAAATGCTGAAGGTATAGAAATGAATATAATCCCTGCATCTGAGACATGGTGCCTCTCATACCATAATGCACTGGGTGACCCAGTGACCAAATTCACTTAAGTTTCTCTGTTAAGAGTAAAATATTGCTAAACACTTTACCCCAACTTCAGCTAGCTCATATAATCTTTCTTAATAACATAAAAAGAAACAGAAAACTGGAAGAAAATTAAGCAAACAAATGAATAAAGAAAATATTCCCTAGGAGTCTCACTTATTTCAGGGATTTTCTAGATCCACAGTTTTAAGCTATTGCATCAACATGCTATTTTGGGAAAGATGAGGGTTAAGTAGGCATTCTGTGAGCCTGCCCCTATATAGATTGAGATTATGCTATTATTTTTTTTATAACTATTCTTCTAGGTAACTAACTGGAATTAAAAATAAAATAATGGATAGGATGCTTTACACATAATTATTTCATATGATTGATGAATCCAGCTCAGTATGTATTTTAATGATATCTGTGAAATGTAACACTCATTGTTCTTTGATAAGCTAAAGGATTGTGATATAGAAACTGCCCTAAATCCTTCAGGGAATGTAGCAGTACAACATGTAGATGCATTTTTCTTGTTGCATTTGAACTTCTAGAGATTTTCTGATGCTGCAGAGCTCTTTGTCATGACAGAGTCTTTCTCATCACATGTATTAATTGGTCATGTGTAGTTAAAGACAACATCTTGGGGTTTTTCTCTTTATATCCTTGATTACTTCCACGCTGGTCTCTTCCATGCAAAGTGACCTTGAACACATTCTAGATGTTTGATAGGTGAAGAAAGGGTTAAGTATATACCACAAAGTTAAATTCATTATTTATATAAAGGTTTAAAAGTAACTTTTTTATAAAGTGCAAGTTAGTACCAGAAGCACTTATATAAGTAATTCAATATCGTACTGGACTTATTCAATACTAGAAAATAATATCTTCCTTATTTTGATCATAAAGAAAAACAACTAAGGATAGAGCAGATTAATAAATATAGTACAGCCTATGTGAACTAAAAGGAGCTCGGTGGGTGATCTCTTAATACTGAAATGACTCATTTATCTTAAATTATTTTTAATTTTTCAATTACAGTTGATGTTCAATATTATATTAGTTTCAGGTATATAGCATAGTAGCTAGACATTTATATAATCACTTATGAAGTGATTTGCCCTGATAAGCTTAGTACCCATCTGACACCCTACACAGTTATTACCACATTATTGACTATATTCCCTAAGCTGTATTTAAGAAAGACATTCAATAAGAAGAACTCGAGGATAATCTTGGGTCACGATATGTTTGTCCATAACAACTCAATTCACTAGTATGTGGGAGAAATGAACTCTCCTTGGATGGTCCCAGCCTTGAGTTATTGCTTAAAAAGGATATTCTTAATGTATATTGAATTCTGCCTTAGAAAGGAGACTTTGATGCCTTTAAAGGGTTTCTTCCCCAAAACCTTCAGAAGTGATTTAGCTGGTCTCATCTTGCAAACACTCCTTTGTCCTGAGATTGTTGCAAGAACATATTGGCTAAGATGTCTTCCATGGGGTCCTTTTCATGTCAGGCCCTCCCATGACCTGTCCATGTGCCTAGGGTTCCTGCAAGCTGGTTGCCTGGCTGTGACTCTAATATGCTCATAAATACCTTTCACTCTGCCTGTAACCACAGTGGTGTCAGCAAACGAGCTTCAAAAACAGAAAACATGATCTTCAGCTAATGAGTCCTTTTTGACTTTAGAGGGTTTATCTAAAGTAGGATACTTTGTATATTTTCCAAGTTAGATATCATATGATCACTGTCTTTAAATATTCCTTTTGAATTAGCAAAACAGAAAATTTGTCAATAGCCTGAGATCTGTGGTAGAATTTGGGACTTGTTTAAATTATGGGGTAAACAAATGACTGACTCTTGTCCTCTTCCATGAGGGGCTGGTCGGATTAGGAAATAAAAGTTTACTCAAAGTCTGCTTTGTATTTCAGTCACAACATTCTTCTTTATGAGGATGGGCATGCTGTGGTGGCAGATTTTGGAGGTGAGATTTCCATGAATAATACCCCAAATGGCATCCGTTTCTTTCTTCCTTCCTAGTCTGTGCCTAATATTATATGACAAATATGAAAACAGACTTCGCCTTGACAGCTGTACTTCTTAAGTCATTCAGATTTCTATGACCTTGATTTTTAAAATATCATTTATTTTAGTTTTTCCCCTTTGATATCCTCAGCTAAAAGAAAGGAAATGAGAATATAAATAAGGTAGAACTTTCTTAGGGTTTCAAAATTGTAGCCATCATCTTGGACCTTGGTTTTGAGAGACTTCCTTTGACATGAATTTGTGTTCTGTTTCCCTCAGAATCAAGATTTCTACAGTCTCTGGATGAAGATAACATGACGAAACAACCAGGGGTTTGCTGCTGCTTGTGTTCCCTATAATTATGAAACAGTTAAAAAGCGTGAGCTTAGCATGCGAGGAAATGAGATGAGAGCAGCTTTAAATGGAAGAAATGTCATTATCCCAGGGGCAGGGTTATATTTATCTTTTTACTTTTAGTAAACCCTCAAAAGGAAAATTTCAAGGCTCTACCAGAGAATTAGATTAAATATACAGAGTGTGCCAAAAATATATATACACATTTTAAAAAAGGAAAAAAATGTATTAGTTGTAATACTCAATATATACCGATAACAAAAGATGAATACAAGTTACGTTTGACTTCTGCTATTACAAGCGGGGCTCAAAGTGGTTACCATCAGCATCCAGACCCTTCTGATTGTGGCGAACAACTGTTTGAACAACATTGACCAAAGTGCCCTCTTGTATGCATTTTTTTTGACACCCCCAGTATATTTGGAAAATGTTATGGATAAAATAATACAGATTTTTTTTTCAAATATAACTGAAAAGTACATGACAGGCATGGATAATTGGCTTTCATATTTATATCTCCTTATTAAGTACTATAGCTAATATTTAACAGATAACTAACAATAAAATTTGTAGTTCACCAGCATATCTTAACAACTAGTTTTCCACTTTAACATTATAAGGAAATAGGTGTTATAGCTAAGCATTGATGTTTCAGTAAAATATAAGTTATAACATCTGAAACAAGCAAAATTGTACTCAAAATGTCTATAATTAAGTTCATCGCTTGCACTCTGCTTCACTCTCCTGGCCCCCAAAAAGTACACTTCTTTCTGGACTACCTGTGCTATTTAATTACCCAAGCTTGATAATTTTTAATTCCTTTCCTGCTTCCACTGACACATTACTCAATCACTTTTTCTGATTTTCTCATTTTTTTGTTTTAGTTTTTTGACTCCCTCATTTCAGGCCAACCTCTCGTTTTTGACTCCCTCATTTCAGGCCTTCAGCATCTCTTTTCCAGATTATTGCAGTAGGCTTCTATCTCCAGTCCCTCTTCCAGGTCACTCTGCAACATCAGCCATGTGTTGTGTTCTGACAGTATACCTCCTCCTGTAAACCATCAATGATGCCCACTGCCCACAGACAAAACCCAAATTCCTTTGCCTGGCAGCCTCCTGTCCTCCCCAGTCTGGCCCCAGGGCAACATCTGTGACCTCCTGTCCCACAAGTGCTCTCACATTCCTTATGCCCCATCACACAAGCCACCTGGCCATCCCCAAAACATGCCATTCACTGTCATATCCCTGTGACTCTACCAGTGTGGTGTTCTCTGCCTACAGAGCCCCTCACTGTGCCCCACCTGGAGGAAGCCTCCTTATCTTGCAAGGCATAGGAATGTTATCTATTTTAAACATTTTCCCTTCCATAATCTGCCTGCTCTTCTGCCTCCTCCCCATGAACTTCTCTCTCTGTGCTTTTGCAGCACTTTGCATTGCTGGTTTGCACTCTTATTCATTCAACAGACTTTTAGGGGAGGGTCTGTCATGTGTCACACATTGTATAAAGGGCCAGGAATGAAAACTATGAATAAAACTTGTTCCTCGATCTCAAGGAGCTCATTTCCTAATAAGGAAAATATAGTAACAAGGAGATAGTTAAATTTAAAGCAGTGTGGTGGTTCAAGAGTAAGGTGTGACAAAGCATCCTGGGAGCTCAGGTGGGATAAGTAGAAGTAAATCAAACGTGGGAAAAAACATTAGGGGGTGCCAGGCAGTGACCAACAGCATGAGCAAAGACACAGGGGAGGATGAGAAATACCAGCCATTCTGGGGAAACTTCAAACAGCTTGTATTATTGGCATGTGCGGTGTGAGGAGGAAAGGGGGAGAGATGAGTTAGAGAGGAAGGCAGGAACTATATCAAGGACCCCGCGGTTTCCAAGTAGGATTGTATATACTGGTTTCCTGATAGATTTCACTCATTCATTCAACCTACTAGATGCCAGGCATTCTTTCAGGAATGGGGGATACTGCAGTGAACAAAATAAAGTTCTTGTTTCTAAGGAGCTAATATCCTTTTAGAAGGAGGTTGATCCTGAACAAATTAACAGAATATATATCAGGCAGTGATATGTGTTGTGACAAAAAAAAAATACAAAATACAACCCAAAGCAGAGTATATGAATGGAGAGGGATGGGGTGCCATTTAGTTAGGGTGAGAAGGAAAGATAACATTTGGTAAACAACCTGATGTGGGAGTCATCCATGTAGGGGAAAGAGTAGTGTAGACTGGGGAACAGTAAGTGCAAAGGCAGGAGAGGTTTTTGTGTGCGCACAAGGAGGAGTAATGATAGGATATGAGGTAAAAGAGGTGGGAAGAGTGTGTCCTCTTTTGACAGGACGCACACACCTCATCTAATACCTGGGACACAGAGATAGCTGAATCAGTGGCTCTCATTCCCTGGTTGCACATTTAAATCACTTCAGAAACTTTTTAAAAGCATACTACCTAAATCCAGTTCCCAGAAATTCTGAGTTCAGTGGCCTAGGGTTGATTTTGGGCACCTGTATCTTTTTATTTTTATTTTATTTTTTTTAAGCTGAGCCATCCTGCTACCTGTTGGCAGCTCAGCGGCTGCTCAGCTAGGACTGGGCATCGAACTGCTGTTGCTCAGAGCTCAGCTTGTACTCTTGAGGGAGCTCTTAACCAACTGAGCTACTCGGCCGGCCCTCCTATATCTTTTTTTTAATTTATTTATTTTTAATTAGTTTCAGGTGTGCAACACAGTGCAATAGTTATACTTTTTACCCCTCAAAGTGACAAACCCCCTCCCCCAATTTGCCACCGCATTCCTCCCCCCCATATCATATATATCTATTACACTTCCTCTGACTCCCTTCCACAGTATAATCCACATCTATATATATATTCAATTACAGTTGGTATACAACCTCCGCTTCAGGTGTACAGTGCACTGTACACCTCCTATATCTTTTTAAACAGTTCCCTCAGGTGATCCTAAAATGCAGCCAGTTGACACTCTCTGATTAAATAAACTTTCATTAAATGGAATTGAATTGAATTCCACCAACAGCAAAGTTACATCCTTTCATTGTGGCAGTAGTCTTTAAGCACAGCACTACTCTAGATTTATTTTGAAGGCTATTTTGTTTCTGACAGTTCTATGGCCTTATGTAAATTTGCTAATTACTCTATTACCCCCCTGTGAAAAATCAGTCATACTGTAATGCCTACTCCCATTTATGCAGTGTTGTGACACAACACACAGTTTGCTGTATAAATGAAGGCTATTTGAAACATGAAAGCTCATATGGAAAAACTGCATGTGAGCACCGTAATCGGAATAAAGATATTCTTGGAAAGCTATAATTATGCATGATTTCAGAATAAGGTAGACACTTCAAAAGATCTACCAACAGCCAGCACTACACATAGAATTTCAGTTCACAGTAATAAAAGACTGCTGGTTTCCTTCAGTGGAAATACAAAGAAAGACAGTGCTTGGCAAAGCCCAGTGATATGATTATGGAGCCATGGATTTTAGAGCGGGAAGGGCTTTCCTCCTCTGGTTTGCCCCCCAAGGAATTAAAACTATAGGAAGCATAAGACACTTGCCCAGAGCCACCCAAATGGTCAGTAGGTAGACCCAGATCTAGAATTTTCATCTCCTAACTCAAAATCTAGTACGGTTTCCTAAGCCACAAGTAAACCAAATATATGCATTTGCATTCCAGAATAGAAACATATTTAACACTGGACAATACATAAGTGCAAGAGAAAAGAATGCAAATAATGCCTTCTAAACATAAGACTATAACTTTGTGCAGAGAAACTTGTAATATTTCATGGGCGTTCTTACTGGGATATTGAGCAAACAGCATTCAGAAATAACATGACTTGCAAACAAAGGAGCTATAACAGACCTGGTCCTGTCAATAAAAAAATCTACCTCACAGGAATATTCTGGGAACCCCGGAAGGCCCTTTTTCTCCGCAGTCTTGAGGGCATTATTTATGGGCCTAAACTATGATTTCCTAAATTACAACCTGAAGATCTAAAGGATGGAAGGTACCACAGTGTGTAGACTCACTCCCAGGGAAGCATAGATTTCCTGGATAAATCCATGGCTGGCTATTCAGAAACTTTCAAGGCTTCTAGGGGAAGGATGCTCAGAAATTTCAAAGTGATGCTGCTGTGGTTATCGTTTTATAAGAGGCAGGGTAATGATGGTTAACACTGTTGCAATATTTGGGGGAAAATTATGGACTTCATGACTTTCCAATGATTAAAAAAAAATGCCCTTTGAGAAACTGAACAGCAACAACCAACACGTTATTTATGTATAAACACGCTGGTTTATTGCACAAATTGAGGGCAGCTTTGATGTTATTTCACATTTATATCTTTTGAGATTATTGGGAGAACACTTAACAAATCCTCACTAAGAAGCACACTGGTCTACAGTGAAGAACTAGCCACTTTGTTAATGACTTGTGGATGTTTCTCAACACACAGAACCTCCGCTGGATGGCTCCTGAGGTGTTCACACAGTGTACACGTTACACCATCAAAGCTGATGTCTTCAGCTACGCTCTCTGTCTGTGGGAACTTCTCACTGGCGAAATTCCATTTGCTCATCTCAAGCCAGGTAAGCCACGCTGCATCAAAGTTTCTTTGTTCTCCTTAGTTCTCTGCATTTTTACAACTTCAAGAAACATTTTTTCCCCCCTAAAATGATTATTCTCAGTGGGTTGGCAAGGTGAGAGGTAAGTAAACAATCTCAAATTGTTTTAAAGTATGTGCCCAACCCAGAAAATTCAGTGACGTAAATCTGTGAGACTACACATAGGCATACCAAAGTGTAGGTATATTTTATTAAAGTTTAGGTCATCTTTGATTTATCTGTTGTTAATAAAACAAGCAAATGACTATGGCCATGTGACATGTGGGTGCAAATAATGTGGACAATGCAATATTTACCTTTTAAGATTAGATTTCAGAAGTGCCCTTTTAGTGTGTATAGAGGGGTGAGCTGAAAGTAGCAACATGTAAAAATAGCCTAGCAAGACTGCTGCTTTCTGCTTGTCTCACATTGTACAGAAGAAAATTACTTTCCCCAATAATTTTATATTACATACCTTCCAAAAGTAGGGTTTTCTGAGTGAATCTAATGTTGTTGATAATACATATTTATACTCTGTGTGCCTATGGATGGTGGAGGTAGGGAATTTAATATCAAGAACAATGTACACCTATTTGAGATTTAAGGTACATTTCATTTGTACCTGTCTCTCCATTTTACTTGAGTTGCTTTTGTGTCTTGTCACAGTGTTTTCTTATTGTGTCAACTGTTAGGCTGGCAACTCCTTAAGGCCTTTGTATCCCCCAAACTGAGCATCCACGAAAACCAGTTTTCAAATTAAATCATAAATAATATTTTTAAATAAATTATAGTGTTAGCTCTTCATGGCCACCCTATCACAATATATCAGAAGGATAAAGTCAAAAGGGACCTTAGGGAAAGACAAATCTTACAAATGTATATACTCATAAGTTAAAAGTATTAATCAGAGTCAGCCGAGTGGCGCGTTGGTTAAGCGCTGGCTTGGGAAGCCAACGGCCCCGGTTTGGGTCCCACATATGAGGGCCTGTGACACTGCCCTCAAAAAAAAAAAAAGTATTAATCAGGATCATAATGATTGTTAGTAGTATGTACGGAGCAAAAGCCTCACTACAGACTCTCTTTTCAAGGCATCTTCCCCCCCAATTCATACGATCTTTAATTATATTCTGCATAATGTCTGTTGGATTGCTTTTCACAAATCCTATGCTCTGTACATATACAACAATGATTTAGTTGCCCTACTTTCTCTATATATACTTTCCATAGTTCTATATGATGAGATTTCACCCATGTTAGAGTGTGGATGTGAGAACTCTGTTTTGAACTGGACCAACGTTGCCATTTGTAATATCTTGCTCTGACATGCTGCTGCCTTCTTACCCATTATTATTTTCATTCTGATGAAAATCAATGAGTATATTTTTAAAATCCAGTATAATTCTAGACTTACTGTGGCATTTTTCACAAGAGAGTGACCCACCTCTTTTTCCCTCACCTCCTGGGTCCACCTTTCACCACTTGCAGCCTCTCCTGTATGTTCCAGCCATAGGGAACTATTTCATTTCCCCATTATGACACATTTCCTCTCACTTCCATGTCTTTACAAATATTAGCCATTTGTCAGAGACATTCTTCCCTACTTTTCATCATACTAAAACCAATTTACTTTTAGATCTTAACTTAAACATTACTTCTTCCGAAAACATCTTGCTTCATTCACCAATATTGAATTAAGCCCAGTCTCCTCCATGCCTTAAGTCATCATTTATCATAGTATTTATTATATTTTATTCATACAATTTTGCTATTTTCTCTACTCTGTTATACTTTTCTAATTATAAAATGAATATTTCAAAGAGATAAAGATCCTCTGTCTTATGGACCCTCAGAAGTATTTACTCTTTGGGGAAGGAAATATTATATAATAGAGCAGCTAAAATCTTGCCTCAGAATAAGTTGATTTCAATATTCCATATATTATAATTTATAGTGCTTTATTGGACAGAGAGTTTGTTTATGATAGATGCTGAATTTTTTAAAGTTGGACAGAGACCATGCATCAAGAAACAAGACTGTTAATATCATTGCAGTGGTTAGGCAATCCAGCATATGGTTAGCAATAAATTATGTGAAGCATTGGATTCAGTCTACGCTACATATTAGCCACTTACAGTGAGGAACAAATCCATGACTACCACGTGGGACAGCATTATCCATTATGGTGACGGCAACATTACACATGGCTCATCCTTCTGGATTTAACAGTCTCCTGTCTCCTGGGAGAAATATAAAATGAGAGCACTGATATTAGCACTGACTCCTATGCAAGTAAGTGATGGGTTGGCATTCAGAAGAAGTTGGGGTCTCTTTTACATAGTATATGTTCAAATTATCCTCCTCATTTCAGGTTTAGAAAGGACTAAAAAAGCTATCACATCTAGCATCTCAAGGGTCACGAGATCAAATACCTACAGTGCCAGCAGATGCAGGAAAATGTTCTAACAGGACAGTGTGATGAATGGGAACTCATGTGCTCTGACTCAAGGGAACAGCTGCCACCCAGCTCCAGCCCAACAGTGCCATGCAGGAACACAACGATACCTGCTCACTGTTACCATGTCAACTAATATCTGCATGTTTGTTTAACAATCTAAAGAATTTTAACTGTTGGCATGAACTCAGTTTTTAAGAAATCCTTTTTTTCAGGCTAACTCTGTGTGGGATAAAGAGAAGTAGCATAATGTGCAAAAGCAGTTTTGCCACCTTACATGAGCCACTTAACCAAGCCATACTTCAGTACTTCAGTTCCATTCTTTTTAAAATGGGGGTAATAATAGCACCTACCTCAAAGAGCTTGAATGGTGGCTGCCATTGTAAGCAGCCCATAAATAAACATCAGCCCTTATTATTCTTGTTAGGCCATCATTAAGTGCTCCTGGGCCCAGACACGGAAAACTAAGAGCAATAGGTCATTGCCCAGACCATCAGAGTACAAAGAGGGCATGAGAAAAGTACAGTCAGCAGAATAAGTTCCAACTCAATAGAAGATGGAGTGCTTAGGATGTTCTCAGGAAGGGTTTCCTGACAGGACAGGTGGTGGGAAAAGGATATCAGGAAAGGATCCTTAGAGCAGATGGTACCTGAATTGCATCTGAAAAAGATGAGTGCTAATTAAATAGGTAAACATTGGGGAAGCCAAGAAGGGGTCCCAGCAGAAAGGTGTATGGGCAAGGTGCAGAGGAGGCATGAGAGATCCACAAGTAGCTCCATAGGGATGAATCAAAGAATACAAGGGAATCAGCAGCGAAACACAGGCTGTAAATGTAAAAATGAGAGCCAGATGGCGAAGGGCCATGTGTGTCAACAGTGAAAGTCACTGCAGGATTTTAAGGGGCGCAGTAGTATAACTCTATTATTATTTTAAAATGCTCCTTCTTGCTACAATTAAAGGCTGAATTGGAGAGGTTCGAAACAGAAGCAAGGAGATAAGGCAATCTACAAAAGACTGTAAAAAACCTAAACTAAGGTAGTGGCTTTGGAAGAGAAAGGTAATGGCTGTATGAGATTTTTGATAGGACTTGCCAATGGATTGAGATGGAAGCACAGAGGAGAGGACAAAGTCAAGGGTGACCCCAGGCTCTGGCTCAGCCAGCAGGAGGATGATGGATAGAGCAAGACAGCAGACTTCTGACAGAAATGATTAGATTAGAAGGAGAAGGAGCCAAAGTGTGAAGCCAAGAAGACAGCGAAGAACCAGGCAAGATGAAAACGGAGCTGGTGTGACCTGGCAAACAAGAGCCGTCCTGGATACATTTCAGAGAAAGAAACCAACACCTGCTTCCCCAATTTTACTTCACTCCTGGGCCTGTCACCTCTGATATATCATGAAAAAATTAAAGCAGAAATCTGGGATGAATTAAGCCATCAATATGTATTTTATCCAATCCTATTTCCTTATAACCAGTTATCCAATTTTGTGGATTACTTTCAGATTCTAGTTTGGGGCTTAGGAGAAGAGCCTCTTGTTTTCTGGTGATGCCAGCTGGTTCACAAGGTGACTCAACTCTGTGCCCTGGGGTTCCTTAATGCCAGGCCCTAAGCCGGGGATATGGCAGCAAATTGTGAACATCTGCCAATTTATTCTAGCCAGATTTTGGTGAGAGTTCATATTGAGACTTTAACTCAGAGTTGCAAACTGAAGGCCAGGAACCAAATATGGCTTGCAGACTTTTTTTTTTTGTCTCATATAATTTTTTAAAATATGATTTGAAATACATTGAGAAACACAGTTATGTCATAGGTCTCATATTTGTAGCCACTTGCATTGGCTACCCTTGAGGAAATATTATTAATAGATAATTATGTGCAACTCCATATATGAGTAAGATCCTAAAGCACCCTCTATATAATAACCTCCAAGGGCATATAAGCACATTGATGCTGTGTACTGTTCTTTGACAAGTGATAGGAAAATGGGAGTGAGCTAAAGTTGTGAAATCTTATGTTTGCTGCACTAATCCTTATCAATTTTCTCCTGAGAAGAGTAGAGCCAGCCAATCACTACACAGATCACTGACAAGATCAAATCGGCCCAATGAATGGTGATATTTCTATGAATATGGCTGATATTAACATTCCTATACTTCATTACACTGACAAAGATTTCAATGAGAACCGACAATGGTGCAAATTAATCTATTCTTTTGACAGTCTGTAATGAGAATGGGATGTGGTTTAAAAAATTAAGCCATTCTTAGTACAATCTCAAGATTGCAATCTCATGGTCTCTCTCAGATGCTATATGCTCTGGTGATACATCATTGAAAAGTGTCAGTTTAACAAAGAATGTGCCTTAGCTCTTGCTGAAATGGTAGAATGCATTTGCTTTGTTTCACCATAGTCCTGCCCATTAAAAACAATGAAGTAGAATCAACTGTGTTTTTTAGAACACACATACACACAATCAAAATTGAAAAAAAAAATTCTGGCAATTGCATTGTAGTCAAAACTTACAAACAAAATGTACTTTATTGCTCTCTTTTTTATATATGAATGCCTAGATGTGCTTTTATAAAACTTAACAGAGTAAGTGATAGGTTACTTTAGGAAATCAGGCTCTAGTACCAATTTATCCACAAGCAATGTAGAGCAAATTAAGTTCTTCCTGGAGACCTGCAGAGTTACCCACTCCACCATGGTCATACTGCAGTATTAGCTGGGGTTGATGACAGATGAAATGACCTGTAGCCTTGCAAATATGTAGTAAGTCAATGCAATGTTGTACTCGATATTCATACCCAAAGAAAATCTCAAAAAGAACTAAGATTTCTGGTCTAGGCAAAATTTAAAATTTGCAACAATGTTAGATAACTAGATATCTATGGTTAGATAATAATTATACTTATGTAGATAATAATTATAGCAACAACAACAGCTAACACTTATTGAGAACCACCAATGTGCCACTGTGTACTCTCTCTCTTTTAATTCTAATGATAACCTATGGTTTGGATTCTGTTACGGAAAGATAGACTCACATGCTCAACGTCACATGTAAGAGGTATAGTCAAGACTTAAATGCATGGCTCCTTGTCCCCAAAGCCCATGCTTGTTACTATTACACTATATCCTCATTGTTTCATTGTTAAATTTAGAGAAATTAATATTCACAGCAGATTAGCTTAATTAGGATCTCCCAGAGAGTAAAAAGCAAAGCCAGACTGAAAATTAGGCCTCCAGATTTCCTTGGTAAGGGCATTTCTTAATAGTCACGCTACTTCAGTTTATTGAAAACCTCTCCCCAAAGGTTTTGAACAAAATATAGTATTATGTACTAAATAAGTTACCAGATCTCAATAACTGGCCTGATTATGTTGTGGTTTAATATTAAACTAAGCATTGTATTCATTCTACAATGTTTCTTGGTGACCAGGAATTACTTCCTGTCCTAAAAACAATAAGGAGCAAGGTATTAATTGGCATTTATCTATCAACTTCACTTGTTTGTACAAATACTGTTTACTGAGTATTATGTACCCCAATCTATATTTTTTCCAGGGAAGTCATATTTTGAACTGTCTCATTTATTGATTTATTCAGTGCGTATCTATTGAATCCCTACTAATTGCCAGTCACTGTGCTCAGCACAGGAGATACAATGGTGAAAATACACAGTCCCTGATCTCAAGGAACTTGTGATCTGTTTGCAGAGGCAAGCAAGTAAAAAGGTAATTAAGTACAAGACAATGTATGCTACTGTAGTACAGAGTCCTATGGGAGGACATAGGAGGGACACCCAGGAAGAGTTCATCTAAGCTAGGACCTAAATGACAATAGATGCAACTCAGGAAAAGTGGGAAGGAAAGGGGATTCCAGGGGGGAAAAATAATCACATTTCGTAGTTGAACCATTAAAAAGCAGTGAAAAATAGAGCAATTCATGTCTTTATTAATTATGCATTCATTTACCAAATTTTATTGAAAAGCATAACACTTTATTTTTTTCTTAGCCTATTATTATAATTCACATAGAATGTTCAAAACATGTTGTCACATGAATAAATGAATGAAGTTTATCACATGTTATATTGAATGACCGTTCTCTTGTTCTCTGGCCTCTTTTGAGACACAACACTGCCAATCTCTATGCATAGCTATTCTTTTCTTGATAAAGTTTTGATAAACAATGAAGAACTTGGATCCATAAGTCAACACCAGGGTTATGTATACCCTTGAGGCTGACTCACGAAATTGTGAGTTTAATTTAGCTCTCATTCAGGAAAATGGGAATAGGAGACAACTATGCTCTAGATTTTTTCTGTCCAATATGGAGGCCACTCGACAACACATGACTATTTCAATTCATATTAATTGAGATTAAATAAAATTAAAATTTCAGTTCTTCAGTCACAGTAGTCACATTTTAAGCGCCTAACAGCCATATGCTACCATATTGAACAGCACAGAAGAATATTTTCATCATTGCAAAAAGCTCTGTTGAACAGCCTTACTCTAGAAGCTAGTTTATAAGCTTTAATAAACTATTGATGATTATTTCAGGTTAGTGCTGAAGAAAGCATAGGTGTTCAGTAACTATTGATATTGTTAAATTTAGCCTTATTCTCTTTTAATAGCAAAGTTTTTCTTTTGAAAGTAGAATCCGATGATCTACATAAATCATTGAACATATTTTATGTAGCAGTCAAAGTAAAATTTGATTAATGGGCTGACAATTTCCTTCCTGAAACTGGAATATCAGAAAATTTCCCAGTTGTTAGTGTGGCATGGTCATTTAGGCAAGACTGACAAAGCAATCTCAAAGGTGACAAATTTCAGTTCCATGACCCCTCGTGTTGCGTTGCCCACTTTCTGACTGAGGTGCTAATGAGTAGTAGTATCACTGCCAAGAGTTTGTAAAGCAAAAGGGAGGAGGAGGTGCCAACGCCTTACAGAATCCACTTTGAATAATGAAGTATTAAATATCATTCATCTTAAACTGATTTTCTAGACACAGTGCCAAGAAGCAAACAAGTAACCTTACCTACCTGATATCAGAGTCTGAAAGAGTTTCAGAGGACAGGTTTGGCACCTGCATCTGAGTTCAACTCACTTTATGAATAGTCCCTTCCCACCCATTAGGACATGTATAATTAGTTATCCAAATGGTCATAAGGTGAAAAAGTAGAGCTAGATTAGTGATCATTGAGCATTGGTTTGTTCACCTATTTGTTTACCACATTCCAAAAAGAATTAAAAATAGTCAAGAGTAGCCATTGGAAGGAACCTAATGTACTTAATTTTTTGTAACACAAAAGACACATTTTATAATTCATGTTAAGTCTGCTAAATATGTTTTGATCAGCCTTTTGCTTCTTTGTTTTCTTACTGTTATCCACCATAATCCTACCTGATAGTGGCTAGAAATCATTGGCAAATATAATAGTAAAAACATTCTACAAAGGGTATTGAAGACAACAGAAGAAATGAAATTCCTGACTCTGCCCTTGATCTGAAACTACTGTATAATTGGAACAGCTGTTGCAAGGAAATATTAAAATGCTAGTTAGGCAAAGGGCATGAACTTAAGATTTTAAAGACAAATAACTAATAAATGTTTGGGAAAATACTAAGCCTCATTACTTTTCAAAGAACAAAATTGAAGCAACAAATGAGCTGATCTATTTACTTCTCATAGTAGCAAAATCTTTTATGAAGTGAAAAAACCTAATTCTAGTGCAGGTGTAATAAAAACCCTCTTACACACTTGCTAATGAAAGTATAAATTAGTACAAGTAGTCAAGAAAAGTTTATCAGTATGTATTAAAAGTCTTCAAAGTAGTTATCCCCTTTGATATACTAATTTCACCTCTCAAAATATCATAAATAAATAATCCGTGAAATCAAGCATCATATTGCAAATGGCATTCTTTGAAGTGTTTACACCCAAATTTGAACAACCTAAAACTGAAGCATGATTAAGTAAATCACACTTAATTCAGAGTCATTAAAAATATGTTAACATGGAGTTTTAATAACATGGGGAAATGCTTATATTTAATTTAGGGAAATAAAGTGTTACATAATTGCATATTAGACATGAGCTCAATGATATAACTATTACATAAGAAATACTCAAAATATTTTAACAATTGTTTCCTCTGAGTAAGATCTTATTGTCTTCAATTCTCTTAATTTTCTAAAATTCTACAGAGAATAAGCATAAATTTTACATTTGGCAAAATTAGATAATAATTCTGACTGATCCATAAAGCAAAATGTTAAGTTACACTGCATATAATTTCAGATCAGATCTATAAATAGAATTTAATTGAAGTAGACTTTGGTAGAGGAGAGATAGTGGTTGAGGGGATACCTCCCAAGTCCTTAAGATATAGACAGATGCTTATGACATCCCAATCTAGAAGACAGGAAGCAGTAATGTCCTGGAACTTTAGCTTCCTGCTGGTATAGAGCAATTTTCCTGAGGAAGAAAAGGAACCTCATGTGTTGTTCACAAAGTATTTTCAAGGTGAAGTGGCTGAAGTGAGAAAGGAATCTGGAACAAGAGACTAAGCCAACTACTAGTTATGTTTAATATTTTATAAATTAAAAACTTATTACATGCATACACACAAAAAACAGTAACACACCTACCTACCCTGTGTGGTTGTTAAGGGGATTGAAAGAGCTTATGTGCTTGATACCATGATGCTTGATACAAAATGTGTTAAAAAAAAAAAAGTTGCTAGAAGCTTGGTTTCCAAGGGAGTATAGAAATCACTGGTGGCAGAACAGAAAAATAATCAGCAATCAGTAATCTACAATGAAGTCCCAAGAATCATAACACAGTAATGAGCAATAGTCAGAAATCCAAGCAGGCAGGCAGCACTGGAGTTCAATCAATGAGTGCTATTAGCTAAAACGATAGATTTGAAGTCTCTAACAGAGTTTAGCAAATAATAACTACTTTATAAATATTAAAAATTAAAATGCCCGGGCTAGCCGAGTGGCACGGTGGTTAAGCACTGGTTTGGGAAGCCACCGGCCCCGGTTTGGGTTCCACATATGAGGGCTAGTGACACTGCCCTAAAAAAAAAAAAAAAAAAAAAAAAAGATAAACTTATAGTATTTGTGTAAGCTTTGACAAAAACAGTATAAAGTTCTTTTTGAGCCTCTCCTATGATGCAGGTTGCTTCTTGGTGATTTTTGTTGCCTGTTCATATGTTTGTGAAATGCATATGTGAATTTCAAAACTGATATGACCATTTGGTTTACAGCGGCTGCCGCAGCAGACATGGCCTACCATCACATCAGACCTCCCATTGGCTATTCTATTCCCAAACCCATATCTTGTCTTCTGATTCGAGGATGGAATGCATGTCCTGAAGTGGGTAATTTTTATTTCCTCTCAGAAAATGTGTTATGGTCAAAATCTGTCACAAATAGTGTAACACCAAAGTCTACTTTCGGTGTGTATTTTAAGACTGCCAAGGCGGGAAGACAGATTTGCCTTCTGCTCTTTAGTCTCTAATTGCCTCAAGAAGCCTGAGTATCATATTTCTTTGCTGCTGCTCTCTGATTTTTGAAATGCTTCTCAAAACTGATTAGTAAAAGAGAGACCAGGGTATGACAGATGACTCACAGTCTCATCTTAGCTGCACTTTTTATTAACTACGCTTTTTACTAACTACTTTGTCATTTTTGAAGAAGAAGTTTGGCACAAGATGGATTGGTGTGGGCTTTGCACCATGAGGCAAGCCTTCAGGCAAAGGCACCATGGCAAGTGGTCTTTACCTGCACTGACTCAAGCAGGAGACCTAGGGCTAGTCCTCTCTGACTCTCTGAGTAGCTGTGTGACAAAGTGGTGAAGAGCATAGATTTAGAGTGAAAATGGAGGGATTGATGTTATGGAAGGAATAAGGAAAGTACAGTCCATAAACAGTGAGAAAAAGCATTTTTAAATATGATCATAGATCCCAAAGAGTAGAAGGGAACAGTCATATAGTACCACAATGAAACCCCAGACCATCTGTCTGCAGGAAAGTGTACTTCTTGTTCTTCCTCTTTATACCAGACAACTTGAGGTCTACTCTGTTCTCAGAGATTGACAAAGGAAGACAGTCCACAGCTTCTTTCCAGATAGCACAATTTTGCATAGTGTCTAAGAATCCCCCAGCCAATCTGTTTTGTTGTCTGTTGAAATCCTTGTGTTTTGATTCTCCTTGATTCTTCTTGTCTGAGTGGAGGGGATTAGTTCACATTCTTCACACTAGAGATCCTTAAACATAAACACCTAATAGCCCTTATTCATCAAGTCCAAACCATCCTGGTTATCGCTGTCCCTTATTTATATGTCCTTGTTTCTGGTCCTCCCCAACAAAGGAGAGGACCTCTTCCCTCTTCCACAAGGAAGAAAATCAGGTAAGGCTGTTATTATCTCAGAAAGTATTTTACCAAATTAAAAATAGAATAAACCCTGGTCCAGATGTTTGGAAGGAGAAAGCAACTTTCCCATTCTTTTTCTAAAGGCAAAACCCAGACCAAGTCATCACCTGATCCCACGAGTGCACCCAGAAAATCCTATGAAGGAAAGTGAAGATTATTATGGCCATTGGATTGAGTATCTCAGAAGTAACCTCTACTCCTGACCATTTAAGCTGACAGATTATATATTTATTTATATAGAATCTTCCCTCACTACCAGAATGTTAGCTCTGTAAAAGCAGGGACTTTTTGTTTGTTTATTTTGTGTTTGTTTGTTTGTTAGTTTGTTTTTTGCTGTTATAACCCCTGCGCCTAGAACAGTACCTAGTACATGCTCAAAAATATCTGTTGAGTGAATGAATGAATACCACTATTGTTTATCGGTGCCTCCAATGGCCTCATCTGGATTTTGATGTCCAGAAAAGTTTATCTTAAAAATTACATAACATAAAATAGTTTGGGATAAGCTTTGCCAGTCTTTCAGCATGAACCTCAAGCATATTTTCTGGGAATAAATGTGCCAAGCACCTAGTCCAGATTTCCTTCTCTCTGTAGGATGTGAGCTATTCCAAAGTATAACAAAATAACAATCAAGGGAATTCCTTTTGCTTTTATTAACTGACTCTTCATGATTATAGATAAGAGACTTATGGAAGTTTTAATTTAGAGATAAAACCATGTTATTGGCAGCTTTTAAAAGCATTTGTGGGGGTGGGGTAGAATGGATGCTATCAGTAACAGGTTTTGAAATGAGAAAGAGAACCAGAATAGGGCCAAAGGAGAGTACATTTGATAGATAGATAGATAGATAGATAGATAGATAGATAGATAGATAGATAGATAGACAGAGAGACAGAGAGAGACCAGAAACCAAGTGCTTAGAGGAAAAATAATTGCTAAGCAGTGAAGACTGTCAGCACAGGTCTGGGCCCTGGGATGAGGTTAAGGGAGGAGAATGGGGAGAGAGCATAGCAGGAAAGCAGAGTCTCTGACTGCCAATATCTGGCCTATCAGTCAGGTGGGTCCTGGCTTGGTTGTGGTATCCATCTCAGCATTAGGAAGTTAGGCTGCTTCTGTATGTGACATGCCTGAGTTGTCATTACATGGCCCAGTAAGGTCTCTACCATATCAGTAGGCTGAGTGGTGAGGAAAAAAGAAACAATGGGCTAGTTTTAATTCTTTCTTTCAGTAACTACATACTGAGTCTACTATATACAGCCTCAGAGGTAGGTGCTGGGGTTCAATAGAGTTATGCATCCTATTGGTCAAATAGAGAGTAACTGGATAAACACATTAATGGTTTTACAGTGACAAGCTACAATGAAGGAGAACAAGCGTAAACTAAAGGAAAACTAGCTGTGGGGGACGCAAAGCTAGCGGAGGTCAGGAAAGGCTTCCTGGAAGACATGACACTTGAGCTGAGATCATGAACAGAAACAGGAGTTTGCTGAACGAAGAGGGCTGGTGAGTGAGAAAAACGAGCCCAAGCAAGGAGAACATGTGCACATTTGTTGTGAGAATGCACAAGGGAGAGATTTAGTTATTGGAATGTGGCAGCCACTGAGGGGTTAAATCATCTGAAACAAGTTCATCTTCAGATCTCAGACACTAGCGCCATGCTGTCCTGGTCATTACTTCCTATTATCAACTTCACTGCTCATTTTTTCTTTTATATCTGTTTTTGCCTCACTCCTTTCATTTGAAGCACATTATTGTTTCCTGTGTGTGTTTTCTTTGGCAAGAACCACAGAGATAAGAGAGAACATTGAGAACACAGGCCCACTGGAGATGGGAAATGCTTATTGGAAACCAGTGAGAGGTGGGAGAAAGTCCTGATAGTTAGATGGGACCAGATTTTGGAACGCTTTGGAAACCAGACTAGGGAACCTGGATATGAAATTATTGGCAATTGTATTTTTGTCTCTAAAGCATTGAAGAGATATGATAAAAGTAGTTTTTTCTGGAAAATTCATCTGAGTATGGTATGAAGGATTTATTCACTTGAAGCACTGTATGTAGTTCCATAGTGAGCACTAAATTATCTCCTAGTGTGCATTGGAATAGCTAAACACTGTTTCTTAATGTGCAGTCTATATATTACATGCTCCAGATTACCTTCAAATGTTTGTTAAAAGAAAGTTTCTGGGACCCTATTTCAAATCTACTGAATCAGAATCTCTGGGATGGAACCTGGGACTCTGCATTTTACCCAGCATCCCAGATAATCTGTGCCCAGTGAAGATAGAGAACTAGTGAGCTGAAGCAAAAGACACTGAAGTCAGAGCCTCAAGCTGGGCTGCGAGTGCAGTAATCCAGTTGATTACAACACAAAGATGACAGCGGTTACCATGGGGATTCAGAAGCAGGGGTAAACCTGAGAACTACTTCAAAGAAAACATAACATCACAAGCAGGTCAAAGACTGGATTCGGGAAATGGAAGCGAGAAAAGAGCCCAAGAGAACTGTCACCCCTACCTTCTGAGAGGCAGCTAGTGACCAGAGCACTCATTAGGGTTTCAGATATCAGGGATACTGCTGGCAGTGAGAGAACAAAACTAAGGGCTCTGCAGTAAGGTGAAGGGGCTGGAAAAATTAGAAAAAGAAAAAGAAAGAAAGCCACCAAGGGAAGAAAGTAACCTGGTCTACAAAACTGAGGGAGCTGTCAATTAGAACAAAGTTATTGTGCAAGAAGTTGGCATAGGTGCCTCTCTCACCTTAAAAAGGTACTTAAGAAAATGAAGTGGAATCAAGGGAGGCAGACAGATGGCATGGGAATTAAGCTCAAGCAGGGACTCTGAACAAAAATGAGGGGAGAGTAGTTGAAGTTAGAAGCAAGAAAATTTTGAATCCAAAGGAACAAGGGAAAGAAGAGAGGTAATAAGAATGGGGAGTTTCAAAATAAGAAAGTTACATCATTTACTTCCAATTTTGAATAGGAAAGGAAACAGAAGATATAGATGGGGCATGTAACCGATATTTACATTGTTCTAATAGTCTTTTAAGCTTTATTTGTTTTTATTTTTTTATTGTTTTTTGAGGGCAGTGTCACTGGCCTTCATATGTGGGACCAAACCGGGACCGCTGGCTTCCCAAGCCAGCGCTTAACCACCGCGCCACTCGGCCGGCCCTCTTTTAAGCTTTAAATATTGCCAAATATACATTGATAGATACAGAGATGTAGACAGATATAGAGACAGAGGAAAAGGAAGTTAGTTGCCTTTGCAACTTTCTTTTTTTTTTCCCACTAGGAAATAAGAGGTATTATTCTATACCATGATGGTATGTTGCAACAGTTCACTGGGATATTAATCGTAAAATTGTTGGAGTATACCTCTATCTTTCAAATAAGTGTGGCATTCAATGAGAGATGCTTCTTCTGCTATTCCTTTTAAATCTAATATTTATAAGCACATTTGATTTCTGTACGCAAGGAAGAGTGCTCACACCAAACAATAGTGGCTTGCTAAACTCAAGAGATTGAACCTGAAAGCTTACATGCTAATGAGTTATTTAGTTTTCAGAATCTTAAGTTAATAACAATTGGTAATAAAGCTGGTTCAAATTCCTTTTGTTCAGTATCCACTGTGTTGATTTTAAAGCCCCATTTGTTCTTCTAAAATGACTGAAGCCGAGATCTCCACCTAGTGGATTTATAGGATTTTACAGAAATCTTTAATTTTTTTTTTCCTCTTAAGAGAATTAACAGGTTTTAAGGACTTCTACTTAAGATCTAGCATAATTATCAGCAGAATAGTCACAAATGGTTGAATTATACCAGTAGGCATATCAGCTAGACTACAGTTAACAAGAAAAACTCAATTTTTATTTTCATACCATAATTAGGAAGGCAGATCAGGCACAAATATGTATAAATAATCATCTATGTAGAAAGCAATATCGTAATACCACTAATTGAGATGTGTATAGTAATTTCCATAAAATAAACATCAAGTGTAAATCTGTTCAAGTACTTCTTTCTTCTTTTAATCTTTCATTTGCTTAAAACTTTTTTTTGTTTGAATTGTCTTTCTTTTCCAGGACTAGGCAAAACTTCTTTCTCATTTTCCCATTCCTTAGAGAAGAAAACTCAATTAATTGTGTCAAATATATCTTGTAGCTCTATCACTGATTTTTGCATTGTATTCAACCACATACTTTTATTTCATTGATAACAAAGAGTTACCGAGGAATTTTCCTTCAAAATCATGTATTTGAAATGCATGCAAAAGCTAGGGGGTGTTTGAGTGTCCTTTTGAAGAAAGCTAAGGGAGAAAATGATTATTTGAGTTATTTTGTTCACTTTGTTCTGCCTCTGAAGGTGATATATTAGCATAGTCAGCAGATGGTGGAAACAGTGTAGGTTTTGGAGCAGAGATTTCAGCTTCATTTATTCTTCTAGGAATTAAAGGTGCCTCATTTTCTTCCTCAAAACTAAAGTCTTTTAACTATGGTAAGAGGGACAGTGCTTCACGTGTCATCACTGTCACTGTGCCTTCTTTATGTGCACTGCTATCTTTATCTGGTGGAATATTTTGAGCTTCTCTCAAATCATGCATGTTGCTATTCATTTGAAGATCTGCTTCACTAGGAGGTAGTCTATTTTTGGTTTCATGGGAACTCGTGATATTCAAATCCTCAGCTGTAACAGTCACCTCAACAGAACTTGAACCATGTAATATAGGTTTTTTACTTTCTCCATTTTCCCAAGTTTGCTGCTTTTCTTTTGTGTCTCCTTTTAAAGTTATTTGTCTGGTCTGAACCAACATACTAGAATTTGCCTTGCTTTCATTGGGCAGTTTTTTCTCCTCTTTCCCTACTATTTTTATCTCCAGTGTTTCAGTGCCATCATCTCTGGGCAATGCATTTGTGCTGTCAGTTCCTTTTTCACTATTGTTGGTTAGATGCCAAATGGCTTGAGTACTAAGAGAAGTACTGATACCCTTGGGAAGTTCTATTCTATTTTGGTATGGGATAGAGTTTGTCTTCATAAATGTTAGGTTGCCCTTGGATTGTGTCTGGGGAATGAGAGAGGGATCATAAGTTTCTGTTTTAGAAAGGTTTTTTTCTACATCATTTCTCTCATCCATAATATAACTTTCCATAATCTGATGTGGTATTTGGGGTTTTGTCATTAATGTTTTTTCTTCACTTCCAAGATGTCCGTTACTTGAGCATTGTTTTACCTGTTGTAATGTTTGATTTTGAACTAAAATATGTTCCTTGTAGGTGTCAGTCTTGTGGACACCCACAAGCGGTGTTCGATTTCCCCAGGACAAAGAAAACTGGTTTAACTCACTGGTCTTTGATTTGTCCTGCTCCATATGCGTAGTGGGCTCTGTTGTCCACTGGTCAGTAGCACCCCTGTAATGGCAGGATGCTAAACCATCACTTCCTGAACTTTCCCAAGAAGCTGCTAAATAACCAGGAACTTCCAATGTGAGGTGAGTGGCCCCTTGCACTTGCTCAGTTGAGAACTGAGAGTGTGAATTCCTGTGTTCAGCTCCGAAAGGTGTGAGCCCAGGCGGTGCTGCTGGGGTTCCATCAGGGATGGGACCAGCAGGCTGACAGCTGCCTTCCACAGAGCTCCGGCTGACTACAGATGAGTTGTTAGCTTTGAGCAGAGGAGTCTTTTTCACATGTTTTTTGTAACATGGAGTCTGTGGGGCGGCATGCTTGAGAGGCATCCCCTTTGAAGTGAGCATAACAGAGTTGTTACTCTCTGACTGTTGGGAGAAATCTACAGAAGACAGAAGGTTTATTTTGGCTTCTTTCTCAGAAGCTTTGGATAATTCATTAGGAGGTAACGATACTTGTTTGTGCTTCTTTGGGAGTTCCAGCAAGGATTTTTCTGGATGGACTCTGACTTTTCTAAAAGGGTGTAAATTTAATTTTATCCTTAAATTTTGTTTTTTCATTTTCCCTTTGAGGTCAGATTGATTGGCTGTCTTTCTTTTCACATTCTGTGGATCAGTGGGCCATTTTCCTCCTTTGTGTTTCTCCCAAGAATTGCTACATTTTTTGAAATCCAAGTTGGTCAGGGGGTTACTTTGATTTTTCTGCTGTTTCCAGTGAGTTGATGTTTTGGATGACATCGCCAACCTATTTTTTTCAATTAAATCAGGATCCTGGAAGCTGACCTTCTTAGGGGAGTATGTTTGCTTGACATTTGTTGATAATTCCATGTTGTCCTCCCTCTTAAGGAATTTTTCTATTGCACTGTAAATTTGGATTTGTTCTTTCTCGAGCTTTGAATGCTCTCTACGATTTGGCTTCTTTTCTTTCACATAATCTTGAAATTGATCATAGGGCACATATTTACAGATAAGAGAATTGTTTGGCTGCAAGTACCTAGGGCTGCTCCGTTTTAACAGTCCATAAGGATCATCGTGTTTTGATCTAAGTTTTTGTAAGATCTTTTGTACATAGTGTTCCTCGGGCTCACAAGACTTGGATGATGAGCTTGTAATAAAATGTCTCTGCCTGTGAGGTTGTAAGCCATTGTCTTCTTTTTCTATTGGAGGCTGCCATGATTCATTTGTTAAATGCTTTTCAAGACGTTCTCTTGCCAAGGCTGAAGTGGATGTTGCATATCTTCCACTAAATGTGTCACTGCTGATATCTGTGGAACAATAAATGCAGGAATTTAACACTGAGCAGTTTTATTACCCTAACCAAACATGTGCTTAGAAAGCTTAAGAAACGTGCAAAAGTGACTCCTCTAATTATGGCAATTCTTGAATATTTCCTAATTTTTAACCAAATCTACAAAAGGCATTTGGCAATTTGGTGTGTTTTCAAAGACTGTCTTTTGGGCCACATTTTAATCAGTTGTGAATGCTGAATTAAAAGTTATGGAATTAGAAATAAAAATGTGGTGATCTGTATATCTTTTGATTTGTTGTTGGTTAGGTTAGCTTTAAATATGAATATACTTAAATCCTTTTCAAATAGCTACAGTAATTTTCTATGGCATTTATTTTGTATTTGGAACTCAGTATTAGGAAGAACATGATATGATATTGAGTAGTATCCAGGTTTCAAGTAGAGAATAACATCAACAACAAAAGAAAAATGCTTGTGATACTATTGGCTCACTCCATCAAAGGAGAGACCATATCTATTTTATGTCCCATCCCTTAATATAATATTCGTTAAGTGTTTGTTAAGTGAATACAAATTTTGGAATATGGCCCAGTCTGTGTAGCAAGAATCTGTGTCTGGGACATTTTCATGGTGCAGGTTAATGATACATTTTAAATAATATTAATGACAAAAGTAATATTTACCACTAATTGAGCATATACTAAGAGCCAGGCATTGTGCTAAATATTTTACATTCATATCTCATCTAATATTCACAAGAGCCCTAATCCATTGGACAAGTCCTGTTATCCTATCACTTTTAGATGAAGAAACAAACTTAGAGAGGTTGAATGTTTTCCCCCTGTCACATGTCAGCTAAATGATATGGGCAGAACTTGACCCAGGTCTGTCTGACACTAAACTTCATCCCCTTAAGCACAGTGCATATTTAGTTTAGAATTACATCTTACCAGTGCATTTTCTCTTGTTCTGTGAATTTATTCAATTTATTCAAAGGAAGAAAGAAGTCTGTTCAGTGACAGGAAGGAAGAGTTGAACTAAACCCTGGAGTAGCATGTAATTCTTATCTAAGATCTGCCTGAAACTTTCTGTGTGACCTTGGAGAAGCCAGTTACTCTCTGGATATCAGAAGATTAGACTAGATGGGAACTTTATGTGGATATAACTTTATGTGGGTATAAAATTTATGTGGGTATAAAATTATCCTGGGGAAAGAATGCGTAACCTTTATTAGATTCTAACAGAGCTCTGTGACTTAAGAGATAAATATGAAGAACAATTTGACTAGATCATTTCTAGAGTCTCTTCTACCCTGAAATACTACAATTCTGTGCTTCTCAGTTAGAAGGAGCATGATCAGAGTGACAGTGCCTCTTCCTGATGTCTGTTCTGGAGCAGATGTGGCCTTGCTTGTTTTCTCCTCAAATACCTGTCCTCCCCAGCTCCATCCAGTACAATGCCTGGCAGGTGGCAGAATTTCAAGTGTGTCTTGGAAGTAATTTTATGGATTTGACCAACCAATGTTCTCTTTGTGAAACAAGGAAATGGGCTTTAAGTGGTAAAGAGACCATATTCCCTTCAGCATAGGAGTTTCCCACAGAGAAGTTAAAGCATTGGACAGAGCTAAAATGAAACGTCTGCCTAAGACATGATTCTATTGAATGGCTAAGTGTTTATTTATTTATAAACTAAAATCATTCAGATCTGGTTTCTATGACAGATGTTTCTTTCCTTGGCCCATTCCTCTCTCGAGTCAAATCATTAGTCCCCCGAAACTGGTAAGAGCTGGAGTCTGGGAATGCAATGGCATACATTCACATCCCGCCTTATGCTACATGTGAAACAACATACAGTTGCATTCTTTTCCAGTTGTCTGCAAGCCCATCCTTAGGACCAGATCCCCGTGGTGAGAATTTCTTGGTGCGGTACTTCTGCCATTCATATTCCATAAGAAAGCTTTGCTTGTTGTAAACCAATTAAAATAAATGACAGGAACCTCTTTACAGAGCAGCTGTCAAAGTTTTCACTGCTGAGCTTGAAAGCATCGCCTTACTATTCAGGAAGAAAGAGGAAGACATTTAATTCATTGCCTCTCTCTAAATATTGACATGGCCCATGTACAGTGGGGTAGATGGCACGGCCAGATTCACTTGGCTCCCAATATGGGACAATGAATTAAGTCTTGAGTTTCCCTGGACTGGGAAGCTATCATCCCTGACAGCTCAGCAAGCAAAGTATGTGTCTTGACATCATTCCTGAAATGAATCACTAGCATTAGAAGACCCATTCTTCTAACGTGTCATGCTCTGGGAAGGTTGCTTACTGCAGAATTGGCATTAGGGCTCAAAGGATGTTAGAATGGAAGCCGATATTCAGCCTCCCATAAATCTTTACAGCACACTATTGCTATTTAAAAGGGTTCCTTTTTTTTTTTTTAACATTGTTAGTTAGTAGATCACAACATTCACTTTCTAACAGGCACAAGGTGTACTCGCAGCTCCTGAGGGTGGGGAGTCTCCATCTATACCTCACCCCAAATACACACACACATACACACACACACACACACACACACACACACACACACACACACACACTCAGGCCCAGTGTCTTTAGATTAGGAATAGACTGGTGCTACAATGATTTCTATGACATTCCCTGTTAAGGACATTAAGAGGCTGCCTTCTTCAGAGGGATTTAAACAGAGAGGGATGTTCTAAACCAAGGCAACTCACCTGTTGTTCTTGTTACGTGCTGTGGCACAATTTGAGGTTGGATTTCCCCAGATGCACGATTCCTTAGCTTTTCAACTCTCTTTGGACAATATCTTGTAGGTAAGCCTGCTTCAATTAAAGCTGCTGAATTCCTAGGGGGCTCTGAATTCCTGGACTGCAGCAATTGGCCACCCAGGCAGAAGGAAACACTGTCTGCCCCATGGTCCTTCCCTTTTACGCTCCTCAGGGATCTGGCAGGGGCTGTGGACTCAGAGGCCTGTGCTGCTGGCTGGCTGTTTTCCTGGAAAGGTGGCATTTCCTTTCTGGGTCCCACCCTGGACATGACCTTTGTTGCATTTTCCTGAGTTAAGTGGCAGTCACAGTATCCCTTAGCATGGTAATTTCTTGCCTCATGAGCACACAGGGACTCACCAAAGGCTCTGCAACAAAGGTTTTCTGATTGTTCATTTGCTTTGCCTTGTTGGAGTTTCCAGTTAAAAACAACTAAACCTAGGCAAGTGAGACCAACAGCTCCTGTGACAAATAGAGAGACCATTAAAAGATAACATCATAGGAAAACACATATAAGCTACCACATGTGAGCTCCACAAATGTCAAAGTTAATGGCTTAAAGGGCATTGGAAGGGGTGGGAGGTCTACCGCCATGTGGCAGAATATCAGTCCAGACAGAGGCTGTAGTATTGACATCGTTCTGTTTTCTAATTTGGATCTTTCTTTGTATCTGTTAAAAATGATAAGAAACAATACCATCTGGAATGTTTTTGGTACAGAAAAGGATTTTTCATGGACTAAAATTTACTCAAGATAAAATTCCTGCATTAAAATTATTTTCCGACCTGTGGGAAACCAGCCTAATTCCAAATTTCCTATTTCTTAATCCCATAGTCAATCCCCCAGATAGTCCACATTTAGTATATACTCTAAATGTTTCATATGCCATAACCTCCTCCTCTAAAAGAAAAATTGATTCCATATGCTATTGCCATATTTCAAGCATCCCTAAAGATTCACCCTCTGGCTCAGAAAACATCCTTGGTTTCCTATTAGCATAAAGGCCAAATTCCTTGACATCAAGACTTGGTGCAACCTGTAGGCATGACCTCCCTTCCTAGCCTCATGCTTCATTAGTTTCCACATTCAAACACAGTCTTTCAAACCCTTCAATTCATTAGTCTTAATATGTACTTCTCAGTCTTTGTGTACACTCTTAGTGATGCTTGTGATATCTTCTTTCTCTGCTTATTTGGATTTTATGTACCCGTTAACATCTAAATCATCATCTCCAAATTTCTTGATACCTTTGTTGTTTTGTTTGTTTTTTTAATCTTGCAAAGATCACTCCCTTATGAACTTCCACAACAAAATGATTAACATCTTATTTTAGACTGCCTGGTCCTGTTATTTCATGTTCTATGTAGGTATAGCTTATCCTCTGAATAAAATTGTAAAGAGTAGTGTTTCTCCAATTCATATGCATAGTCTCACCTGTTTCTCCCTCATTGTTTCCCATCTCAACAAATGGCATCTTCAATCACATAGATGCTCAAACTAAAGTTTCTGAGTTATATCTCAACTCCCTCTTCATCACAGTGGTTTCTTTTTCCCCTTAGCACTTAGAACATATAAAACTATTCTGTTCACTTACTCATTTTCTTGCTCACCAGCTGTCTTTTCCTGCTAGAATTAAGCACTGTGAGAAAATGGACCTTTTCTATTTTGTTTAACATTGCATGTCCAGTGCTCAAAACTCTGGCACAGAGCAGGCTCTCCAGAAATGTTTATTGAATATTCTTACATAAACAGAAGGAATTCTTCTTATGAATTCTAGTAGTGAAAAGCACTGAGTGCTCTAGTCTTACCGACCCCCAGACTGGTGATCAGAAAGATATATCAACTGAGCTAGGAACTCCATGCTCTAAGTCCAGCTCTGCCTACAGCTTGCTGTGCGACCTTGGGTAAGTCAGTTCCCGCCAGAGAACCCAGTTCCCTGACTTTGGAAAGAGGATATCTCCAGATGAATGAATGATATGAGGTGTGAATGAGATGATATCTTCATTCTAGTCTCATCAATTGACTGCGTTATGGCTGGTTCTCTCCACTGCAAACAGCTTTAAAGAAAATATGATGACATTTTTTAAACTTGAAAGAACAGGGAAGGTGTCAGGCATGTTTTTTTTATTTTTCTGTTAAAGATGAAGATTAACCAAAAAAAATGTCAGTTTCTGGTAAAATCCTCCAAACTTTGTGTAGTTTATTAGATCACGAGTCCCTTTTAAATTTATTTGGCAATAATACACTCTTGGAGACTGCTCTAGCATGTTGCAATAATTTAATTTATACTAGCGAGTCAACATTTTTAAAAAGTAGTATCAAAAGTTAGATCAGAATGTATTTATTGCCAGATCCTAGAATTTGAGTTATTCCAAACAAGAGTTTTAGTTTTTAAAAGTTAAAAACATTAAAAATAATGAAATTTTAGAAGCACTCTATATCTCTTACATGGAGGGAGAAAACAGAATTCAAAGCTCTGTTCTGACACTTTTCTTGGGCAAGTTTTCTAACTTTTCTGAGCCTTATTTTTCCTCCACTGACAAATTAATTAATTAATTAATTAATTAATACCACTCAGAGATCAAATGCCATAATATATTGGACATTTTAATAAAATGTTTTAGTATAGTAAGCTAAATGAATGGTCATTGTGGTTTATGATTATGATTGTTGCTGCTATTCCTTGGGTTTTCTATTGCCCTAATAGGTCCCAGAATACTCAACTGTTGGGGTGGGGGTCAGGGGGTGGGGTAATCCAAAAAAAACAAATCATTAAGAGAATATTTTGTATGTCTGATGCAGGTACTAAACCAAGCCATAAAAGAAAGAAACACCTAAATGTTCTTAAATACATGCATCAGCCATTGAAAATATGAGTAGACATAATCTGATTATAGGGTAAAGTTTCTTCTCTTATTGTGTCTAATCAGGAAGGAACCACTCACTCTCCCATGGTTGATGCTAGAGGTATGTCTGTATCACATTACTAGTCAGGGATGGTCATTTTCCATTTATGCAGAGAGTAAAAGCAGCAAATGAAGCTTATAGGCAGACTGAACACGCTATTAAGAAGAGGGTTAGATTTTCATTGCCACGGGCATTGTTGCTATTTTTTAAAAGTGATCTGACAATCTTTCTGAGTTGGAAAAGCTAAACAAAATAAAAAGCAAAATCAATGATAAGCTCTCAGCAAACTATTAAAAACACATTACAGCTTTATGAAAACTTTCTCATTTTGTACATCAGGTCACAGAAGAAGAGGCATCAAGATGTCAGTGTTTGGTACCAAATAACCACTTATTAGTTTTAAATTAATTGAATGTGATTATTTATATTTCTTTAAAGTGTGATGATTTATCTATAGCTGAAGAAGAAAGGGGATCAGAGGCCAAATTATAGTTCTAAGTATTTTTGCCACAATCTAGAGGTATAAATAAGTGACTATACTTTTACTTCAGAAGGAGTAAAATCTTAATGCAGTAAATTGATATCAAAAGTCAGAGTTTTTAAAAGAAGAATCTCTCTTAAAAACAGTATCTTTAACAATTACACAATGAAAGATATGTTATGGTAATGTCACACACTATAACCTAACAGGTATGTAATTGTATTTATAATTCATCAGAATTTATTCAGCTTTCTATCTTTTGACATCTTTGGAATCTTTTGGAATTTGTATCTTTCTCTTCACTGATGCAGAGTTGTTAATTTAGCAAAATCTTTTTTGAAAATAGATATAAAAGATACCTAGAAGATATTGAAAATTGCCCTATTAAAATATTTCCAAAACAATGTCCTACAAAGCAGAATTCAATGAACTCCACTGTGACAAAAAGGGTTTTGGTCAGTAAGTTTGAGAAATGCTCCACATTATATTGTCCTCTTTAGAGATTCACAATGCTCATTAGGAAATGAAAAGCAATGAGAAATGCTGCCATAAAGAAATATTTCACTCTGTTTAATTCAGCATTGCCTAAATCTGTTTGAATCCCCCAACAGACTGTGTATATGTGCATCTGTTTGTTTTTATTAAAATATCTATTAATTATCTCCTAGAACTAGTATTGTAAGAAGCACATTTAAAAAAGAAACTGTCTGCTGCCCTATTGTTTTTGTCTTTTATGTAAATTGTTTCTTAGCACATATAATTACTAACATGGTTGCACAGTTTTTAAAACAATTTATCTTTCTGAGAGGATTTGAATTGACTTCCAAGTAAGTTTGATTACTGCTAGTGATAGTTCCCTTGTCTAGGCCTGCTGTTGGTGTCTATCTATCCTGATTATGACTGTTAGAATTGAAAAACCTGACATTTAATTAATTTGCTGGAAATCTTCTATGGAATAATTATTTATAGCACATATTCAAAATGTATCAGTTCAATCCTGGATGCCATTTGTGAGCATCTGGTCTTCCAGCTTTGGGAAACCACCCCCCTGCCCAACACACACACACACACACACACACACACACACACACACACACACACTTCTCATCACCACCGTTACCACAGGTGCAGAGGATTTTACAAGCATGGGGGAAAACACACAATGAAGTAGATAACTCACAAAATCTCATGTGTATTTGGTCTTCCACCAGTGACCCCAAGCATCACTTTACATCATTCATTTGGTGAGATGTAATGACAGCTGATGCATAGTTTAAATTTTTTTAAACTACCATAGAAACTTTAAAGAGTTGACTATCATCCTCTCCTTAGTCAGTCTAGGAAGGTATGGGTCACATTTTTGAAAGAGTTGGACAAACAGAAATCTTAAAATGCAAAACCCCAAACAGGAGGAAACCAAGGCACAGAGAGGTCAAATAACTTGCCCAAAGTCACACAGCGAGTTAGAGCAGAGCCAGGACCAAGCCTGGGCAATCCAACTTCAGAGCTCATGCACTTCATCACTGTGCCATATGACCACTATGGAGAGGATGCACATGATGGTCATAATAGCATCTCCCTGTACACTTGGTAAAGCCCACTCTTACTACAGCACAGAGAGGCACACAGATGTGAGTGTCTTCTTTAAAGGGACTATCTGTGTCTCATGACTCCTTAAATCCCTGTTTCCCTGTCTCTTAATGAAAGCACCAGTCCTTTGGCAAATGGATGCTTGATAAACTATAGATACTATTCCCTCATTATAGACAAGAATACTGAAGTCTACATAGCAAGTTAACTTAGGATCACAGTGCCAGTTATACCAGGACTAGAGCTCTTGAATGCAGGGCCCTTCCCTGTATGTTAGTCAGACAGCTTCTCTGCAACGGGAAATTCTTGCAGCCTGCGCCAAATCAGCTAACATCCTCCCACACCTATTGACCACCTCTCCCTTCCACAGACCCTGGCAGATTTCCCCAGTTGCCCGAAAAAGGCATCCCTTAGTGCACATCAAGAATATGGACCAGAGAAGAAGGGGGCACACTTCTCCCTGGCATACCTGCAAAGCCAAGAACAGTCAGCAGGGCCACGTCCTGCCCTGGGGGGAGGGGACTTCTCTCCTTTAGAACCAGGGTGAGGTTGGGAGCCTTGGACTCACAGTTGGTCGCAGACAGCCTCAGCAGACTCTTTGCACTGACCACAGTTGCAGTGGACAGCTGACAATTTAAGTCTTCGGCATTCCTGAGCGTGTGAGCAGGAGACTTCATGTAGTTTCTTAAAAACCGGGCAAGGGGGTAGAGATCACAAGTGCAGCTCCACTGGTTCTTATCTAAGCTCAGAAGGATTAACTGCTTCATTGGAGTGAAAACATCTGGCATTTGGGCCAACCTATTTCGGGAAAGGTCCACTTCCTGTAATTGAGGCAGCGGCCGGAAGGCATCTTTCCCAATGTAGGAAATAAAGTTGTTAGATAAATCCAGATGTCTGAGACTGTGGAGCGTTGTGCCTCCAAAAGAACTGTCTGTCAGGTTAGTGATCTGATTCCCATCCAGCTGGAGCCGGGTCAGGCCCCTGGTGTTCCGGAACCAGGACCCTCGCAGGGTGTGCAGAATGTTACTGCTGAGCGCCAGCACCTGCAGGCTGCCCAGCTTGCTGAAGGTGTGGTCCGTGAGGGAAGAGCTCGACAGTTGGTTGTGTTCCAGCAGCAGCGTCCGTAACTTTGAAAGGCCATGCAGGGCATCATCCCGAACATCCTCAATGCCATTTCTGCTCAAGGACAGCAGGGCGAGATTAAACAAGAGGGACAGATTTGTGCTGTCTATAGAGGAGAGGGATCCATCAGTGACGATCAAAACTCTCGTGGTCACAGGGGCTGCTGTGAGGAGGAAAAGCACAGACTAGAAGCAAGATACATGCAAGTGGGAGGGGAGAGTAGTGTGAAAGGCAAAGATGGTACCCTCTGAGCAGTTGTATAACCTGGGTGAGAACCATAAGCAAAATGGAAATGAGCCTTAAGGGGAAGCTGGCCCTTTATCAGAATGGAGGATTTGTATATTCTTCGTTGCTGTGACGTATGTGTTTATTTGAGAAATATAAACCCATCTGTTCCTTTAGATGTCAAAGTTAATTCATTGTTTGGCATTATCATCACTGATGTTTTTAATAAGGTGGCTTTTCAGGCTTCCTGTCTGTGGGGCTGTGCACTGACCTGCTCCAGCCCTGGCGGCCCAGTGTAGATTCACCCCAAAACGGAGCCTGCATCTGAGCCTGCTAACCAGTTTCCCACTAGGAATTTATATTTATACTGTGAAGTCAATCATCTTTTCTCTCAAACATCAAGGTGTGGGTTGGGACGGGGTGGGGGAGAGTGAGAAGGAGCGATGGTTTCTGCTTTTTAGCTCCAGGCTAAAAGTTGGCAACTTGGTAAGGATCTATATTCTCTCCAGACAACCTGAGGATCTGTCAGTGGGATTCTCATTATAGTCTGGGCCATCTTGGCCTCCTGTCTAATGTCTGTTTCCTCCAATGAAGTCCATCATTTGATGACAGGTGGTACTCAGGGCTTCCAACTGTTAAATCCCTTCACCGTAATCACCTCAGAGCTATCACTGCTGTGTCATTAGAGATCAAAGCGTTTTAACTCAATAAAGAAATATTATAATCAGGAGTTATTGTAACACATCTTTATCATGCTAAAATTGTTTTGACTGCAAATGACAGTGTCATAAGGATGGAAGAGTCCATTGTCCCTGGGAGGTCTACAGGTGCTATTAGGAGGATTTATCATGGGGAAGCAAATCACAATTCCCTTATGAAATTCAGACGACATGGCTGAAACAAAGAGATTTTTAAAAATGTAAAAGAGAAAGGATTTTCACAGTGCAAGAATTGCCCCCATCTCTGCAGTACAAACAAGCTTAAGTCATAGAATTTTTTTTTACTATTTGAATTCTATTAATTCTGGCCTGTTCAGCATTTTGTTCCTCTCATCATTGTTTCTGATACAGGTTAAGAGAGCTTTGTTTTAATGGATCCTCAGTCCTCTAGGGGTTCATAGACTCTGAGGGAGCAGGCTATTGTTTCTGTCAATTACTTCTTGTCTAGGACTAGACAGAAGCTCCAGCCGCAAGTCATGACTTGAAACACAAGTCATTCACTTCTCTGTGTTTATGAAATCTAACTTCACAATTGTGGCATTCTATAAATAAGAAGGAAGATAGAGAGGTGCAGCAATGTAAATGAGCAATATTTGTTTCTCACAGATAGCAGCAATTGCTGAGCAGAAAAAAAATAAATGTAGTGAAATCAGGAAATCTGATTGAGAGGGTGGGAGTTTGGTGTTTAAGTGTTTTCAATGCTGACTGCAGACAGTGTACAACTAACTAGCCTTCAAACTGTCTCTCTCTTGTCAGGGATGACAATAGCATCTACCTCTTAATTCCCATAAACTCATAGGATTTTAGAATGGGAAGAAATGATCTTCTAACACTCCATCTTAGGCCAGACTTATTCCTGAAAATTTTCCAGAGTGAGAGTTTATAGCTTGTTTATTATCTCTTCTTGGATATATCAGGATGTAAATCACATTCTCCTCAAATTTGTTAATAAGGTGTCTTATTAAATTGTTGACTTAAGCAAGCAATATGTAATGAATACAGGCAGCAGATCTTGTTAGCATTTCTACAGCTCATTTACCACCACTAAAAAAAGACTAGACTTTCAAAATTAGATGCACTTTGATAATAATCTATTTTGCTGGTACATCACTTAATCTTACTAATGCTGAACAATTGCAGTTCGGGTTTCTGATTCATTGATATTTCTTCCAGCCAGTGGTAGGGTTCGTGTACAAAGTATGGATAAACATATAATTAAAGTGATGTATTTTTTTTCTTTTATATATAAAAAAAAAAGTGTAGCTGCATGAAATGGTGGTACTCTTTTGTAAAATACCTTTGTACCTTTGAAAGTCTTTACATAGTTTTGTTTGAGACCACCATGAACAGGTAAGTAAAATAATGTCATAAGTCTCTAGTCCCTGTGAAAGTTTACTGCATTAGGCAGAGCCCAGAAAGCAGTCAGTACGATGAAGAGCATGGCAGTGAATTTGCCAGATACCCTGAACAATGCTTTTTAGAGTTATTGGTGCTATTACCTACTATATACGTTAGCTGGTGACATAAAGTTACGTCTTTGGCGCACACCACACATGATGCAGGGCAGGCTGCCACCAATCTCAGCATGATGGCAAACAGTATGAGCCATCCACCTGAAAAGAAAGTAGAAGATAACGCATGTCATAATGTTGGAATTCATTATCTGTGATTTCAGTAGATTTAGCTCATGAAGTATTTTGGTGATTTTTGCCTCCTAATGATCACCTTGGGTTCTCACAAAATGCCAGATAAACAGTTAGAATCCTTCATTTGTATAGAATTTAAATGAAACTGTTATAAAAATTTGACCATAAATTCAGGGACCTTATATCCAGGACACACCCAATAGCATAGATTATTTTAGAATCAAGGTACTTTGTAGAACGCCTTACAGTTTACTGAGCTTCTACACGTACATCTCTTATTTAATTCTTTTAATGCTGCAGCTCAGTTTGAGGCTGAGAAAACTGAAGCTCAGAATGGTTAATAAACCATCCAAAATCACAGAGCTGTTAGGTATTTAATCTCCAGTCTTTTAGCTCTCAATCCAGTGCTCTTTCTAGTATGCAGGAGCCAATCTTAGGCACTGAATCTTACATAATTACAACTGAATTATTCCTTATGGATTTAGATGCCATGCTTAGAGAGGGAGTATAAAGGAGCATTATGATCACAAGCTCTACCTATCTTTGAATTTAGTTCTGCTGTTTTCTGACCCTACTATCTTAGATAAATTATTTGTTTCTTTTCTTATTTTCTGGCTTTTCATGTTTAAAATAGAAGTAATAAATGCCTACAGTAAAAAGTATTATAAGGGTTAAATGAAATGTTGTGTTTAGTAAATGTTAAACTTGACCATTATTTTGATGCTTTTTTAAACCATCCAATGAAATATTAGCACCATTCCAATTTTAGTTGTTCAAGAAAGACCATTCATTTATAATATATTCACTGACAGCTTTAAAAAAAAACTTGAAGCAAATTATAATAAAAGTTCTCTATCCATACAATAAGATAGTTTGAGAATGAAATAAAATATAAATAAAAATGAAATCATTAATTTCATCATTCATTCAATAAACAATATATTGAACACTTTCTATAGGCCAGACACCACTCAAGGTGCTGGGGGTAGAGCAGAGGGCAAAATCCCTGCCCTCATGGGGTGGACATTCTATGAAGGCATGTAAACAATAAACAAATAACTATGAAACTGTGTAGGAAGTCACCTGGTGACAAGTGCTGTGGAGTAAATAAAGCAAGAAAGGGGCTAGACAGCATTAGCGTGGGGGCTCTGAATATGGTGGACAAGGAAAAACTCTGTGATAAAATAACACTTGGGTGAAGACCTGGAGAAGGTGAAGGCCCTGGTCAATGCAGGTGGAGAGAATAGCAATGCAAAGTCCCTGAAGGCACAGTAGGTTCGGCCTGAGGAAGTCAGGGTGGCCAAACACACAAGAGGAAAAGAAGGTCAGAAAACAGCAGGGGCAGGCTGCACATGCCTTAGAGATATAGGCAAGGGCTGTGGATTTTTAGCAGAATAAGATGAAAATAGTTGGAGGCTCCTTTGAATGGCATTACTTGATCTGCGTAGTAAACTTAAAAATGATTATTTTGGCTACCATGTTGGTTACTATAGCTTTACAATATAGTTTGGAATCAGGAAATGTGATGTCTCCAGCTTTGTTGTTATTTTTCAAGGTTGTTTTTGCTGTTGGGGTCTTTTGCGGTTCCATACGCATTTTAGCATCACTTGTTCTATTTCTCTGAGAAATGCCATTGAAACTTTGACAGAGATAGCATTGAGCCTGTAGATTGCTTTGGGTAGTATGAACATTTTAAGAACATTAATTCTTCCAATCCATGAGCATGGAATATCTTTCCATTTATTTGTGTCTTCTTCACTTTCTTTCATCGATGTCTTACAGTTATCAGTGTACAGGTCTTTCACCTACTTGTTTAAATTTATTCCTCGGTATTTCATCCTTTTTGATTCAATTGTAAATAAGATTATTTTCTTAATTTCTCTTTCTGACAGTTTATTATTAGTGCATAGAAATACAGCAGATTTTTGTATATTGATTTTTTAACCCTGAAACTTTACTGAATTTGTTTATTAGTTCTAACAGTTTTTTGGTGGTGTCTTTACAGTTTTCTATATATAATATTATGTTATGTGCAAATAGTAATAGCTTTACTTCTTCCTTTCCAATATGGATGCCTTTTATTTTTTCTTGCCTAATTGCTCTGCCTATGTTGAATAAACATGGCAAGAGTGGGCATCCTTGTCTTTCCTGATCTGAGAGGAAAAGTTCAGCTTTTCACCTTTGAGTATGATGTTAGCTGTGGGTTGGCTACCATGTTGTGAACATAGTTTTGATAGGCAAAGAACAGGGGCAGCAAAAGCAGTCATTGACAATAATAATAATCCAAGCAAGAGATGATAGTGGTTTATACAAGGGATAGTCAGATTCTGGATAACTTTATTATCATGATGCAATTTAATATAACAAATTTGAGCTCCACTAAGCTATTCTGTGCAATGGAACATGCTTGGTATGCAGGAGTAAATAAACCATTGCTTGCCCTCAAAGCATTTTCTAGCTAGTGATATAGACATGTAAATACCTAGTTATAAGGTAGGTATTTACAAGGAAGGTTTACAAGAAAGAATAAAGTAAATGTATATAAAGGTGAAAATTTATTCTGCGGAATCATTTTCACACTTTAAGAAGGACATGTCTTATGAGGTGGGCCTTGAAAAGGGCACAGGATTTCCACAGGCAGAGAATAGGAGTTAGATAATTCTGTTCTGAGAACATACTAAGAAAAATGTCCTGCATCACGCAAAAGATCTAATCTCAGTTCACTTCCTCTTAGCCTATCTGGGCTGCTTGGAGCCTCTCCCATGCATATGTGGTTCAGAGGTCATCCAGAGATTTAGGCAGAGTTTATATGCAGACCCTGGAGATCCTTCTCTCGGACTTTCTTCTTCCAGGACCTCCCTCATTTTTTAAGATGGTCTCTAGACTCCTGCCACCTTGTGCAGAGCCAAGGTTAATCCTCCCTTGGAGATGGGCAGAACCTGTGAACGTGATGAGGATTATTCCCATAATCAAGTTTCCTCAGATGGCAAAAGGAAGATTATCATGGATAGACCTGCTAGCAGATAAGCTCTATAAGAGAAAAGACTTTTTCTCCAGTTGGTCACAGAGGAGGACATTAGAGAAACATGCCCTTGCTGGCCAGAGAGAAACAAATCACCATGTTAGGAACTTCTTATAGGGGCCATGTGGCAAGGAAATGTGGGCATCCTCTAGAAGCTGAGTCATCCCTGAACCACAGTTGGTAAGAAAACAGGGATCTGCACCATACAATCACGTGGAAGTGATTTCTTCCAATAACCAGTGAGCTTGGAAGAAGCCCCTGAGCCTCCGAGGAGAATCACACCACTAGCTGACCACCCTCATTTTAGTCTGGTAAGATCCTGAGCAAAGGACCCGGTTGATTTGCTGGATTTATGATCCATGGAAACTGTGAGATACTAAATGGGTATTGTTGTAAACCACTAAATTTATGACAATTTGTTATGAAACCATAGCTGTGAATTCTGTCCTCTGGTTCTTCAAGAAAGAAAACTGTAGGCATTCCATCAGAATTTTAATTTCTCCCTGAAATACAGATAGGACTTGCCCTCGGGATAAAAGCTGTAATTAAAAAAGAAAGAAAGAAAGTAAAAATAGAAGATGGGAAACCTGCCCGATGCCCTTCCTTTCTTCTCAATGACTTCCCTCCCAAATCTACCTGCTTTTGTTCACTCTCTACTGCCTTTAGGTAGCTGTCGTTTAAATCTTCTCCAGAGTTTACAGTTGTTATCTGGGGGTGGGTTGATCCAATAAATATGCTACTTGTCCATTCAGATTCTAGATACAATTTGAAGGCTGACTGAACATGTTGTACTGGAGGATTAGAAGCAAGAGTATAACAGAAAGAGGTCAGAGATTATCCTATGGTTTTTGGTCTCTGCAAGTGAAAGGATGGAGTTGCCATTTGCTGAAGCAGGGAGGAGATTATAAATACAAGACATTGCATATGGGAGTTTAGAGTTCAAGGGAGAGTACTGGGCTAGATATAGACATTTGGGAGTTTTATTTAAAGCCACGAGACTGAATTAAACCTTTAACAAATTAACTTTAAATAGAGAAAAGAAGAAAACCAAGAATTGAGTCGTAGCATAATTCAAAGTTTAAAGATAAAGAGGAGAAATGAAACCAAAAGAAGACTAAGAAATAGCAAGTGAGAGAGAAGAAACATAATGAGAAAGTAGTGACTTCAAATCCAACTGAAGAATGTTTCAGAGACAAAGAAATGATTATTTATATTGAATGCGCCAAGTAAGATGAGCATTGAGACTTAACTATTAAATTTAGCAATGAGAAGGTAGATGTCTCTATCCTTTGACAAGCATTTTTAGCAGAGTGTTATAGGAGAAAGTCTGATTGGGGTGGAGGACAAATAGAAGGAGGAGAATAAGAGACTGCAAATTTAGGCAAGTCTTTAGAGCAATTTTGGTGAACAACTAAATGGAGTCATAGCTTAAGGAAGAAGTGGAGTCAAGAGTATTATTTTGTTACATTTATTTGTTTTTAAGATGAGAGAATTTATAGTATGCCTGTGTGTTGACAGAATTAGACAATAGAGAGGACACACAAATGATGCTGTTAAAGAAATCTCCTTTAGTAGATTAGCAGGAGTCAAATCTAGTACACAGTGAAGGAACTGGCCTCAGAATCAGGCAAAGTATATCTATAGGAATAGGAGTGAAGGCACATTATGTGGGTTGGACATAGGTGGTGGGTCAATGTAGTAGTTGGAACCAGAGGTTTTGAGGAAACGGGGAGGATACTAAATAGCTCTCTGGAGTGTGTCACAGTGAGTGAGCTAGAAATGTGTTGTAGGCTCTCTAGGCAGTACTGGGGCTCCACTTGAGGTTAGGGCATCATGATTTTAAAGTAAGACCAGTCAGGGTAGATTTCATCAAGACTGGGATTTTTCCAATAGTGTACAGTTTGCATGATAGGGCAAGGGATTTGAGGCTGTGTGGAGGAGACTGATTATTATTGCCAATGGAATCCAAGCTAAGGAAGAGAGGAAATGAGGTGAGTAAATTACAGTGAAAAGATGGCTAAGATGAACAATAACAACAACAAAAAATCAAGTGAGGTGAAAGATGATGATGATAGATAGATAGATAGATAGATAGATAGATAGATAGATAGATAGATAGATGGATGACAGAACAATATTAGGAAAAACATTGTTTTTAAGTCTGAGTAACATACATAGAGGATTATTGTACTATTCTCTTCCACTTTTGTGTGTATTTGGCTCTTTTAAGTAGTAGGATGGTTTGTGTGGTCAGCGATTGTTGGAGTTAGGTTTCCAGAAGAAGTGAGCTAAAAAGAAAGGATCCAGGGCCCAGAGCATCTCCGATAGAAACTGAGGGGATGGAGATCATGGAGGAACTGCAGGCATTGTTACTAACAGGTTCTAGGGTGTGACCTCGGGGAAGGTGGAGGATAAGATCATTGGGAAAGAGAAAAAGGAAACCAGAGATCAGGCCATGGTAATGATTATCTACATGGATAATAAAAGCACTAAGAGTAGGGTCAGAGAGCATGGCAATGAGCAGTGACACTAAAACCTTAAAGAATGAGGGACAGTAACATAATGGGATAGCTCAAGAAACTGATGATTTTTAGAGAAGAAATCATTTGAAAGTAAGGAAGACACAGGGCTCCCTCTCACCCCACCACTACCCCACCAATCTAGAGGTACAAGGAATATGCGAGCAATAACAGCTTCCACTTAAGAGGGCTCTGGGAGAAGCAGTGTCCTCAGGAGAGGATTAGATATTAAGGGAGAAATTGTTCTACTAAGAATCTAAATTAGTTGCTTACTGCACCTGAATGTTAAATTGGGCTATCCACCTCCTGGCAGTGAAAGTTTTATAAAAGGAAAAGTGATAGATTATGTAGTCCTTCAGATCTGACAAAAGAAAACATGCAATTTCTTCAAAGGAGAGCAACATTTCCAAAAATTCCAAGAATCTCTTTCATAGATTCATAATCATTTTTATATTTCCAGCCACTAGAACAAAGCTTGGAATGTAATCAGAGTATGATAAATGTCCGTTTACCCAAATTCATCAGATGTGGAGGTTCATAATGGAGGATGTCTTTAATGGCAGTTTTGAAGATAAAAAGCTTTTACTAAACCCCTAAAAGAGGACATAGTCATGAGGTTGCTATTGATCTTAGTTTTGAATCTGAGATGGTATTTTCAAAAATGAAGCTAATTCTAAAATTATCTTTTAGCAGTTCTTTTCCTATAGATGAGTATCATATATTATAAGGCACTGAGATAGTTAATGGTTTTTCTTATTCACTTTTATTCTTTCATTTTGAAGAGGAAAACCTGTCATTTAAAAACATGTAAAGCTAATTAAAGCTTTTCCACCATTTCATTATCTGAATGTAGTTGCAAATTCTGACTTAAAACACGCTTATCAGAGGGAGACTCAACATCCCTCCCTGAACAGCAAATGAACATTCAATTAATACTTCAATACAAGTGCATTTAAATAAAATTATACTTTATTGTTAATCTCATTCTTTACAAATGCAAATACCCAATATTAAAATCCAAAGAGAGTTGCTTCTCTTTCATTCTTTAGGGAAACAAGTCTTTTCTTTATTTACAGGGAAGACCTGAATTTTCTGAAGTCGTTACCAAGTTAGAAGAGTGTCTCTGCAACATTGAGGTAAGAACTTTAGCTTCTAAACTACGTCCATAAAAAAAAGCTTTGAATATTTGAGGATGTTAGGGAATGTAGGTAAAATGGCACTTTTGTAAAGAAAGTGAGTGTGATGATCCATATCTCCATTCATATTTTTACCTGTTAATTAAACTCCTAGGGTGGAGCAGAATTGACTGTTTCTATGGGCACAAAGGCAAATTCAGAGTGAATTGGGGCCCTTCCAACAATAATCAGGCAGGCAAATGGACATGGGCATATCCAGCTTAAAAAATTGATATGTAGAAATTTGAAAATATAACAAATATGTTAGAAGGTAATTATTTAAATCAATTTTTTTTTCTATGTACAAGTTCCTATGTATAGTGACACGTAAGCTCAAATATCAAACCATTGTCCATTGATGTTCAACAAGAAAAGGAAAAATTATCACTAAAATTTGTGTATAAATGAATTAGGAGGCTTTGCTTTTATACCGCATGTATGTTGCATAAAGTGATGTATGTTAATAGTTAGGTTAATGGAATTCCCTTCCCTTAATTGCAAGGTGCTGTTTGCTTTAATTTTCTCTGTAATTGCCTTAATTTTCTATACACCTGGTCAGGAGATAGCATTTGAAAATAGGCAAGGAAGTTGAAACATGAGCACTAATTCAAAAACAATACTACATGTCCAAATGCAAATTAGTGCTGGAGAGAGAGAGTGTACATCACATGTATAGACTAACAAATACATGTGCATACGAAAGGAAGGGGCAACAGTGGAGGAAACAGCATTAGCCTGAGATTTGCACAACTAGATTGCAAAGTGGAAGTGTTCAAAGGAAGTTTTCTTTCCTAAAAAAAAAAACAAAAAAAAAAAACTTATATATATATTTCAAGTAAGTCACTGGAACAGAGTCTATTGGAAAAGGGTTCCAAGTGTGCAATTGCAGCTGCAGAGAGTGATTCTGTCTCCTGGCTCTTCTTGGAACTTCTAAAGAGGAATCACGTAGAAGGAAGATTCAGTCCTTAAACAGAAAAGTTCCCTTTCCCTTCTCTTCAATCCTGAAACATACAAAGTGGGGAGAAGTAGTAGAATGTTTGGGGGGCGGTACTTTGGCAGCCCCAACAAGAGCATCTACCACAGGCCTTGGATGTTGAGAGAGGGCTTTATGGCTTGAGTTCCAAGTACCTTCTCACTTTGAACTGTTGTGTTTGACAGGATAATGTTGATGGAAGCCTGGAGATATAGCCAATTAGATCAGAGAGTCGATTCCAGAAACAAGGACAGTGGCAAGATGTGGTAAACTAGCTTGTTCCTGTTATGTTAACCAAGCCTCTTAGCACAATCTCCTCTGGTGGAGAAGATAAATAACAATGGACAATATGCAAAGAAAATTTGCTGGACTGAGTTGCACTAATTAATGGATCAGAATCAGCTTCAAGGGACTTTATTGTGGAGTTCTATAAGGCTCTTTTTAGTTAAGACTAAGGTCAAGAGGGCACTGCTCATTACACCTACAGCTATAATAAGTTGAAAGAAACAGTAAATATTTGAAAGCAGGATTCTAGAATAACTTGGAGGATAAAGTAACAGGACTTAACAACAATAAATCTAACAGGAATAAATATAATGTTACAAACAAACAAAAAAGAATAGTAAAAGTGTCAGATGGTGGAGATATGGTTTAGGGGCCATGAATGTTACTGGGGAATAAGCTCTCTGTGAGATAGAATTAGAAGTAGCTGTCTTATTAAAAACTAAAGGATGGGATCATTCTCTCTGTTCTGAGATGTCCAAACACAATAGTACCTAGTCATTTCCTGTTAAATGGATAATTAAAACTGGGACACAAATTTTAGAAAAGAGAGAGCAGAATGGTGAATGGGTTGAAAATCATGTGTGTGGAAACCAATTAGAGGAACCAGGGATGCTTATCCCAGAGAATAGAAAATTAGGACAAGTACAACAGCTGTTTTTAAACATCTGAAGAACCATCATATGGTAAAAGGATTGGCCTTGTTCTCTATGGCCAACAGATGGAAATGAAGTGCAATACATTTGGTTTATTTTGAGAAAGAGCTTTCTAATGGTCAGAGCTGTCCTAAAATAAGTGAATGAATCTGAAGACAGTGAGTTCCCCATCACTGGAGGTTCCCCCATCAGCCTGCCCAACTGACTTGAAAATGATGCACTAAAGAAATTCAATTGTTGAAGAGTGTGAGGTTTATTGCAACACTGACATCACGTAATTCTTGGAGCTTTACTTAGAAATGGCTTGGCTACTATGAAGAACCTATAATTTACATATAATATTTTTTAAAAAAACTAAAGTCTACTGTCTATAGGTCTTATGAAGTTATAATGTCAGAATCACTAATATTCTCAGTTAGGTTAGGTAGAATGCATAAATAGCAAGATTGTCAAAAATTCAAGACAATGATTCTCCTATTTTCCTATTCTCTTTTTCAATTTCTTTCCTCACACTCTTCTATTTTTAGCTATATTTAACTATTTGCAACTATTTTTTTATGCTATAGAAATTATATCTCAATAAGCCTCCTATGAAAAGAGCAATTTTTTTTTACTGTGAAATAAACATTTTTATTTTGAAATAAACTTTTTTTTTAAATCAGTTAAATTAGTTTCAGGTGTAAAACAGTGCAATAGTTATACTTTTTACCCCTCAAAGTGAAACCCCCCTCCCCCAATTCTCCACTCCACTCCTCCCCGCCATATCATACATATCTATTACAATTCCTTTGACTCCCTTCCACAGTATACTCCACATCCCGTGACTATCTATATATTCAATTACAGTTGGCATACAATATTACATAACCCAATTTCAGGTATACAGTGCAGTGATCAACCCTTTACTCCATCCATGAAGTGGTCTCCCTAACAAGACATGTGACCATCTGTCACCCCACAAAATATTTACAACATTATTATATTCCCCGAACTGTCTTTCATATCCCTGTGGCAATATTGTAGTTACCTATTTATGCTGTCTAATCCCTTCCCCTTCTCCCTCATCCCTACCCCCTCCCAAGTACAACCATCAGTTTTTTCTCTATAACTATGAGACTGTTTCTGTTTACTTTATTCATTCATTCAGTTTTTCAGATTCCACATATAAGTGAGATCATATGGTATTTGTCTTTCTCTGACTTATTTTACTTAACGTAACAGTTTCTAGGTCCATCCATATCATGCAACTAACTCTATTTAATCCTCATGCTTGCCAGACATGAAAGCATCCTTCATTTTATAAAATAGACGTATTCTTGGAAAAGTCTGTAAATCCATTTTTTATGTAAAGGGAATAATTTTATGCTACAATTTAAAGGAACTCTGCTATGAATTTTAGCACCATAGTGAAAAAAGTAGAGAATCTTTTAACCATTAATAATAACCTTCTAAATATCTATTTCATGAATCTTATTTGAGCCTACTCTGCTTTCTGAGAAATGAGCATAAGTTTAACAGGCCAGCTCTCAGCATAGAACTAGGTCAAAAAAGTAAATTAAGCTAGCCAGATGTTGCCATCAGAGGCCAAAAAGAAAAGCCAGAAGTAAGCCAAGAGGAATAGAAATTAAAATATGAGAATCCCTAGAATAAAAAGTGAAAGCCAGATTCTATTTTATGCCTTTGAGCCTGTTGGGTTTATTCAATGATTGAAACTCCCCTCCTTCACTCAGCTGATGTCTCCAGCTTCCAGTAACAGCAGTGGGTCTCTCTCACCTTCCTCTTCTTCTGATTGCTTGGTGAACCGGGGAGGACCTGGCCGGAGCCACGTGGCAGCTTTACGGAGTCGTTTTGAATTGGAATATGCTCTAAATACAAGGTCTTATGCTGCCTGGCCCCAAAAGTAAGTGATAATCTAAGCAATTGTCTCACAGTCAAGTCTAATTCCAGAATCTCATCAAGATAGTCACCCAATTTGATTAGTATCAATGGGATTTACCACCATTGTGGCAAACTTTGAAAGAGGAATGTTTTAGCCCATTTCTTATAACATTATGATCAAAAATTAGAAATGTTATTATGTATTAGTTTAGGTTCTCTAAATTTCAAGTAACAGCAGTTAAGTCTAGCTTAAGCAAGAATTATCTAGCTATAGCAACAAAAGGAAATTACTGAAAGTTTCCTGGAGTTATCTTATGGAATCCAAGGAAGAATTCCTTCTGTGAGAATCAAGAAATAGCTTTGCAGAGCTGAGTGCCAAAACTGAGTGCCAAAGCTGAGGTCAGCATTCTATAATTATCAAATGATCCAGTAATTCCACTGCATGCAATACCCAAAAGGATTGAAAACAGGTACTCAAACAAATGCTTGTATTCAAATGTTTATAGCAACACTATTCATAGTAGCCAAAAGATGGAAGCAACCCAAATATCCATCAATGGGTAAATAGATAAACAAGGTGATATCAATAAAGTAGAATATTGTTCAGCCATATAAAGAATGTCAAATGAAAGAAGCCAGGCACAAAGGTGTCACATATTGTATGCCTTATTTATATGAATATCCAGAAAATGGATTAGTCACTTTGGCTGTAATAACGAAATGCCATAGTATGGATGGTTTAAATAATAGCAATTTATTTTGTCACAATAGAGGCTGGTGCCATTTTGGTGTTAGCATGGTTGGGTTCTGATGGGACTTTCAGATGGTCACCTTCTCAGTGTGCCCTCACATGGCAGAGAGAGTTCTGGCACCTTTTCATCTTTTTATAAAGTTGTCACCAATTCTATCAGATCAGGGCTTCATTCTTCTGACCTTGTTTAATCTTAATCACCTAATTCAAGGCCCTATCTCTAATATAATTACATAAGGGTTAGGATCCAACATATAAATTTGGTGGGATGGGAGACACAACTCAGTCTATAGCAACAGGTAAATCCAAAAAGGCAAATAGAGTGGTGGTTGCCAGGACTGAGGGGAAGGGGAAAATTGGGAGTACCTGCTTAATGAGTACAGGATTTTATTTTGGGGTAATGATAACATTTTAGAATGAGAAGTGGTGGTTATAAAACATTGTGAATATATTAAATTCCACTGAATTATTTACTTTAAAATGATTAATTTTATGTTGTGTGAACTTCACCTCAATGAGAAAAGAAGCCAAAAACAATTTAAGCAAAGGGACAAGTCAGAAAAGGAGAAAAAAAAAAATAGTTCAGTATTCTTCCATAGTGAGCTCTGCCATTTTCATGCTCCAGTTCTGAAGAGCCAGGCTCTTTGCCTCTCAGTTTAATTTTAAAGTTTCAAGGAGAGATCTATCAGTCATCTGTTGTCATAATAATTGTACATAAAACCCACACCAAAATTCAGGGATATACAAACTTAAGCACTTATTTCTTGCTCATGTGTCTATGGGCTGGTTTCAGGTAGGCTGCAGGTTGTATCCAGGTCTGCTCCATCTGTCTCTCATCCTCTTTGGACCAGCACACACCTGAGACATAATCTTCACATGGGTAAAAATCTAGGAACTCAAGAAGACAAGTCCAACTTCATATGCACATTTAGAGCCTTTGTTCAAGTTGCAACCTATGACGTTCCATGGGTAAGTCACATAGCTGAGTCCAGCAGCCGTAAGGAGAGAAAATACACTCAGCCACTAATGGGAGGAACTGCAGAGTCACATGGCCAAGGGTATTGATATAAAAGGCATAATGAAAGAGGAATAAATGTAGTCTGCCACAAACAATAATATATTTGGCTCTTTTGGATCAAATTGACTCCTTTGGTCTAAGCAAGTGTGGCTGAAATAGGGTCATATTTCATAAATACAAAGGTGGTGGCTGGGGGCCCCTGTTCTTGATGGGGAGCAAAAAAAGCAACCACTGTGTGCCCAATCGATACCCTAGAAAGTGTGCACTACAACCCATGGGAAGTCAGAAAAGATGGGCTTAAAATCTCGGTCCTTCCACACGAACTCCGGAACATTTGCACATGAGCCGTTAGCCATGTGCACTCACTCTCAAGCCCCATCATCAAAGTAAACATATTTATCTTGAAGGTGAGGAAAGATTTTCTGGAGTTCGCAAGGATCTGACACCATCTACGAGTTTCCACTGTAGCCTTTTTTGTGTAGGTATTATATTTCTGGTCTAACAAGCATTGCAGCAGCCGCTTTGGAAAAACGGGAATCTGAATCATGAAGCCTTTGATCCAGGAAGGCCATGATGAAATGAAGTATCAGCAGGTTTGATTGATAACCAGGCAAACTGAACACAATCCTTTATTGGATTTCAGTCTCTCCCATAATTTCATAAGGGGCTTGTAGGCCAAGATTAGATTAGGTTCGGTCACAATATCATCTTCCAGTTCCATCTGTTCTTCTTATTCTTTGCTTGTGGTTTTTAAAAGTAATTCCCTGAGCAGTCAGGTTTTGACATTTCCAAAGCACAGTCACCTAAGGTCTGTCCACTTGAGGCAGAGGTTAAGAGCATGAGCTGTGGAGTCAGACTTATCTGAGGTTCAGTCTTGGCTTTGCCATTGACCAGCCCAATGACAATGACCTTAGGCAAGTTACCAGCCAGCTCTTAGGATTGTTATTGGAAAAGGCAGTACTGTCACAGAAGTCAGTGATTGATTGAAAGATGCCAGCAGACTCAAGCAAAGGATAAAAGTTCCTGTAATGTAATGTAGGTCAGTCTCACAACTTTTAGTATGGAGACAGCTACAAAGTGTTGGAGGCACCCTGGCCCTGCCAATTAGGTGAGGTGGGGCTGAAGGGCATGCAGCTTCTCTGGCGTTCAAGAACTCAGAAGGGTACACTGCCCCTCATAAAACTGCCTGAATAGGGTGGGGAAAACCCATTGGGTTTTTTTAGATGCTCCCTTTGATATTCTCATAAGGTGTTTTGTATGTTTTTATCCCTTCATGACTGTTATGGATTTCTGATAAATGTTCGTCTGTCTCCATGATTCAGATTTTGCTAACAAACTAGTACACCCTGAGAATTTGCTGGGAGGGTGCACCGAAGGTCAGTTCCTTTGTTTGATCATCCCTCTAGTAAGCTCTGTCTTTGGACTGCTTGAAATCAACTCCAGAAATAGTTGAAGCATTTAGCTAAGCTGTAAGATGCACCAAGATAAGAATCATGGTTTTCTTTGTTTGTTTTTTTGGGGGGATTTTTTGTGTGTTTTTTTGAGGGCAGTGTCACTGGCCCTCATATGTGGGATGAAACTGGGGCCGCTGGCTTCCCAGGCCAGCGCTTAACCACTGTGCCACTAGGCCGACCCTAAGAATCATGTTTTTTAATTCATAACTGTAACCATAGTATCTAGCAGTGTGGTTGGCATAAAGTCAATATGTAATAAATATTTGTTTCATAAAGAATTAGATACATAGGCTCCATAAATCATAATTGTTATTAATTTGGAACATAATCAGTGATAAGCTTTAACCACTTTCTCTATCCTTTCCATTTAAGTTGCTATCACTATTGAGCATCTAGTGCATGCTGGGCACTATTTTAAACACTTTGAAGAGTCATCCAAGTAAACCTGAGGAAGTAGTTATTCCAATTTTTTTAGACGAGGAAACTGAGGCTCAGAAAGCGTAAGCAGTTTTCTGAAGTGTATGGAGGCAGAGTTGGAATTCTCACGCAGGACTCTCCTATGCTTTCTGAATTTCTCTGGCACAGGAGGTGGCACTTTTCAGAAGCTTGATACGTTTTGCCAAGTGTATCTGCTAGACTTCTTACAATTTCTCCTGGAAGTCGGTCAGGGAAAGAATCAGCAACTCCTCCCAAGCCTGCTTTTGCAGCTCGTGTGTGTGAAAGACACAGCAAGTGAGACCAGAGATCAATAGGTTCTTAAAGTCAAAGAGCCTGAGGATGCAGGAGCTAATGGACTGACTCCAGCAGGGCCATGAGTTTAACAGCCTGAAAGACAGTGGTTCTCAACTTTGGCTGCACACTAGAGTCCCCTGGGGAGCTTTTATAAGCACCAGTGCTCAGGACCAATTAAACCAAAATCCACAGGGGCAGCACCCAGACATTAGACTCTTTTAAGTTTCCCAGGTGATTACAATATACATCGAAGTATGAGACACAGGCTAGAAGAGAATGCTACAATGCTAATTTGTCAGTCACTCTGTGGGGAGGGGATACAACTGATGGGATAAACAGAAAAGAAAAGTGAGAGCAGAGGTGAAACAACAGCTGTGACTAAAGGAGACCATTTTTGAAGGCTGATTACCTGTGTGGTCTACCCCAAAAGTCCTCGCAATGTTCTGGTAACCTCTAACCTGAGAGGCACTCTAACTAACTCATTAAAATCACACAAGGTGTCATTTTTAGCCTGGCCTCATACTTTCAAAAAATGGGTACAAGATTTGGTCCATAGTCCTGACTAACAAGTGTTCCCAATTCTAGGCCTCAGTGCCTCCAACAAATGTCTTTAAAATGGTGCATTTATTTTTCAACTTTGGTTATGAAGTTTAAAGCCTATAGTTTTGTAACGCTTGATTTGATGGGGGTTTGGGTTGTTTGTTTGCATATTTGTTTTTAATGTTTATTATTTTCTTCCATCAAATGAATGTCAAGTTGAAAAATTGTATCAGATATTTTCTCCACAGGTAATAGGAATTCACTAATTCCTACTGAAACCACAAATTGATGAAATATGAGATTGAGGAACGCATGCCTGGAGTTCTGCCTCTTTTAAAATATTTTGTGTCTCTAGATATATTTAGCAAACTAAGCATGTGGCATTTGCTCCTCCCACAGGGCATGAAATCGCCCATCTTGTACATGGATTACATTCTGTAAATTTGGAAATGACAAAGTGATACACAACCTTTCAGATGAGGGAACCAATTAGTATTTATGTGGGGCTGGGCTCTGAGAATAGAATGCTATGACCTAGTTAGCCATCCAGGAGAAGAAAACCAGAGACCCAGACATGGGAACTGTAAAACAGATACATTTGGAATTAATTTCTCACATTACAAAAGAACCCATCAAAGTGTTCCCTAAAATAGAAACCTTGTCTCGTGTACTTAAAATGAAATTCAACTTACAAAGTTGAATGTAAGTTATAAAAGTTTAATTTACACACATTTTTTTCGGAACACAGCAATTGTGTAAGATGATAGCTCCATGAAACTGATGTTCCTAGGAGGAAGGAAAAAAAAGACAGCGATGAGGGATCATGTCCATTTGCTTTTGCGGAAAACCAGCAGTGCCTCCTCGTTGTCACCGAAGGTCAAATGCTCCCCTTTCAATACCAGCTGTCCTGTGTGCTTCTTTGTACTGAAACTCCCCTCAGCCTCCTTAAATGTTCTCTTTTCTTCCAATCCCTTCTTCATCCGAATTTATTTCTTTTGCCAGCTCACTACAGTCAGCAGTTTCAGCACCCTGCTCATGACCACTTTAAACTCCTCCCACTTTGCTTCTATCTTCTTCAGGGGTTTTCTTGTGATTTCATGTAATCCATGGCTCCAACACACTTTCCCTCTGCATCTTCCCTTCCCCTCCCGCTTCCTCCTTTTCCCTTCTCCTCACACATGTTATACACACATACATACATACATACATGCACACACCATTAACCTCCAGATATACCCAACCTTGACTGATCTGCTTCCTTTGTACAATCTTTAACTTCTCTCCCTTTCCAACCTCCCCAAGCCCTAATCCATTTAACCCACTGCTGCCACCGTAATCTCACTTCTGTAGTACTCCAAGTATTCCCCACTTTAAAACCATCAATAATTCTCCATTGCCCCCCAAATTAAGTGAAATTATGTCATCCTGGAATCCAAAATGGTCAACAATGCACATTTCCAGTTTTAACTCCCACTGAGCATCATATGTTCCATGGGCTCTAGATAAGAATAATACTGTCACTCCTCTTGTCAAATGAGTTCTAGGATTTTTGGAACTGTGTGAGGCATTTTTTGGTAGTCCCACCAATGATTAGAGATATGCTACTGATGTTTAGTGGGCTGGGGCCAGAGTGTATTGGGCAATCCCACAAAATAAAGAATTATCCTGCACAAAATAGCACTCATGTCCCTGGTGATGATGCACATTCTAGACAAACTAGAAGTTATATGATTTTCCATACACACCCTATGTTTTACCGACTATCAACCTATCCCCATATTCCAATTTTTAACCTTGATACTCCCCCTAATCCTGTCAAAATATTAATCAGCCTTCAGTAATATCTCACTCAGCTTAATAAATGTGTCGTAAGGGAGCCTTTTTTGGGGCCACACCATCCCCATCCATGTCATATCAGGACCATAGCACTTTATGCCACTTTATGCACAACATTAAGACATTATTTTGTCTTATATTGCAATATTTATTTTTTATTCCCCATTAGCTCATAAATAATTTAAGGACAGAAATGTTCTTCTCTTTTATTTTTATTCAGATGCCTACAATATCTCATTTATAATTTAACTGTATGTGGTAAATGTTAACAAATGTTATTTATAATAAATTAGAGACTCATTAGTTGGGCTATGAATGCCACACTTTGTATTTCTGCATTTTAAGTTAGTAAAACTCTGGCAGTCAGAGCTTTTGACCCCTACCTTCCTGTCAAGGTCAAATCTGTTCTTACCCAAAATTAATGAACCACCAGATAATTCACACTTCTTTCCACTGTACTCCCTCACCATTAAGGCTTTAAATGTTCACCTATTTCTTTTAATAAACAAATGGATAAAAATGTGGGTAACTGAAATATATGAGGAAAGAAGTGACTGACACTTTTATTCCCAGTGTGTTTGAAAGAGGAGAGGGTGCCTTGAGTTGAGATAGTTAGGACAGCTTTCATTGAAGAGCAGATGATGGGTATGTAGTTCAGGTCCAGGGAGCAGGATGAGCAAACATAAAATCATGATCGTGAATTTTGTTTTTCTTCCTTCCTAAAAAGAATAGGCATCCCTTTCCCAACTGATCTATAATAGTAGCGCTTTCCTATATCAAAGATCTAGATAGGTCTGTTTTCATTCAGTTTTCTATTCTGTTCCATTGTGATATTTGTTTATCTCTCTGTCGATAGGATACAATTTAAATTATAATAGCATTATTAAAAGTCTTGATATCTGGTAGGGTATGTCTCATCTTGGCTATTCTTGATTATTCATGGATTTTTACTCTTTTGTATAAATGTTATAATCAGCTTGTACTTTACACACAAAAATTAAGATTTTGTGTATAGATATTTTAAACCTACAGATAACTATAGGGAGATGTGACATCTTCAAGATATTGAATCCCTCTTCCCATGAACATAGTGCACTTCTGTATTTGTTTGTACAGAAAGTACATTTTTCTATAGATGTTCTTTAATATCTTCTAGTTAGACTTTATGATGTTCTCTGTGAGTTCTTATGCACCTCTTGTATTGATTGTTACATTTCTTGTGATTGCTGAAATAATAGAAATTCATTGCTACCATATTATTTAATTCTCTCTAGTTGTTTTTTGTTTGGTTGGTTGATTTTGTCTGTTTGTTTTTCCTCACCCTATCCTTTTCTTGTTTTCCTTTGGATTGTTTGAATATGCACTCCATTTTTCTATTCTTTAGTTGGTACCCTAGAAAATTTAATATACTATTTAACTTAACAAATTCTGTATTTACTATATTTGTCCAACTCCCAAACAAAAGAGATCTTAGAGCATTTTACTTACAAATCATTCCCTCCTGAATTATAAATTTCTGACCTTATTTTAATTTCATCATGATATTTTAATTCTACAGCTTAGATGTTATTATTTTATATAGCTAGGGTAAATATTGGACATACCAATATTTACTGTTTCATTGTTAATTATGTTTATATTTCATACCTTCTTCCTAGATCATTTTCCTTTTCCTCAAATGCATCTTTAAAAATTCCTTTAACATCACCCTGTTAGAAGTAAACATCTGAAAATACCTTTGCTTTCCCTTTTTCTTGAAAACTATTTTAGCGGATATGGAATTGGGGGTGTTTAATTACTTTTCCATTGTATTTTCATGATGCATTCCACATGTTTCTGACTTGTTGCTGTTAAGGGTACTATTGTCTTTGGTATCCTACAATTTAACTATGTGTGCATAGTTATGAATTTAATATACTTATCTTGCTTTGAATTTATCAGGTATGCAGAATCTGAGGATTGTCATCTTTCATACATTCTGAATAATTCTCAGCCAGTACCTCTTCTAATATTTCTTTCCATCATATTCTTTATTCTCTCTTTTGGGAACTTGAGAAATATTTAGAATTCTCTCTCTCTATTTTCCAAATTTCTCAATCCTTGTTTTCTTTTGCATATATTTCCTACCTCTTACTTTCTCTGTGCTGCTTTCTGATAATTTTTTCAGATCTATCTTCCAATTCACATATTCTCTCAGCTAGATCTAATGTGCTGTTCTGTTTATTGTATTTCTGTTTCAAGTTATTTTGAATTTCTATTCCATTTCTAGAAGTTTATTTATTTATTTATTTATTTATTTATTGCAATTTGACTAGACAGTTTGGAAAATCTATTTTTCCTTCCACATACTTTTAATTGATTCTTTTTCTTTATTCAAATATGTTTATTTTATATTCTGTATCTGAATGATATTTCTAACCTGTGCAGTCTTTATAGGCTTAATCATGTGGTTTCTTGTTTCTGTTAATTCTTGCTTCTGGTTTCATCATGTATTTAGAGATCTTTGTTCCTGTTTTGAGCTAATGTTACTTAGAGCTGTATCTCTGGCAATTTTCTTGGTGTTTGTGTGTGTAGGTGACTTCACAAATGATTTCATTTTGCTTTTGCTGATTATTTAGGGACACTAACCCCTCAAGACTGCTTTAAAACTTCAACGTGGAGTTTTTTATTAAAAAAATGTAATATTTTTGTTCTAAAACTGTATCTTTGTGGGTTTGTGAATGAAACATCTCAGAGTATATATTTTATTTCTTATATTTCTCACCTTACCTGGAGCCAAGGATGAAATAGGGTATTTATTCTCTGCATCTCCCTGTATAGAGTAGATTTAAATTTTCCTGTATCACCCTGGGGCTGCTGTTTGAGGATTTTAGGTTTATACCGGAATTTATACCAGCATTTCTTATCCAACCTCCCACTTTACTTGGACCTGTGCTGTGTTTCCCCTATGTGGTCCAATAAAATTCAAGCTTTAGACCAACAAGAATCAATATGAGAATGTCTTCATAGCACTTACATCCATCTGGAAGTATATTTTTAGCCAGCCATTTACTTTTTTATTGGTGTCTACACTAAACTGTAAACATCATGAGGGCATAAACTTCTCTCCTTTGTGATGCTATATCTCAAATAGACCAGTGTTTGGCATATGGTAGGTACAAAATCCCCATTTGTGAAATAAGTGAATGACCATGATAGGTCCTCACAAACATGCCATTTAATTCTCACAACAATCTCGTTAAATTGGCGTCATAATTTCTATTTTTCGGGTAAGAAAACAAAAACAAAACTGAAACAAATAATTTAATTTATTTGAAACTATATAATTGAAAAAATGGTAGTTAATAGTTGAATCTGGGCCTGTCAGGTAGTATTTTCATTACACCATGCTGTCTCTAGAGACTAAACTTGACCAACATATTTAAACCATCTTTAAGAAACAGAAATGTCTAGCCTCTGGTTTTGGCTTTGAGCTAATCAGCAGGGAGCTATCCAGGGTTCTGACCTCCCTCCCTCTAAAGCACTGCCAGATCCAGTGGAACACAGTGCACTCTCATTCTATGGCCAATATAGCCTTGCACAGAAATTTCCCCTTCTCGCTTTTACTACCTCTAATACTAGCCACATTGTCTGAGCTCATGCCTGCTCATAACAGATCTTTATAATCAGCTGCCTGCACTGATGTAGACCTAGCCTGAACACAACAAACTCCACATCTCCTGCTTCGTTGACCAGCATGCCAAGGCCGAACCCTGCCCTCTCTATCTTCTTCAATCATGTCTCTGGAAACCAGCCTGACTCCCTGGCCACGTTTTGAAAACAACAAAAACCAATTAGAGCATACAAAAGAGCAAACTCTTTCCCTTTAGACATTTGGGGATTCGTTTTGAGGATAACTCTACTTTAGTGTGATTTCTTTATTAAGTACATTGTAAAATTAGACTTCTTTTTCATTTCCTCATAAATACATTATCTACTACAGTATTCAGTTACATTCACAATATGTTTTTAAAATAATCTTTTAGCTGACTTTTTGGGGCAACAAATAGCTTGACTATCTCATGATAAGGGTTTCATGAGTTTTTCAATCCTGGAAATGAAGAGTTATACTTGCCTTGCTCACTTGTAAACATAATGAAAGCCCAGAATCTTTTAGCTCATTTTACATAGAAATAACTTTAAGATTCATAAATTTAAGGAAACAATCACAAGACAGCATCTTTCGTTTTCTGAATTGTTCCTTTACTTATTAAAGATTCTTGATTTAAAATCTGACATCTGTAGAATTTATAAAAAACCTCAGTTTGTATCAAAGAATCACATTAGTATGTAACTCTCACTTTAGCAGTGTCTTCTGAGCTGACAGAAAGTCTTGCCTTACTAACTCATTTGATTTAAGTTATATAGGCCTTGCTCATGTTGATTGTATAATGAAGAGAATAAGGCATTACTTGCCTGATCTAGGTACAAGGCAACTCTTTCTCTAGGGTAGTTATCATAACCAGTGGAACATATAATTTTTGTGACATTCACTTACTGAAGGGCAGTTATCAAGCTCATTAAATGTTTGCACTGGAAAAATATAAAAGGCAAAAGAGAGCAGCTAGAATCTAAGCAAGTGCCACGATGCCTACAAGTTGCCTTTTATTTTGTTCCTTTTAAGCTCAAATCTTCTTGAGGTGCCCATAATGTTTCTAGTGAACAAAAACAGAAAATTCTTAATGTTATGGGGTTGAGAGAGAAAAAACTAACTATTCATGTTGACGTGAGGGTGTGAAAGTATTTGGTACACCTCCTCATTATGTACCTGAATGTCATCTAATAAGGAGCAGAAATTAAAGATAGTGGAGAGGGGTCTTGCAGGAAGTTAAAACTATTTCTAAGAAGGACCAAAAAATGCATAACTATCTATTTATATTTACATAAAACCCCTTCACCACAGCCCTAGGCGCACTATAGTGAAATAAGCAAACACTTCCCATATGCACACATACACACAAAAAATGAAAGAAAGGCTATGAATTGATTGCTAGTGCCCTCTGCTTTTCATGCTGCTGATATCCTAAAAATAATCAGAACTGGAAATTATCTGCTGAAATGAGATAGTGCTCTATATAAGAACTCCCTTTCAGCTGATGTGGACCTAAAGCAATTGTGTTAGGGGCTCATTTCTAGTCACCTTACTCATGAATGCCACCTAGCAATCAGTTGACAAATCATGCTCGGGGCCTCCAGCCCCTCTGACTGTTATAGTGAGGAGAGAAAGGCTTGGAGATTTCACACTGAACAAAGGCGTTCAGCCTTAGAGTTAGGAGCATGTGAAAAATATCAATCCTTTCTTTTGGTTCCTTGACTTTTAAAACCAACCTTAGTTTGAAACAGGCTTTCTCCATGAAAAATGTAAAAGAAAGAACATCAAACAAAATATTCTGTTCAGAAGAGGAAGTGATGAAAAAATGGGAAATTAACAAAAGTGAAGAGATGAGAAGAACCCTATGTGTGTAAAAGTGGCACCTTTTTATAAGCTTGAAGGACCTGGATTTATTGTTGAGCATAAAGGATTTGCATGAAAAGAGTGAGTGAGTGACATATTTAGGTTACAACATATGCACTTGAGAAAGAGAATGAGATGCAGCCCTCGCTGCGGCTATTCTAATGGTATAATTTCGTGTTCTTTTCTCTCCTTCAGTAGTGCTTGTTAGCAACCTAAAATGGGCTCCCTCGTAATCCAAAAGGCCAGCCAGAGTGCATGTGCCTCTTCAAGCGTTTTGTAACAGTAATTAACTAATTCCAAGCCACAGTGAAGGGGACCTGCAAAGATTCGCCAGAGGCAAACCGCTAAATAAACAGTGACAGATTTCTTCGTTTTCAATTAGATGAAATGACATATTGGGACAATGAATAGCCTGACTTTCTAATGATGAGAGTTATATTATGAGTTTCTCCTTCCTGGAAATGAAGAGAAACCCTGGCCCTTTCTACATTCATAACCAAAACAAGGGCCCAGCCCCATTCTTGTGTCCATCAAAGCACACAGATCCTGCCGTTGGCACTGACATTCGCTGTGTACCACTCAAAGTAAGACTTGGTCTGAAAATGCTGCTTTTGAGACTGTTTCTCCTCCACCGAAACGTCTGACAGGACACAGCACAGGGACCAAAGAGAACAACCACCCTAATTAAATCTGTACAGGCAGCACCAAGTGCTGTTCAGCAGCCTGACTCCGACTCTGGCTCCGCCCTGCTCCCGCCTGACTCCAGCGTTAGTGCTGCGAATCTTTTGCTAGCATGGCAACTGTTGCTATGTTTGAAGTAATAAGAAGTGGGTGATGCTAGTGTCTCTGTAATGATTCAGAGACAAGAACAATGATTTCTAAATAGATTTCTGAAGCAGCTCTTACAATGGCGCTGCACAGTTTAACAGGTTTAATTCCTCATAGATTTTGTTTGCTTCTTTTCACCTTTATCACCCCCCATGTGGACTCAATCTAACTCTTTTATACAATGCAGAAATGGCAACATCTTTCCTGTTGCTTGCCTGTATTTGAAACAGGAAGTTTCCTGTTAAAGAAGGTATTTCACAAGTCATTATTTCTTATTATCTCCTTAGAAGCTGAGATTGAGTTTTTCTTGATATTTAGGTAAGCAGCTAATCCAGCCTGAAAAAACTTGTGGACACCAGGAAATAATAATCCCTGTATTAACCAAAGTGGAGTGAAAGCCATCCACCATTAATATTTACACTATTAGCTGAGTGTTTTCTACTAAGCAACAGATGTTTTAAAAGGCCTCAATTGCAAAGAAGCACCAAAAAATCACTAGTAAATATACGTTTACCTTCCTGCATTCTCTTCCAAAGACACAGAAAAAAAAAATGAAATCCTCTTTTTTGGCCTTGATAAGGCAACTATTTGCCAGCCAGTGTTAATTGCCCCCCTATTTGTCACTGGATGCTAACACAGCCTAGGCCCTAGAGGAGATAGGATTAAGATAAGACCCTGTGCACTGATGATAATATTAACCTAGCCAAGAAAGGGAAAAAAAACTAAACAAAACAGAAAACATGTCACATGTTTTATCACTTACTATGTTCCAGACACTAGTGTGCATTTTTTGTATTTCAGTCATATCATTGACTTATCACAACTCTCCTGCACAGTAGGATTTATTTATCAATACCCTACAAATGAGAAAACTGGAGCACAGAAGGATAATTGACCTTCCCAAAGCTTTGCAACTAGTAAACAGCAGGGTCAAGACTGAGCGTAGATCAGCCTGACTCCAAAGCCCGTAATCTTTTCACTACTTGCTGAGATGCTGTAGTCTGAGACAGGAAGCTGCTCTTGTGCTAATCAGCCATGTCGCATGGGCAAGTCCCTTCCTGCCCTGGGTTCCAGGATTCCCATCCACTCTGAGGCATGCCAACCGGATCCTTGCTACTTATGCTTCAGCATCATCTAGAACCTTATTAAAAACTCACTCTCGGGATCCACACTCACCTACTGAATCACAATCTGCATTTTAACAAGATTTTAACTGCTGTGAATGTACATTGAAATTTTAGAAGCACAGAACTTACCAGTCACTGTAGACACTTCCCCTTCTAGCTAAGGTATATTTAGAATGCTGTCCCTCTTATCTCTGTATTTCTTGATCCTACCTCCTCCTCCAATGTTATATCAATGCTCCCTGTAAGCATTCCTTATCCCATCCTTACATTTGATGGAAAGATTTGTCTCTCTTCTAAGAAAAGTTTTATTTATTTTAATTCACTTAACAATTTTTGTTTAATGTCATGTCTCTGTTGTGTATGTTCCTTGAGGGGAGACCCACCCCCACCCATGTGAAATAATTTTATACGTGCAATACCAACTTACATTACACTACAGAAAATATGTTGAAAGAAATATTGAATAAATTATTATCTTAATTTAGTTACAGATATCATAAAGTGCTCTGATTGCAAGATCCCCATATTATCCACTATGAAATTTCAAGGCAAGCACCCTCCCAGAGTTCTTTAAATATGGGTCCAAAGAAGCTTGCAAGTAGGACACATAACAAGATCAGTTTGCAAACTTTCTCACTGCTTCTCCCATCTTTTTAGCACATAAATACATGAAAGATTCAATTCAGACCAAGTTCAACTTCAAAACCTCCTCCTCTAGGAAGCCTTGCTAGATACCCTCAACTGGTTAGATACCTGTTGTGTTTATTGCTGTCTTATCCTGTGCCTAACACATCAGAACACAGACACTATGTTATAATCATTATAAGTATGTCAACTGCCCCCCTACACACACACACACACACACACACACACACACACACACACACACACACTCTGTATACTCCTTTTAGTAAGTAGTATATTACCTTGCCTGGTTTTTGCAAGAATTGGTGAAAATACATATAAAACACTATTTATCCAGGAAGTTTGTGTTGTTTTGTTTTAAACTACAGATAATGGTCCACTATGTTATAGTTCTACCCAGAGATGGACAAACACTTTTTTGAGGCTGAGAAAACAAAGCCTATGTCTGCCTGGAATTCAAAATTCTAATTCAGGCACTTTTTTCTTTTTATCACTTATTCTCTTTGAGATAGTGGGACACTCCTTTCTGTCTTTTATGGCAGCTTTATCCATATATTCTCATAGATTTTTTTCACCTATCCGCTTGTTTGTCAAATTCAACAGTGTTGACCATTCCCCAGTCAAGCTCCATTTGAATTAAAGTCAGAGTTTCTGAATGTTTTCTACCAAGTATCAATTTACATGAAAATGACAGAAATCAGAGGAAAAGGCTTTCAAGGATTCATTTATTCTTTCTTTCTTTGTAATCCCTGAAAAGAAAACGGTAGTTAATTGTGAATGTGCCTGCTAAATGCAAGTGTACTACATGAAAATGAAAACAATTGAAAGTGCCTGAGAAGCAAATCTACACACACTGGTTTTACCCAAATGAACATTTTTCATTGCATATAAAAAGAAAAATAGGCCTTTATTTTTCAGGGTAAGATGAGTGTTACACTCTTTTTTTTTCAATAACATTCTATCAAACCAACATAGAGAAAAAATGATGGAATCATAAAATAAGTAAAATAAAAATTGGTAACAAAACAGCATGTTAAGATGCTGGTTGTTGTTTTCAACATGACACACATGAAGGAATACAATATATGACTAGGAAAGGTACTTATGATCTACTTTCAGTTATTGAGTGATCTAAGTTTCATTTTCTTAAACACGTTTTCTGCTTGTGTGTTCTTCAGCTATCTTTCTTTGTTCAAGGTGGGTAAATTCTGAGTTTAAAGACTACCTAAGAAAGCCGACCCACATTATTCACCTCTCAATTTTCACTTACAGAGACCTTTAGCACAAAGGGCAATAAATTCCAACCCCTTTTCTTACATCTGGATAGAAGGAGAAAGAGGAGATAATTGAAATAGTATCAAGTTTCTTGTAGTTTTTGTTTTTTTCTTTTCAATTATTGCCCATTGAATTAGTCCAGCACCTTCCACTATAATTAGTTCTAAAGTAGAAAGATCTATATGTTACATTTTTAAAAATGAACTCTTCTATATCTAAGGGAAATAGATATAGGAATTTGAACAGTATACAAAGTTTAACTGAATATGGCTGGAATTGGAAAATTCATGGAATTCCTTAATTAACTCACAAATATGTACTGAGCTCCTCCTACATACACAGCACTGTTTCTGCCCCTATCCAGTCAGCTCCCAATATTTTGATAGCTGATCTCGTATAAACACTCTTGGCAAACTAAATGCATTACCTTTCCTTTCGTTCTTTCCTCCCTCTTTGTGTTTCCCTTATTGTCTTTATTTAAGGGATTAACAATAATTTACTTATAGATGATAAAAATCCAATATGTGTGTCATGTTCTCTTATCACCATAGCCCCTTCACTTACCTGATTCTATCACTCTTTCTTTAGCTTGTTCCACTGGAGAGGCATTCATTTAACATATATTAAGCATCTACTATGTGCCAAATCCTGTAACAGATGTTGGAAATACAAAGATAGATAACATACACCCCTAGCCCTGAGGGAAGTGAGTCTGGTGAATAGGTCAGAGAAGCAAACAGGAAGTACTGAGCCAGGTGTAGGATGCCCTAGGGAGACTCAAAGAGGCTTCCTGAAGCCATTGCTATTTAACTTGAATCTGGAAGAATTAGCCAAGCAGGGAGGGAAGGAAAGATGTACTAGGAAAAGCGAGCAGCAGGACAAAGGTAGGGAGATGGAAACCTGTGTGATACATCCGGAGAAGAGCAAAGAGTGTGGTGTAACTAGAGCAGAAGAGATGCACAGAGATTTAAAGTGGGCAGAAGGAGAAATAAGAGAAAAACATGGAGACAAGTGAGTTCAGTATCCAAAAGAAATTGGAAGGAAGAGAAGAGCTTCCCATGATGTAGCTTCCCTTCCAGTCGCTAAGACCAGACTCTTCATCCAGGCGGTGAGCTTGTGAGGCTATGCATGGGATTAGACAGAGCAGCCAGTCATATTTGTTGAAATTGCACTGGCGCATGACTTTGAATTCTGACCGACCCTGAATGCACACAATTTCTGCAGCTGTGTTTAAAATGGATCCTTGGAAATACACAGGTGGGTAGAGAAAATATGGTGATACAGGTGAGACATGAGTGAAAGACACAGGAAAGTTCCACCCTGAACCAAAGATTGGCACCTGGAACTGTGCAAACCAGGCACCACTGCAGTGTCGCTCTTGGCACTCAGCTTACACCATATTGATGACACCATTCACATGATCACCTCTCTATGAGGCTGTCTCTTTAAATGGTGAAGAAAGGGAAATAAAGCTATGAAGATACAGACATCATGACTTAAAAAAAAAAATGAATTAACTTAACCCAAAGATTTCACAGCTTCTAGTTTGTTCATCTTTATATGGAAAGATAGATGATCAAACTGAGACCTCCTGAGTCAACTGCCCAGAGTCACAGCCATATGCCTCATTCCTCTTCATATGCATTCCCACTCCCACACCACTCCCATCTGCCTTCATCCGTCAGTGCCTAGAATAGCACTTGGCACATGGGAGTTCCTCATCAAAAGTTCATTGAGTGAAAGAAGCAACACCTACCACTGAGTGCTATTTATACTGTTCTGTCTTCCTTGTTGGGAACTTCCTATGATGCTCCTCAAAATGGGCATTCCGCTGCAACATGCCTCTCCACATGGAAAACCTCTCTCTTAACAGGCCTCATGACCCCCCAGACTGTGTGAGCACCCGTAGTCACCCTTTTCTGCTTTGCCCACATAAATAGCTCTCCGTGGAACACCACGGAGGACTTTTCCATCTCGCAAACATTATTCATGTCAGGACACTTGAACAAAACACTTCTTGGCCCCTTACTGTTGCCAGTAGTTCGGGATTGTTCACAAAGGCTTTGTCCAAAGAGTTTGTTGTTAGATCAACCGAGCACACAGGTTCTCAGTGAAGAATATCTGACTGGCCTGAGACATCAAACAGCAGGGATGCCTGAGATGAGGACTTTGTTGTGGAGAAAGAGTTGACATGACTCAGAGGCCACATGTGCTTTTCCAGTTCATTCACTCAGCTGACTCAGCTCATTTTTTTTAGCACTTATAGTGGGATTTGGGAATGTGTTTGACTGAGGCCCCATCCCTTCCCTCAATGAACAAATAATTTTAATCCAGTTCACTAAGTGTTCTTATCAAAGTGAGTCCATAAGAATGTGGAGATATGGGGATACTGCTGGGAGTGGAGATCCTGGTGATGACTCTCTTACAATGTTCCCTCAAAAGAAAATGTTTGTTCAGGAGGCCCATGTCTCCAGAATTCTCCACAGCTGCTGGGAATTTTGCAATCTCAAGACAAGAGTAGTTCCCTTTCCTTCCTGCTTTCTTCTTTTCCTCCTCCCTTTTTCTCTAAACCAAACCTAAGCAAGTCTGCAATATCCAGAGGCAGCTGGCACTACAATGTAGGAGTGTGAAATGTTTAACATCTTGTCACTTGCAAAATTGATGGAGTCATCCTTTTTGTTTCAGTGTTCCATGTTTAGGGGTTGAAAAGCTAGATTGATGAGCATCACCAGAGAGAAATATTTTTTGAGAAGTGAAGCTGATGACACGTTACTTTACAGTTTAGTGAAATTCAGCAAATCTAATTCTATTATCCTGTCAAAGTTTCACAAGGGAGACCTGAAAGCATATTTAAGATGAATCTTTAAAGATTTCAGAAGCCCCAACCACATCTGCAAAAATCAGATGCATTTGGTGCTGACAGACCTCTGTTTGTTTGTTTTTTAATATGCCAAGGGGAGTAAATAATCTTCCAAGAACTAATTAAGTTTAAATAAAGTTATCTTGGTGACGCAGTGCCTGCCTCTCTTGAAAAGATTGTCAAGCAGTAAACCATAACCATGCTTTTTAATTCAAAGGCTTTTCAAAGTTTACATAGCCAGATTTACCCAGGCACGCCAAAATGGAAGCTCCCTTTCTGAATCATAGAGCAGAGTTCTGAAATTGCATATTTTATAGAGCGTTTAAAGCCAGATCATTTAGGCCCTTGGTTATTTTCACAATCAAGTATGAGATATGGTCTAATAAATGCATTCTTACCAAAACGTCAGAAGCAATCATTTTAAAGCATTTACCCACAACTTTTATGTTTTTATCTGAGATTCCCAAGCCAACAAACTGAAGGGCTTGGCAGTTTATGATGCTTTTGGCAGTTGGTGGGACTGTATATATAATAGTATATACTTGTATTGAAATGTTTATTATTAAGTCCAAGAGAAGCATTGATGTGAGGGTTCATTTCAATAAAAATTACATTTTTTCTCTGCTATTTAATAATCATTCATTGAAGAAGGAAATTCTCAATATAATTTGTTGAGAACTTACTATGTACTGTACAGCATATAATTTAATATTCCTAGATGGTAGGAATTTAATATTTTGCAAAGTAGATATTATCTCCACTTTAAAGATGACAAAATTGGTCAAAACTCTTAGGAAATATGCCCTGAGATAGTAAGTAGAAAAGCTGGGGTTGACTCCAATTTGACTAACCTCAAAGCCCATGTGTGCTCTTTCCAGGACAGTGTAAGAAATTCTGTTTGTAACTCATGATGAAAACAAAGTCCAGGCTGTGGTATAAACATGAGAGGATGTTAGTGGGTTGAATTGTGATCCCCAAAAGATGTTGAAATCCTATCCCTCAGTACCTCAAACTGTGACCTTATTTGGAAATAGGGTTGTTGCAGATGTAATAAGTTAAGATGAGGTCATATTGGAGTAAGGTGGGTCCATAATCCAATATGATGTGTTCTTATAAGCAAAGGAAAGAGACATATTGGAGAATGCCATAGGAAGACAATGGAAGCAGAGGTGATGCAGCTACAAGCCAGGAACATCAAGAAGCCCGCAAATAGGCATAGGACAGATTCTGCCTCAAAGCCTCAGAAGGAATCAACAGCCCTACCAACACCTTCACTTTGGACTTGCAGCCTTTAGACCTGTGAGAAAATATTTGTTTTAAGCCACCCAGTTTGTGGAACTTTGTTACAGCAGCCCTAGGAAAGTAACACAGGATAAGAGAGGTTTATAGAGCCCAGAGAAAAAGCCCAAAACTTGATGTTAGGCTAGTGCCTTGTGTGGAAAGTCACGGTCACTTGTTATTTTTCCTTCATCACTTGTGCTGAGAACCCACACCTAACCCAATATGAGATTTGAATGACAGTTTGGTGTCTTATCAGAAAAAAACCATTAATAAATGAATATATGCATATGACTAACCAAAGCTACAGTTAAATTCTAACATTTCTTTATGCTCATATGGGTCACAAAGACACTGGGAGAGGATGTGCTCTTTAACTAAGGTTTCACCTGTGTCTCTATGATGGTTGCTGTTGGCAACCAGCCCTATCAGAGGCACAGCGAAGACCTAATTAGGGCAGGAGTCAGGAAGAGATGGCAGGTAATGGAGGTCAAACACAACTGGGGTCAGGCAGCTGACTGACATCTGAGGTAGTCAAAGTTAGGGAATCAAGGTTTGAGGCGGGCAGAGACAACAGGTGAAGGCTGAACACTGAACCTGATGGAGATAATTAAAAGCTGGATCTGACAAGGACATTTGAGCTAGGTCAAACTATAAATATGATAAAATCTAAGGTAAGGCTGAGGTTTTTATCTTTAGAGACCTATTCTTCCTCAATTGACTCTTCCTTTAGATTGGAGATCTTCAGGTGTCCTAAGGACCACACTTACCCACGCCAGTCTAATGCCAGTTTATCACCCTTGTTCCCTCAAGATGCTGCTCAAACTCAGTTAACAAGGAAGAACTTGCCTGCAGATCTGAATATGAATCTGAAGTGCAAATCATCCATATCTGCAGTTTTTACTGATGCTAACTTTGGTATTTCAAGATTTTTAAAAATCCGGTCTTTTTTTTTTTTTTGGTTTTTCTGTAATTTCTCATTAGCCAGAAAAACAATTAGCTACTGTTGAAGACTAGTCAGCGAATGCCACTATCCATTCCATTCATTTGTTTGTTCAAGCACTATGTACTAGAATAGGGAGAGTGTTGCACATTTACAGATAGTTTGCCGAATGCTGAAAATAAAAGCAAAAGGGAGAAATGGTTCTTGACTTAAGATGGTAACAGCCTAATCAGAAAGGCAGTATTTTTTTTAAACTTTATTATTATTATTATTATTATTATTATTATTATTAGTTACAGATGTACAAAACAATGCAATGGTTACCTTTTGCACCCCTTACAAAGTGACTACCCCCTCCTCCTATCCTGCCCCCCCACCCCCGATATCATACATATCTATTACAATTCCATTGACTCCATCCCCACACTATATTCTACATCCCATGACTACATATGTGTTAAATTATAGTTGACGTATAATATTATTCAGTGGCAGCTTCAGATGTATAGTGCAGTGGTCTCCCTAAAAAGACATGAGTCCTTCTGATCCCCTAAAAAAATATTTACAACCTTATTGATTATATTCCCTAAACTATCTCTTCTGTCTCTGCAGTAGTATTGTAGTTATCAGTTTGTGTTGCCTCGTCCCTTCCCCTTCTCCCTCATGCCTGCCCCCATCCCATCTAGCCCTCATCAGTTTTTTCTTTGTGTCTCTAAGACTATTTCTGTTTATATTGCTCGTTTATTCAGTTCTTTAGATTCCACATATAAGTGAGATCATATGATATTTGTCTTTCTCTGACTGACTCATTTCACTTAACATAATGTTCTCTAGGTCCATCCATATCGTTACAAATGGTATGATTTCAGAAAGGCAGTATTGAATCCGTACAACACAGTGCAATACGTGCCTGTATAACTGAGACAGCGAGTCCCTCTAACGAGGGGCTAAGTATGTGAGGGAAACAGTGAAAAAGAAGCTCATTGAGGATGGAGCCTATATATAGGTGGAGCCTACCTGTAAAAGGTAGAGAGCAAAGGAGATGAGGCTGGAGAAGGAGACCCAGGTCTGATGCTAGGGACCTTTGCAATTGGACCTCAGCAGCAGGGGACATAGTCAGCCTTGTTTTATAAGAAGGTCATTTTCACAGCTTTGCTGTGGCCTGGAGAGGGGAATGGGCTGCCTAATAGCAAAGGAAATCAATTATAATATTGTCAGAATCAGGCTTTAGTTAATCTTTCTAGGTTTAAAAAGAGAAATGACAAATCCTGGGGTGTATCATGGTGACAAATGATAGCAAGGTATCTTATTTCATATATGAAGATGGCATTACATATCCCCCATCACTAATTCAAACCTTTTATTTCTCCAATTATTTTCATAATCTTTATAGAAATAAATATTATATGTAACACAATATAATACATAAATATAGTACAGTAATAATACTTATTATTACCATAATGTATGTGCCTTCATATATCCCACTCATTCACCAACCCTTATTATGACAGGTTAATGCAGCTTATCTCTAGGATTTTCCAGTGTTAGAATAGTCTACATAGACAATATGTCCTTATTGGGAGTTCTCACAGATGATCTCAGTAATTGTTAGACAATATTTTCTTTAGCAACCTCTCTCCAAATGTGACAGAAGTTTAAAAGAAATATTTACAGTGAATGTTCCCATGAGCAGATTTATGAGGAAATGCTGATAACAATTCAATACAAAACAGAAACATCATTGTTCCCAGCTCAGTTCATGGAGATTATTCATAGCTTGTCCCCATTTCAGCAGCTGTGACTCATTATTATGTATCAGAGGAGTCATTCTCATCACCTGTGGGCACTTTCTATGTGCAGTGAATCTGTAGGGGTAATTCTTGTAAAGGAGGTTAATAACATTAATCCCATTTCACAGATGGGAATAAAAGCAACTAGTTTATCATATTTTCTCCGGTGAGATAGTAAATCAATGCCTCATTAACATTCATTAGAATTTTCACTCCATTCATTTCATACTAAGCTCCTTCCCTAAGGCACTTAATTAGTATCAAGAATTTTCTGGCATTCACTCCTCACTGCTACATCTGTCAAATAGTTGAGCCCATATCTAAGCAAGACACTGTGTCAGTGGTACAAAACCTGCCAGGCATGGTAAGTGGGTCAATAAGCCAGTCTGTGGAAAGCAGCTAAGGATCAGTGCAGAGGTAGCCTTTAAATAATAGCAATAGTGATGTTATGGAGATCCCCACACAGGTAGGCCCTGTGTTGACCATTATATATGATGTGCTGTTTATAACTCAGAGCAGAAACCTCAATTAGACATCACTTTTAAAATGAGGACACTGAGGCTTAGAGAGGGACTTGTGTAAAGAATACAGCTAGTAAGCAGGAAGTGGATTTGGTACTAGACCACCTGAAAACAGACATTGTGGGCTCAATCACGAATCCAGTGGTTCTCCAACTTTAGTATCCATCAGAATCACACCGGAGTCTAAAAGCCTAGATTGCTATGCCCTCTCCCAGAGTTCCTGATTATGTAGGTGAGATGCAGGTCAGAACTTTGCATTTCTAACTATTATAGCTCCCAGGCGGTGCTGAGGCTGATGGTCCAAATACCAAATTTTGAGAACCAGGCTCTAAGCAATATTTATTATAATCATCTTTGACAGTATTCAGCACACAGCAGGAAGCCATTCAAAGTTTTTTAGCATGTGATAACCTGGCCAGAGTTCCGCTTTTAAAAGATTAATCTGGCAGCTGTGTACAGGGTACCAGAGGACAGATGGGAGAGCAGGAGGTTCCCAGCAACAACCAGAGCCTATAATAGATGTTGAGAAATATTGGCCCATTGGAATGAAGTGAGAGGATTTGCTGATTAATTGCAGAGAAAGGAGGCATCAGAGGTGACTCTCTACTCTTTGGTCAGAGTGTCTAGAGGAATTATGGAGCCATTAATAGAAATTGAGAGGACAAGAGAGAAATCTACCTCCTTGTGTGTCTCATCCCGTGTCCACATAGCCTCCTTCCATTCACTCCTTGTATTTATTGTTTTTACTTATGAGAGTTCCACAGCATTTTCCTTCTCCCTCTTTACCTACGGGCCCAATGTATCCAAAGGGCCACTACACGCTCTTGCTCTCTTCTGAGATGCTATTCTTATTTCCAGAGGATGTCCGATTCTCCCACTTTCCCCACCAACTCCTTTGCAGCGTGGCAGTGTAGCCCATGTTCTGCTCAAGGATCTTAGCAGATTCTACTAATCATGATTAAATTTATGGATTCTGTTTTACCTGAAGGGTCTCTGGGGAGCATACTGTCAATGATGCAGGCCTCATAATCCATCACAAACAGTGTTCAAAATAGTATCTGTTTTTAAGTTCAAAATTATTGTATTTTTTTTGTCTCACACTTAACTTTGATGGAATTTGTTTTACAAATAAAGGATGCATTTTTTAAAAATACCATTTACAAATATGCATCTTTGAAGGAGTATTTGGTCTTCACTTTAAAACAAATCACCTTACCTTAAAAGTACAATATTTCAAAATCCTTACATTGATTTTTCTAAACTAAAATAATAAGGGAGCTAGAAAAATAGTAAAGAAAACTTTTGAAAACCTCTTAGTTAAAAAAAAATGGTTTTACAAAACGATCCTGCAGAACATATTTTTAAAAGAAAATTAGATTTTATACATGGAATTTTCCTAAATTTAGGGCATGTATCCATAATGAGTATATATTATGGCTGAGATCAACCAAAGATGGATGTTTATAATTAATACTCACCATTCTATAATATGAAATTTTCACTTATACCTGGATAATGAATGACAATTCATTTTTTCCCCAAAATTGACAGAACTAAGATCTTCAGTGTGAAAATCTAACTGCATGATATTTAAATACACTTAACGGAATTCACATAACCTCCCACTTTTCTGAAAAATTTGAGACCACCTCCCATGATTGTCACCCATTTTCTTTCTCATTCCCCCTAAACCTCTCTAAAACTTCATGAATCCTCTTCTGTGAACCTTCAGGTAGAGATATAGTGCTTCTCTTTTCTGAGTCTGGCACCTGCCTTTCTCCCAGGCCTTGCTCCACCTACCCATGTCACTGTCACCAGCTCTGCCTCTGGCCCTTTCTCCCTCCACCCATGCTTGTTGTCTCCTTTGACCTTCTCTTTCCCCTTTGTCCTCTGACACAAAATTTGTGTCTCACAACTTTAAAATAAGCCACAAGCTTATTGCTTTGCGTCCATTTTTAATATACTGATAGCAAATGAGGCGGAAGAGGAAAGGGGACCTTGGAAGATGTGTGGGTCCAGGTCTGCTTGGTAATGAAGAAGAGTCCCCTTTCCTGGAGACTGTGTCCAGGACAAACCCGGGACCTGCGCTCTGTGTCAGGATGTCACACTTCTGGTCACCCACAGCCTTGGCCTCGGTGCACAGCCCACTTCTGTCCTTTCAGGCACCGTGTACAGTTTCTGAAGAGCCCAAGCTAGTCCCTGACTTCAAGATTCAAAGTTTCCAAGTATCGTCCATTTGTTATTCTTTTTTTCAAATACAAAGGAAGCCTCCTCCTTCTTAGGCTTGGAGTGCTGCTGCCAATGCTTGGGCTATGGACTGGAGAGTATGTTGGTCCTGAATCCCCTCCACGCTGGAACAGGCCCAAGCAGTTGGATTGGGGGGACTTGAAGTCAAGCTAATAAAAGGCAGAGAAGCCCCTCACTAAACATAGACCTAAGTTCCATGTGGAGCTGAGTCACCTTGTCTACTTGCGGTTTTAATTCCCTCAGTTGTGACTAGGGGTGACATGGGAGCAGAGGTAAATAGAATATTGAAGAGTCCCCAGTGGTCCCTGTAGCAGTGGCAAGGTCCTATCTGTGAAGCACACATCACTTCCTTTGTGCTCTGGGTGCCCTGACTGGACAGCATTCTTACAGTTATTTCCCTTTGGGCAACAGCTCAACCCCCAGCTTCAACTTCAGGACATCTTTAGAAAATGTCCTTTCTCTGTCACCATAGGGATTTGCAGAAGTGAAATTATGATACATATGTATAGTAGTGATTAAGGGCTCATTCTCCCAGCTGGACTGGCTGGCTCACATTCTGGCCTTGCCATGTCCTATGTGTGATGTTGGCCAAGGTAATCAACCTCTTTCTATTTGCTTCCTTGTCCATAAAATGGGGAAAATAATAGTGCCTACTTTATGGTAATTGTGAGGATTAAATGAAACAATCTATGTCAGTCACTCAAAATAATGCCTGGCACATAGTTACTGCTCACTAAATGTTATCTGTTATATGAAATATATATTCTAGTAGAATGAATCCCTCCCTTATACACACAAACATATGTATATTCTATAGTAAATGCTATTCCCATAAAGCCTTTTTCATTTCTTCCCTTTCTTCCTTCTTTTGATTTGCAAATAATTGGTAAGGACTTATTATATTCCAGACAAGGGGAATGTAGTTAGTGCCCAGCAAGATGAACCCAGAGAGCTGGTGAACAGGCCATTTCAGCAAAGCATGATGCATTTCCTAATAGGAAGGGCACTGGACCAAATAAGTGAATGCATGAATGAATGCATGAGTGAGTGAAGGTGTCTAGTTATTTCTACTGAAATATCAAGTGTTTTGATCCCTGAGAACAAGTAAAACTCTCTTTAAAATCTGTGCAAATTTATTCACAGTGCCACTTCTGTTATGAATCATAACTACTCCAAAGCCCAGAGTGATTGTGGGTCTGTATCCAACTGTTGTTAATCTTCTAAGCAGGTAGCTGGGATCCATATAGAGCAAAACATCCAGGTGAGGGAGATATATCAATATCCTTCCAAAGATAGGTGGCAGAAAGCAATTACTATCTGCCTTAGTTCCTACCCTCCTCACTTTTCCAGCTCTCATACTGAGATTCACTGGCCTGGAATTGTTCTGTTTAAAAAAAAAAAAACAAAACAAAACCTGGTTTAGCTCTATTGGAAACGTAACATAACAGGTGAAACATTCAGGCCCATGAAGAATTGGGGCCAGACACAAATAGAAAGCTGTAGACTCAAGGGCTTTAAAGAGAGACATTTAGGGCAGTTCTGTGCTTGGAGCTGCTGCTTGCAGTTGCTAAGAGCCAGAATCCAAAGGAAGCAGCAGCTGCAAAGGCGCATAAATAAAAGAAGTGTGTTCCCTGCGTTCCCAAGGGAACCCGCGGCAGCTCAGATTACATATTCCCTTGACATGGTTTCCTTTCAGCTTGGTGTCTTCTATTAAAAGGTAGACCAATGGGTACACTTCCACAGTGGTGCTTGGGGGATATTCGTAGTGGGGGTTGCATGACTAATTCTCCCAACACAGAATAGAAGACTTACTCTTGAAGATATACATTTTAAAAGTAGCATGAAAAAGAGGGACTATGGCTTTTTTCCCCATATATTCCAAAAATGTAAGTGGTTCATTTTTTAGCTCCTAAAGTGTGTGTGTGTGTGTGTGTGTGTGTGTGTGTGTATGTGTAATATCTAAGGAGGCAATCTCAGAATAATATTCATTTTCTGATGGAAATATTGACTTTGTGATTCAAATCTGGATTAAAATTGGTGTTCTTACAGGTTCAAAATGTATATTGTCTTTTTACCTTAGCTCCTGACTTAAGTGGAAATTTTGTCTATAGAGGGAATTCAAGGTTAGGCTGTGAACATGTAAAAGCCAGCGCTGCATGATCCAAAGCTTCAATAGGTTCATGGCCAGAAGCATGACTTTCTAACACCAAACCCAATTGGCCACTGGAAACTGAAAAATCCAAATTACTAATGAGAGCGAAGAACCACATGTGTTTACTTCAGCACCTCACAAGGCTTCCTGTAATGCAGCCACACTGTATAGCAGCAGAGCAACCAGCCCCACTGTGTGTTTCTGTCCTCCTCCTCCCTAGTTCTGGCCAGATCACTCACCTCGGACAAACTACCTGAACTTCTCCCCTTCAGATTCTTAATAATAATAATAATACCTGTCCCACATGGTTCCTGGGAAGATTAAATGAGAAACTAAATATATATATATATATATATATATATATATATATATATATATATATATATGACATAGATGTTCTAACACCTATGATTTTAAAAAGTGCTTTTATAGACATTCTGATGCTTCTATGAAACGTACGGCTTTATAAAGACATGTATTGTAGAACTGAGAATGTGATATTTATGTCTTGCTATAGTCTCCAAGTCACGTATCTAAGAGAACAAGGCAGTTCTCCCATGCCAAGCCACAGTTCCAAAGGCATGGGTGCATGTGGAGTTCTTGCCTTCACTAGAGAAGTGTTTTTGCAGAACGTTGACATTCGGCAAGAGCCCAACTGTGGCCAGGCACAAATATAGTCAAGTAATTTCTGCTGCCATGTCCACAAAGATTCCAGTGACTTCTTGTATGTGAGAATTTTTTAAAACATGCAGGACCCATGTGGTAACTGGCACCAGCTAGTATTTGGAATGTTCAGGAGAGCCTGTTGGGTATTTTAACAGTTGATGGCTGCCCCGTGCAGCTTGTTACGGAAGCCTGTGGAGTGGATGCCTCTGTGGGTCTTCTTGTAGTAGAGGGGGTGACTTTTCCTACAGGGAGGTTCAAGTCCTCTGTACCCACACTGTGTGGACTCCAGGGCTGCTGCCCAATCCCACTGGCTGTGGCCAGACCTAGGGTAGGCCCAACTGGTGACTCACTGCAGGGCCTCCCCAAAGCCATTCCTATTCAAAACTTGTACAAAGAAAATGCGTTAGCAGAAAGCCACATACATCTTTCCAGAAAGAAGCTCATGAAAAGTTTTCCGTTTTTCTCAGTTCTGGGGGTATAGTCATTCTTTCATTTAATGAATTCATTTATTTAGCAAATGTTTATCCAGGGCTTACACATCTAGTCTCTGTGATACAGCAGCAAATAAGACAAAATAATCCCTCCCCTCATGGAGCTTTTGCAACTATATATATAGTCACTCTCCTCCCCCACTAGAACAAAAGCAAGGATGGGAGACAGGGAGTACAGAAATAGATGTGGTTTGCCATTTTAAACAGGATAGTCAGAGAAGGCCTCACCCAAAAGTAACATTTGAGCAAAGATGTAAACAGAATACATGAGAGAAACACAGGTCCTTGGGGAAGAGCATTCCAGATTGTGATAATAATCAGTGCAGACTCCCTGAGGTGAGATCATGTCTGTGAATTCAGGGAACAGTCAGAAGGCCAGAAGGAGCGAAATGATGATAGGGAAGACAATAGGGGACAAAGTAGAGAAGTGCGGGAATTGGGGGAGCAGATTGTGAAGGAGGCATGGCTCCTGGAAGGACTTGGGCACTTTCTGATACCAAGGTGCAAGCCACTGCCAGGATCTGAGCAGAGAATTGACATGATTAGGCTGCTTTTTAAAAGGATTACTCTACCCAATGTACTTTATGGCACTGAGAGGAAAGATAGGCAGTCAGTTTGTTCTTTAAACCTACTTTCCTGTCCTTCAACTATTTAATAAATATTTTATTTAGCACAGGCTGTGGGCTGGGCCCTGGGGGAGACAGCAAGTGAAAAAAGGAATGATCATCAGTGTGATAAAGAACACACTAAAAATGGCAGTGAACCAAGCGTTGGGGAGAAGGAAGCCAAAGCCTACAAGATGAGAGCATTATCCAGTGGAAGAGGCAGGAATGATGCTATGAGGCAGAAATGGGCATGAGAATGAGAATGCTGTGTGTTAGCAGTTCATCTCCTTTACATGTATATCATTATATAATCCACACAAAGATCCTATGGATATGACACGTACAATTACCATCCTCCACTGTGCAGAAAAGGAAAGTGAGGCACAGGAAAGTTAAGTAACTTGGTCAAGGCTTAATAAATGCCAATACAAAAGTGACCATGGTGGTCTAGCAGTGCTCAGAGCACTTCTTACAGAATCCACAGTCATGTTCCTACCTACACAGAAGGCAGGAGCACGGGTGGGCTACGCAGGAAATGTCAATCCCTGGGTTTCCACAGCACATCACACCAGAGTGGGGGTACAGCCCCCACATTACTGGCAAGCAAAGAGCTTTTTCATGAGAACAAGGCACCCTAGCAACATAATACCATTTTGTTATTCAGGATCTGAAAGCAAAGAATGAACAGAGGAGGAGAAGAAAGCTTTGGTGTTGTGTGATGAGGCAAAAGGTCCCAGAGGTTTGGCATACGTTCACTTAAAGCAAACAAAAAAAATATTGCTTGAAATTTGTAACCTCCTTAGGGTGTTTCAAATGGTTTGTGAAGATCAATGTTCTGCATGTTCAAAGAGTTTAGGGAGTTTAAAACCTTTCCATTCAGACTGGCCTGTCATAAAGAACAAAGGAACATGGAATTTCTTGCAGGGATCTGAATTCACACAATGGAGACTACAGATGTAATTTCAACAAAGATGGCCTTTGAACTTTCCTTAATCCAAAAGGGGAAACGAATATGTACTGCTCTATAGGCCCCTATCTAGTAGCTGCTTTTATCTTCCATCAATAAAATTGCTCTTCTGATTTTTTATTTATGTACCCACCCAGTGGCCATTTTATAAAGTAGTGGTTCAAGCTTGGGCTCAGATAGATCTGAGTTCAAATTAAATTCTACTATGTATAAGCTGCATGACCTTGGGCAAGTTAGTTGATGTCTCTAAGCCTCAAATGTCTCATCTACAAAATGAAAATGAGAACATCACCTTATTTGTAGCACTGCAAAGAAGGTTAAGTGAAGATACAATTTCTACATGTCTGATACATAGTAAACACTGAAAAAATGTAAAGTAGGTATTTTTTTCTGTTTTGCCATTAGCTTATGTACTTTACTCTTTATTATTCAACTTCTAGGAGAAATGATTAAAATGAAAGATGAGTGGATATTCTAACTCCATTGAGATAGAATTGTTGGCCCGAAGTTGGAATTATTGCTCTAACGGAGACATTGCTAACCTATGGTCCATTGGACTTAATGGATTAAGTCCAATGGACTTAATCCAACTCTCTGCCCATTTTGGTAAAGTTTTAGTGGAACAGTGCCTCACTCATTTGTTTACATATTGTCTATGGCTGCATTTGTACTCCATCAATAGAGATGAATAGTTACAACAGAGACTATATGACCTGCAAAGCCTAAAGTATTTACTGGCTGGCCCTTCACAGGAAAGTTTTTCTGATCCCTGCTCTAGAAACATAGAATAGTCATTCTTTTCAAGTCACATAGCTCTGAGACCGCATACACTGGAAACTCATTTCCCATGGAAAAATATAAAGTCTACCTTCAAGAAGACAACACATTGACTTTAACTATTCCATTCCAGGGGCTGTGTGAGGCCCCAGGAGATACAAAGACCCATCAGGCAGGGTCCCTCCCTATGAACAGTCTACAGTCTAATTGCGGATCAGATGGATATGCAACAGACCATTAAAGCAGGTTGATGGATAAAGAGTGGAAGTCCAGTTTAGATGGGGTGGTTAGAATGGCAGAAACAAGGAAGACCCTGGGAAACAGCATTCAGCAGAGCTGAAAAGCAAGTGTAGAGTTCATACAGCAAGAAGAAAGAGAAGTAGAAGGCCTGCAAGGTGGGTAGGAGGCAGGGGAGAGTGGTAGAGGATAAAGTTCCAGGTAGGTAGGTAAGAATCCAGACCACAAAGTCTTTACCAGCCAGCACAGGGCATTAGGATATTGTTCTACACATGTTGGGGAGTCACTGAGGGATTTTGAGCAGGGACATGACATGATCTGATTAACATTTTTAAAAGTTCATCCTTGTTATTCTTTTCCCTTCTCTTCCCTTCCTAAATGGTTTAGTCCTAAAGCCATTTAGACACGGCTGAGCGAGGTCAACTTCCCCACAGGGTATGGAGCAGAATGCCTAACTCTAAATCTGGTGCAGAGAATATCTGTGTGGATGGTGAGAGTGATGGGTGGCAGCTGCCTGGCACGAAGTGTCAGAGCCAGAGATGGAGGAAAAAAGGGTTTCCACAGGGGCCTGGGTGTGCCCAGCCCAGGTCCTAGAGCCCAGATACAGTGAGGAAGGTATTCATATGGGAGAACAACCCGGCATGGGAGGTCAGAGTCCAAGCCTAAGAAAGAGGACAAATGTGAGAGGGGGCAGTGGGGCAGTGGCCCCACATGAGGTGTGAGAGCCCAAGCACAGTGAAAAATGTGTTCATTCAGGGAGGCAGTGGCCCGCTGTCTTTCTATGCAGATTGAGAAGGATATCTGCACGAGGGAAGGTATCCAACATGGAGATATGAGGGTGGTGAAGAGGATGCAAGTGTGGGCAGCAACCTGTTGCAAGTGATGGAAAGTGGGCAGGATGAGGAGGGCATTGCATGGGACACAGTTCAGTGCTGATGCTGGAGCTCAAGGCTGGAGAGGAGGGCACCCATGGGGGCAGGCAGGTGGGGACTATCCCAGAGCAGGGTGTCAGAGCACAGGGGCATTAGGAGGGTATCTACATGAAGGAAACAGTGAGGATGGGGTATTGGAGCCTAAGTGGGCTAAAGGAGGGGTCCATGTGCGTGTCGAGGGGTAGGGGGTGTGACAGCATCCAGGGGTATTCATTAAATAAGTAAATATATGAAGGATCATGGGAACCAGGTTTCTCACCATCAGAGAAGGGCATAATACAGAAGGAAAGGGAGAAAACTAGAATTGACCCAATATTGTATTGGAGCTGGAGATATAGGTAGGCATTTATGATTTGAGGGCAGAGGGAGAGAGCTAACTGTATTAACACTTGTATGTATGCATATGTACATGTATGGTGTCCATTTGTCTGCTCAGTGGGTAGGCCCGGCAGCAGCAACACTTCTGTTGTAAAGAGTGGACCAAGCACCTCGATCTTGATTTCTAAATTCTCCACTAAGAGGAAATAGAGTACTTTGAAGAAATGGCAGATTTCAAGACTGGAGCAAGGAATGTGCAAAACAAGCCTGAAACATCTTATTTGAGAAAGAAAAGAGGGACTCAGAGGAAGATGGTAGGTCTCAAAGGAGCAGCTTGAAGGAGGTCCTGTTTGCCAACTGTGAGATAACTAATGACAGTAACATTATAATCCATTGAATAAAATAATAACTTTAAACCAATACAGATATAAATATATGAAAATACTGAAATTTGGTTGAGATGTGGGATATTTATATGGCCTCAAAGTACTGCCCACAAAACACTTATTAATTGCAAAATGAAAAAGTAATTTTGTAGTAAAGAGCCCTTTCAGACACTACCTTAATCAAGTAATCAAAATTAACAACACAATAATGGGACAAATGAAAATGTGATGGCACATAATGAAAAGAACAGAGCATCCCTTCTTGCCAAATACACACAATCTTAATTTAATCATTAGTAAATCTCAGATAAAAACCAAATTGAAGGACATTCTGCAAAATAACAGGCTTGTCATCTTCAAAATGTCATGGTCATGAAATTCAAGCAGAAACTAAGAAACTGTTTCAAATTGAAGATTAAAGAGACATAATAACTAAATGCAGTGTATGATTCTGAATCGGATCCTTGTAGCTATAAAGAACATTATTGAGCTAATTGGAAAAAGATTGAATGGCACCTGAGAGTAAATGGGGGAATCTAATGGTTATATTGAGGTTATATAGGATTGTTTTTATTTTATTTTATTTTATTTTTATTTATTTATTTATTTTTTAAATTCCAGAGGGCTTTAAGAATTTGCCTTATTTTTTATTTTTATTTTTTTTTAAGATTTTATTGGGGAATTGGGAGAGGGGAACAGACAAGTTGCTGTCTTTTGTTCTTCAGTCTAGTTGCGGAGGACGTTGCTTCACTGGCCCATGTTGGTATCATCATTGCCTTTTTCCCGGATAAGGCAGATCAGTCGCCGGCCTCTGGATGGTCGCTCACCGTGGCTATTGGCAGCTCACGCTGGCTGTCGGCCGCTCACGCTGGCTACCAGCCACTCACTATAGCTTATGGCAGCCCACTGCAGCAGGGGCTGCAGCCTACACCATTGCCGGGGCTTGCAGCCCAGCTCCAGGTGGAGCTGTTGTAAGCTGTAGAGGGCAGTGTCACTGGCCCTCACATGTGGGATCCGAACCAGGGCCGCTGACATCCCAAAACCAGCTCTTAACCAATGCGCCACTGGGCCGGCCCAGGATTATTTTTATTTTAGAAAAGTATATGGGAAATGATGGGCGTCGGATTGGCAACTTACTCTCAAATAGTTCAGGGAAAAAATTGTACCATTGTTGCAACCTTTTTTTATTTTGCGATTGTTTCAAAATGAAAAGTGAATATATATATATATATATATATATATATATATATATATATATATATATATAATCACTCACTCTGGCCATTTGATTTCCTAGGTCTTCGCATGTACTGAGTTCCTAGGTGTCTACATTCCTATTTATCCCAAAGATTAGAGTCCGTGTCCATCACACACATATCTGTATCCCTAGCACTTAGCACAACACCTGGCATTGTGCTTGATTTAAAAATAAATAAATAAACATGGAGAGAGAGAAAGGGACAAGGCTATAGGTATAAATTTGGGAATTATTTCTGGAGCCAACAGAGTTAAGGGGGAAAAGCAGGAAATTTGGATGCCGCCTGTTCTAGGTGTGAATTACGGCTGTGTGATCCTGGACAAGACTTAGACAATCTGAGCCGGGGCTTCCTCACCTGGAAACTGGGTTGTGAGTTTGTAAGGCATCTAGTGGAGTCCCTGATACCTAGCAGGTACACAACGACTTTTAGTTTCCCTTTTCTCCTTAAGAATACTAAAAGCCATTAAAGAAGGTTAGAAGTTTAGCACTCCAGATTCTATTCCTGACTTCACTATCACCTTGATGTATGAGCTTGGATAAGTGATGTTACCTCACCAGGCTTCAGTTTTTCCTTCTTGGTAAAATGGGAGATGGGAAAATGGAGGAGAGAGAAGTGAGCTTTTTGACCATCGTGATACCAAGATCTCAGAGCTCTAAAATTGTGAACGCTTTCCTTTATTTGGATGATAGTGAGTACAAAAGGTGAAATGTAAGAAAGATTTTGCTATGTTTAGAGGATGTGCCTCAGTTTTAGCAGTCAAAGCAGGTAAAGTCCATGTCCTACTGGATGGTTCAATTGACTCATTGATACCTACTTAAAGCATAGGTAAACTGGGAAGTGGTGGTGGCATTAGGTTACTGTTGAGCATATTAATAATTTATGAGCCATCAAGGAACGAACACACATTTTCAGTTCTCACTGCATTTTTCCTTATTCATAATTCTTTGCCTAATTGCTTTTTTCCTTTAAAAATTGGAGGAGCTGAGACCTTGGATGTTTGCCTAATGGCTCAAACAGAACCATGACCCATTGCCAAGGCTTTCAGTCCTTTATAGCCTGGGGACATTTGCCACTGAAAGAAAACTGATGGGTTTGATTTTCCTGAAAGAGATATTTTGCACTGACCTCTGACTCCATTAAATATTTTGGCCATTGCCCATTCACTGTAATGGGAGCAATAAATTTGTTTTAATTTAGATCATTACCAAGTAGGGAATGTTGACAAAGACAAAATAATGTTTTGAAAAGAGCTAGAATGAAATCATGAATAAATAAATACGTTAAACTTAGCTGATAAATTAACAAATGCTTATTCGTAAGAGTCTGACTGGACATTTCAAAGTGAGGCCAAAGGTGATCTCATTGCTAATAGAGTCTCTAGGCCAGAGAAAAGGTGGGCTGCATAGAAAACCATTGCAAAGTGTAGAAAGGCATTTATCCCTCTGACAGATTTGTTTTAAATAAATCTATTTGTTTTCGGATAAATGCCAAAAGGAACAACCAGATGACTTGAGTAGCCTTTTCTATGGCAAAGCATTTATTTTCCTTGGGTAAAATCCTTTATTAGGGATCGCAGTGGGCTATTTCTCCATCTTTTTTTGGTATTAGTCCCTTAGATTAGTGTCACAGAACTGAAATCCTGGTTGGAAATTACCTGTATGTGAGAGAAATGACTCCTCACTTGGATATATTCCTCTTGAGGGAGGGGAATGGGGTGCATATGGCATTGATCTTCACGCTAATATTCTTATGCAGGTAACCTCATTATGACAGATGGCAAAAAGACCCACTAAACCACAAAGCATATTTGCAGAGCTGTGAAGCTTTGGATGATGTTGTCTTATGCAAAGTCCAAATAGCTAAATCTTCCAGGTGACAGGGAGCGTGAGAGCATTTTCAGCTGCATAAAAACGAATTGGACCAATTTGAATGGAAGAAAATTTTGCCTGAAGTCTTTAACCACACTAGTTACCTAGTGGTTTTCTGTTCTACACTGCCAGAACAGTGTTTGGGAAGATGAATCCATGCATGCAGCTTAGAAAGCCTTCCACAAGACCAGAGAGTGGAGTGGAATCGTAATCATCTGATTTAGAAAGTTGAATTTGTGTCTCATGTTCTGGCATCACTGCACCGGGACATGCCAGCCATGGTTGGGCAAGGGAAAGTGTAATTTTTTAAAAGATCTAACAAAATAAGACATGAGAAAACTGACTCTGCTTTCTCTATAATGATGAGGGATATTTCTCTATGAGGACTTTGGTGTTCGTCTGTATACACAAAGGGCCCAAAACTCATGACTAACTCAGTGAGCTCCCTAAGTGGTAACAGACCAACAGTTTGACGTGTACTACATACGATTAAATGCAGTATGTTTGAGAACAAAGAGTGTGGACTGGAAGTTCAGACACCTTCCATTTTGCCTCTTATTAGCTCTATGAGTTCAAGCAGGTTATTCAAACTTTCTTAGCCTAATTCTCCACCTGCATAGAATGAAGGTAAAATTATTGCCTTCCCGGACACCTCATTTTTACCTCATAAAATAAAAATGCTTTCAGCTAATCAATAGAAAAGTATGTGCAAGCTATAAAGCCCTCTGCAAACCAAATAAATTATTATTGTTATATCATTATAGTAGCACTTAATATTCTAGGTCTCTTTATTTTCACACAGTTGTTTTCATTTCACTCTGGCTTTCAAGCCATGCAGACTGCATATATTCCCTGTAATTCACCAAATCAAATTCCCAGCTCTGCAAAAGCTGGACTTGGAAGAATGGGATACAAAATGGTTCCGTTTGGACTGCATGCCCATCCAAAGCCTTCTCTGGAATGTAATTCAGTCAGAAGCAATTATGGCACCAATGCACATTCTGAGGATTCATGAAATCCCAGAGCCAAGACCGTGATGCAGTGCTCTACTCCCAAAGGCCTCTGGCAGGCTCTACTTCAGAAGCCACAATGCTGGCTGCTCACGAGACTTTTAATGGGGCCATCAGGCCTCCTTGTGGCTCTGCCTGCTGCCGCCCTCGGGAGAGATGGAACCAGAACCCTTCAGAGTCCCATCAGACAGCATTTTCCTTATTTCCTCTTGAGCCTTGCTTAGCAATAAACCTTTCTGGATTAATAGACTTAGTATTTTAGGGTTTTTTCCCCATCCTTGAGGCACTGCAATATGAATATTCTACATTTATTGTATATAAAAGCCTCTTGGAAGTAAGTCTGATTTTCCAGTCCAACCTTACCGAACCTGTCATTCAAATCCTTAATAATGAGTTTATGACAGTGATTCCTCCACACGTTCCTTTGCTTCATCTTAGATGGCAGTGTGGTTCTTCCTTTGAAATAGAGCAACTACAGGAGATGGTTCCTTCAGGCAAATCGCACCGTTCCATTACTGTCTCAAATGAAATGTATGTAGACACAAAGCTGTAAGTATCACCTTGATTCGTAGCAGTAATGTGTGGCCAGGTATGCTGTAGCATGTATGTGGAAATCCGGCATTCAGCCCTGGCCAAACTCAGACACTTCAGATAAGGAAGATAAAAAATCTTCTGCCTAACTGGGAGCTGTGACACCTCACTCTGCCTTTTCAACACATCAAAACTGGTTTCACAAAATCTGCATGGTTCATGAATGCCTTCTAAAGAAGCATAGACTGTAAGAAAGGGAGGGACCAGGGACATCATGTCACATCACCTCCAGGTGGACACTTATATGCCATGACAGCACCCAGGGCCACCAGATGCTCCATCCATAGCTGGAACATGTCCAGGGATGGGACAGTAAGTATCCCCTTCTACAACAACTCAATCTATTTCTGGACAACTCTAGCTTTAGGAAATGTGGTGATTTACTTTAACTATTCCCAATGTCTAAGACTCCACTTAACCCTGTGGGTAACGTACCTGAAGTTTGTATCAGTTCTGGATATCAACCAATGGCAATCCCATCAAACCATTTGTTGCCTGGCACAGCCTTCCCCTTCTTACTTATGAAGCAATCAGGAGAAACTCTGTCCAGCATCTGTGAGACTCCAGATGTATGTTCTAGTCTATGGATTTCCCCTTTAAATGTGTCCTCACCCAAAATAAAGAAAGCAAATCTAGCATGATTTTTTTTTTCTTACGGAACACATGGTAGCTTCTACTAATCAGTCTTTTTTAATGTACAGGAAAACTCTGTTTAATTTTTTTTTTTTTTAGAGGGGAAGTTTTGCCTAGAATGTACATTAACCTACTGGTTTAATTTGTAGACTCTGCCTTAGTCCTGCTTTGAAGAATTGAAGCCATATTTTGAGTACTTTCTATATTCTAGCATTTTCCCACTTCTTTGTAAATATTCTGTAGTCTTACATACATATTGATTTACTTTTCATTGTATATTTTTACTTAATGCACTTGTCATGAGCTCCATTATCTCTACATTCATTTCAGCCAAAATAGCCTCAAAATTTAGTTTTGAACATCCTTGTTGTCTTTGGTGAGGGTGGGTGATGTCCATTCCCAGACCATGTGACTATTTGCAAACATGGTAGTTTGTGCTGACAAGCCATGGCTTGACTGGCATGCACACACACAAATACAAATTACATCTGTGGATTTGGGTGTGAACTGTCCTAACTAGCAGACGGTCTGCTAGGCAGTACCCATAAAACATAGATTGAGAAGCAAGAAATATCTTTCCAATTTTGGTTCTGCTCTTCATTCTGGATAAATTATTCATTCCCTAGAGCACCTTTATAAGAAACAATGGCTAATGATTGTGTTTATCTTTACACATACATCACAGAGCTTATAAGAACTGTTGAGCCTAAAATGACTGAGACTTTTTTAGCACTAAAATAAGATATATCAATATAATGGATAGTATGCAAAAACTAACCTAAAGACTCTCTTATTTAAAAGAGAAAATTTCATTCCATTCTCATAAAAAAGTATACCTGAAAGTGCCCATATAATATCATATATTATTCATATAGCATCCTTTTAGCATAAAGAAGGCTATCTAGTTGAATAGTAATATTGAAACACTGCAAAATTGAGTGCCTTCCTTACCTGCCATTAGTTCACATTTGCTTTCATCGAATTCATGGGGCAGCTGCATCACTGGAAATGCCTATTTTCATTGACCACAATTTCAGCAAACCGAGGTCCTGATGTTCCCCTCAAACTCTGGGCTTCTGTGAAACTTCTGCTGAAGTCTGGACACACATGGGTTGAGGACAACTAGTTCCATTGATCACCATCTGGTTTCTTTCTCTTTGCTTAACCTGGGCGTGCTTAGCTTCCATCTGTCTGTCATCATAGAACACCATCCAGCGCCAGCCTATATGGTATCCCTTGGGCAGGAAGGGTAAGTTCCCCGACATGAATTGCATTCAGCAACTGAATAAATAAGACAGCTTGGAGATGGGCTTTTATTCATAGGAAACCAGATAGCCTTTTTGATGATAAAATATTTATTCTCTATTATCTTGTTGTTGCCAAGACTACTGTGTATAGCCCATTGCTTAAAAGGAGCTAGAGTGCTAAAGAGGTTACAGTTATCAGTAGAGTATATTTTATTTTGAAAAATACCTTGAATGACATTCTATTGCCCAGAACTGAGTGTGGTCTGCCATTTAATGTTGATTGAGATCACAGCACATCCCCCTTTAAGTCAATACCTTTTCTTCGCCCATTTAATCATTAGTATCTGCTGAGAAACAACATCTTTATAGCTTAAAAAATGTGCAGCCAAACGTGGCCATTTTTAAGGCAGCAAAGTGAATTAATCAGTGTAAACGGATGTGGGTGTTTAGAAAAATCTAACTTCTCCACGCAAACATTTTCTAATAACTTTGTTTGACACACTTTTGTTATTTTAACTATTTAGAAAGGACCAGCTAAGCCATGTGGGAGATCCAAAGATGTTAGAAAGGATCTCTGGGGTTTACTAGCATACACATATAGATCATTCTACACCAAGGTAGGCTCTGACAAGCATTGTGATAGAAGTGCAAAGTCCTAACGGGGTATGGAATTCTGACTGGGGTTTTCCAGGAGGACTTTGAGGAAGTGCTGTCTTCGAGTTGGACGCTGATGAACAATAAAACTAGGTAACATGTATTGTTTACTAAATGCCAGTGGTATTCAAAGGACATCTTATTAATTATTTCAATTCTCATGATTAATCTTGTAAGCTAAGTCTTGTTGTAATTCTTATTTTATAGTTACATACACTGAGGCACAGAATAGTGAAATAAATGTGCCCAAGTTTGTGGAGCTAGTAAGTGATGAAGGCAAGATTCAACTTTAAAGAGTCTGGAATCAGAATGCTCATTCTGAATCATAACACCACACTGCTCCCTGTTGGGGATAAAAATATCACCAAGCAGATGCAAGTAAACAGGAGCAGCTCAGCTACAACCATAGAGTAGGGGAAACTCAGGAATGTTAGGAAAGCCCAAAGCCTATTAGGGAGGCTGGAGAAAAAAGGGAGTGTGGAATATAAGATATACATGGGATGCAAGTAGGACTGGATTGTAAAGAGCTTTGAATGTTGGCAGTGGGAGGCGTGGGGACGGTAAGAGTTTTGGTACAGGAAGAACTTGTGAAGGGGAGGGTTGAATGATTGAAAAAAAGGACATCATTTAGGGCTCTATTAATTCACGAAATCATTCAAAAACTTTTTTTTTTACCTTCTCCTAAGTGCCAAGCACTGTAGTGAGTGTTGATATATAGTAGGGAATAAAGGAGATAAGATTGACAAGGCTTCCAACCTCATCATGGGAAAGAATGTGGGCAATATGTAAGTAAATGGATAAATAAGCTAGATAGTTTTATATAGTTCTGAAAGAAATAGGTTCCTGTGATGTGATGTGAAGTGATAGAAAGTATGCACAGGCAGGGGAGTAGCCATTTTGGAACGGTGGTCAGGAAGGACCTCTCTGAGGAGGTGACATTCCAAATGAGGCCTGAATGAGAGAGGAGTTGGTCATGGGTGAAGGCAGGTCAAGGGTTCCACCGAACAGGATTTGAGCTCATTCAGTATTCCAAGCAGGGTTCAAATGCAAAAGCTCTGGGTTGGGAAGGAGTTTGGAGGGTTCCAGGACCAGGAAGAATGCCAAAAAGAAGTGCTCAGCAAAAGCTGGGGATCTGGATAGAGGCCTTGTAAGTGAGGATAAAGCATTTGCATTTTATTCTAAATGAACTGGGAAGCCATTGGAAGGTTTTAAATAGGTGAATGGCTTAATCTGTTTTATATTTTGAAAAGATCACTCTGGGAAATATATGGAGCATGGATCATAAGGGAACAGGAGTAAAAGCCAGCAGACCAATTAGGAGCCAAATGGCAGAGGTCCAGACAAGAAAGAGATTATATGGCCTACACCTTGAAGGAGGAGAGGCATGGATGGATTAGGGCTACATTTCAGAAGCAGGGCTAAAAAGATTTGAATTAGATGACGGATGTGAGTAAAGGATAATTCCAAGAATTTTGGCTCAAATAACTGAATGAACTGGTGCCAGTAACTGAGATGGGGTGAACTAGCTTGGGGAGGAGAGATGAAGAGTTCTGCCCTGGGCATAGTGAGGCTCTTCTGGGGGTAATGAAGGCAGCCTCTGGAAGGATGCTCAAGTATGGATGAGACAGATGGATACAAGGGAAACTGCAGGTATGTAATTAACTGACCAATGTGATTAGATATTAGGGTGAAGGTTTTGGTAACTCCAGGTTTTGAGTCTGAATAGGTTGAAAGGAAACAACATCATTGACCAAAATGGTAAAAGAGTAGGAAGAGTTTGGGGAAGAGAAAGCTTTAAAAAGTCCAGGAATCAGGAAGAAAACCCCTCTTGAACAGTGGAGAAGCACACAGGCATTGGAATTGAAAAGACTTGGCTTTGAATCTTAGATGAGCCATTACCAAACCTGTGTACCAAGTTACTTAATTGTTATAAAGTAAGAGAAATGATTTGGTAATGATAGGATAGTGATAAAGATTAAATGAGATGATATATGTGAATGATTCATACCTAGGAGTCCTGTAATAAATAAATACCATTATCACATCTTTTATAATTACCACCACAATAACAATATAACAATACCTTTTGGGATGTGTTTTATTTATATTGATTATTACTAAGATAATAATGTTCTGGTTAGTAGTTCCTCTTAAGTAAGGATTGCAAGTATATTAACCCAGATTTTAGATTCAATACTCCTTGTTATATATAATCATCAAAACAAACTCAAAAATATTTACTATGTACTTTTCCCATTTTACAGGTAAATAAACTGAGGTTCACAAAGGGTAACATGCCCAGGGTTACACAGCTAGGAATTGTAGCTTACCTGGAAGAGCCAGGGCTCACACCTAGACCTGACTTACTCCAAAAACAGCAGTCCTCCCTTATTCATGGGAGATACATGTCAAGACCTGCAGTGGATGCCTGAAATCGCAGATAGAACCAAACTGTATATATGCTATGTTTTTTCCCATGTATACATACTTAAGATAAAGTTTAAATGACTCTTGTGCTTTGGGGCTATTATCAAGTAACATGAGGTTTACTCGAACACAAACACTGTGATATCAGTGATAGTCGACCTGATAACCAAGACAGCTACCAAGAGGCTTTGAGCAGGTAGCATACATAGTGTGGAAATGCTGGACCAAGGGATGGTTCAAGTCCTAGGTAGGACTGGGGGTGGGTGTGTGGGTGTGATGGAGTGAGATGTATCACAGTACTCAGAAGGGCATGCAGTTTAAAACTCATGAATTGTTTTTCTGGAAATGGTCATTTAATATTTTCATACTTGAGTTGACTGTGGGTAGCTGAAACCACAGAAAACAAAACCACGGACATGGAAGGACTACTGTGATTCTGAACTCTTCCCCAACTAGCCACTTGTAAGATACAAACACCTTTATATTGCTTGGCCAGGTCCCTGGGCTCTTTGCTAAGTGAATAAATCTGTTTTATGAAAGTTTTATCAGCAATCCTCCACCGTGGTTCTCATTGTGTGTCTCATGGGATTTTCCAGTGCTGGACAATGTTCATCTCAAGGCCTGTCTTTAGAGGAGATGAAGAGAAGCCTTCAGTTCCCGCCCACTGACAAATATGGTAAGTGTACACATTCTTCAGATTGGTTAAGGAAATTCCCCAGGAAGGGGATGCCTATTTGATAATAAAGGAGAAAAAAATCCTGTTTTTGAATAACTGGAAATGAAAGAAATTTTTAAAATATACCAAAAGTGCAAACTTTCATCTTGTAAGTTGTACGAGTCTACCTTTACCTTTGAGTTTAATCGTCTGTGAGTATGTGTGAGCATAAGTGTGTAGGTGCACGTGCAAGTATGAAAATGGGAGCATGTTTACACATGGAATAAAGGACAACTCTTCTTAGGAAAATAATCCCCTGCATCTGGTGACATTTTAAACACTTTGCTGTGACCTTATTGAGCCCGTTGCCTCGAAGCCCCACACCACAGGTATGTAAGGGAGGGAGGAGAAAAATGACAGATGAGTTTCCACAATGACATCATACATGCTAAGAGAAAGCTTGCCCTTTAGCAAGTACCCAAGGGTCAAATGTAAACCCAACCATTTCCTCAAAAAGCTGGAGAGGAAGTGAAGCTGGCACTGATGGGATCCATTTTGCACAGGACTACTTTAAAAAGACTTAATAAAGCTCTTTAAAAACTGTTAACACAGTTTTATGCAGTCCCCTGAAGCCAGAGGACAGGCAATCGCCCTTATCATTAGCTGCCATATTAATGTGCTAGGCCTGTGATGTCCTTTTTCCAACCTCTAAGCCTGAGAGGCTCTATATTTAATTGGAATTTAAGCACAATGGGCTCATTTATTCATGGGAACTCTTCTTTGACAATATGGAGGACTGAAAAAAATGTACATCAGTTAAGAGATCAGATTTATTACAAGAACTGTGTTTGGGGAAGAATAAATTGGGTGATGTATTCGTGGTTCTCTGATTTAAATGGCAATAAAACCTGGAGACCCTCAGCTTTGGGATCATCACCACTGCACCTACCTCATCTGCAGAGTATCAGCAGAGGAAGCTTTTAAGAAAGAAAGAAAAAAAAATAGTTCTGGATAGATACAGGCAAACTACTCGGGAACATTAAAGAAAGGAAACTTTGTACTTCTGACTCCCAATATGTGCCTAGAATGCAGCCGAGTTCTTTTTATCTTCAGCTTTACAACATAATTGGCCAGTCCAGTAACAGGGGAAAATGTGCACTGTCACATCATCACAATTTTTTTATAGATATAATATCATTTTCTCAAACCTTTACAGATGTGACTGCACAACCACAAAACATAGGGCACCCTTCGAATTGTATGCTTTGACCAGAAGTCTTTCCTTTCGTGCTGGAGTTTCAAGATGAAGCATTTCTGTAACTTAACAATCTGTTTCTTAAAGGAATAGGGCTTTGAGCAGAATTCCTCAAGGGGAAGAAGTAAGACAAAGTGATGCAATAGAACAAAAGCTGGGTTTTTCTATGCATATCTGTACATTAGGGTGTTTGGATGGAGTGAGAGCCCCAATAGACAAAGGAAATATATATATATAATATCTCCCACCAGGAGCATCACATAGTATAAGCAAGAATCCTTTAATCACCCCCATTTCCATTTCAAAAACCGATTGTGGTATAACAGCAACATTATTAACTGTTTCTTCTGCCCCTCACACCCCAAAGAGCAGGGCTAAAGAACCGAGATGAAATTAAGTACATTGCTATTTTCTCTACCCTTGAGACCTTTCACCCTAAAGTAACAAAACGTGCAGACATGGTTCCATCTTTGCCTAAAGCCTGCGATCAGATTTCACCAGAGTCCCTCCTAAGCTGAGTGGCTCTCCAAGTGCAACATGTCTGCCCTTCAACTCTGGCAGTGATAGCATCAATAATAAATGTCAGCATCCATGACCTGCTGATTTGGCTGCACCTCCCCAAAGGAGAGCCTGTTCATGCTGGGGGGACGTGCACTCACAATCAGATTCCCATTGGAGTCCTGTGGGGAAAGAATCCTGGAGCAAACTAAGCCAGTGAAATCACATTAGAAGGTACATTAGAAGGTTGTCGATTATAGTAATAAAGGGATTATGACCTTATCAAAGCATCTATCTATGCCTGGAATGAAGTCACTATTTCAGGCTAGACCCAAGAAAATGTTTTTGCCCTGGGATATAGATTTTGCTTGAGTCCGCCCAGAATGAGGGTTCAGTGATGCATACCCTGCTTTCCCTCATCTCAGCCGCCCCCATTTCCTCAGATCTGAGCATGGCCAGCCCCACCACAGGTGAGCAAGAAAGGAGGGTCAGCAACAGCACTGGCAGCAGCACCATTTCCTCTCAGGAGGCTTTATGTGCTGCCTAAGAGTCTGCCTAAGAGATTTATTTCTTATGAGAATAAATACACCTATCCAACCACATATTGCTAGATGTCTTGATGAAAACGGAGATGGCTGAGTTGGTTCCGAAAACTTGGCTATCAAAAGTGAGCAAAAAAGGCAATGGCTGTTGACAAATGTTCCCATTTTCACAGAAGCAACAGAAGCTTCCTACTTGGAGTGGAAAGGTGACTGCCTCCCTGCACATGTCCTCCAGGACAGCGGCCTGACCCTGAGCCACTAGCTCCAATCTCTGGACACACCCAGGGTTATTGCTTCAATGAGCATCAAAGGTCACTGGTGTTCAGACCTGAGTGTTGATATGCACTTAGCATTGAGCCATTGGGGCCAACAACCAGGCCAACCTGCTGTAAACAATGGCTCTTTCCTGTTACTCTACTGCTATCTCCACCTTCCTTTTTTAGCCATCATTTGTTTGGCACTCACTACGTGCCAGACACGGTGCTAATTGTGTTACCAACCTTATGAGTAAGTGCTACTATTTCTCCCATTTACAGATGCAGATATGGAGGCTTAGAAAGATTAAGGTGACAAAAGTCACAAAACCAGGAAGTAGTGAAGCCAGCATTTAAACCCAGATTTGCCTGACATAAAAGCCCATGTTTCTAGCCATCATGCTATACACCTTCCTGAAGGGTACACTCCTTTCCTTCAAGCTCAAAATGTCACCTGACCAGCATGGGTCTAAGTCAGACATCCATCATTTATGTTCCTCTGGTCTCAGTTCTCTCAGTTTCCATTTAAAATTTTGCTTTTATTTTTACAACTGCTTGCCAGCAACTGCTGTCCAGACTCTGTTCACATGAGCCAGGAGAAGCTGTTTGGCAGCTGTGCGTTGCACTGTGTGAGGCTGGTGAAGAAAAATGGGGAGATGGATGGAAAGGCCAATAAGTAACAGCTGGACTTCTTTTCTCATGCAGGCTACGTGTCGGATCCCATGAGCCCAATGCATTTTCATTCTTGCCGGAATAGTGGCAGCTTTGAGGACAGCAGCTGACAGCACTCCGCATATACCTAAGGAGACTTTTCCCTCACACTGACAGCAACAATTCCAACCGTGGCAGACTTGCTTCCAATTATAATATTTTATCCTCTAGGGTCTCCTTAAATTTGTGTGTTTGCACTGGTCCTATTTAATCCCCTACCACGAGTTGGGCTTCGGGTTTGTGGCTAAGGAATGAAGTGCAAACAAAAACAAGACAAAATATATTTGAAGAATTGGCTTTAGTTTTGTAAATGAAAAAAACCCAACAAATGTATATTGGTACTTGGAGATGGGCCTAAGTTCATGGTGGGCACTTAACAGTTATTACATTTTCCTAGACTGAATTTTGTAGACTTGTGTTTGAGAACCATGGATTTGATTTCTTAGAATATTGTTCATTTTCTTATCTCATTATGTTACTTCTTCTGTCCAGCGCTGTGATTAAAGATTCTTTGATGGCAAACAAAATTGACTCAGAAGTATATTTCATTCCAACAAGACTGTTACCGAGTATACCTTCTTTTAGACGTATTGGTAGAAAGAAGTCATGATCTTCAGACCAAGAAGTGTGCAAAAATCTAGCACTTAATTATTTAGCTTCCCTTCTACATCATACCAAGTACTTTGTGCACTGCTTGGGCAGCCTATTGCTGTCAGCACCAAGGTGTCATAAATGCTGTTGGTACAGTTATGAAACTGACTCACCAATGCAAACCTGCCATTCGTACCAGAGTCTGGCACAGTTCCCTGGGAGCATATCTGAGGTACCCGCTGCTTTCAGAAAATGCTGAATCTGCTCTCCATGGTCATTCCAACTAGGAAGACAGGAATGCTTCCACCAAACAAAATAGTTCTACTATTAAAGTACAGACTTGGAAAAAACCCAGGCAGGAAACCATAAACAATCAGAGTGATAATTACTGCTTTTAACCTGGGTAAGAGAAATAAAATTAGTAAAAGAAGCGTGGGCCTCCTCTAAATCAAACTTTCTAGATCTCAGCACTATTGATATTTTCGAGGGAGTGATTCTTCTTGGGGGCTGTCCTATGAACTGTGGGAGGTTTAACAATGTCCTGGCCTCTACTCCCAAGATGCTATAACAGCTCCCGTAAGTCCCACAATGTCTTTGAAAGTTTCTAAATATGTCCTGGGGGACAACATTGCCCCAGGCTGAGAACTACTGCTCTAAATCCTGAGAACAAGTAGGAGCCTGAAGAGCAATGGAAGGATCGTAGACTCTGACCCTGACTGGTTGTATTTAGGCAAATCTTGCTTCTCCCCTGGTACAAATGGAACTGAATAGAAGTGCTGATCACTCCTTAGATGCCCATGGCAAGCTCTCCCATCCTTCCCTCCCCCTTTCCCCTGCACCCTACCAATTAGAAAATATGTTTCTTGTGAGCAATTTCTATCAGAGCAGGAACCCACCTCTAAAATCTCTTTGAGCCTTTTCATATGACCAGTGTTTGCAAAGTTGAAAGTCCTCACATTCTCTGAATAGCTTGGGGATAGCCCAATCTGGGTCTAGAGGTAGAAATTAAAACCATGGTACTTCCAGGTGGATTTATCCTTTTTCTTTAGCCCCCAGCTTTTTTATTTCCCCACCCAATTATTCTGGAGTCACAGCTACTCTATCTGACCAAGCAAGTTGCCAAGGGGCTTTATAATGAGCAAGACCAAGGAACCTGAAGTGGCTCCTTGGCATAAAGCCTTCTGGCAAAGACAGAAAAGAAGAAAAGAATGGGCTACTTAAAGAGTACCCGTCTCCATAGCTCTCCCTTTATTCCTCTACGGAATGAGCCAGCACCTAGCCTGGGATACTTTGGGGCTTAAGCTTTTCATGAGTTGAGTTTAAAGGAATGCCTTAGAAAGTTAAACAATGTACACACACACACACACACACACACACACACACACACACGAGGCCTGACAATTAAGTTCACAAGCTTGTTGCTAAGCTTTTTGATATCAGAGGGATTATTCATTATGAATTTGTACCAACTGGACAAACAGTTAACCAAGTTAACTATTTGGAAGTGCTGAAAAGGCTGCGTGAAAAAGTTAGACGACCTGAACTTTTCGCTAACAATCATTCATTGGCTCTTGCATCACGACAACACACCAGCTCACACAGCACTGTCTGTTGAGGAGTTTTTAGCCATAAACAAATAACTGTATTGGAACAACCTCCCTACTCACCTAATCTGGCCCGCAATGACTTCTTTCTTTACCCAAAGATAAAGGAATTACTGAAAGGAAGACATTTTGGATGACCTTCTGGACATCAAGGGTAATATGACAACAGTTCTGATGGCCATTCTGGAAAAAAGAGTTCCAAAATTGCCTTGAAGGGTGGGCTAAGCATTGGCATCGGTGAATAGCTTCCCAAAAGGAGTACTTCCAAGGTGACCTTAGTGATATTCAACAGTGAGGTATGTAGCACGCTTTCTAAGATGAGTTTGCAAACTTAATTGTCTGACCATGTGTTTGTGTGTGTGTGTGTGTGTGTGTGTGTGTGTGTGTATGACACACAGCAGACGGAATGTTGAATGTGTGTGTAACCAGGATAGTGCTGGGGTAAACCAGGTGTCCACTCAGGTTCCCATTGAATGGAGGTCATGTCCAATGGAAGGACTGCTGGCTTCTGAAATACCCCTCTTTTAGAGGGGATTTTTCTGGAGAAAATTTGTCAAGCTCCCTTTCTTTGTTTTCTTTATTTAGCCACCTCCTCTCTCCACACTGTATTTCCTTAGGTTCCTGCTTCCCTCTGGCTCTTGTCTTGTCAGGCATCGGCAAATAATGAGACTAATGTGTCTTGATTCCTGAAAAAAGGAATCTTTTCACAGATGCCAACCAGTAGCTCACAAACCCTTTTCATTACTGCACCTTTAATGGGGCCCAGGGATCATCGTAGAGCATGTCTTGAGACCATGGGGTGTTGTGTGTGTGTGTGTGTGTGTGTGTGTGTGTGTGTGTGTGTGTGTTTCTCATTCTGAAAATGTCTAATTGCTTTCTTTTTCTGCTGGTAAAAATGAACTTCTATGGTCATGTTTTTGCATGCTTAGCACATTAAAATTTTTTTCCATGTGATGTAGCACTGAGATCACTTAGAAGATGTTCAATTAGCTATAATTGTAAGCCAAATTACAGCAGCACCAGGAGAGTTATTCCAACAGGGTGATTATTTGGGTTAAATTATTTCCAAAGCTGACATTACCCTGGGAAAGGCAAAAAAAAAAAAAATGGATCCTAGTGGTAGGAGAGAAGGCTAGTACTAGACAAGTCGCCTGCAGTGAAGGACCTGATTGCTTTCTCGCTCTCTTGCTCTCTGTCGTTCGTACCTTAATTTCCTTCCTTCTTTCCTTCCTTCCTTCCTTCCTTCCTTCCTTCCTTCCTTCCTTCCTACCTCCTCTCCCTTGAACAATAAGCATTGGCTTTTGAGTCACTCAGACTCAAAGTTGAGTGACTTTTTTTTACAATAGTTGTACGACCTTGGGCAAGTCATTTCGCCTATCTGAGCTCCACCTTCTTTTCTGTAAGATGGTGATAATAAAATTTAGTGTATAGAGTTGCTTTAAGGATTGCAAATAATATAAAGTGCTTTCTATAGTTCCTGGCACACCATAGCACATATCATTGTAAATGTTGTAATTGTTCACTGTTCCTGTTTATACCACCATGCAGCCCAAAAGCCGTACTACAAAAGGAGAGTGTGAGAAGGGTGAATGTTTTTTTCTCTCTTGTGGAAATAACCATCAATGTTCCTTAAAAACCATACTTTTGCAAATAATCAGCTGCCAAGCTTTGACTACTGAAGCAGTTTGAGCCAAGGTATCCAGCAGCCTTAGGTGTCAATGTCTTATTAACACCTGATATAAAATCTGAAGAGAAATCAAATCATTTAAATCAAATACAAGAACCAGAAAGAATTCTCCCAACAAGGGAGATGCTCAGTAAAAATAGAAAGAAAACACATTTATTGAGCACCTACCATGTGGCAGGAACTGTTTTAGATGATTGTGAGTTATTTCACTTAAGTCTCTGAACAGCTCTGGAAAGGAAGAATTTTTTTCTTTATTTTTTAAATGAGTAAAGCTAATGTAAAATGGAGCCAGGTTTCAAAACTAGGTTCATCTTGTCTTAGTGTCCATGATTTTGTTCACTAAACAGTAATGCCTCCATTATGATGGAGGAAAAAAGAATAAAAATAGCAAAGGCTCACAGTCCAGAGTAGTGGGGAAAACAAATAAATCTGCAGTCTGCAATCTTGAAGAAAATTTGGGTAGCACCCCAGGAGAAGTTTCAGGGACCAGAAAAACAAACCTTTCCTGATTGCAATGGCTCATTATTGCCAAGTAAAACCAAGAAAATAATCACCATCACTTCTTCTGTTTTAATTATGGAAAAGAAGGAGTCAGAGTAATCTCAAGACTCAAAAAAAACATGCATTGTTATTTTCCAGGCAGAAAGAACCAGAAATGATTGACAGAAGCAAGACTCTCACCATGATAAGCAGAAACAAAAAAAGTTAGGAGGGCAAAGCACAGCAATTAGGGAAGCCAAGGACTTCCACATTTTCCTCTCCTAATTAGCACACTGGGTAGGGAAATAAGGAGAGAGGGTGTAGCCATTACCAGGAGGATTTGAATACCTTATTCCTGCTCAGTTTTGTGTTGCTTGTGGTTACTCAGGCATACAGACTCAAGGGCTCCCCCTGATCAATTCCCTTCCATATTTCAAGAGTCACAAGGGCAAAGATGAGCCATTTGACATTTGCAGTTCCTTCACTGGGTATCAGCTGAAAGCTCGGTGGCTGCAGTAACAGACTGCTGTCCAATACTCTCAGCTCAGTTAGCACGAGATACAAAACATGATGGAGAAGCAAAGTTCCTCTTCCCTCCTTGGACAATCTACCTTTTTATAAGGCTAACTAGAAATAAAAAGAGCAGGGGTTGCACATTTCTCCTCAGGCCAGAGATCCAAGGTAGCACAACCGCCGACCCAGTGGCAGGGTGCTAATTAAATTAGGCTTCTTGAATTAATACACTGCCACAGGTGCCAGGCCCTGCTGATGAGGACATGGCTCCAAAGCACTCTCAGTTTAGCTTTATGTTTAATTAGTGAGATAAAAAGAATGTTATCTCAAATATCTGTCTTTTAAGCAATGGGTTCAAGTGTAAAAGAAAGGTTTCTTCAAGCGTCTTTAAAGAAGGTCTTGAAGTTCACTGATTTTACTAACCTCCATCTCTTCTTCTATCTCAACAAATCAGGAAAGTGTAAGATTCCAGCAAAACCATAAAACACCATAAGAATAATTTGAATGTTGGTCTGCCCTTCAGTTTTTACTCATAATCATCCATGGTCTGCTTAACACTGCTTCAGAAATTAATCCACAGTGAAGAACATCAAGTTCTTCTTTCTGGGTTTTTGGGTTTTTTTCCTTTTCCATTCCCAAGACTCAAATCAGTCTAAGGAAACAGAATAAATGTCCTGGGACCACACTTTGAGACACACTGGCATAGTGTGTAAGGGTACAAACGTTAGAGTCAAGCTTGGGGAAGTTCTGGTTCTCGCCCTCTCCATGAGACCTTCCATTGGCTCGTGAGTCTCTCTGTTCCTCAGATTCCCCATCCATAAAGTGGAGATAATGATTCTTACCTCATAGAGGATTAAGTCATGCATGAAAATCACATAGCATAGTGCCAGACACATGATAAATGTTCCACAACAATCAGCCATGTTTGATATAACATGACTGAGAGAGGAATCAACCATGCACCAAGGGCTAATCATTTATTTCCCAGGTGCTAATGAAAAGATTGTGGCTTGAGAAAATTTAAGTGTCTGTCAAACAAGTAAGCCCTAAATTAAGATCCTGCAGTAGAGGTTTTATATACATGTATACATATATACATTATATACACATATATATGTACATATATAAGTATATGCATATACTGGGGGTACCAAAAAATATATACAAGTGGACACTTTGGTCAATATAGCTCAAGCAGAAGTTTGCCGTAATCAGAAATGTCTGGATGCTATGGTAACCACCTTGAGCACCTCTTATAATTGCAGAAGTCAAAACGTAACTTTCATTCATCTTTTGTTATCAGCATATATTATCACAATTTTAATAGTTTTTTTCCTTTCTTAAAATGTGTATACATTTTTTGGCACCTTCTGTATACATACACACACACACACCACACACATACACGAGAAACACGATAAGCGTAACATGAATAAAATTATAATGAGATTTGCAATGCAGTTAAATTAAACATAAATAGGGAATTACTAGTAGACACCTCTTAATTGTCATCTGAGATCTTGGCTTCATCTATACTGTTGGCCATCAAATCACCCACCATTACCATAACCAACCTCCTGTGGGTACAACTCAACTCCACTTTGCCTCCTGTTTAGGCCCAGCCCCTATTGCCCTGAACCTCCCATATCACTATCATGGAGCTCAGCTCCCCTCTTGCCTTGAGGTGAGATGCCCCATTTTCTCTAGCCCTTTGCAACTCAAACTGGCAGTTAACACGGGGAATCTGTGGAGTAACCTTTGACCAATGAGAGCCAGGGGCAAAAATCCTCTTCCTTCTCCACCACAGCCCCAATTGCCCTGAGGCACAGCTGTTCTTGGAGTTTCAGAAGATAATTGATGAGATTGATAGTCAGTTGCCTTTGATACCAAACAGCATCCAGCTCAATACCACATGTAGGGCTGGCTCTCCCTCTTTTCTTTCCTCACTCCCACTTTCCTCGTTTCTGTTTCTTCCTTACTAAACATGTAGTGGCGTATGAGTTTTTGCTCAGGCACTGCTTTCTGGTGAGACCAAATTAGGATAGACAGTATGCAAATAAATTGAATTGAGTTCCTCCTTAGTAAAGAGTGGTTTGGGGAATGAAGGAATAAGTGACTAAATAATTAAATGAGATTAAGTATGAGTGAACAAATGAATGAAGGGGTTTCAGTAAGCTGCTAGGCTTAATTTAGATCATACTTTAGCCTTGTTTCTTTCAGCCCCTTTTGAGTCTCCTATTGTCTTTGTTGTTAAAAGGTAAACTAAACTGAGGCATATTAACAATGTTAACAGTTTGAGTAAAAATTTATTTTAATCAGACAGCACCAAACCAGAAGTGGTTAGGAGCACTCTATTGACAGGAAATATGAGTAAGATTTTTACAGAGAAGACACAGAAAGAAATCAGATGAATCATCTGATTGGCTATGGCTTAAGGAGTTGCCTCATTTTGGAAGCCACTGGTTAGCTGTTTGTGATTGGTTGAACTTAGATTTTGATTCCTTAAACCTTCATGCATTGACAGGCTTAAGTTTCAGTTTGCTTCTCTAAGCTGCTGAGGTATTAGAACAACCTCAGTCTAATGACCTTTGTGTTTAATTAATTTAATGTTTTTAGTCTGTTCCACGGTCTGTTGTGTGTAGGCTGTAGTAATCAGTTCTACTAAATTTGATCATGCCCTTTGTAGATCCCCCTATCCCAAGCAAAACTAGTACTGTTACTAGGGATATGCTTCCTTTGCTCTAAAACTCTATAAGCTGATTTTTTTCCCTCCCTTTTTGATACTAGTTATTTCTTTCATTCTACTAATCTGTTTACTCATGTTTGTATTTTATGAGTATATTCCCATTTAGGCTTCTCATCATTATTGGTTTTCCTTTTCCTTCTTAGTGGCACGTTCAGTGCTCGCTGCAAGCTGGAAATGACTTTTTATGTGCCCTTCAGGAAGCTGTCATTTGCATGAAAATAACTGGAATCCTGGCATTGCAAGGAGGTACTAACCCCTAAAATGAACTCTGTCTCTATGGTGTTTCCTGTTCTTTGTATTATATTATTATTATTATTATCATTATTATTATTATTATTGTTACAGATGTACAAAACAATGCAATAGTTATCTGTTTCACCCCTTACAAAGTGACTATCCCCTCCCCTGTCCTCCCCACCCCTGATATCATACATATCTATTACAATTCCATTGACTCTATCCCCACACTGTATTCCACATCCCATGACTATACATGTGTTAAATTATAGTCAACATCTAATATTATTCAGCGGCAGCTTCAGATGTACAGTGTTTCTTGTTCTTTCCATTTATGCATTCCCTCACCTCCTTGGAGGCCTAATGGAAGAAATACTCTTTGGTTGCCTTTGCTTTTAGCTCTTCCGTGCTCACTAAATATGGGCTTCAAGAATTTTTTAGTGCCTGTCCCAAAAGAATGAGGAGGCAAATGCTCAAGTTTGGTTACAGGAGAGCCCCACCTACCACATTATAGCCTCTCCTTAGTTACAGGACAATTGCCCGGCCATCCTTCAAGTCGTAGTTCTTCACAAAAAGAACAAGGAAACTGAATGAAAGATGAACAAAGGACTGCCGGAATGGGAAGGCACCAAGTTAAAGGTAAAGATGAGGATAAAAAACAATGGAGCAATGGCAGGGGATTTGGATTGTTAGTCTACTGCTCTCCAGGGCCCCAAATGTCTAAAAGGTTTTTGTTGTTGTTTTGGGGGGATTTTTTTTTTTTCATCTACATATTCACCACAAAACATCCATCTCCAGGAATGCAAAGTCAATGCATTCTGAGGGCAAGTTCAGCTGGTCAAATCTATGCAAAGCAAGCACATTTTAAAAAATTCTAGTAATTAAAATAATTGGCTAGCTAAGAAAAGACTGTCCCAATTAATTGGTCTCCACTGAAGTAACATGAGGCTTTAGGGAAAATGCATGTTTAATGGAAGTAATAAGTTATTAATATAACTGGAAATTCTGCAAAATGTAAAATAGTGAATAGTGGACACTGTTCAAGTTGCTTGCTGAAGTTAAATTAGTTTGTCCCTTTCCCCCACTCTATCCATTAGGCTGTTAATTGAGTTAAAATATTAATACAGCTCAAGAATCACAGAGGTATTTCCTTATTTGCAGTTTTTCTGTCAAATGTCTTCCTACTGTATCAAAATGATTATTCATAATATAAGCATATATTGCAATTAATCAAAGCCATACTCCAACAAACAGGAGTCTTTACAAATGTTTACAAATATTCTTAGTGTTCTTAGCCTGGTTAAAAAACAGCTTTTATCCTCTTGTAATTTTAAATGATCTGCCTTAAAAGTCGCATTTCCTCTTAGTTTTATAGACTCCATAGAGTTCATTTTTCCTGTGGTATTAATTTGTGGTGTTTATTTGTAAACATGGCATTAATAACTAACAACGTAACATCACGCATATAAACAGAGCTATTAGTCCTGTCTCCAGGGAGATGATGACTGGTTTTCTGCACCTTCAGACAGCTGACTGTTACCCGGCTGAGTCTCCCAGGGATCTCATAACAGATAACAAAGTACACAACAAGCAAATGAATGTTTGTTATCTCTGGTTGGAGTTTTGGCCCACAATGCCTTTAGAAAACTAAGATAAACCCTGAGTGTACCCAAGTCCCTTTTTCCCTCTCTCTGAAAGGCCTACTCAGAGACAGGCTCAGCATCCTCCTTCACACCTCCTTGCTTCTAGGCCTTACCCTAGTTCCCATTCAGATATGTTTTTTAAGCTTCTTATTTTAGATAAGAATTTGCAAAATAATATTCAGAGAGGTCATTACCCAGTTTCCCCCAACAGAACATCTTACATAAAGCTACAGAGCAATATGAAAACCAGGAAATTGACACTGGTCCACTCCCCTTTTTAAAGAGGCCTGTTACTCACCTCTAAGTAGAAAGAGGCCTGTGCTCCCTGTGTTTTACCAGCTGCAGCGGACAAGTTACAAGAAAGTGAAAGAATTGAAAAAGTAGGTGCTCAGAAAATAGAATGCTTAAATTTCTTGCTCCTCTACTCTAAAGTTTCATATAACCTAGTTGTTTCCTTGACCCATATATGAACTCTTCTTTTGAGTTGAAATAAGGGAAGAAATACCACTAACAAGAGCATTGCAATTTTAAATGCCACTAAAAAGAGCATTACAATTTTAAGTGCCAATAACATGAGCATCATAATTTTAAAAATCTCTTCACAACCATTTTAAGACAATTGTGTTGAATACCATCATCTAACAAGCTTTAGTTGTGGAAAAATTTAGTCTCATTGCTAGTATCTTCATAGTCAAGACAAACCTTATATTTGGGGACTTGTACTTACAAATATTTGGAAAAAATATATTCTCTTAATTTATAATTAAATGTAATTATTTTGAGGATTGTGTCAAAAGTCTGCCTTTTGTAATATAGGGACTCAGTACTTTGAAAGGTTCTCCCACTACAAGTAAATCCTGCATAAAATCTAAATTTTTACTTTATTGGTGAACTTTCAGGGAATAAAGAAAAGTTTTTTGTTTTTTTCTTTTCGGTTTTTTTTTTCTTTTTTTTTTGTTTTTTTTTTTGTTTTGGCCAAAACCCTCAGGGAAAAGCAGGATTGCCCTGAGGGCAATGGAACAATGGAATATTAATACTGTAATAGGAGATTAAGCCTCAAGCCAATAAAGATGGGAATATTTATTAAAGATTGGCACATTAAATTGGACCCTGAAATATTATTCAGAAATTAACTAAATACTCACAAACAAATTAGAAACAAACCACCATGAATGAGTCAGCAGAAATAACAAAATACACATCCAGACCATCAAAGATACCAAATATGAGAAGAATCAGTTTCAAAAGAGAAAATAAATACATATAAAATACTTAAATCTTAAAACCAAAATGACACACACAAAAAAATAGCAAGCAGCATAAAACTATCAACCATGAATAGGTAGATTTGGATTAAAGACTAAATACAACTTTAAGAAATGAAAAATAAAATTATTGAAAGCACAACCTTGGTGGATGCATTAAACAGATTAGGCACAGATAAACAAAAATAGAGAATTGGCAGATAGTTCTGAATGCAACATCTAGGAACACAAAAGTGGAAAAATGTCAAAGCATTTTTGCTCGTCTGTAAAATAGGAATTAAAATGCCTGCCCCATCTTCCTCTGTTACTAAATTTTACGTCATGATAGCAATGCAAGGCATGTATGATAATAACCTATATGTGGAAACTGCTACTGTATACCAAAAAAGTATAATTGAAACCACCTCTGTCTCTTTCCATCCCTTTTCCTCAAACTATACTTATCTAATTCATTTTTCTCTTTGTTGGTTTTCTTTAAACCATACTTGTTTATTATACACTGATTTTCCCTTTACATAACTATTGGGAGGCAAGGTGAATATACACTGATTTGGCCCTTGTCCAACCCCTTAGGATCTGCTGAGGAACTTTTTCAGGTGTGGAATGGACAAATGTGGAGTGATGTTTTCATACTGCTTAGAGGTGCTCAGTTTAGAGCACCCTTTGACTTGGGTCTCCATGTTACAACACACAAGTGCACAACCATGTTACGCTAAGCCCTAGGAGACTGCCATCAGCACAGCCTCTCCTACTGAGAAACAGCACTTACATAATGGCTGCCCAGAGGACAAATCAGCCACAAATCTACCACAACTCAGCTTCACAGATCTTCCAGTTTGCAAACGGAGATTAAGACTTGAAAACAACAGAATCTAATGACTGAGGGAGAAACATCTTCCTGTAGAAGAGGTCTCAAGTGGTAAGGGAAGGACATCTATTAGCATCTTGTAGACCAATAGGGTATGGCTCGAATACTGCTTCTCCGGTGACAGAACAATGATCCCAGAATAATTCTTGTAATTGTAGTAGTACTGGAAGCACTCATCTCCACATGGAGGGCAAGATATAATGTTTCAGCTAAGAGCACAGACTCTAAAGCAGCGAATCTCTACCTGAGCTTGCTTTAAAAAACACTGGTGCCTAGACTATCCCCAGATATTCTTTTTTTTTTTTTTTTAATGTCATTAAATAACCTACAACGTTATTCATACTGCTTGGATTTTATATTCAGTTTGTACACCTAATCATAATTTAACCTTTTATTGAATATTTCTGTTGTATCCTGTTTTAGTTTCCCTTTTTTTAAAGATTTTATTGGGGAATTGGGGGAGGGGAACAGTGTTGGGGAATTGGGGGAGGGGACCAGCCAAGTTGTTGTTCTTCAATCTTTGTTGTGGAGGGCACCAGTCGCCATCTGGCTTCCCATCAGCAGCTCATGGCCTCTAACTAAGCTCAAGGTGCTGTGTTCAATCTTCGCATATCCACCATCCCACGTGGGAGTCGAACCAGCAGCTTTGTTGTTAAGAGCGCAAGCCCTAGCCACTGAGCCATCTGGGCAGCACCTCAGCTCAAGGTGCCGAGCCCAATCTTTAGTTGTGGGTGGATGTAGCTCACCATCAAACAGACAATCTTGTTGTTACACCAGCTGAGCCATCCTGCCACCTGTTGGCATCTCAGCAACAGCTCCGCTAGGGCGCAGTGTTCACTGGCCCATGTGGGAATCAAACCTGCGGCCCTGTTGCTCAGAGCGCATACTCTAAGCCAACTCTTAATCAACTGAGTCACTTGGCTGGCCCCCCAGATATTCTAATGGTCTGGGATGCAGCCTGGCATCCAGGTTTTTTAAATCTTCCCAGTTGATTCTGATGTGCAGCCTAGGCTGAGAAATTTTGAGAATCGTGATTCTCCCACTGTAGGTGCACCAGTATCATCTGGTGGGCTTTTTATAACACAGTTTGAACCCTATGTTCTCAAAGTCTGGTCCAGCAACATGGGCATCCTGTGGGCGTTCTTAGAAGTGCAAATTCTCAGGTGCTTTGTAGCCAATGAAGCTGAAACTCTAGGAGTGGGCCCAGTAAATTCTAATGTAATAGGCCCCTCCAGGTGGGTGATTTTAATGCAAGCTAAACTTTGAGAACTACTCCAGATGAAGCCTTTTTTTTTTTTTTTTTACTGGGTTAAATCCAAGCTGTGATACTTCCCAGCTCTGTGACTTGAATATGTTACTTAATTTTTTTGTGTCTCCATTTCATCATCTATAAAATGGGGCTAATAGTACCTTCCTCATAGCATTGTGAGAGTTAATGAGTAAAGGAGTAAAGAGTAAGAGAATAACATGAAGAAAATAGTAAAAGCACAATGTGTTAAGCTGTAATATACCAATTTAGACTTCTGAAATCACATTTACAGTCTACCTTTTAAAATCAGTAGTTATTCAAAGTTGAGATCTGTGGTGCAAAACCTTGGGTATATATATTAATCACCTGGGGAGATTTTTTTTTTAAGTTCTGTGGCCCAACTCTCTCCCTGAGAAATCTCATTTTTTTCCTCTGGAGAGTTCTACTGTGAAGCCCAAGTTGAGAACCAATGATTTAGATTTGAGTTTTTAAGCCGGTTTGTATGTGCTTAGGTAAGTTTCCATTTTGTTGAGTTCTACTGGAGAGTTCTGTGCTAAGGAGGGAGCTACTAACATTATGATTAGTTCATGGGGGAGAGTTTACTTTTATTCTCAGAGATTTTCTTTTCTTTAATCAATGGCAGGTATGTGTGTGTGTGTGTGTGCGCGCGCACACGCGTGCACACGCACATGCATAAAATAGAATGTGGAATTTCTGTTGTCTCTAATATAAGTCTTGGCAGTCTCAGTGGAGATTACAAACAAGCAATAACAAATCTCGGGGATATCTATAATCCAGACAACCAAAGTGTTTCACTTACACTGCATTTGAAATCTTGTATTTCAGTATTTGTAAAACAAGAACTAAATTAGCTGTCCTAAAAATACAAAACAAAACACCACCAAGTTTTAGAGACTGAATTTCATTAGAAATTAGGATTCTCTAAAAAGAAAATCTGACTATGAAGCACCATTGTGAAGTGAAGTGATCTCTGGAGATAAGAGTTCTAATTCTGTTTCGTCCCATTCCTCAGACCCGCCAGGCTTCTGCTTCTCAATCTGGTATCCAAAAAGGAACTGGTAGCATCTTTGATTTCTACTGTCCTATCACATCTAATGTTTTATGAAAATATCATTTGATGAAAATATATTTTATGCAATAATATTTAATGAAAATATCATATACTCCCTTGCCCGCATCCTAGCTACCTCAATCAAAATTAGGCTTAAAAATTTTCAGAACAACATATCACATTACCTCTATTTTCATTTTAGTTAATTTAATCATTCATTTACCAGATATTAATTGAGCACACGCCATGGGTCAGACACTGTTCTTGGCCCAAGGGATTGAACATGGGCCAGAATAGACCCAGCCTCTTCTTCATGGAGCTGACATTCTATTGAAAAACAAGTCAGCCTGTGTTACATGAAATGCAATTGTCAGAATGCTACAGTTTCTTTTCCTTTCTTCACAACATCTCACGTTGCATTCTAAGAGATGTACTCAAGAAGATGGTGAAGGAGGGATTGAAAACCTCGCTAAGATTTAATAATAGTTATAAAAAGAGAAAAAGATACAGACAAATCATCCATTAAACCAAGGGGTTAAAGGGTAGTCCTTGTGCTAGTGGTCTCCAAACTTTTCTGATTAAGGTATATTTTTGAAAACTAAAATTTCTGTGGCATATTGTGGGAATGGGGGGATGGCTGAGGATTAGTCTAGATAGTTACAGCACTATTTATTTGATTGCTTTTTAAGTACAAGTTGGCAAACTATACTCCTTAAGCCAAATCTAGTACTCCACCTTTTTTTGTAAATAAACTTCTATTAGAACATAACCACACTCATTTGTTTAAGTATTGTCTATGTATACTTTCACCCTAAAATGGCAGGATTGAGTAGTTGCAACTTTATGTCCCACAAAATCTGAAATACATGCTATCTGGTTCTTTACAGAAAGACTTTGCAGATCCCTGCTCTTTAGCACTAAGTTTCTGTTTGAGTACAACTGTTTACTGCCCTGCCTGTGTACTCAGACACACTCAAGGGGCACCCTTCCTTCCCTGGAAACAGATGGGTATTGTATCTGACTTCCCTGTAGCAATACCATGCTGTATAACCCACTCATTTACTCCGCCGACAGATAATCACTTTACTGCTGTGCAGCCAAAACAAATTTTACACATTAATCAAGATTTTAGCAACTCACTTGTGATGGCTGCCATGCCTTATAGCTTGAGAAATGCAGCCCCATGCTAGTCAACTTGTCTATTACACCAGTGCTCTTCAAGTATTTTTACTCATATACCACTGAGGGAGCTTTGAAAAACTGTCAGTACCCCTCAGAGAGTTTTTACTGACATCGACAAATTTTCACATAAGTTTAAATAGCAGTTAAGGTGTAACTTCTAGCATGTTACAATATAAAACGAGATGTGTTAAGATAAAATGGTTACATCTCTTTCCTAAATGTGTCCTAAGAAATCAAAATGCCATTGCAATTTGATATCGCCTTTTCCCATGTGCTAGATGCAGTGGGATGCCATCCAGATACCTCCTTTATGGTCAATGGCTTCGTTCCCCAGCTGCACTGGGTGAGATGTACTGCTGGCTCATATCTGAGTCTCTCCACAGGAAGTGGTTGTGACTGAAGGATACTACCTAGTTAAAAGGTTATGTTTCCTCCTGGGGAGGCAGCCAAAATCAGTGACTGGTCTATTGTGGGAACTCAGAGACGTGACTCACTCGCCTCATTCTGCCATCCAAGCTCCAGAACTCCCCATGGGATGGGCTGTAGGCTCTGTGGTGACTACACCAGAGCCCATCTTTCCTCTTGACCCATTTCTGCTTCCCTCACTCCCCACAGTGTTATTCCCAAGTGTATGGCGCAATAAACTTGCTGCATACAAACCACTATTCTAGTGTTTCCCTGGGAACTTGACCTAAGATATCTATTTTAAAAAGTACATGACTAAGTTCTTCTCTAGCATTAGGAAATCTCATGTTATTTTTTCTTAATAAAATCCTGTATGTTTATTCCAGGCTGCCCACAGATTTTTTATCCTATTATAATATTTTTATTCTTTGAAGTCTTTTTTGATCACTCTTTGTCATACTTTTCTGTAACTATATTACATAAATTGAAATTTACATATTTCTTATGAAACATAGGATTCTGTGTTCAATTTCTTCTAGGCTGAGCTATCATTACAATAATTAGTAATATGTATTTGATCAAAACCACATTCATGTACTATACATTTTTATAAACATTGTATATAAAAAGTAAAAGTAGAAATGCATTTCATAAGAGTAATTTCTATTTTTAATTAGTTTATGTATGCATATACAAATATCATTTACTGCTAAATGAGAGTGTTCAACATCAGTCCTGTTCCATTATCTGTTTTGTTTGTATAGATGTACAAATACAGTATTTGTGCATGTCCTATAAGCAAGCAGATGGGAATGGAAGTGATTTGGTTGCATTGTACTGCAATGCTATTCTTTGAACTCCTTCTAAGTGATTTACCAAAAATCACAGATTTATAAAATACCAAAAAGTATTTTAATGGCTTTTCATCAACAATTTAATTAGGTCTTCATTTAGCTTTCTTGAAAACAAAGAATTGAAAACCACTTGACTTGCAGAGGATTTGTTAAGAAGTCGTTAAGGTCTCTCCTTTTCTAAATACCTACACCATATTCCAAATTGTTCCTTTGTTGTTTGTGGCATCCCAGAGACAACACAGTAAAACTGGTAAAGGAATGAAAAATTGACATCTATTGTGAAGGAAGAGTGAGGGGCTGGCATAAGGGAAGACCTTGAGTATAGGCTAGTTCTTGGGTCCATTTTATGACCAAACTTTATATGGAGGTTGAACATCTGCAAATTAGCCTTGCCAGTGAATCCCTTGAAAAGTTTCATGTCTTGTCAGAGGTACACCCACACCAGCTTGAAGGTCTCTGTGTCACATTAGTACTAATTTAATAAAGACCAGAAAAGATTTGGCAAAGGAGTCAGAGAGCTGGCTCTCAGACTTTGGCACCACTTCTCTGTTCCAGGAATTTTTTCTGTACCTTACTTTTCCTAATTAAAAAAAAGAAAATTGGGGCATTGCACCATTCCAAAATATTGTAAGGATTTCACAGATTATTAAAAAGCCTGAGACTTCTGGAAGGAATTTCAAAAGGAATGTGCATTCTCAACTCGCCAGCATTTTATCTAACGGAGTTTATGTCTCCCATTATTTTGAAGAACATAGATTTCTTGTCTCAGGGCATGACAGAGGGAATGAAAAAACTTTTTTTAAAAAGAAAGTGTGAGTTTGAGAGCACTTTTAAAAAATTCTAGCTGTATTAATTCCCTGTTCTCTTGGACCTCTTGCTGCTGGCCATGGACAGGAAACTTCTTTTAAATGACACAATCAGATGGCATAGAAGACTGAAAGGAAATATTACCCAAGGTCAGAAATGGCCTCTCTATCCTGTGCTGTCCTTGAAGCCGTTGGAATATTTCATTTACTAGATGAATTTTCTTAAGGATTTCTTTTCTCAAACAATCACTTTCCAAGAGAAATAACTGTGGCACATTATCAATCTTAGAAATGTTAAGAAACTCAACTATGCTTTAAGTTTACAACACATGAGTTTATAAAGCCATAGAAAAAGCTTAACTCAAGAAATTCAAATAGGTTAATTCTGCATACCTTTACTTTGGTTGTCTATTTTTCTCTTGCATTATTTAAATAATGTACTGTATTTATTCTTTGACCGACAGTGACTGGAAATATCACTCCCTTCTTGCGGACACAGGATATATGAATGAGATTTAATCGTTCCCTTCTATACCACCCTACAGTGCCAGTTAAAAGAAGTTCCCTGCCACCATGGCCAGCAGCAAGAGGTTCAAGAGAATAAGGAATAAATAAAGCTAAAATTCTCAAAAATCACTCTTAAACTCATTCTTCTTTATTTTCCTTGTAAAGATTTTTCCTTGCTTCTATAAATATACAAAAATATGTAAAGGTTTACATATAGCATCTTAATAGCTATATACTTCTCGCTAGAAGGTAGAATATGTGATGAAATAGTTTGGAGTAAGAAGACCTAAGATTGACCATAATTTTAGATAAGTCACTTAACTTTATTAAGCTTCTATTTACTTATCTATGAAATGGTGATAATAATTTTCCTCTGTACTCTCCCATATATGTAAAAGGCATGTATAAATACAGTCAATATAAATACTATACTAAAAACTACAGCCCAAGGAAACATTCTCTCTACTCTGCTCTATGGAGTTTAAATTTTGTAAAGAAAGAACAGAGAAGATTTTTAAAATATAGTCTTATTTATAAAGAACCATTCACATGTCTGCTCCGTAAACATATGGTTTATTTATGTATGCTCTTAATAATGAAACTAGTAGATATCAGTTCACTTATACAAATAATTTTATCAACACAGTATTTGCAGAGAAAGAATTCCTTTAGTCAAAATATCACAACACTGAATTTCAGTTAAACCCACATGCAGATTGTAGAATCATATTACAGAATGTTTCCACAGAATGTGTTAAATATAAAAATAATCCAATGTAATTTCCATTTAACACATTGTACAAAACTCCTTCTTCAATGGAATTAACAAGTTTACAATCTTTCTCATAAGGTGCTATGTACGCAAAGTGCTCTGTAGCATTGAGGTTGAGTTCAAGGAACAAATACTGTAAAGCTCCACAGTAATACAGTTCAGTAATAAAAGAAATTGGATATAATATAGATGGAATCCATTCATAAAACAAAGATCTACATTGTGCTGTGAGTGACACTCATCCTCAAGAGGAGGTGGGCTGTAGGACTTCATAAACATCAGTACAGTCATAATAAAAATGAGTTCGAAGCTGAATTCATCACTTTTATAGTAAGTACCCTTTCCTAGAGATAGCAAAACAGAGGAAGAGAGAAAGGGGGAGAGGGAGAAGCAAAGAGAGAGGGAGGGAGAGAGAGAGAGAGAGAGAGAGAGAGAGAGAGAAACTTCACAATTCTTCTGCAATCCATTTTCCAGTAGAGACTAATCCTCAATATAATCAATAGTCATGACAGCACCTTGCAGACTTTAGAGTACATCAGAATTACCTGGAGGGCTTGCTAAAACAACAATTGCTAGGCCCCGGCCACAGACTTTCCAATTTATTAGGTACAAGATGAGGGCAAGAATTGGTATTTGGGACAGTTTCAAGCAATGCTGATATCTTGATCAAGGGACCACATTTTGAGAACCATGGTAGGGCAGCCAGCATGGATTATATGATGATTTGGAGCAGCAGTTCTCAATTTTGGCCACATAGTAGAATCAACTAAATAATAATAATTTTAAAAAACTTGATGCCTGTACCATTCTGTAATAAAACTAATTAAATCTGAATATTTGCAGTAGGACCAGTGGTTGAATCCTTCACGCATTCATGAAAATGTCCCATGAAAGTCCAGCCTAGCTGGAGAAACACTGGTTTTTGGAAATTTTCTTTTGCCTCCTCATGTGGAGAAAGGACAGCCAAACTAATATGCCCTTTGGAGTACTGCTGTATGAACAAAGATGTCTTTGACGAAATCAAAATCCCCAGTAAGCACACTGATGCACAACTATTTCTGGTAATATCAGGGAGTAATTTGGAAAGCAGTTGTGACTGTTGATTTACAATGCACTCCAGGTTAGTTCACAGGTTTGAAATAACAGACCTTGGGAAGGTGAGAGGCACACTAATTTAATGCAAGTTTCTTTTCCATTGAATGACCTCAGCCAAAACGTCTAGAATGTTGGTATAATGTGCTGATGTGCAATGTTTACCTGCTATAATTATTGTTATTCATTTCACTCAGCTAAATTATTTATTACTATGATTAAAATTCGAGCAGCCCACAAATAAGGCACCCAGGGCTTAAATGCTACAAGCATTTACGCTTCTACCTTAGAAAGCAAAACTACAGAAACACACACACAACGCCAACGGCACTTTGAAATAAGATTTCCACTTTACATTACTCTTCTGGCATAAATAGAAAGAATGAACATTTCTAAGTGAATATACATGCCATTTTACAGGTCAGGAGCAATCTTGAGTACTGAGTGTACATGGAAGGACTTTTTCGAGCTCATTTTCACAGGCCAAGTCATTAAAGCCCCAAGCCACCAATTTTAAATAAAACTCTCAGGTATGAAACTGGGTCTGATGTTTGATTATAAGTAAAAAGGAATTTAAACAATCCCCAGACATTGGAACTGGGCCGCCCAAGTGATCTTTGGTAAAAGTCAAACATTTGAAAACAATCGATTTGATTTGACTATAGACATGTTAGCTCTGTCGAACACGTAACAGCCTCACAGGCCTCTGCTAGGAACCACTGTGGTCAGGGAGGTCCTACAGACCTGTCAGCTATTGTCAATGTGCTCACTGCTACTAACCAGCACTGACAGACTGGGAACCAGCTCAGACAAGCACAGTGATTTTTCTCAAAATAAGATAAAAACCTAAAGTTCTGATGAGATGCTTGGCTGAATTTTCCTCTGCTCTTGAAGTCTTCCAGGACACCTTTTTAAAAATATTCTGAAAAATAATAAAAAGGATAATAAACTCGGAATATAATCACTCAGGATAGTAGAAACTCGGCACTAAGGATGTCAGGGCATCAAGGAAATAGCAGGAATGCAAGGAAAAGCTAAAAATAACTTTTCTCTTTTGCTACAATCTTCAATATTTTACATATGTACAGGTGTTTTATATATTTTTATAATTTTTATGTATTTTTCATATTTTAATATATTTATGGCTATATATGCATACATACATATATATTACACTTCACAAAACTGAAAAAATGAAGGCATAGAGCCCATTTAAAGATAAATAATCATAGCCATTCCTTTCAACACTAAAAGGGAAGTGAATTCTGGAATAGAGTTTGCATCTTTCCTTGTGTGGTATGTCCCTCTGGTGCTTCCTCCTCTGAATTGCATCTTTGGGGACCACTAAGGGAGATATGGATCTCATTACATCAGAGAGCTGTGCTTGCAAAGACAAAGGGTGTGATTTAGAGATGCAAAAGAAATAAATGTGGGTCGCTGTGTGTGTGCTTTGGCTCCCACCTCCGTTTCTCTGAGCCAGATCCTAATGGCTGGGTGCTAAGCAGCAGAGAACTGAAGCCCATGTGTATATGTGTATACAAGGACCCATAAAGAGATGAGCCAGCCCACAAGGAAGGGGACCCCAGATGGATTATCTGTTTTATCCCACAAACAGATCAGGCTTAAACTCACCGTCTGCCATGAAGTCTCTTAGGCTTTCATGTCGTCCACGGAAACACCTACGATCTTACTTTCTCTTTGCACTGTGCGCTCTTGTTTCTCTTGGGTTCCAGGGCAGTCGGGTTTTACAGAGAGTGTTTCCACATCCTGTAGACTCTGTCTACCTGGCTCTGACTCTCGCTGTTGGGATAACCCTAGTCTGAATTCTTCAGCTTGGCCTGACGCCTGTCCCCCAACTGGGCTATCCAGCCCTGCCTCTTCTCCCATTAACTCTGCGTGCTGCTGGGTGGTGCCAGCTTCCCCTCCCTGTGGAGCCTGCCCTAGCTGTGGGTCCTCCCCTTCCAGGTCTGAAGCTTCCCTTAGATCCCCCACCCCAGTCTCTGATGCTCCAATCATTGGCACCTCCCCCACTGCTGGCATGGCCTCCCTGCTTAGTGCTGTTTCCCCTACCGCCACCCTCTCTGCAGCTGCGGTTTTTCCTAGTGACTCATCCATTGTGCACCAAGTTTCTTCACCAGCAACACCTGAAAAGTTGGAGGCTATATTTGCAGCTGTTTTCTCCTCAGCTGTCTTTGAATCTGCCAACACCTCTCTTTTCTCCTTGGCCATTTCTGCCATTCCTCCTTCTTGATGCAGATCTTCCTCAGCCACAACTCCTCCTCCTTGCAGGCTCCCACCCCCCTCTGCGTCCCTGTTCTTCATCGCTCCTGTCCCCAGGGTGCACTCTTCATCAGCCTCCCCTCCTGGGTCCTCATCCATGATTTCTTCACTCAACATTTCTGCTATCATGCAACCTCCCTCAAGAACATCTTCTTGAGTCGTTGCCATGACACCCACTCCTTGTTGACCTTGTAAAGACCCTTCTTTACCTCTCCTTTCCAGTCCTGCAAGGCCATCTTGATGTTGGGCAGCACACTCCTGGGCTTCACCTGTGGCTGTGATCGCAGCCTCAGCTGCCTGCGCCCGTCTCACTGGGTCACTCTCAGGAGCTCCTATCACATCCTCTCCTTCAGAGCCTGGCCCCTCATCCGGCTCTGAGGGAGCCATGTTCTCATCCTCTCTGTGAAGCGTCTCTGCTCTGCCTTCGTGCTCTGTGTCTCCAGTTTCTCTGAGACTTTCCCCTCCTTTGTCTTTCCTCAGAGCTATTATGTTTTCCAGTGGCTTTTCAAATCCAGGTGCTATTTCAAACATGGTCACCTCTCTCTCTCTCAGTACATCTTCCTCGTGTGGCCCTGTGTCTTCATTCACTTCAGATGCCCCTGTGGGCTCTTCCTTCTCAACATCACATTCCTTTTCACCTTGTTTCTCTTCTTCAGGTCTTCCTTCCTTCACGGTTTCCCCTTCTTCCCCTTTACACTTTTGCTCCTCTTCTAAAATGTCTTCACTCTGAAGTACCTTTGCCCTTGTCACCTCTTCTCTCTCAGATTCAGTTTCCCCTAGAGGTGTTATTGGCCTCTCAGCTTTCGTCTTCTCTTTTGCTACACAGAATTCCTCAGGTAAGATTCCTTTCCTATCATTTTCCTTATTAGACTCTGACTCACTTGGAACCTCTTTCCCTTCCACATCTTCCTTGCAACGTTCTTCCAGGCTGTCCTGCGAAACTCCCATCTGGGTTGCCTCAGCCTTTTCAGAAGTCGAGGAGCTCAACGGTGTTTCTGTTTCCACAACTGCTTTCTTCTCTTGGGCTGGTTCCTCTCCCCCAAGCACTGCCTCGTCTGAGCCACCATCTCCCCAGGAGGCAGAGTCTTCCTCAGGTCCCATGGCCTCTAGATCTGTGGATACTTCCTCCTGACTCTCCTCCACATCTGGCTTTTCAGACCCAGCCTCCCTCACAGCTGTCCTGCTCTCAGCCTCTCCCTTTAGCATCATGGCCTCGCTCAGGGCTGCTGCCTCCTGAACACACTCTGAGTTCTGAGCTGGGGCCTTGCTTGCAAGCTTTGCCTTCTCTGAACCCTGTTCCTCTTCAGAAGCTGCCTTCTCTGTCTCCAGCACTGTCTGCATCAAGGCTTGTTCTTCAGGAGGCTCATCTTCCTTTAGACCTCCAGAGGTTCTTGCTGCTGCTTTTCCTATGGGGTTGAACCCCTCTTTATCCAGCCCTCTATCCCCTCCTGCTTCTGCCTCTGCCCCACTTGCTATGTGCTGAGGAGTCTCTCTTCCTTCTGTAAATTGTTCTACTAACACTGGCTGCCCTGCTGTTGGCTTCCCCTCCCCAAAGGGAACCTCAGTAACTCCTGCTTTTCCCCACAGTGTTACATCTCCTTTTTCTTTTGTCATGTCAACATCCCTGTGTTGGGGGACTTCATCTTCTGCCCTTGCTCCTTCCTTTTCCGATGTAACCATTTCTGATGCAACTGGCTTGGATTCCTTGTTTGAGCTGAGGGTTTCCCTTTCCTCCACCATTAAATTCCTATTCGGTGCTATAAAATAAGTTTAGAAAACAAGGTTACTTTAATCAAAGTGCACAGGGAGAAGACATTATATGTAATCGTATATAATATGAAATATTTATGGGTAATATCAAATGGTTATTGATATTATATATAAAACATTTCCTCCATTCTATGATACCATCGACTATAACATGAGCCAGGATGGCTTTTCTCTATGAAAAGAAATGCTATCAAATTTAACAGACACATTGATATCAAGGGAAAACTGAATATCACATATGTTGAAAACAAACAAAAACTTCACATTTTGGAATAATCAAATCAATCTCTGTCTCTCTCATACTACACACACACACACACACACACACACACACAAACACACACACACCCCTCCTACTTTCATTTGAAATATTAGGACTTGCAGAAAAATTGCACAATAAGAACTATACTGATTATTTATTTCATCCTCTTAGAAATCATCGTTCCCTACAGCACCATAGCCTGCCCATTCTCAGCCTATGTTTCTTGTATTCACGTGGGCATTTGACAACACAATCATAATACAGTGCAAGCTTATCATTATCCCATATATTTCTCCTACATTTGAAAGCTACTATATCTAGATTCTGTCATCAAATAACTTTGTAGCTCAAGGTAAGACTTTTTATTAAAGATACCGATTTGTAATATAGGCCAAGATGCCTCCCATCTACATTCAGAAACTGATTTGCCTTTGGTAAAAGGATCACAAAGCAAGACAAGACTTTGTAGCCTGAGACCATTTCCAACATAAATAACCTTCTTGAAGCATTTCATAAGTTCTCATCCACAATTCCCTGGTAAATCTGGGCATACTAGCTATCATACTTCAATGAATTTAAGTTCAATGTTTCTAAAAAGGTCTCAAATGGATTTCTTAGTATTTAACAAATTCATGTATTTCTGTTGAAATGATCTATGCAAAATAAAGACATGTCAGGCCAAACACTCAAATAATTTACATTTTTCCACTACAGAAAATTACTTAGGAAGCCAGGAGCTTCCAAAATAGTCAACCTAATAGTTTCTATCAATCTAATCTTTTTCATTTAGAGAAGACACTGGACTAGATGTTATAAAATAAATGATCATACCAAGGTATCAACCTCCAAATTATGTAAACATATAAAGTAGGCAAATTTGTCTGTCTCGTTTTTCTGTACTTGCTTCCCTTTTTTTTTTTTTTTTTTTTGAGGGCAGTGTCACTGGCCCTCATATGTGGGACCCGAACCAGGGCCTCTGGCTTCCTAAGCCAATGCTTAACCATCGCACCACTTGGCCGGCCTTGCTTGCCTTTTTGACTAGCCATTTCACCTCCAGTCCCATCACCAACAATTGACCAGAAAATTAAGGCCCTGACATTCACTTTTTCCCTATTCTGATAGCCCATCCTGGACTGTCTTATCACTCCATTTCTTCTCCTAACACAAAACATGACTGACTGTTCTTTGTTGCAGTCCCTTTGTTTATTGCCAGCTATTAGAAAAAACCATATTGAAGTAAGACAAAAATAGCTGATATTACATTTTCCTTAAAAAAGTATTTGCAAGGTAGCATTTGATGTCTTCTTTTGAAAGAAAAACATAAAAATGTCAGATCTATCAATACAGTTAGTGTTGACTTTAATAGGTGGTCGTCAGCATATCATACTAGTTATATACTAATTTGTACTGGGAAGCTCCCAGAGGAAAATGGAGAACCAAATGTTCACTCAGAGAACATGTAGCCAATGCACCTGAAAGAATACGGTTCACTTTATTTCATTACAGATTATTAGCAGATTTAAAACAAAATGAAATTAAAACAAGGAGGAACAACAATGTCTGTTGAGTCTCTTTAATAGTATATCTTTTGCTATTCAAATTCCTGCATAAAAAAGTCAGTTATGAAAAACATTTAAATAAAGTCTTCTCTTTTGCTAAACTGGTCTCTGAAATTATGGATTATTTAAAAGAACATTCAGGAAAACAGGAGGATAAAATTGCCTAGCCACCATGTAATCATATACTATGTTTAAATTGTAGGAGAGAAAGTGCTAATGGCAGCCAGCTGAGCTACTTTATGGATACACACTATCAGGGTGTCAGACATGATATTCCTGAAGCAAAGGTTAGAAAGAATAATTGAAACCCTTCTAAGAAATATCAGTACAAAGACATGACATCTTATTTATGGTAACTGCATGGAATTGGGGGCGGGGGGAATGAATATAAGAGAGCAAATAATATTCACAAACAGGGGTAATTTGATTTAGTGGAATGAGTGTGTACTGGGGAGTCAGATAGACCTGGGTGAGGGTGTCAGCTCTACCACTTACTAGTTGTATGAACTTGGAAAATAACACGTCTCTAAGTCTTCATTCTCTTACCCATAAAATAGAAATAGCAATGCTTGACTCACAGAATCCTTGTGATAGTAAACCATAAAATGTTTAGTACAGTGCCTGGCACACAGAAAGCCCTAACAATCTTCCTTTCACACTTCCCTCCCTCTGCTTACAATATGTTCTTGCTTGAATCAGATTTGATCTAACTACTGTGCCTGCACTGGAGAACGTTTGGGGAGGTACATTAAAACTCCTCTGGTTGAATCTCCACCATAAAAGATTTGGATTCTCTAAGCTCAGGGCCCTCCTCCTATAACTCAGCCCACCGTGTGTTCAAATGTCACCTGGCCCTCTGCACATTGCCTAGAGGGAATTGGAGCTCAGGAACCAGCCTAAGTGCAAATTTTCTGGTTACTGCTAATTTTTTTTGTGAGTAGCAAAGTTCTTTATCTCTGACCCAGGAGGCTTGTGTCTTCTGCTAGCATCTATGAAACTGTGGCTGGCTAATTTGTTTGCTTAAAAATAGGGTAAACCAGGGCCGGCTGAGTGGCACGGTGAGTAAGCGCTGGCCAGTGACACTGCCCTCAAAAAAATAGGGTAAACCTCAAATACCTCACAGTGCTTCATGACTATCATTAAAAATTGGATGTGGGGGTAATGCAACCATACAATGAATAAAATAAATAATCTCCCCCACCAACCCACACACATACATATATTCAGATCAAGGCATTTTTAAAAAGTCACCCATTAAATCTGGGGGAACCTGATTTCAAGGACATGGGATGTTTGACCAGATATGTATGAATCATTGTCTGTTGGGTTACTCTAATTGGCACTTTTGCAGCCAGAATACTCATCACCAACAGCCAGGTCATATCCTGATGGCAATAAATTCTTCTCTAATTTTAAAAAAATATGGAGTTCAAATAAATCATTGTGAAATGGGCCTTGGCTCTCCATGTCTTCAATCCTCCTACCTGGTCAACTAGTTGGGAGGCAAGCTATGAAATAAGACTCATCTGAAAATCCCTACCAATACTTTTTATAATCTAAAGTCCTTTTTTTTTTTCATTCTAGGCATCAATGTATTCAAAAAAGAATAATATTCATATCTAATATCAGTTTCGAAGATCCTCTTAGGGCCTCTTAACCACCTCATGTCATTATATTCATTAGTTGAAAAGGAAATAAAAGTGGAAGAAGGAGGAAACAAGGATAGAAAGATGAAAGATGGCAGAGGATTTCTGAAGATCTTCCCGAGGTAATGATGTGCCCTTACCTGCATCTGTGTCAATCTCCAGATTCTTGGAGTCCTTCTCCCCCTCATCTGTGCTGCTAACACCAGACTCAGTGTCACAGGGGTAGTGGCAGCTAGGTTCCACAGCTTCAGCTATTATCTGTCCAACTGATTGGAGATCATATAAAATATCAGAAGGTATAAAACAAGGTCATGGGCACAGTGCTGAGGTATTTCACATCATTTCAGCAAATGGAGTTAATTTAAAAGCATTCATGTTAAAGTATGACCTGGTTTTTAAAATCCATTAAGATTAAACAGCTTCTAAGCTGTGATTTTTCAAAAAAACAACACACACACATACACAATAGAAGACCATGATGTAAAGAAATCCATGCAAAGAAGTACTTGCATTGAAAAACATGACAACGGCCAGAAGCAGTGACAGATTTGCCAAATGCACATGCAATGAAATGATGGAAAAAAGAGTTTGGTTGCCTTTTCCTTTCTAGAAACTTGTGTTACAGCTTTTATAACACCAATAAGCACTGCTCTTTTAAAGTGCTAAATGTACCAGAGCTAACTGTACTATGAGCATTTCATCCATTAGTAGATTTTAGTGATTTGACCCCAAAACTCCCTCCATCTAGACAGAGCAAATAAGCTATTGTATGATTCCTATAAATTTGACAGTAAAAGCTGTTGTAGAAATTCATGTGATCAGAAGCTGGTTGCTGGCATTAGAACTTCAGGAACACAAAGACCAAAGTTTAAGTTTCATACTCCACACTGTCTCACGTGGTACAATTTCTTTGGCTTAAGCCTAAGCCTTAGTCAAAAAGAGGTATCTATCAATCATTACTGAGAGGATTAAATGAAGTAATACATGTAAAACATGTTTATCTTTCACTTATTAGCAAATGCCTAAGCACTTAATAAATCATAGCTGTTATGATGATGATGATGAGCATGGCTATTTTAAGTATCATTACCCAATCTGGTATGATTCTAGGCAATGCTGTAATATCAAGTAAGTTTGTCTTTAGTTTCTGACACATCCCTGAAGACATCCCATGCCTATCATCTGATAACCTATGTACCTAATTCCCTAACATCTACCATTATGCTACCTTCTGGTTAACAAAAGCTCACTCAAATAACACTAGATGTAGATCTCCCCTCCAAGATAAGAACAGGATGCCTCCAAAATACCTTTTTCTTTCTCTACCCTCCCTTTCTCCCTCCCTTTCCTCCCTTCCTTCATTCCCTCTCTCATTTCCTCCTTTCTTTCTCACTTTCTTGCTTTCTTTCCTCTCAGATATTCATATTCAGTTGAGGTACTTCAAGAAAAACAGAACTAGAATGTGGTCTTTTGCTCAGTTTAAGATGAATTGCTAAGAAGTAGTTAGTTACTTACTGATCCCTCTGTGTTTGGAGACAAATAGTGAAATATCTGCCTTATGTGGCTTTAGAGGGAAAAATGGAATGACTTAACCATATTAATTTTTTTATTATTATTAGTTTCACTTAACTATATTAATTTTAAGAGAACAAAAGTAGAAATGAAAAGAGTGCATCATATAGTTTAAATGTATTCTCTTTAAAAATGTTTCTGAATAACAATTTTTCCTCATTCATACAATATGCCAAATAAAAAAGGATTTTTCTTTTTACTATAGTTTCGTTTAGAGGTGATATCAACTTATGACAGGTAACAATTGGCTTTGTTAACAAATCAACCTTTATTTTAGGAACTTTATAAACATGGTACATATAAGTTAAATATCATCTTTCCAACTATAATAATGTTAACACTATGTAACTAGAGTTAAAATAAGCAGTGTTTTAGGTCTTTGTGTATTAAATCTGCTTGGGTGACTGGGTAATAGAAATCCCAAGGTTGATAGGACTGGAAGATGGGAGAATGTCTGATTTTGTAGCAATTATTTGAAGCTGTGTTTCATCAAAGCCAACAAGACAGCAAGGATTTTTTTCCAAGCAATCCATAGGCTATAAAGAAATATGGCTTAGTATACAAATACAGAATCCTTCTGTTGTACACCTGAAATTAATATATGTCAATTACACCTCAAGAAAGTTTTTAAAGAAATATAGTTCACAATAATAATAAATAATAATTAAAATAAACAACTAACAGCTATTGAACCAAAAAACTATTCTAAGAAGCCAAACAGTACTAGCATAATCTGAAAATTACAACTCACTCGGAATTGACATGAAGCATGCAGCTCCTCTATCAGGACCATAATCCCCACTTGCCCGCATCTGCAGGCTCGCCCCTGGAAGGTTACGCTTTGGAAGTAGATGAAAGCTTGTACGCTCAGGTGTTGCCTGTTTCAGATCCAGCAAGTATGAGACCCTGGCCTGAGCAGCGAGGACTTATTAGGTATGAGACCAGAAGAGGCCTCACTTGGTCGTTTTTTTCTCAGATGTCCTTCTGAAATGGAAACTTAAAAGCAAGAACTTGGCCAGTGTCTAACCTTGACTATTTCCCCCTTATAGTAAAGGAGGTCTGTGCATGCTGAGACTCCCAAGCCAGCGATGTGACACATCACTTTATTCCTTCTATACAGCCCTTCATCCCTCAAGGTTCCTCTCTTTTACCTCTCCATAAAGATGACCATTAAAAGCAAAGGTAATTGTCGGCTTTCACAGCTTTTGTAGCAAAATAGAAGAGACTCATACAGAGAATTTCTTAGAAAAGCACTTTTCCCACTCAAATGATATAGGATGTTTTCATATGTTTTTAAAGTACCAAAATATTTTTGTATTACAATGTTAGCATTTTTATTATGAAAACACACATTTTTAAATAATATGTACTTTCTGTACTTTCCCTAAATATGAAAATAGTACATATTCATTACCTAAAGCTTGAAAAGATAAAAAACTACAAAGAAGAAAACAAAAATCATCCCAATTTCACCACTCAAAAAGAGCTACTGGTTAGCATGTTAGTGGATTTCTAAGTGATTTTTTTACTCTTACTATATATATAGCATTTTGTATCCCATCTTCTTCCCTTAGCAATATATTGTGACTATTTCTACATAACATTAAATAAAAAAGATTCTTCAATTACTGCATAGAATGTTCTAATAAGGTTTTACTAAATTTGGTTAACCAAGTGCCTAGTGTTAGATATTGTTATTTCCATTTGTTTGTGATTATAAAGCTATTCTAAATACCACTTATAATCATTTTTGTACCTATTTTGAATTATTCCCTTAGGATAAACTCCTGGAATTGGAATTGCTGGGTCAAAGAGCATGATATTTTTAGAAGCTTTTGTTACATGTTTCTCCGTGTTCTTCAGAGAAGGAGTTAACAATTTCACCTATAATGATAAAAGGCCTTATGTCCCTTTACTATTGCCAATAACATCACAATTTCCATCAATTCTTTCTATATTTGATAATTTAATAATTGAAAAGTGGTGGCAAGGATATAATTTTCTAAAGGCAAGCTTTCTAAATTCATTTCCACTCCTCTGCTTGTTTTGAAACAAAACAGATTCCACATTAAAACATGCTAAGATTCCTGAGCACTTCAATATCAAAAGAAAGTTTTGCTAAGAACTTTTCATCTGAATTTTAAGAACTGAATTTTAAGGAGGCCATAAAAGCAGAGCAAAAGCATATCCAAGTTTATTCTAAGTTTCTGGTCACCTTGAAAACTGTCCCTGTGCTTTGACCATTCTTTGTGTAGCCAATCAATTACCCTCCCAACAACTCACTATGACAAAATTCATGACTAACCTCATCTGCCTGTACAGTAAAGATGTTCCTGTTACCTTCAGCATTGAAACATGGCCCACCAACACCCAGGATTAATTACAAACTCAGGACCACAGCTGTTCAAAGATCACAGTTGCAGAGAACTAAAGTCTGTCTTCCACACAGCAGCTAGAATAACCTTTTCAAAACTTTCCCATCATGTCATTTCTATGCTCAAATTTTTCCAGTGGCTTCCTATCTGAGAATAAAATCCTCCCCACTGCACACAAGGGTCTCCCTCTGGCCTTGTCTTTGACCACTCTCTGGCTTGTCCATTCTGCTCTTCTCACACTTGCCTCCTTTCCAAATCTTTCACTCAGCAACTATGCCCCCAATTTAACCTTTGCATTTGTTGTTCCCTCTGCTTCCTCTGCTCTTTCTTCGGATGACAGAGTGGTTCCCTTCAGCACTTGATTTGGGTCTCTGTTCCAACGTCCCCTCACCAGAGAGGCCATCCCTAAAATACCACCACCGCTTCCTCAAGCCATCTCTTTGTCCCCTTACCCGGATTCATTTTGCATGTAGCACTTGGGGAAAATACCCCATTACATGTTTTTTTTTCACTTGTTAAGCATATCTCCCCCTAGAATATAAACTTCAGTACAGTCAGGGACTTCTTTATGTTCACATGAAGAGGAGTGGGGCATAAAGCAGATATTTATATTTATTGAGAATAAATATAAAACAAATATTTATTGACAGAAGAAATCTATTGGAATGGAAAACTACATGCTTTCCCAATTCCAGAAATTATATTTAGACTAACTCATAACACATGATTTTCTTATTTTTCCATCAGGGCCATTCTATTCTGCTTGCATGATGATAAAATTGCCTTTGACTATATTCATAACATTATTTAGGTTCATGTTACCTGGCCAAGCTCCATGACTTCTCCTGATTCACATACAAAAATGCCTACTTCTATATACATATTACTTTATACTTTATATCACTATACTCTATTCTTAATATTTTATTTGTATTCATAACGTATAAATTATATTAATTTCACAAATTAATGCACCTGAATCTTTCCACCAATACAACATATAGCAAAGATTGTATCACAATGCGGTAAGACAGCTTAAACTAAATATAACAGAAAAATAAACACATTAAAATAACACTATGCCCTATAATAATGAGTTAACTCCCAAGGACACTATCTCATTGTAGCTGGCAATTATAATCTTTTACATTATCTACTTCACTGCATTCAACTCATCTTTTATATCAGTTCTTCTGATTTGTTGATGGATTAGACAAAGCCTAATTAAGTGAGACATATTATAAAATAGTTAAAAGAAAAATATCACTATATGTTATCAACCTGAAAGATACAAAGGCATTGAATGCAGCATTTTACTAATTTATCCACTGCTATGATCTTAAGTAAAAACAATTCAGGTTAAGTTATACTAGTTTAGAGACTACAAAACATCATTAACTGTATGTAATATTGTAGACCTAGTTTTAACATAATCACAGTTTTTTATTCTGTCTAGTTGAAAAAATGATTAATTCAATACCATACAAGTATGAGAAATAATCTTTTACACATTATCTCAGCCCTTATTTTATTTCAACCTAAGGGTTTAATCAGTGATCTAAGTAAAATATACATATTTCTATCTTCACCAGGCTTCTGGTCTAATTTATATAAACTGTGTTTTGAAGTGTAGTCACCTAAATGACTTTCATTTCAAGCATATAACTGTTGTTCCATCCTTCTCTCCCTGATCCATTTAACTCAAGACTAATTAAAAAAGAAGAACTAGTCACAGTCTCTTTGCTTGGCATCAGTATCAAGGTGTGACAATTAAGTTCGTGAACTTGTTGCTACAATGTTGCTACCTTTTTTTGATATCAGAGGGATTACTCATCATGAATTTGCATCAATTGGACAAACAGTTAACCAAGATTACTATTTGGAAGTGCTGAAAGGCTGCATGAAAAAGTTAGACGACCTGAACTTTTCACCAACAATTCATGGCTATTGCATCACAACAATGTGCCAGCTCACACACCGCTGTCTGTTGAGGAGTCTTTAGCCAGTCAACAAATAACTGTATTGGAACACCCTCCCTACCCACCGGATCTGGCCCCCAATGACCTCTTTCGTTACCTGAAGATAAAGGAAATATTGAAAGGAAGACATTTTGATGAAATTCAGGACATCAAGTGTAATACGACGACAGCTCTGATGGTCATTCCAGAAAAAGAGTTCCAAAATTGCTTTGAAGGGTGGACTAGGCACTGGCATTGGTGCATAGCTTCCCAAGGGGAGTACTTCGAAGGTGACTGTAGTGATATTCAGTAATGAGGTATGTAGCACTTTTTCTAGGATGAGTTCTCGAACAAATTGCCTGACCTCGTATAACAAATGATACAATCAAGACCTGGTTGATTTTATCTGAAATTTCCTTAGAAATGTTTATTTTCATAAAGGTCTTTGAGAATATTTATGACTCCTTTTTCTGTTATTTCAAATATTTACAAATTTATTGCATCATTTCCTCAAGTATTTTCAAAACATCAGCACCAAACTGTTATAATCTCCTTATTCTTAACTTTTGATAGCATTAATTCTGCTACATCATTCTGAATATTTTACATGGTCTTTGTTTTGTTCTACCTATTAATGTTTTATTTTCCATTGTACTTTAAAATCTCTGCCTCTGGGCCTTCGTAACTCAGAAATTTTGTTCTTTCATGGAAAGTGGGCTATAGAACAAATCTGTCAGTTCTTACACAGAAAGCAAAACATTTTAAAGAAAATTTGAAAAGTTATAAAATACTAAGGCAATACAGTGGAATACCACATACGGTAAATAAGAACAAAAAACAGTTATGTGCACTGATATGAAATAATGTTCAAGATTAGTGTTATGTGCAAGCTATAAAACAAAATGTATCATTTTCAACTGTATATAAAAATACTACACATATATGTTTTATATATATATTATTTATATATACATAAAATTTTCTTCATATATATGTATGTATGTATATATGAAGAAAATTTTCTGGAATCATGTACAAAAAAACTGTTATCTACCATTATCTCTCTATCTCCCAGGGAAAGCGTACAGGCTAGGCAAGGAAGACTTCAGCTTTCATATTATTCTCATCTGTTTTGTATTATTTACACTTTTCAACCAACCTTTTGTAAGAAAAAAAAAATTTAGCAAAAATCTCAAAATCTCTATAAACTTAGATTCAAAAATTATACTTCTTGAAACTTAGCCTAATAAAATAATTATAAATTTGAAGTTACCTTGAATAGGAAGATACTAGAGTACTATTAATAATAGTGAAAATAGGAAAAAAATATCCAACAATAGAGAAATGATGAATTTATGAGAAAACCACAGACTGTAATAATAAACAGACATTAAACATATTCATAAAGATTACATAACATTACAAATGCTTATGACATCAAGTTAAGGACAAAATGCAGAATATATTTTATAAAAATATGATAATATAACTTTGTAAACCCTAAGTTTGGGCATAAAAAGTCTGACCAAATGTTGAAAGTGATTTTTTTCATGTGATAAATTTATGGGTATTTTTCTAAAACTATTTTTCTCTAAAACTACTTTCTAGATGTTATTTCATAAGCTGTTAATGAAAAATAAACATTGATAAAGAGACTCAGTACATATATCAGAGCTTAAGAAGAATAAAAAAATTATACACCTTACCCTCTAGTCTCAACCTCACCTTAGTAAAAAGATAATAGCAAAATGTTTTAAAATTATAAATGTTATCAAGTGAAGATCATAGGGTTCCCATAATATTTGAGAAAAATAAATAAATTTACATATTTTCATTCACAAATCCCAGGGAGGAAAAAAACACTTTCTTTCAAGTGACATAATGCTAGTCCAGTATTTCTGCTATTCTATCCACCACCAAATTACAGCCTACATATGTGCATGTTACTTTCCACAGAAGATGTCTACTTATATAAATCCAGATAAACAATCTAGTTTACTGAAGTGGAAATAAAAGAAATAATAATATCAATGTTACCGTTGAACTTTAACACCTCTACCTTTTTTAAACAGCAGCTTGCCAAATTGTGCAAATTTTCTAGATTATACACTATATGTACCAGAATTGAACAATGAAATCTAAGATCAAAGATTTTGAATAATTTTATGAAAGCATGTTAAATATATTTTAACAAGAATCTTAACCCATATATAGCAAAATCCTTCTGAAAATGTTGGGGACCTTTGCATTATAACCCTAGGGCAGAGTTTGGCAACTTTCTCTGTAAACATCCAGAGAGTGAATTCTTAGGGCTTTGTGGTCCACAGGGTTTCTGTTCCAACTACTTAACTCTGCCCTTATAAGGAAAAAGCAGCCACAGATAATATATAAATGAACAAACATGGCTCATTTCCAATAAAACTTTATTTTCCTAACAATGAAATTTGAATTTAATGAAACTTTCACATATACCGCATATTATTCCCCTTTGGATTTTTTCCAACCATTTAAAAAATATGTATATTCTTAGCTCATAGGCAATACAAAAAGAAAAGGTGGTAGGCCAGATTTAGCTTGTGGGCTAAAGTTTGTCAAACTGTTATTTTTTAACTTATTCAAAGGCTATCTCCCTTGCTACAACCCACTATCTGGAATGCTTTTATCCTCCTCCATTCCACCTTTAAAATCTGATCTAACTTTCAAAGCCTTCCTTAAACAAATCCTTCAAGAAAACTTTCAAGGTGTCTTTAAACAAATGGAACTTCTCTTTCTTTGAAACTCCATTGCATTTGTACCTTTTCTGGTTGTACATATATCCCTAACTGACCTTTGTGCAGCTATTGGTGTACCTATCCTTCCTTTTAACATTTCATGGGAGGATCTCACTCTTACACATTTCTTATTGACCATACTGCCCCGTATACAGTAGAAAGTTAATAATAATGGTTGGATTGAAAGATGAGTATTCATCATCCTCAATTCCTAGATGTGGGCCCAGCGGTTTAATCACAGATTTTAAGGTTCTAAAAGAAATATTATAGACATTAAAAATACTCATAATATTTAAAACACAGATGGGTTTTAGTAATAGTTAAATGTGAAAACAAATTTTATCTTGGAATTAAGGAGAATGCCCACCATGTTGGCAGGGAAGACAAATGAGAGAGAGCAGGAAAGGGATCGAGAGATGAGTTGCAGGGCCCAGGGTGCTGCAAGAGAGCCAAATGTCTGGCAGACACAATGGGACTGTTTACAGGATAAAACTTAATCCTTTAACTGTCCTCCTAAAGTAGGGAAAGGTATCAGACCTTGCATATGACTAAGGTACTGGGACATGCTTCTCCTGGGCCATTCCTCCCTCTTGATACATCAAATGGAACTGTCCTACACATCCAAGGAATCCCCTGGACCGGGGAGTTTCTCAGCTTCAGAAAACTCAAAGTAAAGTTTGGAGTTGTCTATTAAATTTTCATATTTTTATCTAAATCTAAATTCCAATTGCACAAGTAAAATAGGACACTTTTAGAAACTGGAACCCCTCTGCCCGATTTCAAATCCTAAGAATGCTTATTAGCTGTATAAGCCTTACCAATTTACTTAACCTCTCCAAGCCACAATTTTGTCATCTGTAAAAAGAAGATAATGATAATAGAACCAACTCATGGGGATCATGAGCTTTTGTGAGGATTTGATGAGTTAATATATGTGTTTAGAAGTTGCACATAGTAAGCACCTATCAATGTTAGCTACACACACACACACACACACACACACACACACACACAGAGCTAAGAACAAATATCACTGCTGGTATCAAATAACCTCTAAAAAGCTACACAAACCCTTGCCTTCAAGGCATGTATTGTGTTTTATTTGATTCTTGAGATAGAATTACCATAGGAAGGAATTTACAGAATATAGGAAACAGGCTATATAAGAATTATCAAGTAATTTTTAAAGTGCAATAGAAGGAAAACAGCAAGCTGAACATACATGTATGATTATGTGACATGGAGAGAAATAGGGGAAAAAAATTGAATCCCTCTGGCATTATCACAATAGTATTTCCCAAGCTTTGGCAAAATGCAGTGACCAAATCAGCTTCCATGCATGGGACAATGGCAGGACAACTCAATGGCCATACTTACCACCTTTCTCCACCCTACGGGGACCTGCTTTTTTGTCTTTCACCTTAGCAGTGCTTCCTTCCCAAAGCTTACTCGTATAATTTTCCTTTTCTTCCTTGGAAAGCTGTTCCCTGGATTTCTCAGATGAGACCGTTGCAATCACTTTGGTTCCTTTCTCAGTTTCCTCTTCCAAAACATTCTCCAAGCTTTCCTGTATGGGCCGAGGCTTGGTCTCCACATCCGCTTTTGTTATTTCATGGTCTTTAATTTTGATTTTTAGGAAATCATTAGTTGGAAGGTGGGGTTTTCCTGGCTCATCATTTCCACTCAAATCCTGAGAAGACAAACTCCTGGGGCTTTCATTGGGACTGTTTTCAGCCTGTGCTTCCCTGTCCCCCAGTGCAGATTCGTCATCACTGCAGCTAGAATATGGGTGACTTCTGGATGAAGATGATGAAGCACTTTTTAGATCTACAAATAAAAAAAAAATGATGACATCATTGTCTTCCTTGTAAAGTAATTGGTTTAGTTGTGGGAATTATGTTAATTAATCATACCAAAATTGTTCAATATAGTTTAATGCATTTGATATTTTCCCATATATTCTACATAGTTGTCATGAAAAACAACAGCAAAAAACCCCACAAAACTCCCTCAAAAAAAAAAAAAAGCTATATAATCTGTGAGTCTATAGAAGTATTCAACAGGAAATCACATTTAACTAAAAACAAACTGTATTTGTTTAGTTTTTGAAAGTCATTTTATAGGAAAACTTCATAAGTGTCTAGTATTTTGTTATAGAAAAAGTTGAATAATCTTTTACTTCTTCAGCGAAAACACTATTTCATTATTGTCTTGGATAGCCACAGTAGTCTCTGTGCATAAAATTAAAATTTTTATCTTCTGTAACACCCACCATACTAGTAACCCTGGTAGCTGGGTATGGTAAGATTTATACATTTGCATAATACCTAAACTCATAATAAATAGTATAAGATGATGGTTGTGTGTGTGTGCATGTAGAAGGAGATGTTGTTTTATTTCGGGTTCCCCAGAAGCAGATGCTTCAATGAGGATTCATGGGCAAGTGACATATTAAGGATATGCTCCAGGTGTGGGGGAGCAGGGCAGGGAAGGGAAGGAGTCAAGTAAGAGAGCTATTTCAAGAAACATCTCAACCTCAGTCTAATCCCATGGGGATCTCTAAGTTTAAATTATATTAAAATTTTTCCTCCCTTGAGGAAGAGGTTGGGCTTTTATACTCTACTTCAGTCAGACATGGCTACAGGCCATCCTGGGGGAACCAAACTTCCTTGGCACTTCCAGGCTTTTTGTGCCTGAGGGTGGAACATCTCCAGTAGCTCACGGCTATTCTCTGAAGAGTGCAGAAGGGTGCGGAAGGGTGCGGAAGCTGCGGTGGACACACAAAACCTGTAAAAGACATTCTAGGGGATCTAGACAGTGCCTTTATGTGATATTATAGATATGCAGTCTAGAGACTTACCGTAGCCAAAAATGGTTTAGTACTTACTGCTCCAAAAAACTTGTAAAAATCTCCAACAAAATAACATACACACAGACTCTCAATAAGGAATTTGCACGACCGAAAAGCCACAGCACACACTGCTATGGAGCAGGAAATATAAACTTGTTTGTGATGTTTTAACCAATATATCTGTGCTTATAATTGTTTTTTATAGAACATATTTTCAAAGGAAATATCCTACACTTACATGCTGCTTAACTTTCATGTGTTCTCTTCTCTGTGTGCTCCTTCCTCTTTTTTCTGTTTCTTTTATTTCTGCTTGGCAGCTGTAGATGGCTGTCTTGGTTGATGCGGAGTTTAAGGGAAGAAATACCTGCCTTTCCTCTTATCCTCTTCCCAGTCCCTCCAGCCCCAGTGGCTCTGTATGTGGGTCTTATCATTTCAAGTATCGTCTCAGGGACATATCAGAGTTTCCACAAAGATTCAAGAGAATCTTTTTACTGCTGCTCCACAGCAGTAAAAAACAAACTCCGAAAAGCCTTTAAGCAACAGAACCCCTTAAGTACAATTCCATTTATTCTTATCTCCCAACTACCTTGACAGGCACCAGATGACCACGGTTTCTCAAAGGAATCACACACTTCAGCCGCTCGTTTTTTATTTCCATTTTATGAAATCTGGATATGCTGTCTCTCTCTCTCTAGGGAACATAGCAAATCAAGGACCACTGTTTTCTCTCTTATTTGCACTAGTTCAGAAATTTTTGGGGACTATGATCTCCCCCTCTCTTCAGCATCTCACACTAATTTATTTTTTTTATGAAAAACAAGTCCTGTTTGCTAGTGGTTTGATCAATGCCTTTCATTAATTGCACAATTAGCTAGGACACGGTGTTACCCTTGTTCTGGACTTCCAAAAATATTCTGATCTACCCTCTTAATATTGTCATGATGATTCTCACTTTTAGCTCTGAGAGTTGTTCATATAATAAAAGTTAAGTACTCCTCTATATTTCTTTAGTAGCTTCTTCTAATTGTATTATTTTATTTCACATCACCGAAACACTCTCTGAATCAATATTGAGTCAGTCCTTTAGAGAATGATTGGCCACAAAGTGGCTAGAGTACATGACCTCCCATGTAAACTCATTTCAGTTTTCAAATTTCTCTCTAAACTAGTCATATAATTTTGTTTCACTCTCATTTCTTATTCTCATTTTCATACAGAGACTGGGGCAAGATATTGCCTACAAAAAAGTTCAAAATGCTTTAGAGCCATGGAATGGGATTTTCAACACAAATTTTATTTATTCTCTCAGAAATAAAGCAAACTTTTTATATAAAGAATCTTTTTATATAGAGGAACTTTCAGGGCACAGATGCAAAATTTTTTATCATTAGGAGGGAAAAAGTAATCTTAGAGGCATGCTAGTAATTAACTCTGCCCCTGACCCAATTCCAATTGTCTCACCAGTGTTCCCTGTAGGTGCTGACGCTAAAAGAATCTGCTCTTGGTAAAGAAATGATCTGCACTTGTTGCCTGGGTCCTTGACCAAAGCCAGCAAGTCTGGTGCCATGGTTCCATGTCCTAAGCAGTGTCTCTGACTTTTCTCTCTCTACATTCACTCAGTCCCTAAATTCTTCAATGCCTTCTCTTTCCTTGTCACTGATAACGGTTTCTTCTTCTGCATCACTACTATTTTACACAACATGAGATTGAGAAAAAAAATAATATGTTTTTCTGTAAGACAAAGCTAGGTGTTCCCAGGTATAACTCGGCTACTTATTAGCTTTGACTTTGGTTGTGCTATTTAACTTCTCCAAGCCTCTGTGTTCTTGGCTGTAAAATGGGGATAATTCTACTGGCTCTCCATAAGTCATTGTAGAAATTACATGACAAAAATATAACCTAATCAAACCAAATAATCTTTCGTTATGACTTTCAGTTTTTTTTTCCCTCTGTGAAGTCATACATGCTAAGTATAGCCTAATAAATTTATTTCCTATGTACATTATATTAAGAACAGTAATCACAGTTAGCATTTATTAAAGAAAAGTAGATGAACATTGATCATGATTATGTATTTATGTGTACCACCACTTAGGTAAGCACTTTATAAGCATCTCATTTGATCTCATGAATAGTTATTTATCTTATTGTTCTAGATCTTCTGGAACAGGGGTCGGCAAACTTTTGGGATGGAAGAGCCCACCAGGAGTCAGCAAACTGTGGCTTGCGAGCCACATGCAGCTCTTTGGGTAGGTACATGTGGTTCTGAAGTAAAATTGAAAAGGAAAATAAAACTATCATAGTTCCATTTATAAAATTTTTAAAGGATATTATTCACATAGTGGTAATTATGTAAAAATATATTTATGGCTCTTAAATAATTTTTAAATTGTTGTGAGAGACAAGATTGGCTCTTCCAGGGTCAGCAAACTTTTGAGATGGAATGTACCCAGAGCCTCATGTGGCTTGCGAGCCTCAGTTTGACGACCCATGCTCTAGAACATAAGGCTCAGTGAAGTTAAATAATATTCAATGGCTATTAGCTATAAAGTAGTAAGTTTTATACAACTTTTTTTTTTGTAATGACCCACTATAGTAAAGCCAAGACCCCTCCCCCTGCCAAATGGCCTTTAAACAGAGAGCATCCACTCTCATGGATACACCATTGTTTCTCTTAGCTAACTTCCCACTGTTAGCACTCCATGATGTCAAAAGAAAAATACTGCTCTCCAAACATCAGAATTCATGGAATTCATAGTCTGCCCTCCCTTTTATATCTCTAGTGGTCATTCTTATTTTTTTCCACTACTCTAGAATCCAGACATAGTCCACATTTTAAACACTTTGAGGCACACAATATGAATATAAAGCAAAATACAGCTGTCAAAACCTCCTGTAGTTTATTTATAATACTAACCATGATACTATGTATATGAAAATATATGTCATTTAGTTATTTGTAACATACTGTGTGGGCAATCACAAAAATTAAACACACACACACCAACACCACCACCCCAATCTCCACTGTTCATACTGCCTGCCTATCCAATTTGATATACACCTGACAAATGGTAACAACCACACACACATCCACAGTCAACATCATTCCTGTACAGTAAATTCAGGATGAACTCTGCTCTCCCTCCTCATAGCCGAGGCTCAGAATTGTCCTTCCTCCCCACTTACTAAAAAATAAATAAATAAATAAATAAATAATAATAATAGAACATGTGACAAAAAAGACATTTGGCCCACAAAGCCCATTACAGAAAATGTGTGCTGATGCCTGAATTACATTTTCAATAATACTACATTTATTCATCGGATTAGGATAAATTATGGTGAAATCATAAACAATCCCAAACCTCAGTAGTTCAGTGAAGTTTAAATAGAAAAAAGTCCTAGTTTTTCTCTTCAGTAATCCAATTTTAGTCAAGCTCCTTTTTTACTGACCTTACTATGCTATATCGAAATTATATTTGAATGTTTGTCATGCCACCAGGCAGTCGAATCTTAGGAGAGAGGGGATTATACCTGTTTATGTCTCCATTATCAAGTGTATTGAAACAGTATAGGTGAAAAATATTTGTTGAACAGAACTAAACTCTTAACTGTAACCTCAGGTAAACATGACTTCTCAACAGTGGAAGTTAATACAAAGAATTATCATACTGAAATCTGTCTCTGTAGTGGAGAACAGCCTTCAGAGAATGAAATGCAAATAATTACATTGGGGAGAAATAAATAGGGTCAGTTTTATAGAGTTCAGGTTTTAGTGTGTGGTATACCATTAAATCCATATTGAGCATTTCCTATGTGTCAGGCAATGATCTAGGTATTGAAGATATGATGGAGAAAAAGGTAGGCCAGATCTCTGCTTCCACACTCTAAATGGATACTGCTTCCTTTTGCATGAGCACAAGAAAGCAACTGCTTTATTAAGGTATTCATTCATTCTCCTAACAGTGACTGAGGATAGCTCTCTCAGAAGCTGCTGTTATATTCTCATTGTATTCAGTAGCCATATTGTCTGTTTGGAACCAATTATAAGTCCTGACCTTAGTTTTCAATCATTTCTTTGCCCCCCTAGCATGCACTAGGGTTTTATCACAGTTTAAGTTCACCACTTCTTCTATTAGTGTCCTGATTTTCAACTACTTTGTTTCTGGTTTACTAGCTTAAAGCCCATACATACACTTCAATTTAAGTGTACAGACTCAAATAAATAAATTCAGTTAAAAATTTAGATCATCCCAATGACATACCATGTATCCTAGCCCAGTGGGCCGAACACTCTTCTGAACTCTAATATGAATTACGCCTCTTTTTCCCATTCCTCAGTCCAAGGTTCACAGCAAAATCTGCATAAATGCTGCTCCTATTTTTCTTCTAATTAACCATGACACATCAATTTTATATTTATACTATTAATTGTATTAGTACTTCTGTCTTGATTATATTCACATCCACAAAAATTTATTTATATTTTATATTAGATACTGTGGTTCAGCCAATATTTTCATGTACAATAGCACGAAATTAGACAAGTGCTTTGTACTCAATATTGTTGAATGAATGTATGCTTAATGAACTTAGAAGTAGAAATCATTGGGCCAGCCCAGTGGCGTAGTGCTTAATCGCTGGCTTGGGAAGCCCGTGGCCCCGGTTCATGTCCCACTTATGAGGGCCAGTGACACTGCCCTCAAAAAAAAAAAAAAAAAGATGTAGAAATCATTAGATTCCAGCTGTGAACAGCATCTGGTTATTTATCTTATGGGAGAGCATATATCCCCATACTGATAATTCATTACTTAATTCATCAATGAGACAAGCATATACATTACTTTGTAAGGATAAATATTCATAAGTAAATGTAGAGATAGCAGGAAGACAAATTAAGTTCCTCCATATTTACATTTAGTTGCCTTTATAAACGTAAAATGAATACTTAAAATACTGAGAATATAATCAAATCATGTTACATTGTGCTGCCTAGTCTTCTTACATTTATCCACTAATCTTGTCAATCAGCTGTGCATTCCACAAGATATTATTGGGTGCCTGGGCAGGGCCTTTGCTATGTCTAAGGCAGATTCAAAACTATAGAGAAATAACTCATGGAAAAGTATTTTATGTGAACTAAAAAACACTGCTTCACTTAAGTAGTCATCTGAAAGCCATGACTTCCCACTTCAACAATTGGAAAGTGAATACAGATTGAGGAATTCTTACCATTAAGAAAAATGAAAGTTCGGCTAATCATGCAAAAATCACACATATAGACTTAGATAAGAAGGCCTCCTACAACCTTCCCCTAATCCTCTCTGGCCCAAGAACAGACAAGTTACCCTGAGAGTGGTCTCACAGCACATGTAATTTCAACACAGAAAGAGCAGACTTCCTTGATGCCCAAGTCCATAGTCATGACAAGATATGAAGAGTGAGACTCTTGTAGTCAGGAAGTCAAGTAAACAGACTAATTGTGTGACCCTGGGATTTTAAAATTCTATGAGGCCTTCTTCTTTAATAGACTGGAAAATAGCACAAATGAAGTGTTGTGCTTCTTACTAGAAAAAAACATTTGCTTTCATTCTTACATCCTTTCCTTTATATTCTGGGAACAAATTCTATCTCCCCACCTCCCTCCCCCTCTCACCTCTTTCTCATAAAGAGCTACTTAGTCTTTACCGCTTAGTCACAGTCACTATCATCCAAACTGCCCATAAAAGTATGAAAGTATATTCTCAGTGACATGACATTTTCACCTTAACCTTATAACATTCATCTACCACAATATATCTTCAATTGGTGAATTAGTGCCTGGGGCTTCCAACACAAAGGCAGAGAAAAGTAAGCTGTCCTTTTTAAAGGATGGGAAGTCTTACCCATCATTCCTAAACCAGGGTCTTCACTTCGTCAGCTCCCAGTCCCTGGCACTTTATCACCCACAGGCTGCTCAGCACAGTGTATTCATCAAGGCAGGCCACGCAATTGTTAACTGGCAGTTTAAATGGGGCCAACTTGTCACGAGAGTGACAGCCTGGGCAATTGTTTGCCCTCTGGGAACAGGTGCGGGCAGGTTCAAATGAAACACATCCAAATACTAAAAGCAAGGTTCTTAATCATGTCAATAAAAGGGATGTACTGGTGTCTGAGATTCAGTGGTCACAATCGGCCTCTTACACTCTTAAAGATGAAATGCTGTCTGGCTTTTACATAGAATGTTCCAAGGACTCTATCATGTCATTATCATTTTTAATATGTGCTATGTGTTTGCTGGATGAAAACTCTACTTGTGATGTTACACATGTTAAAAGGCATATTTTAAAATAAAATAAGGTCACGTTATCAAAATAAAGGGATGGAAAAATAAAAGAGCCTGGAAGTGGAGAAAAGAAAGAGTAATAAAGAATGGTATTTTATTTCAGAATAACGGCAAACTTTTAATGTAAATTCCAAGCATGCAAAGGAGCTCCAAAAAGGATAGCGTAATTATCTCATTACTGAAACAACAAAATAAAATTGTAGCCAATTTAATTTTTGACTTTTAAATTCCCCAACATTTATGGAATAAATTTTATATGTTCTAATAGCTTTCATTATATACCTATTTAAAATATTCTATATTCTATATCTATATGCTGCAGTGATTTCTATACAATCTTTTTCAATTAAATTCCAAGAATCATCACATAGCATAAATATAACTAGATATCATGGCACTAACAAAAGTACCTTAGTATTCTTAGTGTTAAAAAAAAATCAAGTAATTGCTTAATATTTACAAAATATCTTTTAGGTAGTCACTTCTGTGAGGAATAACAAAGACAACATACAGTTCTAGCTTTCATAGTGTAATTCATTCATATATTATTAACTTGTTTAATTGACTTGAAGGGCAAAAATTAACACACATGAAACCATAAGTGAAAAATGAACTACCGAACGATAATGTCACAAAAGAAAGCCTCAGTGCAGGTTGCTGAAGAAAGCAAGTGTTGAAGAAGAGGAGGGGGATGAGCTGGAACTGAGTCAAAGGCCTGGGAGGAGAAGACTGGGAAATCCATTCAGTAAAGAGAAATGCAAACTTGGGTAAAACTAAAATGTCCATTCATATTTCCTTTGTTTTAAAAACAAACAAACAAACAAAGGCTAGAGAACAGGATTAGATGAAGAGATGGTGATAAATGCCTCTAAAATGTTTATTCTTAAGGAAGCATGATCCTTTTATTGAGGGTATTTGCTTTAATTGTATAAATAAATGGATATTTTCTGATTTGGAAAAACATTATATTGGTTTTGGGTTTTTTTTGTTTTGTTTTGTTTTTCAAAATTCAGGCTCTGAAGTTGAGTAATGTTTGTGTCTTGGCTCCACCACATTTCTGGCTATGTGAATCATTTAATCTCACCATTTCCAAGTCCACTCATTCATAAAATGGAGATAAAAAAAGAAAAATTAACTGCTTTTTTAGGTTGTTTAAGGTAAATCAAATAACTCATGTAAAATATTTAACACAGTGCTTAGCATAAAATACAATCTTAAGGAAAAATAGCTACAGAATGCTTCTCCAAACACTGGATTCCAAGTATTTATAAGTAAGCAGTATTCATTGTTAAAGCTTACGTATCACAGTCAGTTATTCAATAATTACAGGTCTAAATGATTAAAGCTTTCACTCTAAGGCATATCCAAGTACTGCATAGATCCTCTGTTTGAACACAAAAACTTACTCTTCCTTAGGAAATATCCATTTGATCCCAAGAAAGCAAGGTGTTTATATAGCACAAAAATAACCCAGGTGACCATATATTGAAAGAATATACTGAATCTTTATGAAATCAGCATTTGACAATTCTGCACCATTACTGCAAGTCAAAAAATCAAGTCCTTTGTGTTTTGAACCAGTTATATTTAAATGCACACACACTTGCTATCCTTTTCCAGGTTCAATTCACTTGTATGGTTTCTTTTAATATTGATTCAGGGGACATCACTTTTCCATAGAATTCTTTAACTTTCTCTATTTGTATAGTAATGTAAACTTAAGTACAACATTCACATTCAAATTGAGAAAACAGCTTATATATTAGGCACACCTAGAAACAGAAAATGTTAAGTATTAAGAGAAATTAGAGAAAAAACCTGGTTTAAAACTTTACAAAAAATATTTCAATGCTTTACTATTAATCAGTCATGAGTAGTTCTTTCAACTGTAATAAAAATGACAGCAAATCTTGTTTCCAAGTTTACTGACAGTTAACATCATTCTAAATTTTTACATTATGCTCTCTTCTTTATTTTGACTGTCAGGAAGCTTAGGATTAAACTTTTAGTTCAAGCATGATCATGATCCCATCTATGGTTCCTAATATAATTGTCTTCTCTTTTACTTTAAATAACTTCTGTTCTTTATATTATTGCCTTATATATGTACACATGAAATTATTAAACAGGTTTGCTGGAATTCTTTCTTGAATAGAGTGAAACTATAAATATTTGCTTATGAATACTTGATAACTTAATTTACTCTTATTTTCTATTATCCTAACATAGTCCTTGAATTCAAATATTTTAGATTTTATACAGAAAAAGAATTTGAGAGGTGAAAATTAGGAGCAATTCAAAAAGTCATCATAATGTGACCTCATTCTCTAGTCTAAAGCAAATGGGTTCCTTCTTTGACTGGACACTATTTTGTTGAATTAAGTAAGGTCTTTAAATAAAGAGGTCTTAAAAATTTAAGATATGCCTCTGCTGATGAGGGTTTCTTTCTCTACCTGAAAAGCTCTGTATTTTCCCTGTGAACAGTCAATTAATTTAGGCTCGAAGATAGTGAGCAGGCCATCTTTGCCAAGAGAGTAAATACTTCCATGAAACTAATATGTCAACATCTTGTGTTCAAGGTAAGTTGAGAAAAAGACATGAACCTAAGGCAGGAATCTTCAACTTTTCCTTTGAGTTGAAGATTCTTTTCATTTTTCCAAAGCCACAAAATGGTGTGTGTGTGTGTGTGTGTGTGTGTGTGTGTGTGTGTGTAAAAGGGGATAGTTTAGGATTTAAAAAAAAAACAAAACACAATAATTTGCAAAGTAAACAGAAGATGTGACTACGTTTTACCTGACATCATGTTGAAAAATCCTAGCAAACTAAGGAAAGAGGAAGGATTAAAGAATGACTCCATAATTTGGATATTTAGTGAAGACTGACTAGTCAACAGCCTTTGGTTATGGAACCATGCTCTAAACATCGCCTTAAAAGAAGATTATCTCACTAAATATAAGGAAAAGTAGCATGCACACTCGTTAAACAGCCTATGTCATATAAGAAGCTAAACAACTTGCCTTTTTTATCCTCTTCCAATTCACTCTCAGAACATCCATCATCCTCATCTTTCACATTGTCATCAGCATTTGGTACCTTCTGTGAGGAGGTTTCACTCTCCTTTTCAGGGTCTAAATTATCTTTTTCATCATCTGAGGGTGACTTTAACATTCCATTCATTTGATCATCAGCCTGTCCTTCTTCATTAGCTTTCTCATCTTGTTTCTCCTCATCTACTTCAAAATCTTCTTCATATTCTGAGAAAAGAAAATCTCCACTATGAGAATGAAAATAGAATCACTGATACTTAACCCATTTCATTTTAATGAGAACTTTGACTCCATTATCCTCTCTCCTCAGGGCCTTCCTTCACTTCTTTTTCATACAATTAGTGAACACAGAAAGCTAACCGCAAATGATCAAAGATTGCAATCAGTTACATATACAAGAGCACAAAAGAAATGAAGCTCCAAATGACAAGCCTGAAACCTAATAATAGTTCATTTACAAATGGACATCATCATCTACAATAACCAAAATGAACAAGAGAACTTGATAGAAAACAATAAATTAGAAATAAATTAAAAATGAAGAGAACAGGAGTATAATAATGAAAGTTAATTTGGAGATCTAGTGAGGTCATAATTCATATGAAAAATGTTCAAAATATTTGGATATCAAGTTAATGAATAGTGAAGTGGAAAAATTTAATTAATCAAGTCCAAGGACCCTGAGAAGTAACACTGAAAAGCACATTCTTTGAGAACCAAATGGACATCAAGGAAAGGCATTGTGAAGGATTCTATACCTAGGCCAGAACTGCAATCATATGCCTTATTCATCCCTACAATGAATGAAATAATTATATTCCAAGGATAAAAATTCTTATAAAATAGAATATTCATGTCACAGCCACTAACTTGTTTCATTCCCTACAGAGGTGCAACAAATCTGTAGCATAAAAAGAAAATTGCCACATCAGATAAGCTCCAGCTGTCCCTTGTGGTTATAATTTTTCACCTTTCATATTTAATTGTTCCCCTTTTTCCTTCCACCAAAAACTAACAATCTTTAAGTGACAACATGCCAAGGATTGAGAGCAAAAGGATTTCATGCAGAACCAATTAAGCAAATAAACAATCATCTTTAAAATGAAAATTACAGGGAAAATAAAGGTTTGCCTATTTTGTATGTTCTAGTTATTAGATATCCTGGTTTCTTTTCCAATGGTGGGGGCCTCTTGGGTAATTACTTGAGAACTATCCACCCTGTCCAATGAAAGAAACTTAATTTAGAAATGCATGCCCTGTGCATATGAAGAAAGCTCTGTTAATGCAGAGAATGTGTGAGGGAAATGTACAAAGAAAAGTGAAATCAGAAATTTTAATGAATAAAAGCAAACAAAAAGAATTCATCACAAGAATGTTTTCATGAAAGAGATTTAATATGAAGAACAAAAAATGCAAATTATCAGTGAAACAAAATTATAAAATAAGCAAGATTATGAAGAATTTGGTTTATATTGCACGAAACAAACAGGAAATATAATAAAAATGAATAAATATTTTGATCCAAATATTTCAGACCAAGTAATAGGATAGTTCTTCACTTGGCCCAGTTAGTTGTCAATCAATAAGCCTTTATGTGGAAGAGGATCAAATTGCAAGATAAAAGACATTACAGTAACAAAACCATTGGAATCTCCAGTTTTCGTTGAGAAAACAAGATTTAGGTAGGTACACAAGTGATACTGTACTCATAGTAATTTTTATACATGATTTCAGTAATGTTAGTATTTTTTTTTAGCTGAGCCATACTGCTACCTGTTGGTAGCTCAGTGGCTGCTCAGCTCAGGCTGGACATCGAACTGCTGTTGCTCAGAGCTCAGCTTGCACTCTTGAGTGAGCTCTTAACCAACGCGCCATTTGGCCGGCCCTCAGTAATGTTAGTTTAATGCTACTGGACTCAATTGTTATGTATTTTTATATAGGACTTGATTAATTGTATGAAATAGTGTCACATGAATGGAATGGATTGAAAAGGTGATGGAAAGTCATTTGGAGATCATGGAAGACTTTGTAAAAGAAGGAGGTCAGGTTAGCTACAGAATACAAGCACACAGAGAAACACACACATCACTTTACAGATATATGCTACTGGTCACAGAACAAGCAAGGGGCCAGAGACACTACAAGCAAATTGCTATAATCCTATCAATAATATTAGATAGTGGGGAAATGTGAGGGTTTTGAAGTGAGTCATGTGCCCAAGCCCCAGTTTAAACACTCACTAGCTGTGCTTCTTCACAAATCTGTAGTGAGTATTAAAAGCAACAGAGTACTAAAAATAATGGAATGTATAGTGCCATGGCCATTGAGTGCCTAATCAATGTTACATATTAGTAGTAATAGTGATTGTGATTGGAGGTGGAGGGAGTTGGTCATAGAACAGGAGAAATCACACACAGTATGTGCTCTATATTCTTTAATGGAGGCAGTTGCTTAAAAATCAGAGAAGTACAAGTGTCCACAGTTAGGACACAATTATAGTTTTACTATTGAAGCAGAGCACAAAATCAAAGGAAAATGGAATGAATCACAAGAACAGTCCCTACATCCTATTTTGCGGGAGCTTCAGTGTTTTTCCTCAAAATATGAACCTGCCCTGGCTTTAAAGCTGCCCTGGCTTTATTCTGCCCTTCATTATTATCACATCTAAATATTCACCTTCTATTAACCACAGAACATGCTATTAGCATGCTCAAAGCTATTATGAGCTATTATAGCTCAAAGCACACCTCCTTTGCATCATCTACTCATGAGTTTTCAATGTGAAAGAACTGGTGGCATACTTTCTGGATTCCTTTTCATCGGTTCTTCTTTTTCCCCCTTCTCATCTTCCTTCTTCCAGAGAATTTAATTAGCTTGTTGTTTACCATCCCCACTAATGAGGAAACGGGTCAACGTGAGGCCAACATCCATCCAGCCGCAACCCTCCCTTTTCTGACCTCCACTCCAGCTTCTTGCTGCCCTTACCATCGGCGGCTGTTCTGCAGAGAACTGAAGCCTTGCTGCTGCTGTTTCTTTCTTTTATTTTTCTTTTCTTTTTTTAATGGAAATGGGGAATTAAAGTCTATTAACTAGCCAACACAGAAGACAGATCTTGGAAAAGCTGTATTATAGGCATAAAGTATGCTACTCATAGACCTCATCACGTTGGTTTAAAAGAAAATAGATGAAGAAAATGAAAAGCCTCTATTAAATGTGGCTTTAGTAAACCTACATGTCTTGAAAGTTCAAACAAACAAACAAAAATTCCCATTTGTTCATCTTTCTGCTATTGCCGTTGCTATAGTCAACTCTCAATTCTCAGTCTAGATAATAATAAAGACTAGAAGAGATCACCAAGGGAGAGAGGTAACTGGGTCAGTGTCATGAGTGAAATCTTTTTGAAGACAGTCATATTATTTCAGTAAGAAACAAACATAAAATTCAGTGCTATACCAGCTCTGTGATTATTCTCTTGGATTACTGGAACCCTTCAGCAGCAACACGAGGTGGTACCGAAGAAGATACCTAGATGTGCCCCCTTCCTGATGCCAACCCTTCCACAGGTCCTCCCGGCCTATGACTATGCCTCCTTTCAGGCTTTGCCTCCTTGGTGTAAGAGGGACACTGAGGCAGCTCCCAATTCAGATTCCATGGGTGTATATCACCCATCACCAGCTAACATCAAGGATAGCTTATACAGAATAGGAAGTTACACAGTATTTGAAATTCTGGGTTTTGAAATCAGACAAGCCTGAGTGTTGAAGAGTAGTGGAGCATGCCACCCCATATGACACTTTGGCGTAGGGTTATTTTGATCTGAAAGCAATTGAGGTGGAGTAGATGTAAGAAAAGAACTCCACCTTCCCCTTATTTGCCTAAAACTGGGTCACAAATTTGTAAAGATGTCTCCTTCCCCACTCTAGGATAGAAGTTAATCATAGGAGACAATACTAGACCCCTATTATTTCAGATATGGCACCAGAGGAATCAGCATAACAAATCTCAATAAAACTAGCTTTTATCTACTATTGTTCCCCCATATATTTCCCTTCCCACAATTTGCTATCCTAGAAGCTCAAAGCCCTTTTCCTTTGTCTTGCCACTTTTCTAAAATAGAATGGGTCTTTTGTGAAGATGCCATATAAACCCAAGTCCTAGCCACCCCTTTGAGTTACTCAGCTCTGAACGCTCCCATGTGTGTCTTCGGTGTACATGCCAATATCTGGGTTTTTTTCCCTTGTTAATCTCTTTTGTCAGTCTAATTGATAAGGACCCAGAAAATGAACCTAAGATGGCTAGAGGAAAAACAGATTTTTATCTCCTACAGTTTGAATCCTAGTTCTGCTACTTTTCCTCTGTATATCTGAGCCTCAGTTTCCCAACTCACAAAATGGAGGTGGTTATAATATCGACTACATCAAATGGTGAGAATAAAATTAAATAGTGTGTGGAAAATAACTGGCTCTTTTATTATTGTTATTATTACTACGATATTTATGAGTGAGAGAGAGAGTGTGTGTGTGTGTGTGTGTGTGTGTGTGTGTGTGTGTGTGTGTTTAGAGAGAAAGTGAGAGTGAGAGCAAGAAGGAAGAAGAGGAGAAGGAAGGGAGGGCCAGGCAAAGGTGGAAAGATGAAAGAAGAGGAGAGAAGGGAGGAGAGAGAAGGGGAGGGGAGTGGGGGGCAGGCAAAAGAGAGGGAGGAGGGGAAGGGAAAGGAAGGGAAGAGAAGGAAGAGAAGGGGACAGAAAGGGAGTAGAGGGGAAGGGCACAAAGGGGAGGGGAGAGGACGGGGAAAGGAAGGAAAGGAATGAAAGAGAAGAACAAGAAAACAAGAAGGACAGACAGAAAAGGCTCCAGGCCCCCAAGCCTATGTCAACTGTTTGTAGCTATGGAATACTCTACCACCATATAATCATATACATTGTGCCTACCTGATGCCAAAGCAGCAACTTCACCAAAGCAAATACATTCAAATATTTTTAAAAATAGGCAAGGTTATATTTGCTCAGAATGGTCTCTCTCTGCAGAAGTGAATAGAGCCTCTGGCTCACACAGACATAAACTCCCCTTCCTCCCTTTCCACAAGCACTTTCAACCTCTCTGGAATTAGGCCTGCCCTCCTCTAAGGTAGGTGACACAATGTTTCATGCCAAACCTTGCATGAAGGTGGTCAGGGATTCCTCACATGTAACAGAATTGCCTAAACACCATAACTGAGTAACAACACTTCATGGATATTATTCCAGATTTTAATAATCACATTTTAAAGACTTAAGCAAATAAAACAATAGCAACAACAAAGGAACCCTGTGTTATCCATTACCATATTTAAATGTATGTTCCTGGTCATCTTCCCAAGCATATTGTCCTTTACATTCCATTTCTTCTATAGCAGTTCTCACTTCTTCAACCTCTGTGTTTTCCTCTTCAGCTGAAAAAATGGCAGAAGCAGAGGCTCTGCTCCCTTCTATCTCATTCCTTTTTGGTATCATGTATGTTCTGTCCTTCCTCAGTTTCCCTGTACTCTTCTCCAGTTCCTCCCTTTTCTCCACATTCTTTTGTTTCCTAGGTTTTGGTGAAGTTGGTTTTTTGTCAAGGCCCATTGCAATAATGCACCTATGAAAAATATTAACATAAGGTATTTAGTAACTTTTATATATGGCACAGTGGAGCCTTGAAGCTTTTGAAATCACTTAGCTCTTATTCTTGTAAGAAATGTTATAAGAAATATTTTAGTATAGTGCACATAGTGAATTAAAAATATTTTTTCTAAAATCTTGTAAATAAACACAATTCTTAATTTTACCTTCAACAGTAAACAAGAAAACAATGAAGAACTATAGTCTAAAACTAAAATTTGTGCCTTAAAGCATATTTTTGCCCTGGAAGTGCCCAAGCTCACCCAGCAGGTTAGTGATGGAGCTGGATTCCAGCTCAGGACTGTTCGACTCCATCACCTCACACTGAAGCCCAAAAATGTTGTTAGATTGCAGGTATTGCCCTCTCCAATGACTAGCTTCACAGACAAATATTACACTGGTGGGCTTACCGTCAGGGAAAGTGCTCAGACTCTCCTCCCCCTTCACACCCCACCCCGAAACTAACAGAATCCAGAGAAGTTTTCACCAAGGTCTAGAGACAATCCACAATCTAGAAAAGGGGTCTGGCACTTATCAGTCTCCACACTCCTCCTCTTCTAGAAATGCACATGTCTCCTTCTCTATAGGTTACGTGACTATCATTATCAGGGAACTGAATCAATTAGAGTGGGCAGGTGAAAACAGATCAAAATGCAGTCAAGACTTGTTAGTCCTGGAAGAATAGAAATAATATGCGAAATTTGAAAACTGCCTCAATGTGAATCAAATCCAATGGCAGTTTCTTAAACTAAGGATTTCGCTGAATTTCAGCCATCTTCAGTCTAGAAATAGCATAGGAATTAATTCTCCCAACAAGCAAATATAAGAACTTAGTTGTCACTAATCTTTTCAATACCTCCCCATACAAAAAGCTAAAAGCATCTACACCCAGAGTTATTATCAGGATGTAAAAAATGAGATAATAAGAATATCCTTACCTCACCCATTTTAAGCATGATAAATACTTTTGGACTGTAATGATGATGTACTTAGCACACTGCTTTGCTTGGAATAAAGGTATCATGAATCTTCACAGAATATGATTACCCACATTGCCTTCTGTTCAAGCTGTTCTTCGCTTATCAATGGCAACACCAAATCCATTGATTCGGAACCTCTGATATGCTGCTACTTTAAGTTTATGTTGTGACTGTGTAGATGCTTGGATGCCTCCCTACTGCATGCACAGACTTTTTATTGCCCATCTGCTTCAGGGAATTGGACAAACACAGTGAGCAACATCTGTGCTCTCCTCATCACTGACTACCTAGTTGACTTCTGAGTATAATTTGAGGTGTTGATTCTGACTATTGAAGCTCAAAGCTGTCTGCATTCTACCTATTTGCTTAGGCAATTCTTCCTGTGTTTGACTCTAGTAACTGAAAACCACCAGTATGTCTCTTCAAACCGTTTCCATAATTGAGGGATGAGCACCATTGTGGAACCTCCACACTTCGGAAGTGACCAAAGGCTGGGCTTTTCTTGTTTTCTGAGCACCTTAAACAGGCCATTCCTAATTATTTTTAGACCTAGAATTCCCTCCTGTTTTATGTTATCATAATGAAAGTTCCAGAAACCACTATTTTTAAATGAATTAAAATTAATGTCATTTTTAACAGCTTGGAAGAATTAATGTACAGCCCTTAAAATAACTGAAAGTATTATTATGGTAGTGACCAAAAAGAACCAAAAAAAAAAAAAAATGGTTACACAATATTAGAAGTGGTATCAGTTTCCTTAAGGTAGTTCTCAACTTTCACTGGAGCTCTGCCTTATTGGTGCTTCTGAAAGAATCAGACCAATGTCAAGTGGGGCGGGGCCAAACAGGCCAGGCTCCGCCCTCCACCCCACCCCCTCCCTGCCCCATTTAAACCAGCCTGCTTCCACTTCTACCTGGTCTGCAGCAGGGAAACATCAACTGGTACCACACTGTTCTACTTTGGACATTCACAGATTTCATTTGAAGAAATGAATATGAAGCCAACAAAAAACTGTAAATGGGGAAGGGGGCCAAAAGTTTAAAAAAATTACAACTGTTTAAAATGTAAAATTAAAGTTAAAGAAAACTAACATTCTATAAGAACTGTGTCTTTGGGTTGAGGGTAATAGGACTTACTCTTTAATATCACAACTATTTTGTTTATTATTATTTGGAAAGTTCAAAGAAAGAAGCTAGAAGGGACCAAAAGAAATTGTATAAAGAGCTGCACAGAGGCTAGTAAATGTGGAATAGGAGAGTGCCTATCATCAAATAGATTTTGGTCCTGATTAGTAAACCTCCACAGACAGTATTCAGGACCAAACATTTACAGTTTGGATTTAGACAGCAGCTCCCAAAGGTTGCAATGTATTTGCACATGGATGGCTGTATATAAGGTCATTAACTTTCCTGATAGTTAATGCACATTTGTTAAATGACTTGCCCACAAATATGAAGGGAGCATATTTGCGTTGGAACAGAAAAGCAACTTCAGGTGCGTCCAAAGTGCACCTCGGTACTCCTATTATTTTGCCTGAGGCTATTTACTCTCCCACTTTTTATTTATTTAATTTTTTTTTGTTCAGTTTATCTTATTTTTTTTTTCTCCCACTTTTTAGATGACTCTTTCACACCTGTCTCTCTCCTAAACCCTCCAAATCCCTCCTCCCAAACCTTAACCTCACTGACAAATTCATTTTTTTAATCAATATATATATTTTTTTAGTTTCAAGTGTACAAAACAATGTAATAGTTAGACATTTACACCCCTCACAAAGTGATAACCCCGCCAAACTACTACCCCTCCGATATCAAATAAAGCTGCTACAATTCTTCTTTGACGAAAAAAAAAATAGAAACAATCAGCAGAGAATTTGCAGTTGGTTGAAACACAGCCACCTACTTACCTCTCTCTCTGCCCTACATGCCATCTCTCCACCTGTTACTATAATGTTTCCCCTCCTCTAAGGCTAATAATACCTCCATTTGAGCCCTGGATCCCATCTCTAATTTACTCAAGCACTTTGCTGCAGCAATTTCTCCCTCTTGATCTTAGTATATAACCATATTATATTATCTCCCATCTTAAAAAATAAAAAGCTCCCTTTGAACCCTACATCTTCCCTCTTGGCTGCTACTCAATTTCCATCCTTTATAGCAACACTCTTTTAAAAGGGTGATCTATATTCTCTGGCCTTAGCTGTTTTCCAATTATGTCTTAAACCCACTTCAATCAAGCGTGCATTCCTACCACTCCACTATTACTTGTGCCAAGATCACCAATAACCAACACATTACCAAATCATGCTCAATCCTCCTTTTTCCTTTATTTCACCTACCCACACATTCAACCCTGTTGATCATTCCCTCCTTCTTTAAACATGTTGTTCATTTCCAGGATATCACTCTCTCTAAATTCTCTAATCACTGGCTTTCCTTCTTAGGCTTTTTACTGGTTCCTCTTTATCTCCCCCATTTTTGAACAGGGGCTCATTACCCAGGCATCTTCTCTATGTGCATTCAATTCTTAGCAATCTCATCCTCACCTCAGGACTTTAAATTCCATCTCTCTACAAACCATTCTCAAATTTATATTTCCAGCTTGGACTTCTTACCAGAAGCTATAGATGTCGCAAACTTAATGTGTCTAAAACAAAAATCCCTTCATTCCATTCCCAAACCTGGTTTTTTTTCCAGTCTTCTCCATCTTAGTACATATTAACTAGATATCTTTCCAGCTATTCCAGCCAAAAATGGTTGAATCATCTTTGACTCTACTGTTTATCTCATGTCCTGCATCCCATCCATCAATAAACCCTGTAAGCTCTACCTTCAAAATACATCTAGAATCCAATCACTTCTCTTTCTACCATTCTCTCTTCTCTGGATTAAAGTAGTTTCTACCTTTCCCCCTACCTCCCTAGTTTATGTTTCCCATGGGAGCTACTGTCAAGTCCTGACAGGTCATTGCTCAAAACCTATTTTAGAAGCTTTGTATCCCTCTCAGAATAAGTCAAACTCCTTACAATGCCCTTAGGACTCTACAGGACTTGGCTCCACTGTCTCTCTGACCTCATCTTCTGTCACTGTTACATTGCTTAGTTTTGCTCTGGCCACACTAGCTCAGGTACACCAAGCATGCTCCTTTCTCATACCCTTTCTATCCACTTTTCCTTTACCTGAAAAAACTATCTGGAGGAGGAGCCATTTTTTTCTGTTTTCTGTTCAAAAGATATCTTATCAGAGAGGCCTTTCCTAACCAGGTTATATAAAATAACCACAACCTCTGACCTTATCTCCCCTCACTACCTATACCTCTGTCATCCTACTTTGTGTTTATCATGCTTATTACCGTCTGACATATATTAATGGGATTGGGATGTTATTTGCCCTTCCCCCATTAGAATCAGCTCCATGGGCATAGGTACTTTGGTTGGTTCACACCTGTGTTCTAGGTTGGCATAAAGTCAATTCTTTATCAGTATTTTCAGACACAAATTAAAGAAAGCGTGCAAGCAAGTCTCCTGATCTCAAACAGGATGTCCAATATGAAAGCTAATAAACAACAGTCAAAACTGTCCTTCTATCATGCATTTTGTTGTGCCTGAGATTGAAACTAGGGGCATGAGAATGATAGCTGAGCCACACCATATGCAGGCACGCCTGTAAAATGCAGAACCTATAGTATCCAATCATATAAGCCAGATGCTTGCACATATTTTGGGGCTCAAGCCAAAACCAGTCACCAAGAGGAATGAGAAAAAGAAAGAGAAAAAAATAAAAATAAAAACAAAACTGCACCTTCACTTCAGAAATAGCTTAAAGCATGGCGAGGAAAAGGAGGTGCAGAGAGAGGAACAGAATTTAAAATGTGCCAGCCTTTATACCCATTGTACACTACACTTGGAAGTCTAATTTATATCTTATAATTTCAAATACTATATACATGGTTATAATAACTTTTAACTTAGATATTTTAGGCTTATCTAAAAAGATATCTATCTTTCTGAACACACCGTGCAGAGAAATACATCAGTAAAAGACAGAACAAAAAAAGGTAGCAAAGCTTGCCCTCTACCAAAGGACATTTGTTTCCATACTTGTAGCAAGGGGATGATCTCTCCACACACACAAACCCAAAGTAGCCTCGTTTGCCTCCAAGTCTGGAACCTTTTCGATGCTTGTATTCACAGCAGGAGCTTAACCTGTTCACCTGCATCCCATTTAGGAAAAAGGTGAGACTGAAGGGAAAACCGTGGTGCCTTTTGGAAATAAACTGAAAGGTCTCTGGAATTAAGAAGGAAATACATTAGTGAAAGCAACTCACTTTGGACTAGCAAGTTTTAAATTATGTTTTTCTATTAGATAAGGATAATATTATGGTCTAGATCACCTTTTTAACATGAGGACATTATTTTAATCAGTAAAAACACACATTCTATTACTTTTATTTATAAAAAATACACCAAGACTTTATAAAATTATTTGATTTGTAAAAAATTAATAATAATAATAACAACAATACCTAACATTATATGCACACTTACTATGGCAAGGTGTTATGCCTGATTATCTTGGGTATGTTATGTCTCAGCAACCACATGAAGTGGGAATAGTATCATCACTAATTTTTAGATGCAGAAATTAAGGCTTAGAGAAGTTCAACAATTTACCCCTAACCATACAGTAAGTAGGAGAGTTAGTATTTGAACCCAAACATCTCCCTGGATTCCATGCCTCTCTCTGACTGTTATCTATTTTAAAAGTATGCGACAAAAGGCTACTATGAGCTCAGTAATGCCTGTAAATAAATGTGTATTTTTAGTTGTGACTTGAAACATCCTAATTCATATATGACACAGATTTATTCCATCTCCAGCCCATTCTCTATTCTATCTGAATTTGAGATCCTTTCTTTCTCCATGAATAAATTATTATTATATAGTTAACCAGTTTTAACCATTGTAAGTCTTCATAAGGCTCTTTGCAATTGTCTCACCCTAGAGGTCCCAAACCCTAAGCCTGAAAAACCATATTCTATAGAGTGACTCCGAAACCCACTTTTCCTGACACTTCTAATGTCAATTCTTGCAAAAGAAGCCTTTCTGGACCCTTCCACTTCTACCAATAATAGAGTTAATAATTTTTGCCTCTCTGCTATGTATGCATTTCCTATTGTTGCACTCACTACAATATATTAAAATATGCCTATACCAGTTTCTCAAACTTTAGTATGCATGAGAATCACCTGGAGCGCTTATTAAAACATAGATTTCTGGGCCTCACCCCTGAGTTTCAGATTCAGTAGGGCCCAAGAATTGGCATTTCTATCAAGCTGCCAGGTTCCACTTACACTGCTAGTCCAGGGACCACACTTTGAGAACCCTGATCTACATGTTTGCTGCCCTGCATGTTTGGGAAATCCATGACCACTGAAACTGGTCTTATCCTTGTTTCCCCAGATCCCAGGACAATAGGAGGACCCCAATAAATAATTAGTGAATTGTTATTTTACCTTATTTCTTTCACAATCATCTAGAAATTCTATGTTTATACGACATTATGCCTCTAAAAAGAAATCTAAATCAGATGCGACTTCTACTAACAAATAGGCTTACCAAAAAGGCAATTCATAATTTATACCTTAGTATTTGTGATGTAAAGTTAAACTAGGAAAGAAAAAATTGAAAAGATAATGTCTGGGGATATTAAACTGCATTAGATTTTAAAATTCACTTGTCTTTACTATATATGGACTTAAATGGTGCCTAGAAAGCTAGTTGGACGGTTTTCTTTACAGAAAATGGAATGGGGCATTCACATGGTATGATCCATTTTGCTGCACCATCACAACCCATAACTCCCAAAGTACCTGGTCCAGGAAGACAGTAGAGCAAGAAAATGCTGAGAATGGGCACAGGACATCAACTTCTAGATGTGACTGCTCTTCCTTTTGGTACTCACGTGACTAAACAGTCCATCCATCTATTATACCATTTCTTTCATTTCTTTTTCAAACTTATTGAACAAGAATTGACACCCTCTGGTTTTACTCCCATGTTAATTATTTTGTAATTTTAGTGACACTGCCCAACCCTGACTTGACAGTTTCGGCATGGAGTAGTGGAAAAAAGATAGTCCAGAAATTTGCATTTTAGAACTTGCGTCTGGGAAGTGGAGATGACAGGAGGAGTGAATGAGGGAGTGAGGTGGAGGGGTGACCCCGTCTACCCACTTCACAGAGCAGCCTTAAAGATTATATAATGTACAATATGAGAAAGCATCCTGTCATATTTATAAAATGTAGTTATTCATTGTAGGATGACAATGGGAAGCACTATTTTAGGCACTACAGAGAAAAAGACATACTGAAGAAATTCAAATGTGCTCTCCTCCTTGAAGAAGTTATAATTTAGCAGGAGCAATACAATGAAAATATCAGACTCCTGGAATGAGGTCACTAAAATCCTCTCCCCTTAAAATTTTGTCTCTGAAAATGGACGAAAGGCTTAAAATAAACTGAGCAGCAGTTATTCATGAAAAATTACTGAACTTTTGGTAAGAACAGTGGACATCTGAGGGCTTCTTGCCTGGGGCTGTTCGCATTCCTCTCACCTGCCACTATTTCATCACTTTAGTTCTAATGGGGTAGAGCAGGCCATAAATAACCAGCAGCTTCACTGTCAGTGGGCACCAGCTTGATTTGGAACAGAAGACAAAAAAAAAAGCCTTGGCCAGTGGCATTACTACTAATAAGTAGCAATCTCAGAGGCCAGCTAACGTGGAAGGCTAGAGATTCTGCTAGCCTGAAACTGTAGTTCTAATTAGGGCAGGCAACAGGCCAGTATACTGGTCTGAACAGGGAGATACAAACAATAAGGTAATCATAGATGCATTTGCAGGGAGCAAAATTTGCCATACCAAAATGTGTCTCTTTGGCATAAGTAGTATTCTAAGCTTATCATTTTTAGGAAATAAGACTCGGGAAGAACCTTTGACCTCATCCCCAACTATCTAAAGTAATTGAGAGGGCCTGCTCAATAAAGGAGCTATCATTCATTAGACATAACTATAGTTTAATATGAGCTAGGCATGAGAGACAGGGAGGAGCCTAGCAAGACCCTTTTAATCAAAGTTTTCTCTCTGTTCCATTGTTTCTACATGGTGCAGCCAACATTTATTTACAAACATGACCTCTTTTTATCTCTCTGTGAATTGCCTTGCTTTCCTCTGAAGTTCCAGACTTCTACTTCCTTCTCTTTATTTATTTATTTATTTATTTATTTTTTTTATTTATTTGTTTTTTTTGAGGGCAGTGTCACTGGCCCTCATATGTGGGACCTGAACCGGGGCCACTGGCGTCCTAAGCCAGCGCTTAACCACCGCGCCACTCGGTCGACCTACTACTTCCTTCTCTTTAGTTCGGAATGAAACATACCGGGGGTGCTAAAATATGTACACACATTTTAAGAGATGTTATCTATGTATTACTTTTCAAAGTTGAATTGAATTGCAGTAGCAATATGTAGTATGATGTTCACTCAAAAGATGCTTTTAGGAATGATCAATTTTACTTCCAACAACTATTACAATTTTAATGCAGTTTTTTTTCCCTTTATTAAAATGTGTATACATCTTTTTGGCAGCCTCTGTATACCTCATCTTGCCTAACTGTCTTTGGGATCTCTTATGCTTGTGTAGATTCCTTGTATGTGTGTATTTTGAATGTGTTACATTTGATTTTCTCCTGTGAATCTGTCATATGTCACTTTATTCAACCAGCCAAAGAACCAAAGGAGGAACAGGGGAAATGTCCTCTTCATCCACAAAATCAGTTAGCTCTCTATATATCCTCAGCTAACTGGAAGAGGCATGGATTGGAGAAAGCCCAACCTATTCATTCATACATCCCTGGACAACTAGAAGCTTGTACCCATGAACAAAGGAAACACAAGAGAGTCTGGTGGAAAATCAAAGTTAGAGCAGACTTGAAAACTGCCTGAACTTTGAATGTCCTCCTGAACCTACTATAGTGGGTTGAACGTTGCCCTCCAAAAACTCATGACTACCCAGAACCACAGGATGTGACCCTATTTGGAAATAGGGCCTTTGCAGATATAATTAATAAAAGGATCAAGATGAGATCATCCTGGATTTGTTTTGTCCTAAGTCCAATGACTGATTCCCTTATAAGAAGAGGAAAGCATACACAGAGAGACAGAGAAGAATGACATATAAAGACAGAAGTAGAGATTGGAATGATGGAGCTACAAACCGAGGAATGCCAAGGATTGCTAGGACTGCTAGGACTCACCAAAAGTTGGAAGAGGCAAGGAAAGTTTCTCCCCTAGAGCTCTAACACTTTGATTTTAGACTTCTGGTCTCCAGAACTGTGAGAGGTTAAATTTCTATTGTTTTAAGTCACCAATTTGGGGGAAAATTTTTTTTATACCAGGAAACAAATACACCCACAAATAGGTCCACTGTCAGAAAGCGGAGGCTTTTACTGGCTCAAAGTTTTTGAACATAACCTCTGACAAATCACTGGATCACAACTAAATGAAAACACAGACACAGCCCTAAGAGACCAGCCTAAAAAAGTGAAAATTGAATTTTTAAAAAAAAATCTGAGCAGAGACATCACTGGCTGTATACCAAGGAGGGAGGGAATAATTTCACAGACTTGTTTCCAGATAAGTTACTAAACAAACAAACAAGAATAAAAACAGCAAGAATAATCCTTCAAGAGGGAGAAGTCAGAATCCAGAATCCACACTTGCTCTAATCCATGATCTAAAATGCTGTTATCAATAAAAGATCAAGACATGTAAGGAAACAGGAACGTGTGACCCATACTCAGTAAAAAGAAGCCATGTGCTAGGAATCTACTCAAGAGAAATGAAAACAGATGTCTACACAAAAACTTGTATTTGTATATTCATAACAGCATGATTTACAGTAGTCCTGAAAGTTGAAACAATACAAATGTCCATCAGCTGGGGATGGATAAATAAAACATGGTACCTCCATGTAATGGAAAATATATAATCAGTGATCTAAGAGAGCAACTATTGACAGATGCTAAAAATGGATAACTCTCAAAAACATTATGCTAAGTGAAAGAAGCAAGACACAAAATACTGCCTATTATATGATTTATTTTCTATGAAATGTCCAGGAAAGGCAAATCTGTAGAGACTGAAAGCAGGTCAGTGGTTGCCTGGGGCTGGCTCTGAGAGTGAAGATTAACTGCCAATGGGCACAAGGGAAATTTTAGAAGTAGTGGAGATTTTCTAAAACGGGTTTGTAATAATGGCTTCAAAACTCTATGAAATTTCTAAAAACCAGTGAATTGTACATGTACGATGGATGAATTTTATAAAATGTAAGTTATATCTCAATGAAAGGTATTTTTAAAAGCTAAAAAAAATTAATATATGGTAATAAATAAAAGAGAAATAAAAAACAGTTAATATAAGTGGTGAAACAATGAAATGCTTTGGGTTTTAATTCCAGAATAAGGCTATAGTCATCAAAAGGGATAGGTAACACAGAATAGAAATTCAGCTGAGGAAACTTAACAGCCTTAATCTGAATCTTAAAAGATGGATAAGATTTGAATTTAAAATGCTGTTTTGAATTAGAATCCGTTGTCCTATTGCAGACAAAGGAAATTGCACACAAAACGACAAGAATAAAGCATTGGGAGGTAGGGGGAGGGGACTAATGCGGAATGCACAAATAGGTACAACAGGATCAGGTTATGGAAATACAAGAAAATGGGGCAGAAAGGAAGGGATTATGAGAGGATCAGAAAAAAAGTTATTTTATTCTTTGTATCCACATAAACCCAGGAGGCCAAAAATTGCCTTGCCTGAAATGATGAATGTGGTAAATCAAAATGCCTGTGAAGAACTATATTCCTTACAAGTAGCAGAAATATTCAGTAACTTCATAGGTGTACATATTAAACAATTGACATGTGGCTTGATGTCTAAATTCTAACCACACAACATCATGAATTACTATGGGACTAGAAGATGCACTTCCCACATTACCAAATAATTAATTTTATTGTTATTTTTCATGCGAAAGCAAGACAAGCTAATGAATGCCACATTTTTAATGAGTTTACTGCTCCAAGCATCATGTTAAATGTATCTTTTTTTAAAACAGAAATCTTCTAAAAAACTATTCACATTTCACTGAATCTTGCACAGCTTTGATTCGTAAAAAGGGCAGATTCTTTTCAGTTCAGCTAAATTGCTAAGATTGCTGAACCACAAGTCAACTCTGAGCTACTGAACTTTTCAATTTTGAATAATTACTTTCCTGGCAATCAAAGAAAAGCTGAGACAAAATTATTGTATGGACAGAATTCAATTATTTAAGTCCCTATTCCATCCTATTATTCAAGACTGTCCAATGTCATATCGGAAAGCCAGACCCAGTATGAATGCATATGCAAAGAACACTTAACCAGGTAACATTCTCCCATAACCTTTGGTTTTACACTCTTATCACAGAGTGTGGATCGTTTCTCAGCAAATCAGTTAGCTAAACCTTCTTCTTTTTTCATTTGTATGTACCATGGTTTCCAGCCCTTAAATAGACATTACCTATGCATTTTGCTGAATACAGAGTGAACTGATACCCAGGAAGAGTTTCATTATGTTAATTCCAATTTTATACTCTAACTAATTTCAGCAATTCTTCTAAATGAATAGTTGCAAGTTGTATTTTTAAAATAGAAATGCATGTATCTATGCCACACTCATTAGCAGTTTCACACCACTCATATTATGAAATGGTTGTAAACCCTTTGCTGCTAGAAATAGCTATCTGGGACTGGATAGTTCTGAGAAAAGGTCCTGCATTGCACCTACTCAGGTGACTGGGATCTGATCTTGACCCTGCTCAGAGCTGCAGGTATGACCTTGGGAATCCTGTACCTCTCTGCCTTCCTCACATTTCCCTCATCTACAAACCCGAAGAATGAACTCTGAAATGCTACGATAAAATGAGACAAAATAAATTACATTTCAGTCAAGTATATAAAATGGGGGAAAATAGTTTCTAGCATTAATGAGCATTATTTTTTATAAATTTTATATATTTTATAAAGTTAAGGATGGACCCTTTCTTATGTTAGAAAGTTTGAATACTTAATCCCTAAATATGTACAGTTTCTCTTTAAGGACTTGATTTTTTATCGTTTGTTTTGTTTGATGAGAGAAAAAAGAAAAGTGAAAAGTAACAACTCCATGTCTGCCCCAACTCCTATCTTAACTCCTAAGTCTATATCAAGATAACCCAAATATAAATATTTCTTTCCATTAGTGAAAACACTAATACTTTCTAAACAGAGTTTCTCAAGCAAGGAAATCGCAAATGTAATTCTGTAACAACTTTTCCTTTTAATTGCTGTTTCACAGAACTAAATATTGACAAAAACCACTTCAGTACAATATGTGAACCCATATATGGAATATCAAAATGATTTTATGCTAATGAAGGGGAGCAGAGTTTGCTACCTCAAAGTACTTCTCTTTGGGATATTGATTATTTTAAGCTGGTTATTTTTAAGAAACGAAAGTCTCAGGGAAAAAAAAACTTGACCTTCCCCCTTACCGCCTAACAGAATTTAGGCAGAAGGTCTGCTCCAGGAAGGGAGCTATCACCATAGATCACTTCAGTATACTATGAACAAGATGTGGTGAAGGAGGTTCCACAGGCCTAAAGATCAGAGTTCACTCTGTGTCCCATTCTTTCTGCATGGTCCAGCAAACTTCTATTTGTTTACTAAACATTTGCTTTTCCATCTCTATGGGAATTGCCTCCTTACCCTTTGAAGTTCAGGCTCCTACCCCTTCTCCTTAGTTCAGAAAGGCATATAAAGCCTTAACTGCCCAATTTGTCTCTGTGGCCCATATTTTTATGGAATCCCTGCAGGTATGTTCGCAATTAAATTTGGTTCTTTTCTATTAATCTGTCTCATATCAATTTAATTCTTAGACCAGCTAGAACTGAGACATGTAGAGGAAAATTTCTTCCTCCTCAACATTAACAAACATGGATTTATGATCAAATGAAAGTGGAACTGTACTAAACACATTTAGCCAATTTCTGTACCACGTTATTTAGGTGTGATTCACCCTGAAGTTTATTGAATTTGTGATTTTATCTCAACATACTTCTAAAGAACAAATTGCCAATCTGGTATTTTTCTCTTAGAATAATGAATGATATAATTCACAATGGCAAGCCAAATAATAAACTTGTAATTTGGGGGACAGTTTATTTGTGCAACATTTTAATGATCATATGTCTCTATCCCAAAATTAATCTGTTACTGGGTTAAATCACTCCAATTCTTTCTTCCACAATCTGCAAGAGTAATTGCTGCTTCAGTTTCAATCATGGAGCAGTAAGTCTAGATTTACATTGGGGCAGCTGGTTTACAAGTCCCTGGATATGCATAATTTCATAGAGAGAAGTCGTTTTGATATTATATCAACAATAGCTTATTGATAACATCAACTTCAAGCAATTAAAAGGAATTCACATTTTATGTGTACCTTTTTCAAGTAGTTTGCCTTTGTAGACACAAAGGTTTTCCCCACCACAGTGCTGTTGATAAACTTTTATTTCATCCCGGAAGTCTGGGTGCATATAAGATAGGTGCACATTTTTCCCCAAATAGATCATTGTAATAGCTGCATTACTATGCAGTGGTGTTCTATGAATCCTTCTTGAATCCTGGAATAAACAAAAAAGGGGGACTATTAACTGATTACCTTCTAATCAGAGTGTGATGACACTGTAATCTAAAGAAGAAAAAAGTCTATTTTTATGTACCGAGCAACAAAATCCTTATAAAATGTCAGTCTTTTCAGTGCACATAAAGTGAAGCCTATTACAAAATAAATCCCTATAACAATTATAACGTATGCATTTTGACTTTGTGGTTTTCATGTAATTGTTGGGATTTGGGGAAAAATTTGTCATTTTTATTTTGTGTGTGTGTGCACATGTGTTTTACATACAACAATAATATCAAGGATGCTAAGAGGAAACTGCTCTTAGCTCTTTTAGCTGGATCTCAAGTAAAAATTCAAATCCAATTAATTAAATAAAATTGGTGACATAATTTTGTTCTAATCTGAATTAACATGGATGGTGATTTAGCAATTGTTTTTGTAATTGAGTGCTTCATCTTTACACTCCAGCACTGACAATGTATCCTTCCCTGAGCTGATTCTATATGAAAGGAAGATGCACACATTTGATTCCTTCTACAGTCACTCTGAAGATTAGGGACAATGTATGTCATGTGCCTGGGATTATCCAGTTTCACAGGGGGCATTCAGTTCAGTAAAAAACCAACGTTATTCATATTTTTTAAAATATCAAACAATATATTTAACAACAAAAAAATCACCTCATAAAACTATTAGATTTCTGTTGTTGACCAATTTAAATTATTTCTAAAATAAACAATAAACTTAAACGCCAGATTAAAAGAAATGTCCTATGCCTTAGCTCCTAGTCTATATTCTGTTTTCACAGTAGTGAATCAGCACAGTGTTTGCCTAACACTGAAGAGGAAGACAAGGAAAGACAAGCAGAAAAAGGAAGAGGAGGAGGAGGCAGAGGAATAGGAATGGCTCATTGAGAGACTTTTAAAGGGCCTGGTTAAGAATATTATCGTCGGTTTTTAGAATTATACAGCATCCAAGCATTACTTTTAATCTACTTCACTTTTCTAAAAATCAATTTTAGCTAAATGAAAAAATGTGAAGAGACCAACTTTAAGTGAATCCAAGGCAATTATTTGAGTTTGATTTCACTGAATTACAGATGCCCTGGAAGCATACATTTTTTTTTTTTTTTAAGAAAAACAAAACTGCAAGAAAATTTTCTGAAGGGACTATGAAAATACTTCCACCTCCAAACCCATCCCCTTCCACCTCAGAGGATTTTTTTTCTCATTTAGTTCTATTTCTCTGAAGCAAAAACCAGAGGAAGTAAATCTGACAAATGAAATTCTACAAATGACAGTCTGAAAAGTATGGAGGGGAAGGTTTGCAATTTAAAATCTGGCACGCCATTTGCCTGTGGACAAACAGCTCCCAAACAGCAGTATTTCAAGGACATCAGGGTCCATGAAGGTAAATCAGCAAACTGGATTAATTCTTTGCCAATTAGAACTATCTCACTGAATCACAATTGAAAGCAATGATGGCAGGTCTCCTCCTAGTTGCAAAATCATCCCATGTTTTCTCTTGCCGGGGCAGCTGTGGAGCTGTAACACACATGTGTGTAGCCCAGTGCAAAATCACCAGCCTAAGGAAATAAGAGCATTCCCCTTGTTAAGCAACGCTTCCTAAAGTGGTATGGATTCAATGGCAGCCCTGGTAGCTTGTGGTAGATAAGTACTATATAAATTCAAGGTAATAGTGGAATTAGAGTGAAGGAAAGGCCTGCCTCATACGTATAAAATGAGACACTGGAAAGAGAAACACTTAAAAATAAAGGAAATGACAGCTCTTCACCCTTTTCATTTATTCTTATTCTTATTCTTTCTTCTGGTAAAGTGCATTCCTGAGAACAACATCTCTTTTCTCCAGGTCTGGTTGCTTCATTCCTTTTTGAAATATTCCTTGATTATTGCCACCAAACAACCTTTTCTGGATTCTCACAGGAGGCCCAAGTGACAGCCTGTGATTAAATACATGCACTAGGAAACAAACAATTGTTTCTTCCAGTTGACTAAATTGCCTCTATACGTACCATCTTCCAGGTTATAATGACCCCAGGTGGATGAAACTTGCAAGCTTTTACAGCTCTTTCCGCTATCCTCGAGCAAGAGTCAAACCTTCTATGAAAATTCAGCTTTATTTCAAGAACAGAAGCAAGACCTCATACCCTTGAACAACTAAGGGTTATCTTTATGGCTTCCTTCATCAGCTGCTTATGCCTTTCCTTCTCATTTCTTTTCAGATTTCACAGGTAAGTACAATCTGAGCTGATAAAGAGCAAGCCCATTGAACTGTTTAACCAGTTAGCCATTATATATATATATATATATATATATATATATATATATATATATATATATATATATATATATTTCTGATATTTAACATTCAATTGATATAGTAAATTTTCACTGGGATCTCTTTTATCCCTGTTCAGGCCTGTGTGATGGGTGGATTTAAGAGATTTACACTGGTCAAAGTGCCTGTACTCGTTGATTATATTGGGCAGCAGTTCTTCTCCATTCACTTAGCCAAGCTCTGATGATCCCTGGACATCATAAAATCTTACCTTGGCCACTGCAATAAACTTCTAGTTAATAGGATAACCAAACTGGACACATAGTGAAAGAGGTGTTACTAATAAGTGTGCTAGAAAAACAAAAGCATAAATTTGAACTGTTGCAGGAAAGCTGAGATGTATGGTTACCCTATTAAATTGGTTTCCTCACTTGTAGCCTGACATCCCTCAAAATCTCCCTCCTCCTGGGTATCAAAGTGATCCTGTCACTAAACAGATCATGTAACTTTCCTGCTTAAAGTCCTCTAATGCTTCCTAGTATCCATGGGATGAGGTCCAACATTCTTCAGACAATGTAAAATGTCTTACATCCCTAACTCCTGTCTCTCAACTATTGTGGTTTCTTATATTACATTTGAAGGTCCAGCAATGGAGTTAATTGTAGTGACACAAACACTACCAACCTGTTTTTAATCTTCAGACTTACATAACTGGATGAGTCACCTGGCATTGAAACCATTTCCCGGTATTTTTCTCTCTAAGTAAGGACAATGTCTTACCAATCTTGACACCCCCAACGTCTTGCCAGTGCTGACACCTAGTGAGGTGAGGACCTAATAAGCATTGATCTGACTGGACACAGATATGCAACAATTCATGATTCCAGATTCTGTTCTTATACTGACACAAAAGCTACAGAAGATGGACCTTGCCCTATACCAGAAGCTTTTTATATTTATAAGAACTCAGCTGGAACCAGAACATGGGAATTGACTCACAAAGTCCTGTCGATCAAAACACCACCTTTGGTAATTAAGCCTTGATAAAGATTAATAAAAAGCCTGACCATAAAGAGTGGTAGATGGTCCCTATGTTGATTCTGATAAGCTTAGGAAGAAAACTTCTGCCAGGAGCCGGAGAAAGAGTGCTCCAGTGTTCGTATCCAGAAGGTTCAGGAAGCAGCTGGTTGTAATGGAAACCGATAGCATCCTTACTGCACTCATTTAGTTGTTCCCTTTCTCTTCTTTCTTACTGGTTTTTCCTCATTCTCTTCTCCCTCCTTTGCTGTTATTATGCTTCCTCTTTTCACTTTCTTCTTGCCCATTATTCTTACTACTGTGTAACTCATAGCACATGCTTATTCCTGCCATGCTCCTAAATACCTGAATCCTCTGAAGGTATCAGAGCTCTAGATTTTTGAGAATGCTGAGTTGATACATGAGCCTTTGCTTCCTCATCTCCCTCAACAGAATGAATTCAGTAACTCTGTTAAGAGCCAGAAATTATCTCGCTGGAATTGGCTTTTGGTGAGATGCCTCCCAAATCTGACCCTCTTAGTAAAGAGGTCTACCCTTATACTCCAACTGCAGCACACACCCAAAAGCATCGTTAGTTCTTCCTTCCCCCCAGAGTTTTGTTCCACAGTGTCATCTGCTAAGATATCCTGACTGTGGAATTGAATTTTTAAACTCTTTTTAAAGTTCTTTTTAGTTATTAGTTACCAAACTGCAGTGCTCATTTTAAACAAAACATTGTTTAAAGGAAAGTGTTTGTCTGAAAGAGATCAAGCCTACTATGAGATATGTTGAATTACTATATATTAAAATCATGCTGGGCCAGCTGAGTGGCGTGGTGGTTAAGGACTGGCTTGGAACACCAGCGGCTTTGGTTCGGATCCCACATATACGGGCCAGTGACACTGCCCTCAAAAAATAAATAAATAAATAAATAAATAAATAAATAAATAAATAAATATAAAATCATGCTGATGTTTTCCTTTTTTATTCTTAAATCTGAGTCCACTGGTGAGAACTTAGACTAAAAAATACCAAGCCCGTGCATTGACTAAAATGAAAATTAAAAAAATATTTTTAAAATTAAGTCAAACAGAAGAAATGTGCAATTTCTCTAGCAAAGCTACTAACCATTAGGCTTTATTTGTTGCTGGATAATAGGGATCTATATCAGAAAGGCATAACTGATTTCCATGATATTTGTCTCACCTAAAAAGTATAATTAAGAGTTTAATTTTTCACCCAGATAATGAAGATATACCTGTGTATGAACACAGCACAAATAAATACTTGATTAAATGTAAACAAAATCAAATGCCTGCCCTCAACAAGCTTCATAATCTAGGAGTAGAAGAATAATAAATATACATGAGTGTTTATACTAAGTAGGATATAGTAAGAGACATAAGGAAAAAAGCAAAGTCCTTTTGAAGAAAGGAAGCAATAGAATCCTATTATAAGGTACAGAAATACACTATAGAGCCTTTGAGGTGGGCAGGGAAGGGTGAGTATGGTGACACATCCTTCTTATATCTCAGGCACTCACTGGCAATTCATAGAAAAAGAACATTTGCCTTCTTAATAGAAATATCAGTTAGAGGTCTAATTGATGTCTGTGTTGAAGAAACACCTGACCAATGACCATATCATCAAAGATTTGAGAGAAACAGGCTTATAAATAAATTCCATATAATTTGGATTCGAGGATTACATATCAAGCTCTAAGTATCAGTCTACTGGGTGTGGATACTTAGTTTACCACTAACTAGTTATGTGACCGTGAGCAGGTTATTTAACCTTTCTTGCCTCAGTTTCCTTATTTTGAATATGAAGAAATTATTTTATCTCTTTCTTGGGTTTATTGTAGGTTTTTAAATGAGAAAACATATGTAAAACATTGAGCAAAACTTCCAGCACTTAGTAAAGTTTCATTAAATAAAGGGTATAATTGTTGTCATCATTCTACATCAACTTATGTAGACTTCCATATGTTATTAAAAGTTAACAAAAGGTTGGGCCGGCCGAGTGGCATGGTGGTTAAGTGCTGGCTTGGGAAGCCAGCGGCCCCGATTTGGGTCCCATATATGAGGGCCAGTGACACTGCCCTCAAAAAAACAAAAACAAAAACAAACAAACAAAAAAGTTAACAAAAGGCAAAGACATGGTAGCACATAATTAAATGAGAAAAAAAGAGAATATAGATGATTTGAAAGTGGGTGAACTTCCGGCAGAAAGTAATAAAAAGGAGCACAGATCAGAGGTGGGGAGCAACCTGGTGAGGGTATAGGGAGGAGCTCAGTTTGGCTTGGGTAGGAGCAGAGAGAGCTAGAAAGGGTCACAGTCTGAAAGCACTTGAGTGTCACTTTACTAAGTGTGTCTCCTTTATTCTTTATTTGGAGCATGTGGCTAACTGACCTTGGGGAGACTACACTTTCTAAGACTAACCAGTTCGTAGAGATGGCTAATGAATTGCCTCAGAGAGCATCTTTCATGCACAAACCAGTCCAGAGCTGACGTCCACCCATGCTCTCTGCTCTCTGGCTCTTGAACTCTTGGGCCAATATTCCCCGACTCTAAGCACCCCTGGATCAAGTTCCAGACAACTCAGGAGAGTCCTTACACCCGAGAGCCCGCCAAAATTATTGATATTATCCAATCTTAAGCCTTCTGCTTACCCTGCCTCTCCTATTCCTTTGCTCAGACACCACAACCAAGATTCTTGCCTGTTTTCTTCTTCATACTCCCTCAGCCTCCTGCCCTACCCTGGTGCTTTCCTGTATTGATCTATGTGACATGATGTGATGGGTAGTTTTATCTAGCAACTTAGCTGGGCCATGGTGCCCAAATCTATGGTAGGCCATTTCTGGACGGAACCCTCACTAAAACACATTAGATGCCCCTCCTCTTGGGAGCTGTGAGAAACTGTCTCTTCAATGGCAACCATCTCCTGCTCTCAATATGCCTGAATCACAATAAAACTTACATTGTTAATAAGCCAAGCAGAAAAATATACCTGCTTTCATTAGGAAAGAAGAATTAGTGAAAGTTTTAAGTAGGGAGGTGCATGTTGAAACCTATTCTACAAAGTTTGATTTAACATCATTATGCAGAATCTCCCAATAATAAGATGGACTTACTTTATTCTTTTCCCCCCTTCCTGCTGTTTTACCCTCTGCTCCCTGATTCTTTCTGCTAACTTTCTACTCATGTTTCAAAGTCCCACCCCCATTCAAAATGCTACCTTCTTTCTGAAGCACTCTCCAATCTCCTCATTCAGAACTAATATTCCCTTTGTCTGTGTTCCCATTGTGCTTTTTTTATACCACTATGATAGTACCCATCACAGTGTGTCATGGTTCATTGTAAATATTTTTGTCTCTCTTGCTAAACTGCAGTCTTTCTGAGAACAAGGATTTGGTCTTACTTATCTTGGTAGCCTGGGCACATAGCATAACATTTGCCATTAACAATAAAAGCTAAATTGAGCTATTGGTTGATTTAGAGGCAGAACATAAGTATGTAGATGACTGTAATAGCCTGGTGAAGAGATAGGTTACAAGCCTTTGAACTGCAGATATAGCAGTGAGAATGGAAAAGGATTATCACACACCTGAGCCATTGTTCAGGTGTTGGAGCTATACTAAGATAGTAATCGCCTGCCACATTGGATTGTTGGTCAATGGAAAAGTATCTCCTTCAAATAAGAAGTGCTATAAAATACTTACCAGATATAAAAACATGGTATAAAATATGTACAATACTTCATTAAAATCTTTTATATTGATTACATGTCAAAATGATAACTATGGATATACTTAATTAAACAAATTATTAAAATGAATTTGACATGTTCCTTATACATTTTCAAATGTAGATATTAGAAAGTTAAAATTGCATATGTGGCTTACATTGCATTTTTATTGGACATTAGCAATTAATTTGATATGAGATGAAGAGAGAAGAAGGAATCCTAGCTTTTGTGTCTGAATTACTGGAGAAAAGTTCATGATTTATGAAAAATAAAGCAATTGAATGGAGAAGCTGGCCTAAATTGTAACCATGTCAAATTTGAGGAGCAGTAACCTACGAATCAGGCATCAGTAATTACACAGGGCTCACTTGGAGTCCAGGAGGTGGATAATCAGCCCCAGTCAGATATGGAGAAAGCCCCAGATTAGTTCGTGCCTGGAGAAGCTCTTTGCCCTCTTTTTCACAAGTCACATAAAAAATTAAAACAAACCTGACTTGTTTTTTAATTGATAAACATAATGGTTAAGTAGGTATTTCCTTGAAAGCCTGCATCTTCCCATTTATAAACACTACTTATTTATGGGGCCACCCACATTTTCAGTAGGCTGCTGTACAGAGAGTAGGCAACCAGCAATCCCGAGTGAGATCACAAAAATCTGCAGAATTGTGAGGCAAATCTCAGAGCAAGATCTAACTGGTCTCATAGATTCCGTAAAAGCAGTATAAAGCTCTGCAGGTCCTAGAACAAAATGAAACAAAAGAACAGGGCAGAGAAGCAAAGTGCTGGGCTGTGAGCTCTACCACACCTCATCATTTGGCTCCATGAATCATCCCTTCAGACACAGACCACAGAAGCCAGGGACCATGTTCTACACATTCACAGAGGAACAGGTGGTGGGCCACCAGCAAACAATATTTCTTTGTCTTTTACTCTTTCTTTCCTTTTAAGAGCATTTAAAGGATGCTTTGGGGGTGGTCCTCATAAAATAAAAGAGGGAATTTAATGTGTGAATTAGTCATGAGAGCGACCTCTCCTTAAGTGAATCATTTCCAGGTCAAAATGAAATAAATCCAAGTATTAAAAGTAAAAGTACATGACTCACTCCATTATGCCAATTTTATTTTATACCCCACGGCCCAGGAGCTGATGACAAATCCAAGGGACATCTGGAAAGCTACCAAAGCCATGTGGAAAGATGACTATATCTTGAATTAAAAAAAAAAAGTTTCAAAGTCTAAACCTATGGTGATGGCTTTTTATAGAGGTGAGGATCAAGGAGAGACACAAAGGAAGAAGGCAAGAGGTTAAAAGAGATAGCAAAGAGGCATGAAAATAACATCATGGAAGGAAAAACAGGGAACTTTCAAGAAAGAGTCAATAAGAACCTAAAATGCTACTATTAAATTAAAATTATGGTAAGTAGAAAATACAAGCTAAGATGGTAGAGGTAAGTCTAAATATACTACTAACCAAAATAGATGTAACTGGACTAAAATTCTCTTATTAAAGAAACAGAGATTCTCAACTTGAAATAAATACAGAGCACCCATATGCTGCATAAACACATATTTAAAGCCTAAATCTTAAATGCAAAGACATCAAAGGCTGAAAGTTAAAGGAATATATATTCAATACTAATCTAAAGAAAATAAGAAATGAAATACTAATCTAAAGGGAAAAAAAAGAACCATTAACCAAAATACAGTTTAAAGCCAAAAGCAATAACTAACAAAGAGGATCTTTTATTAATGATAGAGGATCACTTCATCAGTAAAACTGAGTAATTCTAAATCTGAGAGCATATAACAAGGTTTTCTCAACATTTACAAAACAGAACTTGACATTTATAAAACAAAACAAGGAGAAATTGACAAATCTACAATTACAGAGAATAAACTATCATTAGAACTCAGAAACTGAGAAATCACACAGATTCAAAATATGCCAAGAATGTGAAAGTATGAATGACATAATTTACATTTCTTATCTATTGGGCATTTATAGAATGCTGATCTCAACATTTAGAGAATCCATTCTTTACAAAAACTGAACATATATTCGCCCACAAAGCAAGTCTCCGCAAATACCTAAGAATCAAAATCATACAGAACAAGAACAAAAGGCTTTTAAAAAGTAACATTCAGTGAACACAAAGGGAGTTCTTAAAATTAAAATAAGGCAGCAGAAGAAAAAAATTCAGCAGTATGTACGGAAGATAAAGTTGAAGAAATCTCCCAGCAAGTAGAATAAAAAAACAAAGGAGTAGAAAAAATGAGAGAAAATTAATAATATTAAAGCATTAGTCCAGTAGTTCCAAAATTCCCAAACTAGGGATTCCAAAAAGAGAGAACAGAAGTTGTTGTTTTTAAGAGCAGGTTAGATTGTGGCTCAAGAGAGAGACATGCTAAGATTGGTGGAAGCCAGTATGCTGCTGACATTGAGTTGCATTTCTAACCTCAGTGCAGAATACCCAGGAGAAGCTGCCTCAGCTTATCTGTGGTTTCCCTTGTCACGACCGGAGGATAGAGAAGATGCTGCTCTCTCCTCTGTGCCCATCTACAGAAGCTCATTCATTCACTTGACCATATTCCTGTCAGATGTCCAGTGGCTGGCCCACACTAGGACTCACTAGATGCCCTGACTGTGGAGAACCCCATTTTCCTAGGACACATTCATCACCAGGTCTCTCCTCTTACTTCCTTAGAAGGGGCTCATAATACCATCCAAAAACCAAGCCCAGACTGTGACTCGAAGACTCTATACAGCTTGATTTCTCCTGGAAATATTATCCTTTCACTAAAATGCTGGGTTTTGTGCATGTAGGTGATTGAACGCCAAAGAAAAGCAGGGACTCAGTTAACATAGATATCAATACGGTAATTGATCTATGGAGCCACAGGGGATATGATGGGGCAGGAACAGGGGATTCATAATATGACAATAGTGTTCTACTTTGTTAAGAAGTCACAGTGTGAACATGGGTATTTACTTGATTATTGTTATTTAACTTGTACATATAGATTTTATATATGTGTATTCTTATGATTTATGAGACATTTAAACTTTTTATTTGAAAAGTATGACCAGGTAGATTTTATCACAGCAATTTATTTTAACATCAGAAAAATTAAATGCTGCCACCAGCATTTGAAGTCACTGCATTTGCCGGGGGGTGGGGGGGTGGAGGGGGCAACATACTTCAAGACAGCATGTTTGTTCACCTGGTGGAGACTGATGGCAGCAGGCAAACGGTTCAAAAGTCAGTTAGTGTATGTGATAGCTTCTATTATTGCTCCAAACATTCACTACCCCTCTCTGTGAGAGGAGTGCACTTCCCATTCCACGGATGGAATGCTTGGTAATGGAATTTAAGTACAAGAGGTATGTGTCACTTCTGAGTGCAGTCTTAAAAGTATTCCATGGTTCTGCTGTCCATGTGGCCAACATACCCCAGAGAGGGACTACTCCTTCTAGTATGGGTCTCAGAATTGCAGCTGGCCAACAACAGTGAGAACAAGAAATAAACCTTTGTGGTTATAAGCTGAGTTGCCTGGGGTTGTTTGTTAGACTAGGCCACAGTAAACTACTCTCTTCAGAGAACTTTGCAATAGAAAAAACACACAAGTCTAAGGCTGCAAAACATGAGGAAAGGACTTGATTATTTTATAGAAGGCCTGGATATGTTCAAAGATACAGATGAACATTAGAGAGAGAACAAAAATACAAATTAGAGAGAAGACTGAGAGACAATGTTAGGTGCCATAGGTGGTAGGAAAGGATAAGATCAAGAACACAGGGCAGAGGGATGCAAAGCTCTGTCAGGGACCATAACAAAGAAAGAGAATTGGTGAAAACAGAAGTGAAAGGAGGAAATCTGAGCAAGCATGAGGGAGATAGTCCCAATTTTCTGAGAAGTTTATTGGTAGGGATAGATGCTGGGAGTGAGATGCGGACAAGAGGTAAATAAAGCACTTAAGAGCGAGGTTGGTTTTAACAGCATTTTTCACAGAACTAGAACAAATAATTCTAAAATCTGTGTGGAACCACAAAAGACCCCAAATAGCAAAAGCAACTTTGAGAAAAAAAGCTGGGGATACCATGCTTTCTGGTTTCAAACTATATTACAAAGCTGTAGTAATCAAAACAGTGTGTTACTGACATAAAAACACACACACAGAGCACTGGAACAGAAGAGCCCAGAAAAAACCTGTGCATATATGGACAATTAATTTATGACAAAGGAGCTAAGAACATACAATGGGTAAAGGACAGTCTATTCAATAAATAGTGCTAGGAAAACTGGATGCCACATGCAAAAAAATGAAACCAAACCACTATCTTACACCATATACAAAAACTAAGTGAAAATAGATTAAGGACATGAATCTAAGACATGAAACCATAAAATTCCTAGAAAAAAAGGCATAGGCAGTAAGCTTCTTAACAAGCTCATTGTCTTACCTATGTTTTTTTGGATAGGACTCCAAAGGCAAGAGAAGCAAAAGCAGAAATAAATAAAAGGATTATGTCAAAATAAACAGCTTTTGTATGGCAAAGGAAACTGTCAAAAAACAAAAAGGCAACCTATTGAATGGGAGAAGATATTTGCAAATCATATATCTGATAAGGGGTTAATATCCAAAATATGTAAGGAATTCACACAATACAATATCATAAAAACAAATGACCCAATTGAAAAATGGGCAGAGAGGCCAGCTGAGTGGCGCGGTGGTTAAGCTCTGGCTTGGGAAGCCAGCAGCCCCGGTTCGGGTCCCACATATGAGGGCCAGTGACACTGCCCTCAAAAAAAAAAAAAAAAAAAAAGGCAGAGGTTTAAACAGACATTTTTCCAAAGAAGATGTGCAGATGGCCAACATGCACAAGAAAATATGTTCAACATCACTAATTAGAAGGAAATGCAAATCAAAACCACAATTAGACATCACTTCACACCTGTTAGGACAGCTATTATCAAAAAGACAATAAATAACAAGTGTTAGATAGAATCTGAGAAAAAGGAATCCTCCCTCGTATACTCTTGGCAAGAATGTAAACTAGCAGAGCCACTAAGGAAAACTGTATGAAGATTCCTTAAAAACTTAAGAATAGAGCTACCATATGACCCAGCTATTTTACTTCTGGGTATTTATCTGAATATCTGAAGGATATAATAACACTAATTCAAACAGAGATATGCACCCCTATGTTCACTGCAGCATTATTTACAATAGCTGAGATATGGTAACAACCTAAGTGCTCACAGATGGATTAATAGATAAAGAAGAGGTGGTACATATATGCAATGGAATACTACTCAGCTCTAAACAAAGAAGGAAACTTGTCAATTGCAACAGCATGGATGCAACGAGAGGATGTTTTGCTAAATGAAATAACTAACACAGAGAAAGACAGATACCATATGGTTTCACTTATATAAAGAATCTAAAAAAAACAAAACACAAACTCATAGATACAGAAAATAACTTGGTCATTACCAGAGGGAATGGCGTTAGGAAGATGGCGAAATGGGGGAAGGTGAGCAATTGTATGGGATGGATGGTTTCTCGACTTACAGTGGTAAACACTATGGAGTGTATACAAATATCAAATTATAATGGTGTACTTCTGAAATATATATATAACCTTGTGTTCCAGTTGTACCACAATAATAAGAAAAAAAAAGAAAAAGAGGTTGGTTTTGAGGCAGCAAGCGGTCTATGTGTTCATTGGTACTTCACTCCCTGCTTCTCAATCAGTGTAATGTTGACCCAGCTATCTACTAATAATCACAAAAATTACATATAATTACCATTTGTGGTATGTTTGCACAATAAAAATTAAGAGATCTTTTGCCTTCATACTAGTCTGTATCTGTATAAAATCTAACTGGCCTTAGAACTATTTATCAGTATTTTGAGGAAATAAGTACCACAAATGACAGTATTTTCAAAGAATATTGAAAATTTTTTCTAAATATTATATAGCAATTTGCCAAAAATCATTAAAAGTAAGCTTTAATAAGATATAAGATATTGTATATGGTATATTATGGTTTCTGTTACATAAAGTCCCTGAATTTTCATAAGCTAAATGTTAAAATACTTCTGGCATGTGATGAATGGGCAAATTAAAGGAACTAAATAATTTGGAAACAGGTATAGTACAAACTAAATCTGACCACAAGATTCACTGGATTCTTTTTAATAAATTTTGTTAAATTAGTTATTGAGCTGAACTACTCAAAAATTTGATTTCAGATACATTCAAGCTTACAATTACATTTATAAAATTATTATATTTCTTTATGCAAGGCATTTTGCCTTTGATTTCCCTAGATTCTTTAACTGCACATCTAGAAATTTAATAATGCAATGTATCTGTGATAAATTAATAAAGGAAAACTTGACTCCATAATCACCCTGGTACAGAGAGGTTCTAAGCCATTTGGAGCAGTAGTTGGACGAAATCTTCTCCTTCTCCATGTTTCAGGTCTATTTTCCCGTGTGATTTTTCCATGGCGGGGAGGAGGTGAAGGAGGAATAGGTATGTAACTGTTAAGAAGTTGGTATCGATTCATTCCCTGTGAATTGTCCATGGAGTTCCTGAACTTCATCACTGCCTTCTTGCCCTGTAATCACATTTCATGACATAGGAACCAGTGAAACAGAAGTGGTGACCCAACGTAACCCAAAATTAAAGACAAGACTGTATAATTGACATTGCATGCAAACACAACTGGTTATCAGTTGGCAAACTCAAAATACTCCAGTCTGTTGAAAAATGGCATTTTGTAGTATCCACAGCAAATTAAATTTTCATGAATTTCTAACCTCATTTAAGAATGTTTTTAAAAAAATATAAAGTGATGGCATTTTTATAGCACTTCTGGGATTTCTCCACAACAACCCACTAAGTCTTTGGGGAGCCAGTATAATTAAAAATTTAGAATCAAGAAGTCTGAAGTATTTACTTTGAAGCAGGGTTGGATAGTCCACTTAACAATGGGGTGTTAGCACTTTTTTTAATATTAATTTTGTCCATCCAGGTGTTATAATACTCCTTGATAACATAATATCAAGGTACCAAACACAGACACTGAACCAAAAATTTATTTAGCTTATTTTCTCCTAGAAATTCAACATGCAGAAATAAATCCTACCAAGATAACTATACAAATACACTGATGTAAATGTATAAGGACACATACATACATATACGAGAGACACATATGTACAAAAAATTTAGTTGAACCATCAAGCGCATCAATAGGAGAATGTTTAATTAAATTTTGCTTTGCTTTTATAATAGATTATTACCAGGCTTCACCAAGAATAGTGTCAAATTATTCATGCTGACATAAAAAGATCCATGTTGTATAATCACACATTTCTTTTAAATAACTTACATATGGATTTTGATAAAAATCAGGGATGGCTAGAAGATTTTGAACATGAGATTGCAATGGGAATTTAGATCATTGGGGGGATATTATTTTGCATTTTATATATCTTTATTTGAAAGTTTAATCAACATGCATTACCTTAATGATTAAAAAGCATCAAAGTTAAAATCAATAATTATTTACATTTTTCAGGTATATTTGAGTCTGAATTTTCACAAATTGATAATTTTTGAGTATCTGAAGTAGTTTTCCAAACTTTAGGGCATTTTAAATCATTTTTATCCACTTTATATCAATTTATTTGGTATGGTTTTAAATTCATTTTTATAGCCAATTAAGTCTTTATTTTGAAATGCTTAAGTAGTGAAAAGTTATTTTGAAGAAAGGGAAGTAATTCTCCAAACATTTCTTATTCATAAGTAAAAGCAGGTCAAATAAAGGCAGGTATAGTTATATTTTGATCAAAGACAACACTGATGTGAGCAGAGAAGGATTTAAATAGTCACCAAAGAATTTAGAATTGTTCTAATGGTTGACATTGTAGGTGTTATGTTCTTATTTTTCTTTTCCTACATTTTCCACTTTTCTGTGATGGTATGTATTTTTATTCTAATAACAAATAATACATTAAAGAAGTGAAAATAATAAGAACAATGAAATGCATGAATCGAGAACTTTTAGGGCTTGGGAATTTTTTTTTTAATTTCTAAGTAGTCATCAGTCAATTGCATATCTTATTTGGAAATGGTTTAATAATATTTTTTTTAATTAACATGCTGTCCCTTTTTTTGCCCAAAGTATCTTGGACATCTTTTCATGCCAGTACAAAAAATTCCACCTTATTTTTTAAAACATACTTTAATATATTATAATATTTTTAAACAATATCCTATTAAATGCTTAGGTGTCTTCCAATTGTTCACTATTATAATACTAAATACTTTTGCATTTATTTCTTTCCACATGTGTACTCCTAGAAGAAATTCCTATATGTTAAAATGTTTGAGCATGTTTATTTAAAATGTTGACAGATATTCCCATATTCCTTTCACAAATAGTTGTACCAATTTCTGTTTCTATCAATGGTGTACAAGAAACTCTCAGTCTATAGCTAATCATTTTCATTCAAGTCATTATTTTTACTCACTTGCATTTCAAGTAGCCTGTTTTTGACCAAATTGCTCTTGACTAAATCAAAGACTCTCACTTCCGATACTTACAAAGTTCAACCTTCTTATATGCCTGTTGCGCCTTCAAACAGTAACCACATACATACCATATCCTTTAATCTTTAAGAAAGGCATCCAAATTTAGTGGGTACTCACTACATACTCAGCAATCATGCAGACTATTATTCTTTAGGTATTTCTTGTCTGGTTTTATATTAAATCATTTTTATCATCAATGTCATCAAAAAAAATTATATGTCTTTTCTGGTAGTATGTTTTCTCTATATACATTATAGTATAAACTCTAATAAGATAAACTCTTTTGTCTGCCTTGATAATTGATATATCACCAATGCCTAGAGTAGTACCTAGTCCATATTAAGTGCCCAATAAATATTTATTGAATGAACAGTGTAAGTTTAGCTAGTTTAAATTGATATAGGATCAGTCTCAATCTTGTCAGCCATGTAAGCTACCATTAAAAGCCTATCGCTCAATCATGCACACCCCAAAATTTGAAAACAGGAAAACAAAAGGCCTTGTGCATATTTAATGAATAAATCTACACAGTGGTTCAGATTTGGAAAATCACCTAAAAAAAAAAATCCCTCCCTACCCAGTAGAACTTGAATATTACCTGATTGATAGTATTCCTATATCTAACAGGAAAATGTGTTTATTGAAGTAACATAGTAAAATAATAATTATGGGAGCTTAGAAAAGAATATAATCACCTTGGCAAACATGGAAAGTGCCCATCCAAGTACTATCTAGGGGAGAAGAAATTTCACCCATTGGACCTTGAATATTTCCAGTCCTAATGGTCAGTTATTCCTGGAGCATACAGAGGCTTTTAGCCAAAGACCTTTGAGTTGTCTGGTACCTTTGGCAATCCCATTCCTAAAATGAGATAGGTGCATCAAGCCATCTTAGCCTGACGCCCTTAACATTCCATTCCACCATATCCCCTCATTCTGATTCCATGCTCACCAGGCAACCTTCCCATTGTGATATAGCTTCCCATGTAGGTCTGCCCATCAGAAGAAGATGCACCTCTTCTACAAGCTTTGATTATTTGACATCTTGTGCATTAATGGTCCCTGATTATGATTTTACCCTCCTTTTTCGTTTACTATACAGAAAAAAATTAGCTTGTTGTGAGTTATTTTAGTTAACCTGAGACAATCTCTCAGGACCTGACCATTCCTGCCAACTAGCTAAAACAGGAAATGTCTGGGCCTTCAAAGTGGAGACCAGATGTCAACCTAATTGACTTACAACCCAATAAGGTCCTGCCTACCTCTACTCAGTCTTCCTTAGAAAATATGTTACCACTTTTGGTATAATTTCTCCTGCTTTCTGAAAAATATTAAATTACCTATAATGAAGTTTGTGAAAAGTGCTATATAAGCTGAAAAACATATTAAATGGATTCAAATATTAGTTATCATTTATACTTATATTTATACTTTTACTGTGAAACAATCATTTATTTGAATTAATTTCTTATTATCAAGGTTATCTATCAGTTTCTGACGAAAATATCTTAACTTCATGTATCTCATGTTTCCTAAAACATGATGGAACTAAATTCGCCCATTTGAACATAATGGCTATTATACTCATGACAGTTTTTTTCTTAAGCTGGTACATGTTTCTCCTTGGTATTAGAAATACAAACAATACCCTGCCAAATTAATGGATGTCCTAATTTTTCCTCCCTGTTTAAGTAACTCATATATTTTACCATACGTTCTTCCTGAGCTCTATTACAATAAGTGAAAATTACCTGAGACATAACCTTGAAAAGGAAGCAGAGTCAAGCTCTGGTGTATGATTAATTCAGCATTTTAAAGATGGACATTCTTTTCATTCTATATCCAACATTCTCCAGAGTCAAACTTGAAGCAATTTCATACACTGATGGTAAAGTAAGTCAGCATGCAAATGCAAACCTATTCTTGGAAAGTTTCATTTTCTAGGTTTTCATGCATTTAAAATTTGGAAGCAGTCAACACTGAGTCTTTTCTGATAGAAGTCATATCTGGCTATAAAAAGTTCTTCTTTGTTTTTCATACAATCCTTCAGATTAATGAGCGATCACTTTATATTAATACAAATGCATTCCTTACTCTTTTTGCTCACTAACCCAGAAATGATATGCCTTCTCACTAGAGTAAGATAAACAGAAGGGCACTGTAAGTGCTTCATAAGTACATGACATAAATTTCACAAAGTAGATTAAATCTAGCATCTTAATAACTGTGACAATCTAATATTCTAATCAACAATAAAAAGATATTTCTTGGAGAAATAACATGTACCCCAATGGGAAATGGAGCTTCATTTTCCAGCAATGTAGTTTTCGATCTGGACCCCGAAGTTATCTTTGGAACAGTTCCTATGGCAGGATTACAGGGAAGAGGCTGCAATCGAATTGGAAGCTGCATATTTCCTGGGGCAGTGTATGGTCGAGGGGCTGTCTAGACAATTAAAGGAAAAAAAATTCCATTTAAATTAGTATCTTGACATGTTTCCAGAATCAATTAATAACCCCACAAATTGACTAGAGTAATTAATGGTGCCTTTTTACCAAACAGATTAAACTTTAATTATGTCCTTCCATTATACATACCCTTATGACCCAAAGTATTTGTTAAAACATATGGTGTGGAAGTTCTTTGCTAAATGCCACAATTATAGAGTATTCTAGACAAAGGAGCTGTTCTCTGTCAGGTCCTGTGTTTCATTTATACTGTAAACTCACTGACAATACCTAATTTATGCTGTGCATAGAATGACTTTGCTCAATTAAATGTTAAGTTGAATAATGTTCCTATTTTAGAGATCTAAAGGGATATGATTGGAATGGATTTAAATCTTAAGATTAGTGCTGAAGTACAAGCAATATGGTTCAAAAAAGAGGAAAGGAGGATGCTTAACTGGAATGAATTACTATTTAGTCAACTTCTTCCTTGAAATAAAACTGAAAAATAGTATCTGGCAACTTCGGAAAAACTGTGTAAAAATGCAGATGTTTTGCAGGCTGCATATTTTCCATTTGCTCCTCTGCTTTCTTTGCCCTGCTCAAGCCTCTGGGTGTCATTTCTTTATGGACCACACCAACTAACCTCAGGATTCCAGTTAGATTTGGCCAATGAAAGGCACTGGAAGGAGATCAAAAGACAGCGGGGAGTGAGATTTGAGGCTTAATTCTCCTGGACCCTTCTCACAAAGATTGTGATGGGCCAGCTGGGCCCCTCTGCCAAAGCCCACAGCTCCTGTCAGGAAGTCCTCTCCTAGCTTTCAAGTACTGTTTGCTGGTTCTCATATGCAATCCCTCCATTTCCCTCTTAGGCAGAGGTGGTGTAGTTACCCACTGGGCTAACCCCACATGCTAAACATCCCTAGTTGGTTTTCCTTAATCCTGGCTGCATCTTTGTAAATAGTTTCTTTATTAAACCCTTCCTAATTACCCTATTAGTTTGAGCCATCTGTTTACTGCTGAGACCTTGACTGATGTACTTTCTAATCAAGAATATACTGCCGAGAATACCGAAAGTGCTAGTATGGAGCATTAGAAGTGCCTTTTGGGGAACTGACAGAACATTATGACTTTAGTGTAAAGATCAGCAATGTTTGAAAAGTGGGGAAAAAAAACAAGGCTTTTGGCCCAACTCTTCTATTACAATCAAACAGTAGAAAACCTGTTAAGTATAACACATGCATATTGGGATAACAGGGTGTGAGAAGGACAGTATATAAACAACTCATGAATAAGGCTTAATATATTGTCTATAAAGAATGGTGAACAAAATATTCAACTCTGGAAAATTGCTCTGTAAATACAAAAAAAAAATTATATGGCAGTTTCTATCACCAAAAATTGGTCTTCATGCCATCCTACAATGTCATATATTGCTAAATCTTTGACTTTATTATCAGTATTTATTGGGCTCCAACTATAGGCACTATGAGGAGATTAAAAAGTAATTTTTAACATCTAATGGTGACAAGACAATTACTGCCAAATGAACCACACAAATACTGCCAGATTACAACAAAATAACAAAATATAATAACAACAAAATACCTGAAAACTAACAGAACTTAGAATTAAAAGTTATTTGGAATAAGCCAGTGAAACTAGTAAAAATTCCAAGTTTCACAGAAGCAGTTCTATTTTATCCAAATGGACAAGCAAGAGAAGAAAATGGAGGAGCAGAGAAGAGAAATAGTATATTTGAACATCCAAATAAGAAGAGAGCCAGCTATGAGCCAGACATGAGAAGGGAGGCAAAGATAAGATTCCCCAATATTTGTTTTCTTTTTTTCAACAGTAATAGAATTTTTATCAGGGAACACAGCTATCATAAATAAAGACTATATTTTCCAGCACCTCTGTATAGATGTATACCTCAGTTTAGGCCAATCAGGTGTGAGCGGAAGTGATACATGAAACTTGCAGATCATGCCCTTAGAGAGAAGTGAGCCCTCACTTTCCTTTTACCCCCATCCCTCTGGCTGAAATATCCACATGGTGACACACCATCTTGGCTTATGTGGATGAAGGCAGCACATAAAGTTTAGCAGATCGATGACACAAAAGGAGTCTGAGATTTTGATGACTTTATGGAGTAGAGATAGCATGGGAGCTGAGGCTCATGTATGTGTGTTGGGATGGACAGGGCATTCTTATGTGTAAGTCATTGTTATTTTGGGTCTCTGCACACAAATCTATATCATGACCACCAACACAGGAAACCAAGTGGATTGACTAGAACAGGATTTAAAGAAATAGGGCATAAGCCTAAATGAGCCTAAAAGTGAAAGGTCTTCACCCACAAAGAAAAATCAAACTAGAGGTTTCTGAACAAGGGAATCAGATCCCCCAAAAGAATTCCTTTGAACTCTGTAAAACAAATGTCTTAAGACTCTTTCCTGTCAAATAATCCAACTGAACACCAAAACACTGAAAATTTAATGCAGGAATTCAAAAAAAGCAGATTACTATAAAGTAGAACAAGATCTATTGGCTGTGGTGCTTTAAATTTTACTTCCCCACATTTGCATATAGATATCATTCAGTTAGATGAATGTGGCAGTCAAATGTTTAACTGATTACATTTATCTCTAAAAACAAATCTGCACCATTCAACTAACAGCTGTGAACTACAAACTGTTGTAGTTCACATCAGAAGCCACCTTAAATTTGCTATATTTTAAATGGTTCATAATATATTTCCTTGGAATAAATATGGCACTGTAGCTTAACAGTTTCAAAACTGTACCACAATGTGAATTAAAATTCACTACCTGGTGATTATTCAACTTAGCTGAGCATTTCTGATTCTTAGTAGAAGATCTCTGGAGTGACTTTTTCCAAGCCTGTGTAGAGTTTTAATGGACACAATGCAGCTAAAAGCCTATATGTTATTTTGAAAGTTTAGGTACAATTAGTGACCAAATGCAATAACTACTCCCTGGATGCTTTCCTTATTTGACGAAGAAAGTGAAGAGAGAAAAACAGATGGCAGTATTCCAAAAGGATGCTTATCTTCATTTCAATGGCACTTGGAGGTCCAAAGTCAAATTTCAAGGATATGTATCCAGGTCGGGAAAACAAAAAGGAGGACTTGGATTTCTGTAGAAGGGAAGCTACAATTCCACGATGACAATAGGTATCCTTTACTGTGCAGAAACACCACAGGGAGCAGCCAGAGAAGAACTGTGGCTTACCAGACAGGAAGGCTTACTGAAGTGTTGGTGTCAGTGTTTCCTGTAATTTTTAAATTACTTTCTCATTCCTGCCACATTAAGATCTCCTGGATGTATCATAAACTACTTATTGAGGGTGTTCAGCTGGAAAATTGAAAAGAAAGCCTTTCAAGGGATTTTTTTTTTCCTCTCCAAAACGGGTGGGAAGATAGGAAACAACCTTTGATTGTTTCTTTTGTTTCACCCAAGTTAAGCTTTTGAGATTCTAGTGAAATTACCACCCAATAAAAGAATTATTTGTGTACATATACTTTAAATGAAGCCTGGAAATACGTTAGCAACAAAGGGAAGAACAGTTGCTTTTCATATCTGGAGCTGTCCACCAGGAAATGTCAAAACATATTTACCTTTTGAAAAATGTCAAAGCTTAACAGTATGTGTGATGAACCTAACTGAACAATCTGTGAAAGCACTGTAATTTCTCTTTACATATTGTGTAACCCAAAAAAAAATGTTCATGCTAACAAGGAAATATATCAGGCTACACAAAGCAAGAATACAGACATAATCCCACAATTCATTTGAATCTTAAACAATCAACCTCCAGCAAATATTTTGCAAGTCTTTTCTTGTATCTATATTGTTTCAAGCTACTTTGCCTTCCTTCAAGCAAATACCACCTCTAGTTTTTAATGAGTCACACTGGAATGAAAGGTCAGGGTGCAATGTTTTTAAATATATAATTTCCGTACATTTAATTATTCTTATCTTTATTATGGGCACATATTTTTGATAAAAGAGTGCAAACATAAGTATCTGGTCCAAAATGCTATACAGTACCGTTGAACTTGGTACTGTAAAGCATAAATGAGCTTTACAAATAAGGTAAGAGTAGAGGGAACAGGAAGAACAAAATCCAGAGGTCAAAAAATATAGAAAATGTGTGGAACAGCTAGTAGTTCAATTTTACTGCATTGTAGGATGCTAAAGGATATTTGCAAGGACCGCTAAATTGAGGTGATAAGACGTAGGGTCTTAAATGTCAGGTGAAAGAGTCTGAGCTTTTCTATAGGTGACACATAGCAAGTGAAGGTATTTGGGCACGTAAATAGCAAGCACTCTGTGCTTTAAGAAAACTAATCCAGCAGTAACAAGCAAATGGATCTGACAGCGGTGATATTGATTACAGGTGGGCCATTCGGTAGAGACAGTTGAATAGATAAAAGACTGTTTTCATTCAGTAGGATTCGCAGGATTATACATACCTGTACCCACAGAGCATTCTTTCTGAGAGTAATGAGGAATTATAAATTAATTAGTGGAGAAGTGCATGACGGTGTTTGCTATGACTCACCTGTGTTATTGGACTGGAACGTCCTTCATCAACCACAACACTATGGTCGCGGTTAGTCTTTGGGCCCGCTGGGGGGTGAGGAGATAGGGCTGGCATGGTATTTTCTACAGACCATCTTGTGGGCTCCTGCTAGAAAAAGAAAGTGATTTCACAAATGGATGCATAATTAGTCATCTAGGTTAGGTCAGTACTAGGTAAGAGATACTTTCTGACTCAAGTAAATGCTCACTTACTTTGAAAGGAAAGCATTCCTTCTAAGGCCTATCACAACAGTCAGAAAAAGTTTCCATGGGTGTGGCAGTGGAAGGCAGGAAACTGAGTCTGCTTTATTCAGAGAAATCGCTGGACTCAAAGAGGCAGCTACAGAAGCAATGCATCCTCTATGTTAGCAATAATAGTTATTAATATGCTTTAAGGAGAAGAGGCACAATGTTCCCCACTACGCTGATCAATAGAGACTACCAGAAAGTATTAATTTTTTCCTAAAAAATTAATTTAAAAATGCCCTAAGAAAAGAATTGCATTAAAAAAGCCAAAACATAGCTCTTTCACCAAGTGCTGCTCTAAAGTGAAAGTTGTTACAAATAAAATCATACAGGGAGGGATTGGGATGTCCATCACAAGTCTTCCAATGCTGTAGCATGCCCATATATCCAGTTAGTGTGCCTGGCAATCTGAGCAAGAGTGGAGAGCGCACTGCTTCAGGCAGGGCTAGTCACTCTGCATTTCCAGGGACCATTTTTCTCCATTAACGTTTCAGCAGTAAATTATAGCCTCCTGTAACTCAGTCCTTGATATAGGACAATATTAGCAAAGTTGAATTAACCACAAACTTCCATGCACTAACTCTTCTGATCTTGAAAAACAGATCTATCTTCTGTTATTTAACATGTTCGTAACAAGATTATCTTTTGACCATGAGAAAATAGACAGATTTGAGTCTACCAAGCAAGAGGGAAAAATGACTGTCTTCTATGGCAAGTCATTCTACAGAAGCTTTACAAATATTCATCAGTTTGTGAAATGGGCCTTAAGCCCCACATTTGTAAATAAGACACTGAAAATGAAGAACATGTGTGTTTCAATGGCTCAAGAAATAGAGTAAAACTGCCAACCCAAACTGAAACCTCTCAAACGTATGTAATTGAATCTCTCATCCTTGGATTCAAATTTATATATTTCATAAATTCACTTCAAATAAGGGTATCAAATACAAAAAAAAACACAACATCAGGGAATTTTTAAGTGCAAAGCGTCTAAATCTTATGCTTTTGTTTGCTAAGGTACATCTTTCCTACCATATACGAGGTATGACAATTAAGTTCGTGAATGATGTTGCTAACTTATTTTGATATCAGAGGGATTATTCATTATGAATTTATACCAACTGGACAAACAATTAACCAAGTTTACTATTTGGAAGTGCTGAAAAGGCTATATGAGAAAGTTAGATGACCTGAACTTTTCGTCAACAATTTACGACTCTTGCATCACGACAATGCACCAGATCATGTGGCACTGTCTATGAGGGAGTTTTTAGCCAGTAAACGAATAACTGTATTGGAACATCCTCCCAACTCACCTGATCTAGCTCCTAGTGACTTCTTTCTTTACCCAAAAATAAAGGAAATATTGAAAGGTAGACATTTTGATGACATTCAGGACATCAAGAGTAATACAATGAAAGCTCTGATGGTCATTCCAGAAAAAGAGTTCCAAAGTTGCTTTGAAGGGTGGACCAGTGCTGGCATCAGTGCATAGCTTCCCAAGGGGAGTACTTTGAAGGTGACCATAGTGATATCAGCAATGAGGTACATAGCACTTTTTCTAGGATGAGGTCACAAACTTAATTGTCAGACCTTGTATTTTCAAGGATCACAACGTGCTATTTAATAATTTTTTTTTTTTTTTTTTTTTTTTTTTTTTTTTTTTTTTTTAGCTGAGCCATCCTGCTACCTGTTCGCAGCTCAACGGCAACTCAGCTCAGGCTGGCATCGAACCACCGTTGCTCAGAGCTCAGCTCGCATTCTTGAGCAAGCTCTTAACCAACTGAGCCATTCAGCCGGCCCTGAATAAGTCTTATTTTGCCCTGTTTTCCATCACATTGGGAACATCAATATCTATTTCTTTTTTACCTCCTTAAGGCAAAAAACAAAAATCCTTTAGCCTCTATCAACATATCAATCAAGAAAATACAAAAGCAAATTTCAAGCTTAAAAATAATGTTTTCAAGTTTTTCTTTGAAAGGTTTGTGCCTTATAAAATTTATTTTGCATAGGCAGTTCCTATTTTGTCATGATCTTCTATAATAATGGTGACCAAGATTTAGGCTTGGTGAAACCAACATTTGACCGCAGATATGAATTACCCCAAAGTAAAGTACCCGAAGCAACTTCAATAATAGCACCACTGGCTTTCAAAATCATAAAATAATATTATGTAGCTCCTTACCTTAAATCTCTGAATTCGCTCTTTCCTAGCTAAAGTCTCCAGTTTCTTTTTTATTTCAAGCTGATGGTAACGCTAGAAAAACAGAAAAGAATGGAGAAGAGAACCATATCAATTACAGCAACAAATTTCTAAGATGAAAATAATGCCACCAACTAACTGTATTCTCAATTACCCCTCTTGTCATTGAGATGGAGAAGAATCACCTGCTTAAGGGTGCAAGTGGGAATATAAATTGGTACTACTCTTTGGAAAGCCAATTGCTAACATAAATTAGACAGTTAAAAGTGTCCCTAACCTTTAACCAATAAATTTCCCTTCTAAACCTAAGAGGAAATCTGAATTATTTTTTAAAAATGTGTTATGCACAAAGATCCTGTCTGAAAAGTGTTTTGTTGTTGTTTTCCTCATAAAAGCAAAAATTCAGAAGCAGTAGAAATCTTAAAGAGAATGGGTAAGCTTTTGACACATCCATATAATGAAATAGAATATAACCATTAAAATAATGTTCATAAAGGTTTTGTTTTAAAAAAATAGAAAATGCATGTAATGTAGGAAAAAGAAGGATACAGAATTGCACAGAAATACAACTTAATTGATCAAGTTCATATTGTGTGCCTGTTCCCATGTTAGAAAGGTGTTTCATGTGCTTTATCTTTTCTTCAACAACAGTAATTGCTAAGCAGTCGCATTTTACAAATGAAGATGCTGAGGCAGGGGATCATGAACTTGCTCCCAGGTCACACGTTTAGTCAGTGGTTAAACTTTGGTCTTTCTTATACTAACTTCCTATATATTTTTGTTTGTTTGTTTTTTCACAAAACCATGTTCCTCCCAAAACATAGAATGCTTTAATTCATGTATCAGAATAAATGGAGACTACAAAGAAATGTATCTAAACACATATCTCTGAGAAGAGGCATTATATGTGATTTTCCTTAATTACACTTTCTTGTGTGTTCCAAATTTTCTGTAATATATTAGTCATATATAATTGAAAAATAAGCCTCATGGAAAAATACTGTGTTTACAATTCGAGTTGAAATCATTCAGTCACATTTGACAGCATTTTAAAAAGTGTTTTTAATCTCTTCTTGATGCCCTCCTGCTGCCCTGAGATCCTGCAGACTAAATCATTCCATACCTAAATATCACCAACCCTCTTCTTCACACTTTTTCTTCTCTCCTTTCCTGTTCTGTCACCCACTTATCACTAAACTTTATTAGTTTTACTATCAACTGTTTTCCATCTTCCATTGACTTCCAGCTCATTGTAGTCACCTACTACTCCAACCAATGCTCCTTGTCACCATTGCTCAATCTACTTTCACCAAGACCACCAATGTCCTTGTCCTCTGGGTCAAACCTAATTTCTATCTGTCGCTGCACTCATCTTATTTAGCCATTGGGAAGCTTGTGAGAACCACTCTATCAGACAGTTTCCACCACTTGAAGGTTCTTTTCCAGCCCATGTTGTTCCTGATCTCCTGCAATGTACACACCACCTACCAAGCTACAAACCTCAGCGTTACTCTGGGTGATTTTCCCTTCAGCCCTCCTCACTCCATCAGTTTCAGTCTTTCTCCCTCTTCCATATCCCTGAGGACAGCTGCATCTCCCCGGTGTTTCCAAGACTGCTGTTACCCCACACCCTCTGGCAACAGCTTCCTAATTGACCTCCCACCTGCAATCGTTTCCAGCTCATTAATCCACCATCCACATTTTTAGCAACATCATCTTTCTAAAACAGTTCTGCTCATTTGTTTCACTCCTCTGCTGAAATAAATGTGTCATTGCTTCATCACCTATACTCCATGTCTAGTTGGGAATTGAAAACTCTCCCAAAACTGGGCCCCAACTTATTGAGAGTGTTACTTCCTGCCAGTCTTTCAACCAACCCATTGTGCAGTCTGGCCTCAGTGAGCCTTCCTTTCCATCCATAAGGTCCTTTAACACCTCTGTAATTTCACTCTCTGGAATGCCTTACTCCCGCTTACGTATGATGTCTCATTCGGTCTTCAGGGTCCAGGTCAAGTAGCAGGACTTTGGTGCAGCTTCCTCTGATTCTCACAGAGGCAAGTCATCAATCCCTTCTTTTCTGAGCTGCCTGTTTATTCTTCTCATCTAGCATTTAGTCACTTTCTACAGTATTTTTAAAAATTCTATCTCAACACTACATCACATAGCCTCATAATGGTACATGGCAAGCCTGCAATTAATATTGGTTGCAAGAATGAATTCATGAATATTAACACAGCGTTAGTAAACAGCATCAGCATAACCTAAATGTGAGACCAATGTGACAGGTTAGAAATAGTCTATTTGTTAATTAATTTATATATTATAATTATATATATTACATACTGCCATTTATCTAAGATGTTTTTTCCAAACTTTAAGATATGGGAAGATGCTTAAGTAATAGCATAATTTAACAGTTATAGTGTGTCAGTTATATGAAGGTTTGAAAATCCAAACTTTAAGGATCAAGGCTTATATAGAACTTGTGCCAACTGATTATATTTGAAACTAAGTAAAGATTCATTTTACACTGTACTATTTTTTTAACATGAATTGTAGAATTCCAACTAATACTTTTATAAGCAAGTGAATTTGGAGGCCAAACACAATGATTCTATGTAATTCATGCACATGACATAAGCACAAAATAAATTCCTAAATGAACATATCATATATATCTTAAGTGAACACAACCCTTGCTCAGTATAATGGTAGCATAATAATAAATATTTTCAGTGGCACTACATTTAGTATTGGTTTGCTGATGATTCTACAGTTGTCCATAAATGTTTACTGCATCCACAGGTCAATGGTTTTATGAGCCAAGTTTTCTGATTTATTGCTGTATGTTGAAGCCAAGAAGTGGCATGCTTTTTCACAGAGATTAAAATGGCGTTGATGCTTGAAACTACAAATTTCATGGAGCAAGGCTAAAATAATTTATCAAGGTTGCTAGATATCCTACTAAAAATGCCATGTCAGATAAAAATAAAAAAAAGAAAGTTGCTGATGCTTGGATTGTAAATCAATGCTGACCAATGTGGCCTAAAGTAGGGGGGACAACAGATGTTTTAATGCCTATTCCTTTAAATTTAGCATATGGCTGCGCTTCAGAGCTTTAAAAGAATAACAAATCTGAAATAATTCATGGCAGTGGAATTACTGATATTTAAACAGATGTCACTTTTTTTTTTTAGCAAATTGTAAATTGAGGTACAGATGGTGAGGGCTGGTATGTTTTAAAGTAGCCATTATGGATTAAAAATCTACATTCATTAAATTAAATATCACAAAATATATGATGATGTCTATATCTTTTTCTAACTGAAATGGAGAAAAGCTTACATTATAGTCTGTAGAGAAATATGAAGCGCTTCTCAGGTCACCTTGTTCCATTTCTTTTTAATGAAATACAGGAGAATTCCCTTGCTTCTAAGTATGGAAGTGTTATTAATCATCGTATTAGAAAATATCAGTTATAAGAAAATAGTAAATACTTGTACCTCCATATCAAGAACCTTATGGAAAATAGCCTGTGCTAAGCACTCCCGGATATATTTTTGGTGCTCCCTCTTCATGATATTTAGTTTGTATTCTTTTTCAGAAAGTATTCTTCCACTTCTCGTGATCTGTTATGAATAAATAAAACATACATAGAAATACAAAGCAGAAAATGTATGGTTAGTTACCAAAGAGGGAGAAATAGAGACAGAGACAGGCAGACAGACAGCGAGGATGTCAGTGTCTCCTAAGCCTAAAGAAGTATACTAGTATGTTTGATAAACTTTCACTTTTAATAAATATTTCTTAGGGTAAAAAAAGAGAAAGTCAGTCTTATATACCCATCACTGTGAAAACACACACAGGTAGTACACTTGATGTTTAAAACACACTTTTCAATAGAGTAGCAATTTTTCCTTGATAGAACCCAGTGTTCTTTTCATTTCTTTTTTGCACAAATTTGGTAAGAAGGGATGGGGTGCTACCTTGAAACAATGAATAGAAGCAAAATTAATAGAACAATGAATAGATCACAGGACTGATGATCTCACAGGAAATATGTAGAAGGGCAAAAACATGTGAGCTGCAGAGGCTCTCATCAGTTTGTTTTAAAAATAATTGCCTTCATTACTTTGTTTTCACTCTGCTTTTTCTTCTTCCACTCTCCAGCCCAGAATGTAATTTAATTAGTTGTGATTCAGATTTTTTCAGATGATGCAGTACTGCAGATATAAAGTATTCCAGATTGGTTTCAACTGGCATCATTGCAAGTCCCAGAAGCGGTAGTTTCTGGTTTTTCATTTACAGCTCAACTTTGAACAACATGGAGGTTAGGGTACCCACCCCTGTGCAATCAAAACTCTGCAGATAACTCTTGACTCCCTCAAAACTTAGTTGTCCCTTGGTATCTGCAGGGGATTGGTTCCAGGACCCCTGCTGATACCAAAATCCATAGATGCTTAACTCCCCTACATAAAATGGCACAGATCAAAGCAAACAGTTGGCTTTCCGCATCCACAGACTCCCAACTGCAAATAGAAAACAGGATAGGTGTTTACCAACAAAAATCCAGGTATAAGTAGGCCCTCACAGTCCAAACCTGTGTTGTCCAACAGTCAACTGCATTTGTTTTTCTCTTCTTTTAATCCTTCCTATGGGCACATTTTTTGTATTGTTCTCTATCTTCTGTACAGAGAGTATTATCCTTCCTGGATTCTTCATCTTCTTCCTTTCCACCTAATTAAGCCTGCTCTTCTTTTCAGGTCTAATCTGAGCCCACATATTTCTTAATTTTGATAGTGTTGTAACACTGTTATTACAACATATTGGACTGTTGAGATCAACTAAGTTGTGATACAAGTGATTGCTATTAAGAATCTTTTTTTTATGGATTCATTTTCCAATGGAAGAAAGGGGTGTGATTATAGAAAATGTGTTTGGAATTTCGACTCAGTTCAATCTTTGAAATGTATTTTGTCCGTGGGACATCATGTCATGTGTGTCCAAATGGGGAAGAAAAAAAAAAATGTTGAGAACACGCTGTACTGACTCTCCCTCTGCAGTTCACTTGTGTCATTGTTATCTCTCCTCAGAGTTGTCTAATCTCCCAACTAAACTGGAAGCTCTCATTGGGCAAAGGTTCTTACACTTGAGCTTGTGTCAGACTCACCTGAAAGGCAGGTTGAAAAACAGATTGATTGGCCTCACCCCACAGCTCCTGACTCAATAGGTGTGGGGTGGGGCTCTAAAATTTGCATTTTCTAACAAGTTCCCAGGTAATGAACACTGTTGATTCAGAAACTATATTTGAATGACTGCTGTACAGAAAGAGCTTTCACTTCCTTCTCTGAGTTGCCATGACAGTAAGCAATGTTCAATTAAGTGCTTGTTAATGATGTTGATAAGTAAATACAAAGTCCTTCCCATTTATATATGAAGCTCACAGATTGTTATCCAAAGAAGCAATGTTAATAGTTACCACAATAATTACAACAACCATTTATTACACATCTCTAATTGCCACCAGAATCCTGAGGGCTGAGTATCATTATCTTCATTTTACAATTGAGGAAGTTGGAGCTGAGAAAGTTAAGTTAGCCATTTGCTCAAAAGTCTATGTCTTGTAAACAGTAGAGCCAAATTTCATCCAGGTCTGTCTAATAAAAAAGTCCCAGGAGACAAAGCCCCAGGAGACAAAAAGCAAGCTCTCTGAGATCTATCCAACCAGGGCACCAAGCACACAAACAACAATTAGAAATGTACTGCATAGCCTTTCAACACCATGGCAACAATAGTTAAGGAAAAGCATTGTATTTTAAGAAGGTAAACAGCTTAAATCATTAGTCATACTTTCTAAAACCACACCCATTTCTTTCAATGGAAAGATATAGTTTTTTTAAAAGATTTTCACGTTAAATGCACTTAGAAGAGTAGGAATTTTGTGGAAATGAAGTTTTGGAGCTAGAGAAAGACACCAATGTATCAATAAGCCATCTCAGGAAATAAAACTCTTTTTAAAACTTCAGAGAACTTTTGCACTGCTCATGTCTTTCACTCCATATTCTGTGATTATTTAAAACAATATATTTTTTCCTAAAGACAGTAAATTCTACTCTATCCTTAACCCTTCATAGTTCTTGGCTCCTACAATGTGTTCAATAAACGTGTTGAATGAATAAAAAGACAAACAAGTGGAATATGCTGTTGGAAACTCGGGGGTTTTCCTCCATCACTTATAAGTTGCCTCAGCAGTCACTGTGACCACTCTTCCTATCTTTTGAAACACAGCCTCAAAAAAAATACATCAAAGCTTTGAAAAGGAAGTAATTTTTCTAAAATGGGGAGTGGGGTGTGGGGAATGTCACTGATAGCTCAAAGAGAAAACTAGAAAAGGGAGGGAATTATTAGACTTAATGAAACAAGTAGAAAGGAAACCAAATCTTACCAGCCCTGATCTTAAGAGGTGCCGCCTTATTCTTGTATTGTTAAAATATCCAGCCAGGTGTTTATCGGTAAGGCTATTATATGCTGCAAGTAATCTAAAAGAGAAAAATGAAACCATTAAGCCTTTATGAAGAGTTGCTTGATAACCAAGGCAATTCTTGACTTTCTCATCCCCCAAATGTTCATAATCTCACTCATCTAGCCAACCAGTCTTTCATGTATGTGTTTAATAAACAGATACTATTGAGCATCTACTATGTCTAGGTTTTATAAGAACTGGGAGTCAGTCCTGATGTTGTTTAGCCTGAAAGACAAGTATGAAAATCAGATGTGAACAATTAAATTGGGGGTGAAAAATCCAACAATAGAAATATGCAAAAAGTCATGGGGACACAAAGAAGGAGAGCACCAAATCCAGTTCTAAATAATGTCTTCATGAGGATGCCTGATGGAAAAGTTGGGGCTCCTTCGGAGGACTCTTTGGCCTCCTGTTACACCCTAAATTCTAGTTACTCAAACTTACCTGCACTTCCTCAATGTATTCTCTCATGTCTTCCAGAAACAATACACAGTCCCTCCCCTGCAAAGGCCTTTCCTTCATCCATAAGTGGCTAACACCTGAGATGAACAAGCATCTCTTCTCCCCAGAAACATTCCCTGATACACACTGGGTGCGCTGTATTACCTTCCACTCTACTCCCCTATAACCTTGAGTTACATTACACGTCACACAATATGTTATTGGTTATTCCTTGTCTCCTCTACTAGGTTTGAAGGCCAGGATGACACATTATTCTTGGTATCTCTATTGATGTTTGTATTGTGTATCTAAATAAGGATGTGTTCAATAGATGAAGGCACAGATTTGTTTGGGACTCATTCTCACCAATATAAATTTCTAAGTTTACACTCAGCAGCTTAGAAGTCTTAACTTCCTCATATATACCGAGACAATTTCATTAATTCCACATCCATAACAAAGGAAAAAAAGAAAAATCATTGACGACTTTTGATTTTTTAGGTTCTTTCATTATAAGAGTTAAAAGAGAACAAACTAGGACCAGTGAAGTGGCTCGTTAGCTAAGAGTTGTCTTGGGAGCCCAAGCTCTGAGCAGCAGGGCCTCTGGTTCAGATCCCACATGAGGGCCAGTGACTCTGCGCCCTCTACAGCTAAGATGGTGAACAACAACTGGAGCTGGGCTGCATGAGTCACCAGCAATTGCACAGGCTGCAGTGGAGCTGCAGTGGACTGCCATAAGCTACCGTGAGTGGCTGGCAGCCAGCGTGAGCTGCCGTGAGCCACCATGAGCAGTCGACAAATGGCCGGCGACTGATCTGCCTCACCCAGGAAGAGCATAATGATCATAATATCAATATGGGAAAGTGAAGTGACATTCTCCACAACTAGACTGAAGAACAAAAAGACAGCAACTTGTCTGTCCCCCTTCTCTGATCCCCCAACGCTCTTCCTCTCCTCCAATTTCCCAATAAAATCTTTTAAAAAAAAGAGGATAAACTGGTTCCTTGATTACATGCTATGCCTTGGTAGATGATCAGTCTAAGTATAAATCAAAGTTTGAAGCTATTTTTTTTAATTTAACCTATACTTTATTAAATATTATTACCTTACAAAACACAGACACATATATACACATGTATGTATATATGTATGCATGTATGTGCATTCATATATATAAACATGATTGTGTGTATATAGAGAGAGACAGAGACATAGAGAGAGAAGCAGATAAAGAGAAGACATAAGCCTAAACACAGCCCTAACATACAAATAAGCTGTCTTAAAAAATAAATAAATACCTTTACCTAAATCCACATATACTTATGTTAGCGCATGACTTGTAATAAAGGCTTAATGAAAAAATGCATACCCTATTATGTGTAACAAAGATTTACAATCTGTACATTTGATAAGCAGCTGATCCTTATTCCAAGACTAGAACAGGGACTCACATAGAAAGCTGAGTAGATACATCAGCCATAATTTTATTTAGCTGTTTCCACTGCCTTAATTACCATAATGATGGTATTGTGACCTTTTCCTATTTCTTTTCTTTTTAACGCCCATCTCAGGAAAGTTCCATGCTGTCAAATGGTAAGGAAATTTTAATTTTGTTCAGGAAAGAGACTGAAAAGCAGTTACAAAGCCCAGAAGCCACGGTGCCAGTTGAGGGTTGCAGACATATGAACAAGTGCGGAAACCATTATTTCACTGGGTTTATGTAAAAAGACAACCCAAGGGCTTCAGTAATGTACATACAAAACCATCCCTGATAATGCTTTGAAACCATCTTTTAAATGAACTGTCTGGGTGTCCTACAGTTCATCAAAGGTTTCCTGTCTCCAAAAGGTCAACACTGTATCCCTTACCCTTTCTGAATATCAGAATATCTTTTCAGCAACTCATTTCAGAAAGGTGAGCAGGTGTCTCTCAGTCCTAACAATCATGATTCCACAGTTCACAGATTCTTAAGATAAATCATTAGACTGATACCATATACAGTCTTTTGTCTGTTTTTCAGGCTCAAGGTTTTTTGCTTTTTTTTTTTTTTTTTTTTTTTTTTAGTCAATGGTCAAAGCTGTGAGTGTTAAAACCTGGATTAAATGAAGTAGGGTCAAAAAGTTGGGGTAACATGGGCCACAATTTCCCTATTGACTGATAAAAGATGCCCTTCTTTTAATCCAGACTTTATAACATTTTATATATTTAGGTCCCAATAATGATGCTTAGTCTGCTTTCACACCCACTTCATTTTAATTCTCTCTCAGAATCCTCCTAAATGAATATGGGGATGATGTCGCTTCACCCTTACTTAAAGGTCAAATTAACTCAGTTAAGTCAAAACCTTTGCACCCATCAGTTTTCTCACCTTTCCCTGTTTTGGAATGACTGAGGGTCTCTGGTTGGGATGCCATTTGTGTCACAATTTCTTTCACAATTATCATCACACAACTTGAGAAAAAATAATTGGCTGGATCTACCCAGCTGCCATTATTTCTTTATCAGACAATGCCTGAATTATTTTTAACTGAAACTGTAGATTAATAAATTGTTTGATAACAAGAAATTGTACTCGAGACAATTATATACAGATTTAGTAGAACAGTTGTTACAGACTAAATGTTTGTCCCCCCACCCCCGCTCCCAAATTCCTATGTTGAAATCCTAAACCCCAATGTGATGGTATTAGGAGGTGCAGCTATTGGGAGATGATTAGGTGATGAGAGTGGAGCTCTCATGAATGATAATAGTGACCTCACAAAAGAGATCCCCAAGAACACCTTTGCTCCTTCCACCATGTGGGGACACAACAAGAAACCAGCCACCTCTGAAACAGGAAGTAGACCATCATGAGACACTGACTCTGCTGGCACTCTATCTTGAACTTACTGAAACTGTGAGAAATAAATTTCTGTCATTTAAGCCACCTAGTGTGGCAGCCCAAACAGACTAACAGCAGTCAGTGCAAACATTGCTACCGTATCTACAGAATGTCACGCTTGTTGTGACCATCGCGCCTCCTTCACAGGAGATGGTAGTGCCCCTATGTCTCAGCCACAACCATGGTCTGTCTGATCCTGTCTGCTTTGCTCCTCGTCATGTGATGTGGTATGGGCTTGTAGCCTCCCTTTGCATGTACTCAGTTACAAGAGCTTTCCTGATCCAGCCACAAGCTTAGACTCATAGAGTTTTTCTGATGTTTCTGCCTTTGTCCTCTCCATTCACTGCCACTGTTTTTTATTCCTCCCACCCTCCACTCCTTTCTTTTCTTTCTTGTACTCTGCATAACCCTGGGCCAGAGGAGGTCACCTTGCCCAGGGCTTGGTGATTGTGCTGCACCTTGGGCACTGAATTCCCTTTGTAAGTCGCTCTGCATCTGTTGTCAAAGCTGGACTTCCTCATCATGCTGCCTTGTTCCTGTGATCCTCTCGTGCTCCTGTCCATGGGATCAACAAGGCCACTGTGACCATATCACTCAAAGGCCATGCTGTTTATATCAAGTCCCACAACTAACTGGCCAGACCATTCTAATTCGCCTTCTTTATGTGATGGACAAGACTATTTACTCCCCTCCTGTTAGTTGGATGGAGAATGATCCAGCTTCTGGTTCAATGTACCTGGGTAAACAATCCCCCAGGAAACAAAGCAAGCCTACCTCTAGGATGGTTCCTGTTTCCCCACCTAATACACACCCTTATCTCAGTGGTGCCTGAGGATTAGAGTGGCTGCTGAGTCACTGGGAGTGCTGCCTTCCCAGCCTCTCAACATTAACCCTCAACCCCTGCCTCCCAAACTGTCAAGTATATGAATGGGGCTCTGAAGTAATAAAGTCAGTGATTCCTCTCAATCCCTCATCTGCCCACAGAGCGAGAGAGTCTAGCCCATAAAAACCCCAATTAAATGTTTGTAGCATTACTAATCACAAACATGTGTTGACTACTGTTTTTAGGGCATTCTGTAAGGCACTGGGACACCACAGAGATGGCATAGACACTGCACTAGAGAATTCCCCTAGAGGGGAGGTACACATGTACATATGGAGAGTGACTGTGTGTTTGCTTGATTTCCTCTGGTGATAAAGGCCAATTCATTCACAAACAGTTGCTGAGTGTGAATGTCCCAATGTCAAATACTGTACCCTAAGCTGGGGGAGGAGTATACTATCCCTATCCCATTCTGCACATTACAAAGCACTTCCACATACATAGGCTCATTCCTTTTCTTTAGGTTCCTGGAATGTGAGCAGTACCTAACTATTACAGATCTTCTATCTTCCTAAAATGGAAAAGCTCCAAAACAAAATGACTGCTTAATGCAAGTCATGATACCTAGGAAAGCCTAGGTATCATAGGTGAAGTATCATGGGTCACACTAATAGAGGAATTCTTCTGGCCTGCAGCAGTCTTGAAGTCCAACTTCCTCTCTCAGCACTGCCTGTCCCCATACTGTCTCAAGGAATGTAGTGATTAAGACTCCAGCTCCAGTTCAATCCTGGCTCCACCATTACTGAATCTGTAACTGGGAGGAGCAAGTGGCTTAACCTCCCTCTGCTTCAACTGTTCTACCTTCCACAAAACACTAGATTCTTTGCCACTTTACAACAAGGATTGCCTTTCCTCCAGTTTTCAATAACATGTTTCCCATTTCCATCTGAGACCTCATCATAATGGCTTTTACCATCCATATTTCTACCAACATTCTGCACATGATTATTTATGTATTCTCTATGAAGAATAAGGACTCTCTCTTTCCAGCTTTGTTTTCCTCCTGAGCCATCACTAGAATCACATTTAAAAGTCCTTTTGAAAACGATATATTTCATAAGGAGTTAATATACAAAATACATAAAAAACTCACACAACTCAATAGCAAAATAATTAATCCAATTAAAAAATGCACAGAGGACCTGAATAGACATTTTTCCAAAGAAGAAATACAAAGGACCATCAGGTACAGGAAAAGGTACTCAACATCACTACTTATTAGAGAAATGCAAATCAAAACAACAAAGAGATATCACCTCATACTTGTTAGAATGGTTATTATCAAAAAGACAAGAGACATATATTGCAAGGATATGGAGAAAAGGGAACCTTTGTATACTGTTGGTGGTAATATAAATTGGTACAACCACTATGTAAAACACTGTAGAGGTTTTTCAAAAAAAATAATAGAACTCTCATTTGATCCAGCAATCCCACTTCTGAATATATATTCAAAAGAAATAAAATCACAATCTCAAAGAATATCTGCACCCCTGTGTTCACTGCAGCATTATTTTAATAGCCATGAAAACAACCTAAGTGTCCATTGAAGGATCAATGAATAAATAAAATACACACACACACACACACACACACACACACACACACAGAATACAATACACACATTAAAAAGAAGGAAATCCTACCATTTGTGACATGAATGAACCTGGAGAACATAATGCTAAGTGAAATAAGTCAGATAGAGAAAGACAAATACTGTATGATCTCACATATGTGAAATCTTAAAAAGCTGAACTCATAGAAGTAGAGTAGAATGGTGATTGCCAGGGACTGAGGGTGGGGGAAATGGAGAGATATTGGTCAAAGGGTATAAATTTCCAGTTACAAGATGATCTGGAGATCTAATGTACAAGATGGTGACTATATTTAACAATATTGCATTATATACTTGAAAGTTGCTAAGAGAGTTAATCTCAAATAATCTCACCACAGCCCCCCAAAATGGTAATTATGTGAAGTGATGGATGTGATAACTAACCTTATTGTGGTAATAATTTCACAATTATATTTGTGTATCAAATCATCACTTTGTACACCTTAAACTTATATAGTGTTATATGTCAATTATATCTCACTAAAAAAAAGTGTTTACACCTCAACACTTTTCCAGCCTCTATCCATTACCAGTTCCAAACCTGCTTCTACACATTTCAAGGTATTTGCTATAGCAGCACCCCATTTCTTGGTAACAATCTCTGTCTTAGTCTGCTCAGGCCCTGTAACAACATAGACGGGGTGGCTTAACCAACAAGAATTTATTTCTCACAATTCTGCAGGGTGGCATCTGAGAGCAGGGTGCCAGCAGGGCCAGGTTGGTGGTGAGCGCCCTCCTCCCCGTTTCCAGGCAGCCATCTTGTGTGCTCACATGGCAGACAGCAGGGAGGCAAACTCTCTTGTGTGTCTTCTTATAAGGGCACTAATCCCATGGTGAGGGCCCCACCTTCATGACCTGCTTCCCCAAAGCCCCATTTCCAAGTACTATCACATTGGGGATTGGGGTTTCAACATATGAATTTGAGGGGACATAAACATGCAAGCTGTACCAGAAGATATAATTGTCCCCATTTTTTTTTTTTTTTTTTGGAATGAGGAAAACAAGCCTAAGTTGATTAAGTCACTTGCCAAAGATCATATGACCTAAAACTTGTTCCTGAAAATATATACCAAACCAAAATCTACCACCACTCACAGGGCTTGCTAAGATAAGGAATGGGATGCTAAGTATAATGACAGAAAAATATGAATTATGAACTATTCACAGAGAGATGTAATTCCACCTAGTACAGAGATAGAAATATGTTAAATGAAGATTCTTATGGTCAAACAATTAACAAATACATAACTTCCATGTATAATTAGCCATAACATTCGCATAAAAATAATATGCTGAAATCTTTAAAATCTTCTTACTCTCTGAAATATATATATATATTTCTGCAATCTGTTTTACACTACAAATTTACTTAGCAAACTTATTCAGAGAGAATATAAAGAATAACTTTTGACACAATCCATTTTATTGAGCTCAAACTGTGACTTAGCCCACTTGGATTAATGATGTTTATATTAGTTTACTATTGCGGCTGTACCAAAGCATCACACGCTAGTCGTTGAAAACAACGCGAATTTATCATCTTATAGTTCTGGAGGACAGAAATCCAAATGGGTCTCATCGAGCTAAAATGAGGGCATCAACAAGCTGCATTCCTCTGGAGGCTCTCACAAAGAACCCTTTTTCTTTCCTTTTCCACATTCTAGAAGCTGCCTATATTCCATGGCTCCTGGTGCCCTTCCATTGCCAGAATCGACAATGGCAAGTCGAGTATTTCTCATGATGCCATCTCTCTGGTTCTGGCTCTTTTGCCTCCCTTCTTCTCATTTTGGGACCACTGTGAGTACTTACCTTGGGCCCACCCAGATTCATCCAGGGTAGTCTTATTTTAATAAATCAGCGGATTAGCAACACTAATTTTCATCTGCAATTTTATACCCCTTGTACGTAAAGTGACATATTCACATGTGCTGAGGATTAAGACCTAGCCCATTTTAGAGGGGTCGTTATCCTGCCTACCACAAGGGTTTTTATAGGTCAGATGACAAGGTACAGAAATACTGGATGCTGAATGTAAGGGCTGTTAGGCTGTAACATACACTGTCCGTCAATTAATCATGCCAGTCATCCCCACTTCCCAAAAGGACACTTCCCAGATGGAGGGACACAGTTCTTGATACCACACCAGAATGTACAACACAAGTTGGAAACTACCTTGCTGATCTAATGTCGATGTGCCAAATATGAGCACTAAGAGAAATGAACAAGTGGTACACTGGGAATGTTTCAAACAATTTGCATTTTTTCTCATAAAGGTAACAGTATAAAGGTGACTTACTTTAGGTGAATCTAATATGTGAAAAGACAGATTAGCCCATAGGATGCAATTGTATTCATGCCAAACATCCTTTATTCAGCACTGGACATATTTCATTATATTCAAATAATGATTATAGGAAACACTAAGAAGAAAATTTTGCAATTACACCATGTCATGACATTCATTGTAAGCTGCAAGTGATTTTAGTAATGTTAACATGTGAAAAAAATTATCTTCGCATTGATGAAATAGGTTACCATGCATGGTTACTATTGCATGTATACAGATATGTCTGGGGGGGAAAAAATGAAGGCATATACAAGAATATGGCAGGGTCAATACCATTAACAGCCTCAAAATGAGGTTAGAAAGAAGGATTCTATGCATAAAACAATAAGAAAGCATATAAAAATACACTTTCAAAAGCACTAATAGTGGTGTGTTGGAGCTGGTTCATGCTGGCTCTCATGAGATAATTGTTAAAATTTTCAGGAATTTTGTAAGCTATTGTTAGCTTGAAATTGCCCATCATGGGAGTATTTACACTTGGGAAATTGGCAAACACTACAAATTAGGGCTCTCCTTTCTTTCTGAAAAGCTAGTTTATGAGCACACTACTGACTAAATTTAAAAATGTGTCAAGATATATCACAGGGGATAAATAAGATGATTCGTTATAATAGTCAACATACAAAAGTATGCTTTACATATTTTAATCCAGAAATTAACATTTTGTATACAATATTTGACCAACGTGGCTCATATACATGTTCAACAATTTCCTATCCTTAAGCAAAAAGAACATAAGGACTCTGGCAAATACATTGACATTTTTCAGTGGCGTTTCAATCAAGAAATTTTATGCAAGATATCTCTCTACATTGCCACAAATGGAAAGGTTCAACTCACCTACCAATCTGGAAAAACTGATCACACCATTTTATGCTTAACAGAATCTAGTGAGACTTATGTGAATGAGCACAGTTTTATTACTAAAGATGAAAAGCTTAATCAAAAGGTCCTTTGCATTTCAGAGTTCACTAAATCTGCAATTGGCAGAGGGTTTGATAGTGTTCATGGATGACCTGCATCAAACCTCCACTGCTCAGGCAGCATCTAGCAATGACACAGCGAGGTAAAATGTTTCTACTACTCACATATCAGGTATCTGTACTGGGAAGACAAGTTAAATCACAGAATATTGTGGCTTGATTGCCTTTACGTTACAGTTCATGACGACTGGAGCTCCATCCCCTGACCCACATGCATCTCTCATTGCCCATCAGAAAAGATTTGCAAGAATCCATTGAATCCCAACTCTATGAATAAACGCATCACATTCAAGCCACCCAACCAAGCCTGAAATTTTGAATCTCAGCAAGATTTTTATCAAATAATTTAATAAAGTCTAAATTGAAACAATTTCCCCAAGTAAAATAACTGAAAGCAGTACTAATAACAGAAAAATAAAGAAAAATTAAACTATTTAGCTTTCCACCATTAAAACTGCTTGTCCAATATTGATGAGAAAGAAAATTCAAGAAATATGTGGCCAGACATCTTAACTCTCAAGAGGTGAAATGATTTCCCTGTAATTAAAAGCAAAAAAAAACCTATATCCAACACCTTCTGCCCAAAGAAAATTTGATGAAATTGGAAAAAAAAAAAAAAGGATGGGCTTTGAAGCTAGAAGTCTTGAGGTCAAATTCTAACTCTACACCTTATAAGATGACTGTCCCTGAGGAATTAAGTCTTCTCCCCTTTACAATTATCACCACAACATAAAATGCTGTGACTCCTTCCTGAGGTGGATGATCTAAGTTTACTTGTCTGGAAACGTATTTACTTGGAACTACTACACCACTGGATTATAGAAATTCATATGTAGAAATGACCACGTAAGGTCTAGCCAATTCCTTCATTTTATATTCCTTTCCTGGGTTCCTTGTCTCACTACCTTCCACTAGAATTTCTTTCATTTGTGTTTAATCATTCCCTTTAAATTCATGTAAGATGCCTGCCTGGGTCCCTCCCACAAGGTGTAGTATGGGGCCGTGCCCACAGCAAACACTGAGCCAATCTTTGTTGAATGAACAAATAAACCAGTTAATGGAAACAAGGTATATAGGTCCAATTCCTTGACACATATCCTTTTTTAAAAAATCCATGTGTAAAGATCATAATCTTTCTACCTGAAAACATCCTATAACAAAAGAGGTTCAAAACAAAGCTTTAAATATTTTGGCTTTTTTATTTTTTTAAATGCAGAATACTCAGTGTGGATGACCATGTTCACAATGTTAGTTTTGTTGTTTTGTTTTTGTCACACAAGTGCCTTTGCAGTGTGGTACAAAGTTGCATTAGAAGAAAAAGTTCCCATGGAGGCAGAAAAAAAAAACTCTTGAGGAAACCAATACAGAAGAGCAATTAACATAAGGGTCAATTATTTACCAAATCTCTATAAGAAAACTCTTTGTCAACTAAAATTAGACCATGAGTCTCTGCTGCCTGACATTTTATAGAAGGTGACTGAACTAATATCATATAACTGATTTTATATTACAGTCTTCATTCTTTTTTATTTTGCATCCAAACCTGCTACATCTCAGAAATTAGGCTAAATATTGATTTAAAATTTCTCTCAACTTATTCTAACAATGAAGCCAGGTGAGAACCATGGTATTATTTTATTTATAGCCTTAATTCAATGGTATGAAGTGACTAGTAAAAACAAAAACAAAGCTAGTCTCTGACTGTGCTGACTGTTGGCAAGATAGTTTCACAATGTTCACAGATGAGTCCATAGGAAAGCAGTACATAGGGAGTCAGTAGGCCCAGTTACCTATAATATGTGGTTAGAATCTTCAAGCTTTTCTCTGGAGAATTAAGAATCTTATATCTTTGAACAGAAAAAAATTTTTTTAAATATGCATTAATAGAAAAATAACATACAAATTAAGGAGGGTAATGAGGCTGTTTGGAGAAAAAGGGGGAAAAGCTCTAGAAGTCAATAATTTTCATCACTAGTATTTATTAAATTTTTTGTAGGGCATACAATAATCACTCTATATAACACACACTATATATTTTAATTCTCAAAACAACCCTGCAAAGTACTACTATACTCTCTTCATAGGTGAGTAAACTGAGGCTTAGCTCACAACTAGTTAAAGAGAGATCCAGGGTTCAAACCAGGGACCACTCTGCTTTACCCACTAAATGAATTGTATCCTCTCAGGTACAGTCAATGCTCCCATAGAGCTCAACCTGGAGAAGGAAAGACATGCAGGGGGTCCGATAAGTGGAAGGTTGGCCTGTTAAAGATGCTAACAAAGGCAGGATCATCACAAACAATGAATGCAAGTACAGAGAGGATATTTTGGCTCAATAAAAGGAAAATTGTTTTAAAACCAAAGAAATGGCCTATAAAACAGTATGCCTAATGGCCCTGGGATTGTATGGTTTCATGACAACAGTGGAGTGTTTTAAACAAAGAAATGACATGAATAGATTATTCTAACTCTTTTTAACACCAAAATTCCCCTGCTGTGGCTTGAGAAGGCAGAGTACCCATAGTTATGAGTCTAACCGCTCAAATCCTATTTCCCGAGTTTGAATCGTAACTAGACTGTGTACTAGATTAGCAATCAGAGGCAAGGTACTTAAGTTCACTGTGCCTTTTATCTTCCTCTGAAGATGAAAATACTAATAGTGCTAGGTTAGAAAGTCATTGCGAGTATTAAATGAGTCATGTATATAAAGCACTTAACAATTTACCTAACATAGTGTAAATGGTTAATTTGGTTGAGTATACACCTCTCCTCCCATCATCAATTACACCCAAACTGAAATAATGCTATACAGGTAAATCCAACTACTTCTTAAAGACTTCCACCGTGAATGATTTCTTTCCATATTTAACTTCCCCTGTCGGTCAAAAGACTTCCTTGGAGGAGGCAACACTTAAAATCTATTTCTCCCTATTTTTTCTTCAAAAAATGGTTAATCATTATCCTCGCAGGAAGAAGCTCATATGAATCTGAGCACTACCTTTCTGAAGTTAGAAAGCCAGTTTCCTTAATTGGCGTCTTCTGTATTATACATTCCATGGGACATCAACTTTGTCCTATTCAGGAGTGCTAGTATTCCCATTCCAAAGAACAATGCCTGGAACTTTTTGAATGTACAAATTAATAAATACTATTTCTTTTGTAGATCTTCAAATTCTGTTCTAACTGACAATATCCATTTTGAGTTAACAACTTAGAAAATGGCAGTCTTTTAGAGAGCGTCTAAAAAGCCTCCTTGTTACTCTATGTACATATCCTCATATCCAGAGCTGGTTTAAGCAAAATTAATAAGTAGGCGAAGATTGCCTTGCATACGCCCAACCTTCCTTTCCTGTGTCTTTTCGCACTCCTAAATAACAATCCTTCTATACACAGTAATCATGTGGCATTGTCAGATGGTTCCTCCTCCTCCTTTTCATTCTTTTCTGTTTCCCACTGCCTCCTTATCTTCCTTTTGCATACTCAGCTTCTCTCATAAAAGCAATTGTCAGAATTGTTCAGTACCTATGCTGAAATACAGTTTAGGTACAAGATGTTTATTAGGGACAAACATCTGTGAAAAGAAAAGGTGGAAGCAGGAGTAGAGGGAGAAGTCAAACTGCATACAACGGTATAGACTAAGTACAGTGTTGGCCAGCCTGAATGGCCAAGCCTTTATAGACCTCCATGCTCAGTCTCCACTGAGGGCTGCCCAGGAAGGATGTGATGTTGGACAAGGTGGTACTCTAGATCGAGGGCAGGCCCTTTGAACAGCTGGACGATCTAAAGACCACAGCTCTACACATGGGAAACAAGTCCTTCTTAGAAGGGGGATCTGTGTGGCACAAATATGTGAATAACAGTAATGCACTCCCTCTTGCGACGGTAGTTATATTTTCACAGTATTAAATTCTTAATTCTGGGGCACAAACTCTGATTACGAATTAGGAATCAGAAACCCAAATCAAAGAGGTGACTTTGGGGAGAAGGGAATGTTTTCTGAAATCCAATATGGAGGTAATCGTCTTCTCTAGTTCATAAAGATCCTACTTGCTTTCACCACACTAATCCAAGTTAGGATACAAAATATCACCAAATATTACAAATATTGCCACTCCTTTATATCATGGCTGATTTACAATTAGGAAGTCTCTTTTTTTTTCCCCTTCTCATAATCCAATCTAAATTTTTCTGTAGTAACTTTCTTTTTTTTATTTATTTATTTTTAATTAGTTTCAGGTGTACAACACAGTGCAATAGTTATACATTTTACCCCTCAAAGTGACAACCTCCCACCCCCAATTTGCCACCCCACTCCCCCCCATATCATATATATCTATTACTCTTCCTCTGACTCTCTTCCACAGTATAATCCACATCCCGTGACTATATATATATATATATTCAATTACAGTAGGTATACAACCTCCGCTTTAGTTATACAGTGCAGTGATCAAACCTCTACTCCATCCATGAAATTGTCTCCCTAACAAGACCTATGACTATCTGACATTCCACAGAATATTTACAACATTATTAATTATATTCCCCAAACTGTTTTTCATATCCCAGTGTCAATATTGTAGTTGCCTATTTTTGCTGTCTAATCCCTTCCCCTTCTCTCTCATCCCCATCCCCCTCCCAATTAGCAACCCTGATTTTTCCTCTATATCTATGAGACAGTTTCTGTTTACTTTGCTCATTCATACAGTTTTTCAGATTCCACATATGAGTGAGATCATATGGTATTTGTCTTTCTCTGACTGACTTATTTCACTTAACATAATAGTCTCTAGGTCCATCCATATCATTGCAAATGGTACGATTTCATTCTTCTTTATAGCGGAGTAATACTCCATTGTATAAATATACCACAGTTTCTTAATCCAGTCATCTACTGATGGGCATTTTGGTTGTTTCCAAGTCTTAGCTATTGTAAATTGTGCTGCTATGAACATAGGGGTGCATAACTTTTTTTGAATAAGTGTCTTGGTTTTTTCAGGATAAATACCTAGGAGTGGAATTGCTGGGTCAAACGGTAGCTCTATTTCCAGTTCTTTGAGATACCTCCATACTGACTTCCATAGTGGCTGCACCAATCTGCAGTCCCACCAAGTGCAGCAGGGTCCCCTTTTCCCCACAGCCCTGCCAGCACTTGTTGTTTGTTGATTTATTGATGATAGCCATTCTGACTGGAGTGAGGTGGTATCTCATGGTGGTTTTTATTTGCATTTCCCTAATGACCAGTGAGGTTGAACTTTTTTCATATGCCTGTTGGCCATCTGTATGTCCTCTTTAGAGAAATGTCTCTTCATATCTTCTGCCCATTTTTCAATTGGGTTGTTTGTTTTTTGGTGTTGAGTTTCATGAGTGTTTTATAAATTTTGGATATTAACCCCTTATCAGATATATCGTTGGCAAATATATTCTCCCATTCAGTAGGCTTCCTTTTTGTTTTATTAATGGTTTCCTCTGTTGTGAAAAAACTTTTAAGTCTGATATAATCCCATATGTTCATTTTTTCTTTTACTTCCCTTGCCCGAAGGGATGTATCAGTAAAAATATTGCTCTGGGTAATGTCTGCAAATGTACTCCCTATATTTTCTTTTAGGATTTTTATGGTTTCAGGTCTTACATTTAAGTCTTTAATCCATTTTGAATTTGTTCTTGTATAAGGCGTAAGGAGATGATCCAGTTTCATTTTTTTGCATGTGTCAGTCCAATTTTCCCAGCACCATTTATTGAATAGACTATCTTTACTCCAGTGTAAATTCTTGCTTCTCTTGTCATAGATTAACTGTCCATAAATGCCTGGATTTATTTCTGGGCTCTCTGTTCTGTTCCACTGATCATTGTGCCTGTTTTTATGCCAATACCAAACTGTCTTGATTACTTGTAGTAGGTTTTGATGTCTGGTAGTGTGATCCCCCCGACTTTGTTCTTATTTCTCAGAATTGCCGAGGCTATTCTGGGTCTTTTATGATTCCATATAAATTTTAAGATTATATTTTCTATTTCTGTGAAAAATGCCCTTGGTAGTTTGACAGGAATTGCATTGAATCTATATATTGCCTTAGGCAGTATGGACATTTTAACTATATTAATTCTTCCTATCCATAAGCATGGTAGGTGTTTCCATTCATTTGTATCTTCTATGATTTCTTTCTTCAGTGTCTTATAATTTTCTGAGTACAGATCTTTCACTTCTTTGGTTAAATTTATTCCTAGGTATTTTATAGTTCTTGACACAATTGTAAATGGGACAGTTTTCTTAATTTCTCTTTCCATTAGTTTATTATTGGTATATGCAAATGCCACTGATTTCTGAACATTGATTTTACATCCTGCTACTTTACTGAATTTGTCTATCAGTTCCAATAGTTTTTTGATGGAGTCTTTGGGGTTCTCTATATACAGTATCATGTCATCTGCATATAATGACAATTTTACTTCTTCCTTGCCAATTTGGATGCCTTTTATCTCTTTTTGTTGTCTGATTGCTGTGGCTATAACTTCCAGCACTATGTTGAATAAAAGAGGAGAAAGTGGACAGCCTTGTCTTGTTCCTGATCTTAAGGGGAATGGTTTTAGCTTTTCCCCATTGAGTATGATGTTAGCTGTAGGTTTATCATATATGGCTTTTATTATGTTGAGATATGATCCCTGTATTCCCACTTTGCTAAGGGTTTTTAACATAAATGGCTGTTGGATTTTGTCAAATGCTTTTTCTGCATCTATTGAAATGACCATGTGATCTTTATCCTTCATTTTGTTGATGTGGTATATCACATTAATTGATTTATGGATGTTGAACCAGCCTTGCGCACTAGGGATGAATCCCACTTGATCATGATGTATGATCGTCTTAATATATTGCTGAATTCTGTTTGCTAATATTTTATTGAGAATTTTTGCATCTATATTCATCAGGGAGATTGGCCTGTAGTTTTCCTTTTTTGTGATGTCTTTATCTGGTTTTGGAATCAGGGTGATAGTGGCTTCATAAAAAGAGTGTAGTAACTTTCATACGAAGTACTTCTAAATAAAATTCAGATTTATTAAAAGAATTTTGAACTTTGATTCTATGTATTCCTCAATGCCCATGTTTCCCAAAGCTAGTTTTATCTTCACATGTAATATTTAGACCTTCCGCTGGGTTAGTGAGAACTGTAGTAGACAACTCTAGGCATGGGGTTGACCTATAAATGAATATCAACAAATATCCAATGGGTAGGTCCTACCAGCAATTGTGCACTTGGCAAAAAAAAAAAAGGTGCTGTATAGGACACATTTTAAAAATGTATCATTGAATAAATATCATATGAGGGAAAAAAATAAAATTATTTTAAAGAATTTCAATCAAATATCTATTACTTATGTCCACCAAAGTTTAAGGTAGTTTCATAAAAGTGGGTCCTTTAATAAAGTCATGCTGTTTCCAATCATTTTCGAGACCATGTTATCAGTGGGTTGCCCACTTACCCTCACCCTCTGGAATCAGAAAGATCTGGTTTAAATCTTCAGTCGCCTCTTTATGAGTTTTATCCTTAGTTTCCTCATCTGTAAAGGGGGAATGGGGATCAGAGTGCCTTACCCACTGAGCTTCTGTCAAGGGTTAAATAAGGTAATGCAAGTGAAGTACTTAGTACATGGCACTACTAGTTGCTATAGCATTTAGCAATGTTTTTTGCTTACATGAACCACATACGTATTTGCCTGTGCTCTGGAAAGGGTAAACACATCATGCTTTGGGAATAAAGAGGAAGTACATCAAGGAGGTTTGAGAGTAGGGGGAAAATCAAAAAATTAGAAATGAAGTCTGAGCCAGTAGAAGGAAACCTAATAAGTGCCAGGTTATGTGAGGTAAGATGAGAGAACTTACAATACATCAGGGTTGTTCTAGGAAGAGGGACTATCATATGCAAAGGTCCGAGGATAAGAGAGCACCATGGTCCCTATCGTTACCCTCTCTTCCTGCCAGGCTCTCCTCCTGCCACAGGCGCGCGCGCGCGCGCGCACACACACACACACACACACACACACACACACTTCCAGAGCCCCCATGGGGAGCACAGGGAAATCCACTGTGTTTCAAAGCCCAAAGGATAAAACTGAGGGAAGGGTAGTCAGTGTGCCCTGCTGCCTGACATGAAGGAGATTAATATAATCACTTATGCAACAAATACAGAGCGCTTACTAGGTAACAGGCCCTCTGCTCTTGTAAGGTTATAGAAACACAGTCCCTTCCCTCAAAGTACCTACACTCCAACTGAGAAAATAATGGCAAAAGAGTCTGATGGGGCACAACCATAACAGCTACTGTTTATTGTACTTGGCATGCGTGATCTTATTTAATCTTCAAAACATCCAATATGTCAGGTTTTTAATCCTGTTTCACAAATAAGTGAACTATGCCTACATAGGATGCGTATTTCAGAAGAAATGAAATCCAAACTGGGTCCTGAATGACAAGTCAAGTGTTGAAGGAGGAAATAAAATATGGATGGGTGGTAACAGAGACAGAGGTACTGTCTAGACTCATGCTAAGAAGTGGGAATGTCATATAGGAAATATCTGAGAGATAGAGAGAGAGACAGAGACAGAGACAGAGACACAGAGAGAGGCATCACAAATTTCTGGTACTCGAATAGAAACTTATTTGTTATTTACCATAGAATTAGTGCAACAAAAGGAAGTTTAGTTTTATTGTATCATTAAGTTGTCAATTAAGTCGGTTACACATTGTATGTCAAATAGGCTTTAGTGGGTTGTCTTGGCTTAGAAATCTGATCACTCTATTTATACTTGATCTTAGAATACAGTGTCTTACAGATAAAAGAGCCCACTTAAACTTTAAAACTAAATAAATTACAAAACCCCAGCCACCAAAAACTGACACCAACAAAATAACCATGTGTGTTGGGTGAGGAAGGGTAACAAATCAACCTCTTTAAAATTCTTCTCATTCCTCTAAAATTTAATTCTTATGTGCACTAGTGATATTTAAAATAGTAAGGACCTCTAGTCAAAGGTTAAAGAGATTGGCTAAATTTTAAATGATCAATCAAATTTTTAAAAAGTATCCATAATATTTTCACCAATCCTTCTAGTGTCAAAGTAATGATACAGCTTCCTGAGTGTGTCCTGAATTCTCGGATTAGATAAGAATAAGTATGTTGGAGAACTGACTTATAGTTTCATTTTTATTAGAATTCTCAGTTATTCAGATCCTGGTTTCTTAAAAGTGACAACCTTATTTTTGGATTGTGCATAGGTGGGTTAGTGCTAATTTTCTTTATAAAAATACCCGAATTTAAGAACAGGTTACCCTTTAAAATAAGTTTTATTGAACAAAACAGTGTTTTATGGCCTGGAAATACATTTCCTCGTCTTGCCTCCCTATTAGTTTGGGATATCTCTGCTTATTTTGAGCTGTATATTTTATGTATTGGGTTGTGGGAAAAGTCATTACATATTTTTTCTATGTTTTTCGTTGCAAAAATGTGTCACGATTTTTCCAACAATCCAATATTTTGGGCTGACGTACTTTAAGAATTAAATCTTAAAGAGTTAAGAATATGTTAACTAATCTTACTGTAGCAATCATTTCATAATATATACATATATAAAACTGTCACGTTGTACATCTTAAACTTACACAGTATTATCTGTCAATCACATCTCAATAAAGCTGGAAAAATAAAAGTCGGAAAAAAAAACTAAAAACAAGACTTACGTAAAATATCCTTTGCACAAATATCAAAATAAATACACGATACCAGCCATTCAGCAAGTTTCTCATACGTGCCAATATTGCTGCAAGGAAGGTATTTATTAGCCCCATTTTTTAAAAAGAGAAAAGTGAGGCACAGAGAAATCAACTTTCCTAAGTTCACATAAGGCACAACTGAGATTCAAACCTATGTCTTTCTAACTCCAAAAATATTAGTCTTTCTGCTACACCATATTTATCTCATAATTTTTTTATGGAACATTGATTTTCCTTTTGGAATTTCATTCCTTTTCATTTAGAAGAACAAACAAGAGAGAATTCTCAGACAGTTCCAATCCTTCAGACACTTCAAAGCCTTGTTCGTGTCCCCTTTGAAATATTCTTTCTACGTACACACTCCACAACCATTTCTAAATATCCTTGGGCCCTGTCTCCCAGCTTCCTGGCTTGAGCTCCCTTGTCCTGTCACAGGACTGTAGGATCTGGTTCCTGCTCTATGCTCTTGCATTTAGGTCTGAAACTTTAGACTTTCCTATTTTTTCTTCCCTGTTCCAATCTTCTCATCAAGGACTGAACCTCAATACCCTTCTTCATGGACTGCAGGCTGAGGTCAGCCTCATTTACTCTCTAAGCCCACTTCCTATTCTGGAAGATTCCAGCCTGGGTCCAAGCTCTAAGTCTCAAGTTTGAGAGGAAACAAGAATTTGTAGGAAAGAAGGGATTTAACAGTGGTAACCTTATGTAACTCGCTCTGAATTATGATGAAATATGACAATTATGACAGAAAAAATAGAATCACCTACTTGCAAAGTAAATAATAAATGCTATTCTGATTTAAGCCACTCTTTGTTTTATTTTCTGCCACTTGCGGTTGAATGAATTCATAATGTACACCATCACCCTACTGCCCAAACACAGCAAAACTCAATGAATACTCTGGAAACCTTTTTCGAAAACTCACTATTCAGATTTCTTTAAGCACTCAACTGAATTTCTGGAAGAGAGTAAATGTTTAAAATCATAGCTTAGTGACTACCACATCATAGGCACTCAGTAAATATTGAATGAATGAGTGAATGGACTCTTGCACTTAGGATAAATGATCACCAAGATAGGAGACACATGTCAGCAATTATTGAGCTAAGTTCAGGTCATTGTCCTGGAGATACACGGAGGAGAAAAATATGTAGAGCGGTGTGATCTCCACCCTCAAAGAGTCTGCAGTTTATAAGGAAATATGAAGATGCCTAGAATGACAGTAGAAAGTGCCTACATGGTACCTCATGGTGTAACTTGAAAAACAGTGCAGTTTTTCAAACAGTGTTGCTTCATCAGTACAGCTTGAAAACTAGGAATGATCCAAAGGAAAATGGAGAAAAAAGAAAATGACAAAAATGCTAACTACAATTATTTATGTGTGGTAGGATTTCAAGCAATTTTATTTTCCCCTTTATACTTCGCTGCTGACAGTAGAAAATTTTCAAACTACAGATAAGTACAAGGAGGAAAATAAAAAACCACTTGTATGTCTAGTACCCAGAGACTGGAGATCCTTTCCAAATCTATTATCTAATTTGCAGCAGATTATTTTTATTTGAATCTAAACAATTAAAACAATATTATTGTAAATACCTTGGAGCAAGCTATGAAGACAAACAACTTCTTAATATGAGAGCCACATAATATTCACAAATATAAAATATTACAATTTATAGCATGTAGAGAATGCCAAATTAACTGCCACTATAAAACAATATAATTCATTTCAATTTAAAATCCTTAGTTTTTAATGTTGTTTCAAACTACTATGTGCAATTTATATTGTCTGTTTTGTTCCCTGCTGTTTCTTCCCTTGTTTCAACATTTTGCCCTAAGAATTTTAATTCATAAGTGTTTATTACTACTATAAGAAAATAATAAGTCACAGAAAAATGGATCACCAACTTAAAATTTTCCATTTTCTCTCCCAACTAGTGTCAGACACTGATAGGTGAGGAGTAATTTGTTTACTAATGGGACTTAACAAAAGAAAAGTTCAATACTTACCAGGAGAGATCATTGACTCATTTCCTTAATTACTTCTCCTTACTAGTCCTTCAATCATCTTTTCTGTTTGCTTTGATTTTTATCTCCCTTCTGAACTTTTGGCTTCCAATCTCCACTCCCCATGACCTTCATAGTCTTAAATCATTTATTTTCAATGACTCTTCATTTCTCATAAAGCCATCCTCAGCCTTTGCAGGACCAATAATAAAGAGCATCAGCAGTTGCAAACAGGTTGTATTAATGTGCTAGGACTGCCCTAACAAAATATTACAGACCAAGTCACTTAAACAACAGAAATGTATTGTCTCCCAGTTCTGGAGCCTAGAAGTCCAGAATCAAGGTATTGTCAGGACTGGTTTCTTCTGAGGGCCTTGAGGGAAAGTTCTGTTGCAGGCATCTCTCTCTGGCTTAGAGATAACCATCTTCTCCCTGTATCTTCACAATGGTCTCTTCTCTGTGTGTACGTGTCTGTGTCCCAATAACCTCATCTTTGAAGGACACCAGTCACATTAGATTAGGGCCCACTCTACTGACCTAGTTTAACTTTAATTACCTCTTTAAAGACCTCCGAATACAGTCACATCTGGGGTATTAGGAGTTAGGACTTCAACAGATGAATTTGGAATGGCGGGGGCCAGGTACACAATTCAACCCATAGCCCAGGTATAACCTGAAAGGTGACCATGGATTTAGACAGAAGAAACAAAGAGCATGTTTCCTGGGTACAAAGAAACCCAAGCAGCTACACTTTGATTCTGAATTATCTGATCCAGTAAAAAGAAAAGGATCATTGGCCACCCATCAAAAAGGGGAACAGATGGGCCGGCTGCGTGGCGCATTGGTTGGGGGCTGGCTTGGGACGCGGATGGCCCTGGTTCGGATTCTACATGTGAGGGCAGGTGGCACTACCCTCTGCGGCTGGGACGATGGGTGGCAGCTCTGCCTGGAGCTGGGCTGCTGTGAGTCCCCTGGACGGCATAGCTGCAGCCCCTGCTGCAGTGGGCTGCCATAGGCTACAGTGAGTGGCCGGCAGCCAGTGAGAGAGGCTGGCAGCTGGTGTGAGCTGCCAAGAGCCTCTGTGAGCAGCCATCCAGGAGCCGGCGGCTGATCTGCCTCACCCAAGAAGAGCTCAGTGATAATACCAACATGGACCAGTGAAGCAATGTCCTCCAAAAAACTACACTTAGGAGCAGGGGGACAGCAGCTTGTCTGTGCCCCTTCCCTCGTTCCCTGGCACTGTTCCCCTCCCCCAATTCCCCAATTAAAAAAAAAAACTCTTAAAAAAAAAAAGAGGGGAACAGATACCTTCAGGATCCCAACACATTCATATAGGTAGCAAGGATGGATGAGTAGAGGATAATGAAGTCTCCGATGAGAGTCCCCAGAGCCCAAGGAAAAAGAAAAAAAATAATCTCACCTCACCGTCATCTGCCCATAGACCAATAGTTAACCATATAAAAGAGACAGGGAAGCAAGAAGAATGATAGTGAAAGGAGACCTGTACGAAAACAAAAAATTAAGAAATCCAGGTTCATACATCTACACTTTGAAATGTTCTTCACTTTTAAAGTATCTTTCTTGCATGTTTCTTATATGTTCTTATGTTTCACTATAAAAGCAATGATTAGACAACAATTCTCAAAAAACACATTTAATCCTAATCCAACAGGATCTCAAGAAAGCATGATTTTTTTCATGCTGCCTCTTCTGAATTTGTCACATCTGTTTGTCCTTTCTCCAGAAAAACAATCCAGAAAGGCAAGCTCTCAGGTGAATGACTTTACCAGAACCATATTTTCTGATAGGACGATACACAGCAATGTTGTTGTCAGTGAAGGACCTGTTCCCTAATTGGGACTCTTACAAGCAGAGCGACTTAGAGCTTCTGGCTAATGAGAAAACCAACTGGCTTCTGCTCAGCTGGAAACCAGAGACATAACGGCAACCTATGTGACATTTGGGTTGACTTTTTAGACAGCGTAAGTCTTATTCAATGCAATCAGGACCAGTAGTTGATCATTTAAACAAACAAACAGAAAAATAAACTCATGCGGTAACTATACAAATACATTTGCCTTAACTAGTTTCATTAAAGGCATAAATGTATGTCCATTCATTATTTTTATTTGTAGTGCCAAGAGTTTTACTTTCAATACGAACTCAGTTGTTGTCATCTTCCCTTCTCCTTTTTTCTTTTTCAAATATAAATCATACTCATATTATATAATTTGAGATTTTAAATATAGGGAAAGGTGACAAAGAGAGTTGCAAACAAATATAGATTTTTTTTCTTTTTTACAAATTTTACCCACTTAATTTGACAGTGTAAATTGATGGATACTATGGAATCATTCCAAAGTGTACACTGTTTTCAACTATTTGTAACCCATTGGAAAGAAAGATTGAACAACCCAATCTGCATACAACTTCTCTTGGTCTGTATCGAAATTAGTGACTGAAGTTTAAAAGATTATTTCAGTATTATCTTCCACAATCTGAAGTTTTCATTGAAAATGGTATCTCTGGAAACTTAAAGTCTGAAAAATGCATAAATAATCTAGATTATTTGAGGCTGGTTTCAGACTTGAAAATTGAATCAGAGAAGTTTTATTTTCTCATCTCCCTAAAAAGCTTTATGCTTTTTTTTAGTTATTCAGGAAGTTTCCATCTCTCCTCCCAGTGAGAGATGCCTTTCTTCAGAAGAGACTGGGAGTGAGGAAGTAGAATGCTATAATAGACTGCATCTGCTAACACCCTGTTTTCTAAACCAGAATTTTACAAACTGGGATATGCACACCCCTGGGTTTACCCAGAAAATTTCCAAGGGGAACGCAGGCAAAGATAGTTTTAAGGGAATCAATTTTTAGACCCTCTGTACTCTACTAAAACTGATCTACCTGAGAATGCACTTCCATGTTGATCCCTTTCCTTCCCTTTTTTTAATTTATTTATTTATTTATTTATTTATTTATTTATTTATTTATTTATTTTTTGAGGGCAGTGTCACTGGCCCTTATATGTGGGACCGAACCGGGGCCACTAGCTTCCCAAGCCAGCACTGAACCACCGTGCCACTCAGCCGGCCTCCTTCCCTTTTATAATCATCTTTCTATTTTACAATAGAAAGACACACATCTCACCATCTGGAATCTTATCTGGGTACATTGAACTTAGGAACGCATCTGAGGAAAAGAAGAGACAATTTGAAGTATTGTATAGATGTTCATACAACAAATGGCTTTTATGACTGGCAACAAATATGATTGCAATCCTTTGCTTTCTACATCCTTTGTTAATGATCCTTTGCATCCAACACAACTGAAAGAGGACCTAATTGAGTTGTCATTTGAAAGATCATTGAAAATATTTTTTAGTGATAGATCATTATGTGATTTTTAGCATATAACTCTGAAGGAATTCAAAGAATTGAGTGACACTGTATAACAAATCATTTTCCATTCCCAACTACTTATGAGAGCAGAATCTCTAACAAAATGATCAGAGAGGACGTCAAGACAAATTAGCTCATTCAATTCACTTTGTTTAACCAGAAACTATTTACTCCTTGAGAGAGTTATTGTTAATACTTAACAGAAAGTTGAATGGGAACTACCCAACCTGAATTCAAATATTTAATAACTACAAGTCTGAAAAATCTGTGCAACACATTTTGATGGTGGGACTGAGTGGTGCGCAATAAACTAGAATGCTACTACAGCCATCCAAGGTACTTCACCATTCACTGACAAAGAGGGCAGAGACAAAGTGCAATAGCTGCTCCCATTGGAAATAACATGGTGAATTTGTCATTTTTGTCACTTTTGAATATACACATCCACTACCTAAAAACTGACCACTTGATTCACAGCAGTTTTCACTCTGCCTTTGATGAAGATGGGCTGAGTTATCAGGATGGACTAAGGATGTGTTCATTCTTTCTATACCACACCTCAGTCACTTCAGAAACACCTCTTTGCATTTAAAAAGACAAAAAAATTGCTTCTGAACCTTGGAATAATCTTCTCAAACATATTCATATGATGTTCCCCAGTTTCTCCAAGCAAATTTACAGACGAGTGTGACTATTGCTACTTAGCGCTAAAGATTCAGAGATGATCCTTTGAAGGAGCCAAGAGAGCCATATCATTTTGTTGTCATGAATAGCTGAGGGGTATAAAATCCCTATTCCATCTCTAAGACTAATGTACAAACCACAAACATAGACACACACAAAAACAAAGAGCAATGCAGAGTGAGATTTAGCAAGCTAGAGGGACTACCAATTGAAATTCTCTACTTTAAACAATTTCATTAGAGATGGCAATGCAAGAAATGGTATTTTATACCTGACTTCCCCAAATTACAATGCAGCTCAGATTCAAAGTCTCTATTATGAGCTGTGGCAGAAGTTTTTTAAGACTATTTTTATTTACTCCAAACTCTGAACAAAGTCAACACAGGTCCTTTGCAATTTTTACATCAAGTGTTTCATGCTGTAATTAAGCAAGCAGTGAACTCAAAAGGGAGCCTCACGAGAAAGCATGAGGTTATCACTTATGGATTGGTGGAATTTTAGGGATTTGAAATTTCTGTTTTATTGTACAACTGCACTTTATTTCCACTTTGTCCTTCAAATGTAATAAGTACAAACTGCTTCAGTAATGATGGAAAAGCCTACTCAGCTTTAATGAAACCTTTTATTTGCTACTGAAACTTTTATTTCCAAATGGTAGCAAAGGCAAGAAAAATAATCACTACTTATGTTGAGGGACTTTAGCAATTTGAATAATTTTGTTTTGGGGTAAATTTTCAGGCATTTAGAGTTATGTTTATTATTTTCATTTATTTCTGATGAACTAAAAACAAATATATATACACAGACACACACACTATTATATTTCTAATCATATATTAAAATACTAGATAACCATGGGCAGCTATCACCTGTCAGAGGTTGGTCCTATCTGGATAAGAATGTCTATATCTTTAGGGGTCCCATAAATCTCAGCCAGTGATCCTGGGAGGCAGTGTAATATGATGGTTAAGCTAATGAGCTCTGAAGCTGGGCTGTTTGGCTTTGCATCCCAGCCCTGATTGCTCATACCTGTGAGATCTTTAGAAACTTCTCAGTCTTCAGTTTCCTTATCTGAGAAAATCAGGGTAACTAGAATCTGCCTGGAGGAGGTGAGAAGATTAAATGAGGTACTTCATGTAAAACATTAGACTACAGCCTGGCACGTGGTAAGCATTTGATAATTGTTTAGCTCTAATATGGTTTTCACATGTGAACACACGCGCTCTAGGCTGGATGCACCTTCAATTTAATACCATTCAGTCAACAAATATTTGTTGAGATTTCCTTTATGCAGGACCCTTGTTCTAGGTAAAGGGGGCACAAAGATTAAGGGAATATGGTACCTCCTCCCCAGAAGCTTCCAATTTGGGTGCAAAATTATGGTTGCCATCCTAATGTCATTCTTGAAGAGTACCATGAAACACACTCTTTCACTAGATGAGAAATTACCCTTTATTTCTCATGTGCTTGGAACTAATGGAGTTTCAGAAAAATTTCGCTTCAGTTTTTGAAATCTTAATCATGCACAATTTAATAAACAGCTACAGGTTTTCCCACATTTTAAAATAGATGAGTAAATGGTCTAATCAGATTTTAACTTAGCCCAAAACTTGAAAAACATAGGAAGACAACCATGACTGACACATTCATTTTCCCGAATGTGGACACACTGCCAACAGCAGCTGCAGAAAAATGGTGCTATTTGCATCCCCTATGACCCATGGATAACTAAAATTGTACAGGAGTTCAGCATCAAAGTATTAAAGTACCTAAACCAAATTCAAATTGAGATAAAATGGGAAGCTTGTTTAGTCACAACTATGTATGTCGCTTTCCAAAAAGTTCAGAAACGGACTTCCAACATGGCACCTTATATGCCTTTAGGGTTTTCAAACAATTTTTATGTCATGACACTCAGAGAATTCATTAAAATAAAACCTTTAAGTATGACTATAAATCCGAAGCACGACTAATGGGGCATTTCAGACGTCACAACTTCTAAATGATCTTAACTATGTTGTCCTCTGCTAATGTGCTGCTCTTGAAAATGTGCAATAAATCCAATTAAAAAGAAAAATACCTTCAAATTAATTACAAGACCAACTAGAATGTTATCTACTTACTAGATGCATCATAATAAAAATAAAAAAAAACTAGTATGCACTGCATTGTTTAATTCAGAAGGAAACTGGATATTCACCCTTCCAATAAAAGGACCAAGACCATTTATTTACTTATTTTTTTCACATCAGCCAATAATGACTGCATTAACTTTCTAGAATAAATTGAATAATTGCCAGATTATGTCTTCTGAAGCGTCACCATGACCAAAGAGCGTCTGGAAACATACACAACTCCTTCTGCCTCCCCCTCCTTTCCTGTGTCATACCACCTTGCCTGGTCAAAATACTACGAAAGGGCCCCTATGCTCCTTTTGAGAATGGGCAGATAAAAATCCAGAAATAAAGGGTACCCCTCACAATGCAACCTCCCTCAACTTTAAGTCACTTCACACCTCGTTTGTATGCAAGACACCACCGGGAGAATTTATCTCGGCCCGGAATTTCCAAAAGAATGCCTATTTTGATGACCTCTACTTATGCATTGAAACATGTATGTTCCACACCACAGCTGACGTCCCTGCCTAATGTAAGCGTTTCTCACATCCATTTTTTTAATCCTCACAGAGTGAAAATTTCAAAAGGGGTGAACTTCGGTGAAAGAAGATAAGAAGGGGAAGGAGGAGATACGAAGCCTGGGATTTCTTCCATCCTCTCTGCAACCAGATTCCGTATTATTTTTCTCCTCGCCCCATCCCCCGCTGGCGCCCCCTCTGTCCCCTTCTCTCTGCAGCGCGGGGGGTGGGGGGGAGATAGAGGGGCCGCTGGCTACAGCCGCCACCTGCAGCGTCGTGGAAAAGCTCCAGTAGTCACTTACCCAGCCTGGTGAGAATGGCTCATTTTTGCAGAATCTCTTTTGGACCCTGCCGCAGGTGCGGAGGGTGGGTGCGTGGGGCCCTGTGCACACTGGTGCCTCCACAGTCGCGTTCGCCAGCCGCTCCGCACTGCGGTCGCCGGTGCGCGGGGCACCTGGGTTGGGCTGCCGTCTCCCCTGCGCCCAGGCTATCCGCACCCTCCCGGCCCCCACCTGGTGGCGGTATCCAAAGCCTCCCGGTTGCTAAGGGAGGAGAGAGAGAAGGCAAGCGCAGAGGTTCCGGGAAAGCCTAGGCGCTGCTGGAACCGAGCCTGGGCTGGGGAAGCTGGAAGCTAAGCTCAGCTTTCAGGCCTTTTTCTGGGACCCCATGTGGGAGGAAACACAGGCTCCTGCTCTGTTGCTCTGGGGCGCAGGTTCCCCAAAACCTGTAATCTGAAGACAGACAGACAGACAGACACACACACACACACACACACACACACACACACACACACACTCCTGTTTAGGCTAGTGTGCTTTCTACTAGGCCCTGGGAAAGGAAGGACTGGGTGGTTGGTGGTTAACGGTAAGGGAATAAGAGCATGGAGCAGCTACAGTGCCATGCGTTGGGTTCCAGCTGTAAATCAGACCCTAGATTGCAAGTTTAAGAGAAAGAAAGAAGTCTTTCTCAATCTGCTTTGGGTTTTGATTTTGTTTCTGCATCTGCAAGGCATTGCAATCCATTCATTTTCTCCTTGGAAAAATCCCCATCCTTGATCCTTCCTAGCTGATGGCTCTGCTCCCAGCAGGCAGGGCTGACAGTTCTGAGGTAGGAGCCATGCAGCTACTCAGTAAAGCTGCTGGACTCATACTTGCATTTGAATCCAGCACGTAGAATGCAAGGCTTAGGTGAAGAAGCCTGGATTTACCAGTAAATGAGAGAGCCCTGGGGTGGAGGAAGTTTAAAGCACTGAATTCAGATGACCTAGTCCTGTTCTTGCTTTGTCAGGTTTTTTGCTGGGTGACTTGATCTCTGGCCTCAGGTTCTTCATGTTGATTGAAAGGTGGACTAGGCGCTGGTGAGGATGCATAGCTTCCCAAGGCATGTAGTTTGAAGGTTACCATAGTAATATTCAGCAATGAGGTAGGTAGCACTTTTTCTGAGTTTTCATGAACTTAATTGTCCAACCTTATAAGGGACAGGTTGGACATATGGATCTCTAGTCTAGCTCAGCCACTCTTAGAAGTGGGAAGGGTGTCACCTCATAATGGCGTTCTGCTTTCCCATACATCACCAAGGCCCACTGGGCATGTCAGAGTCCAGTCTCCTTTGCATGACATTCAAAGCCCTTCATTATCTGTTCCCAGCATCTTTCATCAGCCTCACCTGTGACCAATTTCTCTACCTCTGCTACCATAAACTCTAGCAAAACCAAATCTTGCACTATCCCTCTAAGGGGAATATATTTCCCCTCTTGATTACCTCATAAACTTCTATTCATCCTTTGACAATTAATGTAAACACTCCCTATGTTTACTAATGTAAACAAGTGTTTTGATGACTCCCACTTCTGAGGCCCAGGTGCCTCGATATACCTCGGTTTTACACTCACCCCCCCTTCCTTCACTTACTCGTCTATGGCTGCCTTTTCTACCATAACATGAGCCCCTCTGTTTTATTTTTCTGTATTCTCAGGAGCAAGCAGCAGTTCAATAAATGTTTGAAATGAAATGAAGGAAAAACAAATTTAATGTCTTCAAAATGGTAGCATTTTTGTTGAGTCCTTGCTAACTATTCATTGTCTCATTTAATCCTCATCTCTACTCTGGGAAGCAGCCTTTCTCCTCCATGTCCTAGCTATCCAAACTAAGAGACAGAGAAGTTAATTACTTTGCCTGAAGCCTATAATAGCTCCTAAGTGGAAAAACCAGGATTCAAATCCAATGTGCCTGATTCCAAAACCCATAAATATATTTAGCAATTATAAATTCCTTTTCCCATAACTCTTGTGAATTGCCACAGAAGCCAAATTTTCTATACTATTAGAGGTTTCTGACCTAAAAGACCAGAACCATCTCAGTATGTGGGTGTGGGTGCTGGGATGGGGGTAGAGTGGAGTGGTGCTGGGGTAGAGTTCAATAGTTCAGATTCTGAGACTGAGGACTTAAGGCTGCTTTGCAGACCAAATGGCTAAAGCTAGAGAGAGGCAGAGGTTGTCAAAGAAGGAAGACGTGAGATGTGAAAGAGGCATCTTATGCTTAAGCAAGGAAGTCCTACAGATACTCCATCATTGTGCAGCCATAAATGGGATTTGAGCCAGCTCTTCCCAACATATACTTACCTCCACTGACTCCATTGATGGTGTCCTTAATCCTTACTGTAACTAGATATCACCTGTATAAAAATTGGAAGGGAGGGAGGAGAGACTAGGGAGAGACATAATTTGCCCAAGTGTTGCCAACCCCTAAGGATGGTGTAAATAATATAATCATATATAGGTACTAGTTGTTATATATTAATTCATTTGTACAAATAGAAAATGGCCTTCTCTCACTGGTGGAATAAGGACAGAAATTAAAACACACAATTTAGATGCTCAGGATGCTGTAGAAACCAATCCCTGGCACTCAGCAGACAGCGAGGTACCCTCAGCAGCATGCATTAATTCATAAATGGGGTTTGAGTTCTCCACCCCTGTGAGCTGCACAATTTCACATCCCTGAAAACTGCAAGGAAGCTACTAATTTTCACTTCAAAAAATGTTCACTGTGAAAATGTATTGGGAATTTAGCCAGAAGGAATTTTTATGTTAATTTCTAGTATGAGGATAGGGAAAGGAGAAAAAACAACTAAATTAAACTGTTTCAGAGACCACATAGTCACTGGAGCCATTTTCATTTTCTCCCAGGAAAACAAGTCCCCAGGTATCCTCAGTAGTATCATAAATTTATAAAAGATTTCTGTTTTGTGAAAAGACCTATGGAGTTGGGGTTTGGAGGCAGGAGATTGATAGGAGTAGGAGGAAAGAAAAGACAAGGATTATTCCTCTGATGCTGATTGGATCTCCACTTCGATTGAACAGGAGCTAGACTTAGGAATCACATATCTAAACTACCAGTGACCATCTCCCAGGTCAGGAGTGGGAAATCTATGGCTCAAGGGCCAAACCCAGCCCTTTACCTATTTTTGTACAGTACACTAGCTAAGAATGGTTGCTATATTTGTAAATGGTTGAGGAAAAAACACAAAAGAAGAATAACGGTATATGATACATGAAAATTACATGAAATTCACATTTCATTTCCATAAAGTTTTATTAGAACACAGCCACACCCATTTGTTTATGAATTATCTCTGGCTGCTTGGTGCTACAAAGAAGGAATTGAGTAGATGCAACCTTATAGCCCACAAAATCTAAAATATTTACTATTTGGCCCTTTATAGAAGTTTGCTGACCCCTGGCCTAGATCGTGACTGATCAGAGAGGTAATTTACCCTTATGGACTTTGAGAACAGATACCACATCTTTCACTTTTTTATCCCCAGCACCTATCACAGTGCCTTTGCCAGAGTAAATGCTCAATAAACAAATAAAGGAATGCCTATTATAAATAAGAGGAACAATTTTTTCCAGGGGTTTATCTTTCTCCTACAGATAAAGATCAAGTCATTATGACTCAGATATAACAGATATGCATGATGATTTGATGTACCGCAAAGCTACCTTCTCTTATCAACACTACATCAAACCCCAGTAGAAAGTAGGTAATATAAACATTTCAAAAGAATACCTTTGTGTAGATGGTTAAGTTCACAAGACAGCATCCTAATACCTTAGGTCCCTCAGTCTTAGCTTGGGTTGCTCAGAGCTGTAGCATTGAGAAGCTAAAGCATGAAGAGCAAATGTACAAGTCTTTAAGTTCAAACCTGCAATATTTTCCAACCTTCCCCAATAAACTTCCCTATTTAGCTTACCTCCAGTTAGCTGTTCGGGAAGCGTGGTATTAGGTATAAGAAAGACTGAGAGGGTATTTACAATGGATAGAATGACAAGCTCCAACGGCCATCCCTAATTTGGAGTTCTGAGTAATCAGGGTAGGCAAGGTGTCTCCAGATCCTTCTATCCCTACTTCTGTGTTGGATAGAATCTGCAGACAGATCAGTTGGAATGCAGTAGTCAATGACCTTACTTAGTGGCCGTGGGAAATCAATGGTATTTACTATGCTTGAGGTCTCAAAGATGAACAGAACTCCTATCTGCCCTCAAGCTCAAAGTCTGTAGACATGCAGAGAATGACAAGTAAAGTGCTATGATGGAAGTATGTATAAGATGCAATACAGAGGTGCCTTCTGACCAATGTTCCTCCACCATTTCCAGTCATGTACCCACCCTTCATGATGTTGAACATCACTTCTCACTAATGACATTATTATTTCCTCTAACCTGGATACCCTTATTATCCTTCACCATCCTATCCCAGGGGTTCTATACCAGGAGAGGGAGAAGAGAAGAGAAGGAGAAGAGAGAAGCATAGAGGTTGTCAAGGAGGCATAACCACTGGAAAAGAAATCTGCAAGGACAATCAAGGATATTTGCATTTTTATTGTTTTCAAATAATTATATTACTGAGATGCACACTGCCCACCCTTACCCTAAAAGGTTTGTCCAGGGAAGAACTCGCAGAGGAGACAGTGTTTAAGATGAGCCTTAAAAGATGTGTCTGAGTTGGCCAGGTAGATGGGGCTTGGTGGGGAGAAGCATGTCTTCCTCAAGCCAAGACACCCCCCCATTTAAGCCTCTCAAGCTGACAAGAGACCCAGCCAGTGTCTGTAGACCCCGGTTTCTGTAAGCCAAACATTAATGAAGGTTGTGATTTGGAACAGAAAAAAGAGGAGAACAAAGAGAAGAGGTGGAAGATGATGACTTCACCAAGGAAATGGGATTTGCATAGGGCTCAGGTGTGCTGAACCACTGCTGTAGTCGGTATACGCTGCATATTCGTACACTGTGCTGTTTGCATGCCAGTCTTATCTCCTCCAACCCCAGGCTAAGTCTCTGCTCTCTGCTTCATTGCCAATCCAATCATCATGAATTTAGGAGGTATTTAATAAGTGCTTATTGAATAAATGATACAAGGACTGTAATCTACACTTCCCTGTATACTCCAGTTGGGAGAGAGAATATGAAGAAGGTGACATAAATCATAAACAATTATTTCTCTGGCTCTGGCCCCACACACATATGAGTGGATTTGTTAGATGTTAACAAGCTCACCATTTCTACGATTGTCCACCATTAGGCAGAAATGCTGTCTAAACCACAGGCATTGAACTTGAGAGAGGAACTGAGCAGAACCAGCACAATGACCAGAGACCATGGGAGACTAGATTTGTTTACTGGCTGCAATGTTTCCTATGTAGCTACAGGTGGCTGACACTACTGTTTGCCGTGAGAAATAGAAAGCATACTTGGAGTATTCGGAACCCCATGTAGGCTCCACTTGGCCTAAGGTCAGACACTATTCATTGACTTTACCATGTACCAGACACTATGCTAAGTGCTTCACTCACTGAACCCTCCCAACTGTAAGGTGGGTGTTCTATTGACCCTGATCATACAGATGAAGAAGCTGAGGCTCAGATAAGTTAAATACCAGCTACTAAGTGGCACAGCTGACATTCAAGTCCCCCTCTCCGCAATTTCAGAGCCCATACTTTCAAAAACTTCACTTTCTTCCTCCCCACCTCTCAGAGCTAAGGGAGCATGACCACATGTGGAGAGCATAATAACTGTATGGTCACTGATATCAGGGAAAGTTGTTCTCGGTTGTACCAACTGTTCTCCTCCCAAATTTCCCCATGTGCTGTGGCTCAATGATGTGCCCGGTGAAAAGAAACCGAAGAGCAGAGAGATTCATTGATTGCCACACATCTGTTTTCTGACAGAGTAAACAGAGTATTCCACACTCTCTAGCCCTTGAGAGCAATCATCTCTAAAAAGTTTCACAGCTTCATTTGGTTTGAATGACATTAACACCGGCCCTTTCATGGAAGCAGAACAGCCCTGATCTTCAAGAGTTCTGGCATCCGGACTGCTGATTGGATTATCCTGTTCTCACTACAGTTATTGGGTTGTCAGAAAAGTCATGATGTATTTTTTCTATGTTTTCCGTTGCAAAACTGCATCATGACTTTTCCGACAACCCAATAGAAGGAAAAGGAGGAATGTGAGCCTTTGGGATTTGATCATATGGACAAAAACACTGCACTTCTTAATCTCAGGTTGCAGTAGATACATGGCTTTGAGCAGAAGACTGGGATTGTTTATATGGGAAGTAGTGAGAGTCAAGTTCATAAAACAAACCATCTGAACTGTAGTATCTATTTTAAAATAAAAACATAGCTTTATGACTCACAAATTCATGTGGTCACTCAAACTAGATTAAAGAAATGCTACCTGATAAGGTCCTTGAGAAATGGATATTGATTAAAGATTTTTCATAATTAACATATTAGTTTCCTGTAAATTAGCACCCCTACAAGAACATAAGTATGCTTTCACTGATAATTTCTCTGACAACACTTTCTCCCTAAGAGCACAAAGGTTAAAAAGAAAGTTTCGTCATTGTTGGAGTCATCAGAGACTCTGAATTAATGAGACTCTGCTATTACGATAAACAAAATGGGAGTGGACCAAGTGGCAAAGAACATACAAAGGGGAAAAATACATTTTACCAAGCAGCAAAGAACATACAAAGGGGAAAAATACATTTTACCAAGCGGCAAAGAACATACAAAGGGGAAAAATACATTTTGGATGGAGTGGGAGTCAGAGAGATTATCTGCTGGTCAAATATAAGAAAACCCAGAGTGAAAAGAAATCAGTAAGTAGGCAGATTCAAAGAGCAAAACCAGGAGCTCCTGAGATCTACAAATGTACGCGGAAAAGAAAATCTGGTAATGCCTTGAGATATAGACAGTTTTGTAACTATTTTATAAAGGTCACATCAGATTCCATATTTTGGTTGAAGAGGAATCATGATTACATGGTTTCTTGTCTGCACCAGCGAGGGGCTGTCACCATAGGGAATTTTTATCCACAAGATAAATGGTCAGTCAGGTGGGGACACAGGAGTAGTACACTGATGAGCCAACATTCTGCAGCATCAGAAACAGAAGCACAAAATGTCCTGGCCTTGTCCTTCCATTGTGTCCACAGCACACACAGCAACTGAGGCTAATTCCTCCGCCATAAACCAAAGGGGAAAAAAAGAAAGCTGTTCACACTGCAATGTGCCATGGTATGGAGAAGTGTTTAGTAATCAGGAGAAAAAAGGTAAGGGGAGAAATACAGCTTTACTGACTTAGAAGGAAAAATAGTGACAAAGAAAGAGGCAAAATCTTAAATGGAAGGGATTTAGTTTCAATTATCAATAATGACAAAAAGTAGGAAACCCACAAATCCCCTTCATTTTGCTTGGCATCATGACTTTGCACTTCGATTTGAATAGTTACACATACGTTATGTTTAAACTGTGAGAATTTTCTTCACGTATACTGATGACGCTATGTTATGAAGAATTGGTCTAATAAGAGGTGAGATGCTCTGGCTCCCCTGTTTTGCCCATCTGTAAATCAGAGACCTGGGTTTGAAAGGGAATTCTATCAGTGTGGGAGGTGTTACTATTTACCAATATCTGGTTCTTCTCCACTTTGGGTTATAGGAGAGGATTGTATGCCTCCATTGAAGTTAGTCATGGCCATGGGACTCCTTCTGGCTAATGAAATATGACTGGAAAATGATGCAAGTCCACTTTGGGTAGAATCTTTGAAAAGCTCTTGCAGGATTCTCCATCTTCCTTTTCCTGGCCCCAACCATGGGCAACATTCCGGTGGTGAAGTTCTCCTCAGTCTGTCCTCCCAAGTCAGGACAACATGGACTAGGGTCCTCCACAAACCCATGATGGACATGACCACAAACGAGGAACAAACCTTTGCTGTTTAAAGCTACTGAGTTCTGGGGGTTACTGGTTATCTCAGCAAAGCTGGCCTGTAGTGATTAATGCAGCCAGATAACAGCTATGTGACTTTGGGAAAGCTACCACAGTTTCTACTCATCAAGTTTTCTCATCAGAAAATGAGGATGGCCTGGTATATGGTAAGCACTCAGAAAATGGTAACTTGCTCATCCTAATAATAGTAACTACAATTTAATAGCTACCTACACTGTGCCAGTCATGGTCTTCCCTTTATTTTATGTATGTATGTATGTATGTATGTATGTATGTATGTATGTATTTTAAGATCTTATCAGGGAATTGGGGGAGGAAAACAGCATTGGAGAACCGGGGAAGGGGAACAGACAAGTTGCTGCCCTTTTGTTCTTCAGTATAGTTGTGGAGGACGTTGCTTCACTGGCCCATGTTGGTATCGTCATTGCACTCTTCTTGAGTGAGGCAGATTGGTCACCAGCCTCTGGATGGCCACTCACAGCAACTCTTGGCAGCTCACACCAGCTGCCAGCCACTCACGCTGGCTGCCAACCACTCACTGTAGTCTGTGGCAGCCCACTGCAGCACTGGCTGCAGCTATGCCATCCCCGGGGACTCACAGCAGCCCAGCTTCAGGTGGAGCTGTTGTTCACCATCTTAGCTGTAGAGGGCAGTGTCACTTGCCCTCATATGTGGGATCCGAACTGGGGCCGCTGGCATCCCAAGCCAGCTCTTAACCAATGCGCCACTTGGCCGGCCCCATTGTCTTCCTTTTAATTACATCATCTCTCATCCTCACACCAACTTCAGAAGGTAAGTGTTATCCATCTTTTTATAGATGATGAAACTAAGCCTCATAGAGGTTTACCAGCTTAATGAAGGTCAACCAGCTTATGAATAGAAGAATCAGATCTTTCTAATTTAGAGTTCTTGCTGTTTCTACCATGCCTCCTCCTCTAAAAGTAGCTAATTCACCCCTGAACAAGTGAGAACTTAGATACTACATATTAGTAATTAAGATAAACATTGTAACATTAAAGGAACAAATAAAAAGGGAATAAATTATTTAGAGTTTTAAGTAATCATCTTCAACTATACACAGCAATTCCTAATCAGGGGTTGCCAATCCCTTAAGGGTTATTAAGGTAATAATATAGGTTTGCAAGCTATTCTTATGATTTCCACAAGTCTAGGAAAAACAATATATTTGCAGAGGGCAAGATGGGTCATTTCATTATGGTACATTTGTCTTTCTCGCAGGAAGACATTATTTATCATTCCTGAATAAAAATACAGTGTTTTTCAAAACATTAGATTTATGATTTTTTTTAAGTGTATAAGAAGCTTTTGGTTATAAAAAGGTTGTTAAACAATATTATATCCCAAATCTCAAATTTTGGCCAGGACAAACCTAAATTTACTTTTTCCCATCTATTTGCAACTTAGTTCCGAATAACCAACGTTGGTCCCCTACGGTCCACAGAGGTACTGGGAAGCAGCAGAATATAGACAACACCAGGGAGGATGGCAAGCAATGTCTCAGGAGGGGGACCCGCAGGGAGGGGAATGAATTCACAGGAATCCATGAGGGAAGCAACTGCTCTTTTGTTAATTCGATAAAAGGAGGAACTGATAGAAGGAATTAAAGTGATAGAATCAAAGTAACCCTGGGACTCCGGGGGACATGGACAGGACACCTAGAATTTTGGAGAGGATATATCTCAGAGGAATTTGCAAGACATTTTTGTGGAAATTTGGGTCAAAATGAATAAAAGAGTCAAAATGAATAAAAGAGTCAAAATGACATTCTTTGGCCATTCCACCCGCTACCTCCCACTGTTGGAAATTCGGACTGACCAAATCAAAGGTGCTTTAGTTGTCCCCAAAGTAAGCACAGAGGTTAAAGATGTTTCAGAGAGACCCTTTGTCCAGAATTCTGGAGAACAGCTTTAGGCCTTGTCATCAAAGCAAATAAGAAACTCAACTATAGTCATAGCAGCAATAATGACAATAAAAAAATAAAAATAAATTACTGAATACATGTTATGTGCCAGGCTCTGTGCTAAATGCTTTAAATGCCATGTCTCACCTTGTACTTAAATACTAGTATGTCCCCCTTTTGACAGACAAAGGTGCTAAGAAGCAGGGAATTGAGATAATTTGTCTAAAGTCACATGCTTGTAAGTAGTGACACCACCTTAACAATGGCTCTCAGCGCTTGTGTTATATTGTCCCCTGCAGAGTGGGTGGGGGTGAGCAAAACCACAAATTGAGGGTGTCATCAAGAAGGCAGAGAGGAAACTCGTATTTATGGAACTAGTGCTTCCAATGTGCCAACCACCTACATACATTATCTCAATAAATTCTCACATTCCAGGGTGGGGAGAGGTGTTATTCTCATGGTACAGTTGAGCAAATTGAGGCTCAGAGAGATTACTGGGTTGGCCAACTAAGTAGTCAAAGTAAGACACACAAATGAAAGCATTCTAAATCCACATTTCATGATGCTGCCTCTGTAGCAAGTTGATTGTGATTTAGTCTCAAAAAGAAATCATTTGGAGCCGGCCAAGTAGCGCAGTGGTTAAGCGCTGGCTTGGGAAGCCAGTGGCCCCGGTTCGGGTCCCACATGTGAGGGCCAGTGACACTGCCCTCAAAAAAAAAAAAAAAAAAAAAAGAAAGAAATCATTTGCCCATATAAAATATCAAGATATCTGACCAAATTGCAGTTCGTATGAGAAAGACTTGGATGGTTGCTTGGAAACTCAATATAAGGCTATTTTGTGACACAGCAACTAAAAACATCAACATGATACTGGTTTACATTCTTAGATGTACAAGTTCTTCTGTGTTCAGATGAAGTTCATTGATTTGATCACATCTGGAACACTGTGCCCACGTGAGTTATAGCTCAGGTACATACCAGTCACTGTATTCTCCAAATTCGGAGGAAAGACCCAAGTTCTCCAAGTTGAGCTCTAAAGTCCTCTTCATTTAGTTTAAGGTATGGAGGAAGTAGTTTCTCTCATCCATGGCACACGGGTATGGGAACAGAGAGAAAGTAATCCATTTACAGCTCTCTCCAACAAAATCCTCACCACCAGCTTCTTCCTCTTTGCAATGATGCAATATTAGATATAAGCCTATTAAAATGGTAAACACTCTGGAAACCATTTCATAAGAAGAAACCATTGAAATGACTGGTGATGCCTAAACTTTGATAGGAGTATAGAAAGTATCAGTGTCATCAAATATTTGAAAGGATTTTATGCAGAAGAGAGAAAAGACTGAGAAGTTTCATGGGAGATCATTAGAAGAAGAAGTTATAAAATGATTTTTGGCTCAGTAACAGGAAGAGGTTTCCAGAACCAAACACAATTAGAAATCCTATTGCAACAACTCTCTGAGAAAGGACACACTTTACATCCATGTTATAAAGGATGTGTCAACAAAAGGAATGGGCAATGTTTGATGCTAGAGTTCTTTATCTGTAGAAATGACCAGTGTTCTAGAGTTATATTGAACCAAATGGATTATAAGGATCTCTGTGATTATAAGGTGTTATAAGCATAGAGACTGTGACACTCTCCTCTGAACCTACACCAGCCCTGGAATAAGGGGATCCCTTCACCTCCCTGCTGGAAGAAGGTTGAGGACATATATTAGGTGTTTGACCCAATCCTTATATGTGGCAATTTGAAAGTTTCTGTTAAATCAGCCACCAGAGAGTATATGGTTTAATAAAGAACATGCTTTAGTTTTGTATTCCTGAAAGATCCAAGAAGCACAATCTGTAAAGGGTGAGAATAAAGATCCTAACAATGCTGTGTATACGAATGAGTTCTGCCAGCTCCACTGTGAGAGAGATGTCTGATCTGCAATTTTTTTTTCTGCCTTTTTATGGTCTTAAACCAGGAGTCAAAATCCCAAAGGAGGAAGGAAAACATAAGACACCAGGGAGTGAGTGACAGGCCTGTGGTAGACGAGATCACATGGCCTGCCTAAAGAACTGAGCTACTGGGCTCAGCTGTTTGCTGCCTTCTAGAATTGTCACATCTTATTTTTCCCAAAAAGCTACAAAAAACAGGTGTGTTTTAGGAAAAATTTTCTAATTTTTAGAACACTAGGCAGGCCAAAGAAAAATGATCTGTTGTTAGAATTTTGCCCGCTGGTTTCTAGTTTATAACTGCAGATTAGAATTCTCCTTTATCTGGAAAGAAAGGTGTGTCCTTCCGAGAAAAGTGAGTGCGAAGCGCACGCATGTGTGTAGGTGTCCACATGGGCCAGCAGATACCTACCGGGCAACTGAAGATAAAGAAAAGTATGGACAACTACCCTGGTGGGAAGATCTAAAGAAGGCGACTCCATTAGGGTGACTCCCCCTACACGAGATTGCCCTGCAACGTCCTGCTGGAGCTCCTAGGTGTTCCTGTCGCCTCTGAATAACACACTTGGTAAGGCCATTGGATCCTCCAGCAATTCCAGCCCCTGTAGATAGGGAGTAGATTTTTCCCAATGGGTAAATGAAAATTCTCAAGGTCAAGTCTGAAGAGATTTTAGGAAGTTCAGCAAAGATAGAAACTAGGGGTGATCATCAGGAGACATTCGTGAATGCTTTAATGCCTTAAATATTTTCCCCTCAGACTGGGGAAAAGTCATATTTCCTGTACAATATTGTTTTTCCCCAACTAAGGTGTGACCCTTCAGTTCACAGCACAGCTGACATCAGCCTGTTTTAACATGGGAGCTCCAACTGCTTGTTCATATGGATTTTAGCTTTGATACAAGTTTGATTAAACAACAGAGTACTAGAAGCACACACACACAAAAATGTTTTAAAAGAATAAATGGAGAAAGAACAGAGTTTGAGATATGGTTAGATTGTAATGGTGACAGATATACACAGGTATTATAATGATCGATTTTATAATCATGTGTGTTCCCTAAAATTATAGACAGTCTTTATGATTTTACAGATTGAGAAAAAATGTGATGAGCAACATCAGGGCTTATACATCATTTTTCACTTACTTAGCTAATGCTTGACACACTCAGCTATTCAGAGAAATCCATCATCATGGAGAGGCAGTCACAGGATGAAACGGCTGGCCAAGTTAGGCCAGATGGCATCCAGCCTGAACCGCCCCTGCACACAAATGGGTGTCAAACAAGGTCATGAATGGGCCCTAAGCCATCCAGCTTTCCCTATGTAGGGACGGTCAGTGATGCAACAAGAATGGTGCACACCTGGGTGAGGATGCCCTGCTGGTCCTCCCCAGAGCTCCTTGGTCTTATCAGATGGCTGGCCTCCACTAATGTCATTGGGGAAGGCCAGCCCTGAGTGACTGAGTGCTAATGACTATGAACTGGAAGGTCATACTTCTGAGTTTATATATCCAGTTGTCAATCATTTCTCAAATTTGGCACCACTGCATAGGATGCCAATTAGCCTGGATTGGCCTAAGGTGTTTTCAGTTGCTCCAGGCAAATCAGGCAAGCAACCAAAAATTACCATCAGTGGTGGGGAGTTCAAAGCCATATCCAATTCCCACTGCCTGTGTGGACGGCTATCTAATGACAGGTCATCTGCTCTGCTTTCTGTGGCTCTTGGAGCAACCAAAAGAAGTGGAATTCATTATCGGAACAAGGAGCAACAACATGTACTAATAAATCCAGCTTATTCAAGGGAACTTGACAGACAGGATTTGTGGTGATAAAGCATTTGATTACAGATGAAGACCAAAGTGCAAGATGGCCCTGCTGTCCGGGCCCTTGTGGATATGAATTTTAGTTCATTACAATTACCTCCTGGAATAGCATTAATTCCACTGTGTACAAAACATCAAATCACAACACTGGTAAACTTGTCAAGGAATAGAGCTACCCATCAGCAATTGATGTAATATTTGACCTGCCTTTTTTAGTAACTGGCAATAGTCTCAGTTCAATAGCCATGGAAATAATGAAGTTTTGCAGAAGTGCACAAGAAAACCTATGGCAGTTATAATCCATTGCATAGATTGCTAATGTTTTGATAGCATTCGTGTGATACTGATCCAAATGTCTACAAATTTTTTAGGATGAAAAGTTTAATTTCCTGCACAGTTTGGTTTCTTTTAGCAGCAAATACCTCAATTATAATCTGTATGAAAGCCAAGGACAAATAAAAGGAGAGAATGTTAGGATCAAATTGAGGACATACACTGCTGCAGGGTTTGCTTTCTGCACCTTAAACTGAATAAAATCTTGTAATTTCCTTTCTCTCTTTCACCATTTCATTTTTTGCTACTTATTTTTCACCCAGCTCATGTAAAGTTCACGGGAATAATAACACTCTTGACTCCAATGCATCCAAAAGTATGCACATGCAAGAAAACATATTTTGCCTGTTCAAATCCAATTATTTCTGGAATGGAAATCACAAACTACTAGATAACTTATAATTCTGTGCATGTACTGATATCAATAACCTTAGGAATATAGATTGTTGATGTTTCTAGGTATAGTGACTAACCTCAATTTATTTAGTAAACATTTATTGAGAGCATACCCAGGGCAAGGTTATTCCTGTTGTCCCAAAGTATCATTTTCCAAAACTGACCTCACCCTGGAATAAAAAAAAACCTTTGTATTAAAAAAAAAAAAAAAAGAAGAAGAAGAAGTCTCATGTATCCACCTGAAAAAGGGTCTAAGAGGTATATGTGATCTTGATTTGCTGACAAATTATTTTACATCTTTTTCCTTCAAAAGAAAGCGTCTACCAGGGATGTGTTGACAAACATATCCAGAGCTTCCGCAGAAGCACGAATTCTAACTGCCCACTACCACAGGTAGCTGAAGCTGAAAACCACCAGTTTCAATAAAACCCAACCCTCATGAAGATCCTTTAGCATTTAGGGACAGTAATATCTATAATTTCCATATGTGAGAGATATCTATTGGAACATGGTGAGAGGGCCAGGAAAGAGAGGGGATGCAGGAAGGAGGGGACTCTGCTTGCAATTCATTGTCTGGGAGAAAGTCTTGCCCATTGGAAGAAATACTGTTTGTATGTGATGTGCCCACCACTTACCTGCCACAGGCTAGATGCTCAATAAATGATACCTTCACTTTTCTCCTATGATACTATTCCATGTTAATATAACATTTTAAAGAACACAAAGTGTGTTTACATGCATTATCTTATTGGACCTTCACACCACCATTTGGAGACAAGCTTGACTTTATGTTTGAAAATACAATCCACCTGGGAAGTCAGATCTTGTTGTATAGTGCTTGGTGACACAGCCAGTGTATTTTAGCATCTGTAACCCAGATCATCTGATTCCCAGACTCCCTATTACTTTTACTGCTCTGAGCTGCAAGTATTCGGTAATGTGTACCTGGCCATTTTCTATCTTATTTTTAAAATGTTCTTCACTGTGTGTCTTCATACCTTCAAGGATCACTTACCATCTCCTTGTGTTTCCTTTTCTGTTTGCTTCTCCATGTCCCCACATTCTCTGTTTGTAAAGGTGTTACATGTGTCATGTTCTTGGGTCCATCATTAAAAGTTCTTTATGCAGGCAGGATCTTGAGCTCTTCAAATTAAAGACACCCTACAAACAAAGCCCATTTCATTCTGGGCCCTATTTTTTCTTTGAATGCTTTTGTTCAAATACCAAACATAAACTTGGTGTTTTGCTTATGAGACAGAAACAGTTGTGTGGCTATAGCTATGATTGTGCCATTACCATTCTGAGGTGTTGATTTTGTGCTTCACTTTTTTCCTGTGTTCTCCACTTAATGTCCTATCTTGAATTTTTATGTCGCTCTAATCATTTTGTAAATTTGAAGTCTTCCTTTTTATTTTGGCAATTTCAGATGGAACGCTACATTTGAAAAAAAAATGTTCACAGAAAAACTGAAGGTTAAATCAGTTTTATTCTGTAAACAGTGCCTAAATTATCATCTCCTTCCCATAACAACCCAATTAATATGTTAGAGCAAAGCTGAAAGCCAAAAACCTTACTGAAAATGTAGAGCTAGGGCGACACCTTCTGGTGAGGAGCAAACTGCATTTTGTCAACAGCAGCAAAAACTATTGTAACTTAGAAAAGGGTCCTTCCCCCAGATAGACTTTATTCCAGCAAACCTATCTTTTGCAAATATCTGATAGTATGTCTCAGGCTCTGTGACAGGCACTGGAACTTCGGAGAGGACAAGGTATATCCTTACATTCAAGAAGAGAACCTCCTCCTGGGGAGGAAAATCTCTATCTACACACATACCCATAGAGAGATTACAATCAAGTATGTGAGCACTGTAATTGTGTTGGGTAAACGGAAGATGCTAGAGGGGCAGACAGAGGCACTCTCGCGGATCATGGGGGGGGCCTCACAGGGAGGGCTGAGGTCTTGACAGATGTGTAGGTGTTGCGACACAACAAGGTAGGAAGCAGGGCATGGAAAACAGATGGTGCCGCACATTGGAAACTAAAGGAACAGCATGTGCACAGGCTGAGAGGCCATGTGTTCACTGACCAGATGGCCTCTCATCTCAGTCCACCTGGAGAACAGAGAGCATGGAGAGAGATGGGGCTAGAGAGATGGAGGGGGGCCCAACCCAAAAGGGCTTTGAAAGCTCAGCCAAGAAGTATGGGTTTTATGATCTGGGCGACCGGGACCCGTTGGAAGGTGTAAACATGATAGTGATAGGATCAGATTTTCCCACTAGAAAAATCACCCTGGCTGCAGTGTGGAGGGAAGGAGTACGATTAGCTAAGATCAGGAAAGTGAAGTAGGAAACTGTTAAAAGAGCTCTAGAGAAATGAGGGCCTGAATTGGGGCCGAGAATGTGAGGATGGGAGGAGAACAAGGTGTTTCAGGAAACAGCATCAGCTTGTTTGGAAGTGGACTCTAAGAAAGAAAAAGAATTTTTAAAGTTCTTTATGTTTATATGGCTTTTATATAAAAACAAAAGGAACCTTTCTTTTCCTCAAACAATGAAAGCCCCGCCTTTTAATGCAGATATATTCCTTTTCTTTGTATGTGGTCTTAGGAAAGAGTTAAAATGTGTCTCATCATATGACAGCATAATTGCTCCACCATCCAAGCACACAATTTTACAAACTAAATTTGGAGACTTTAAAAAAAAGTATTGATCTCACCTGAATATATTTAATGATTGCCATTTGGAAAAAAGAACCCAGAGACACCAATTTGTAGCAACAGTGCTTAAATACTCCTGTAAAAAGATACCCAAGCTCCTTCGGAAGTTGGAATAACTGTAATGTTTTTCAAAGGAAGGTTAAAGTTTTTAAATGAACAGTTATAATTATAAATTGAGAAATTAAATATAATGCAAAAGAGGCTATGATTTCCCTTACTGTCACAATAAATTTGAGGACTATGTTGTGTCCATTAAGTGTCATACTAGGATATGCACTTATCTTCATTTATTCAACAAATATTTACTGGGTGTTTGTATGTATGAGCTACCATGACAGCCACAATATGAAAAAGTAATATAGGGCCGGCCGAGTGGCGTAGCGGTTAAGTGCTGGCTTGGGAAGCCAGCAGCCCCAGTTCGGGTCCCACATATGAGGGCCAGTAACACTGCCCTCAAAACAAAACAAAAAAAATGTAATATAAATCCCTTGCCTTTCATGGATAGATAGTTCAGTTTATGAAAAAATACATATGTCCATAAACATGTACATACAATGTATGTCTACATATATGCACACACATATATGCATGTGTACGTAACATGGATATGTTACATGCATTTAAACAATAGCCCAAACCATGAAGAGTGAGGAAATATTTTAGAAATAAACTAAAAATCTCTTTTTTATTAAACATCGTTGGCCTGTAACAGTTGAAGAGTGAGATTATTTCAAGTCTTTTTTACATAAAAACATAACTTTATAGGTTTAGCATAATCTATCTATACCATACTATCTAACAATACACTATCTCTTCCTCAATAAGGAACATTAAAATGAAACTTTTAAAACCTTAAAAAAAGAAGAAATCAGGTAACATATTTTCTGTATATAATATTACCCTCTTTTGAGTGCTATTTACATTAAGATAGCATTTGAAAAATTGTTTCACTTAATATGTTACATGGCTCCATAAGAATAATTATTACAAGGCTGGCCGAATGGCTCAGTTGGTTAAGAGCTCGCTCAAGAGTGCAAGCTGAGCTCTGAGCAACAGCTGTTCGAGGCCAGCCTGAGCTGAGCTGCTGCTGAGCTGCCAACAGGTGGCAGGATGGCTCAGCTAAAAAAAAAAAAAAAAAAAAAAGGATAATTATTACAGACAGCATTCTTTTCAAAAACAAAGTATATATTGAACAGACTAAAAGAATAAAAATTCAAACATAAAGTGACTTAACGTTTCCAGGTAATGTGGTTACAATCACCACCTGTGAAAATGTATCCCACAATAATTAACAGGTAAACTGATTTATTTTTACCTATAAAAATATTCAATGACAAGAAAATAAGCTATGTTTATTATGAAGTCTATTCATGAATCATCTGCTTACTTTCTACAACATGTATTTCAGATGCTAATTTAAATGTCATCAGGTGGCATTTATTTCATATTTTGGAATTTTATATCAAAGCAAATTTCAAGAATTGAAAACAAAATGTAACTCCAAGTTTTTTTTATAAAAAAACAGTTTTGGCTATGTAACCCTGATCTCTTTGTCAGAATGTTTGCCACATCTCAATCTATAAAGTAACGCATCTCCATGAAAGTCACATAAATAAGCAATATTGCCAAATGTGCAAGGTGTCCTGGCTCTCTGTCATGCCTGTGAGGGGGGAATTGTCCGTAACTGGCTTTCCCACAAGCTTTGACATGCTTTACATGTAGCCAAGTGAATTCAATATAAGCGATAAATAAATATCTCTTTTGATGTGAATGAATGAAAGAAAACTTTTTAAATCTATTAAATCTTTGGATGTATGTAGCCATGATAGGGAAGAGGATTTAAAGTAAACTTTGATTTATATAGTCATAACATTGCACTAACTGTTTTACAGAAATGTTTAGCCAGTTTCAAAGAGATCACAGAGATGTATTTTCTTGAGATTTAGAGACATGGTCTATTTTATCATAAAATATTAAACTGTTGAATGAATGAATGAATGAATGAATGATATCAGTTCAATGAGTGAGTTGGACTAGATTAAACATTTCTTCTAACACAAGAGTACACCAAACACCACCATCTCTCCCTGGATTATACAACAGCCTCCCTAGTGATCTTTCATTGTCTATTCTCTACATAGTAGCCAGAGGGGTCTTGTTAAGGAATAGTCAGTGGAACTGTAACAGCTATACATGGTATCAGAGGGGTAGTAGATTGGGGGAAGGGGTTTATCACTTTGTGAGGGGTATAAATGTCTAACTATTACATTGTTTTGTACACCTTTAATTAATGAAAGAAAGAAAGAAAGAAAGAAAGAAAGAAAGAAAGAAAGAAAGAAAGAAAGAAAGAAAGAAAGAAAGAAAGAAAGAAAAAAGAAAAGTGAGTTAAAAAAAAAAATTAATGCAGATCATGTATTTGCTTGATTTCCTCCTATGGCTGCCAGTAGTGGAAGGTGAATGAGCGAACAGCCAGTGATTGGATCTCAACATTTATTGGGGCTCCTTCTGGTCTACCTCCCTGCATTACAAATGCTAGAAGGCCAAGTTTTATGATAAAATTAAGTTCTCCCAATTATAGGCATCCAAGCCAGATTTGAAGAATGGAAGCTAATGGGGCCATCTTCCTGACACTTGGACAAATGCTGGTAAGCAGGATGGTGGAGACCTTGGGTTTTTCTGCATGTGCCTTGGTGTCTTAGTCACTAACTCTTCCGGTGGGAAGAAGTGGCTGCGGTGTTGCTGGTGGTTTGCTAATCCCTAGATTGCAGCTAAGTGGTCCTTCTAACTCCCCATCTTCTTGATAGGTACAGAAACAGCAACTCCCCTTGGCAGGTACTTTAAACGCTTGTTCTAGGAGTCATTCCTGACTCCTAGACCCTATCCTCTTTCCTTTTTTGGTGATGTTTGAGCGCTTTCTCCCTATGTAAACCACATTCTGCTTTACATAAGAATATTTCATTTCTGTATCCAAACCCTAATGCATAAAGTTTTCCATCTAACTCAGATTTAAAATCTAAATATTTCCACTGATCTACAAGGCTCTCTACTACCCCTCTGATGTCATCTGTTCCTCTCCCTTTCCCTATTCTACCCCAGTCAGGGCCCCTTGATCCTCCTGACACATACCACACACCTTCATCAGGGCTTTTGCACTTGCTTTTCCCTCTGCCTGGAAAGCTCTATGTCCAGATATCATCTGCACAACTGACTCCTTCATTTCCTTGAGGTACCTTGTTTAAATATGCGTGTCACCTTCATGAACAGACTTCCCTAACTACACTACATAAAATAGCAACTGCTCCCAACATTTTCTTGCCCTTCACTCTGCTTTATTTCTCTGTATAGCTCTTATCATGAAACGTGCCATGTACCTACTTGTCTATTTGCTTTCTGTTGCCTTCTCCACTAAAATGCAAATAATATGAAACCAGAGACTACCATGGATGTATAACCTGCCTGTAGAACAATGACTGGTTCAAAGAAGGTGCCTAACAAATATTTGTTCAATGAATGATGTTTATTTGAGGTATTTATTAAAGTTTTTAGTCAGATGGGCAAGATGGAGGTTTTTACACTTTATCAACCACTTACTATGTGGCTGATACTGTTCTCTACCTTACATGAGACAAAAGACCACCAACCATCCCTGGATAAACAGAGCAGTGGGAATCAGACGAGTCAATAGATAATTGTACTCAATTATACCTTGATAAAGCTGGAAAAAAAGTAGATAATTGCAATCCATTTGTTCATTCAACATATATTTATTGAGTACTTAATAGAAGAGAGACAATTTTTTCACAGGCTTTCTATGTGCCAAGCATTGTGCAAAGGCATAATAAGACTTAGCTAATATACTTTTTATAACAATCCAATAAGGTCACTATTATCCCCAATTTTCAACCAAGAAACTAAAGACCTACTAAGGTCCAAGGTTTCCACACTAGTGAAAGACAAAGACTAGACCTTAGTTCTGTCCAACTCTATATTTTTATTCTGCTTAAACGAACATGGAGGAGAGTCATCTCACTTGTTAGTGAGGTCAGAACAGCCTTCCAAAGAGAAATAACACCTAAGGTAGACCTTCAAAAGTAATATGCTGGAATTAGGCAGAGTGGAGGGTAGGACGCACGGGGCTAAATGAGTAGCAAGTGTGAGGATCATCACACTGTAGTTTCCATAAAGGAAGAAACATGGGTCTTTCGGGTCTTTGTTTTCATTACTATACTAGGTTAAATTTTGGCTCTCTAAATTAGTTACTGAAATACAATAAAAAAGGCACACACACATACGTTGTAAACAATGGCAAAATCAATTTAAAATATGATATAACTCAATCATGCAATGCAAAAAATCAGCATGAGGGAATTACATATAAACACAAGACTGAGGGAGATCTATTATTCCAGATTTTAACAAAGGAGATATGATTGCCTATAAACATTTTCCATTTATAGCACGTAATTGAATAACTTATGTGGCAATTAAATTATGTGCCAATTAAATAGAATTGCAAGCTTTAATAAAACAAGTTTGAAACAAGTGGAAGTTATTACTGAAGCACATAAATTGCTTTTTTTACCCTACTAAGTTGAATTGACCCATTAAAAATTAATACTGACCTATGTTATGCACTTTCTGTATTTAGAACATAAGTTTAGGAGTCAGGCTTTCAAGGTATAAATTAAAGTTTTCAAGGTATAAATTAAATAAGGTTAAGAGGGTTTGATGCTTGCTTCACCGAACCAAAATAATAAAGGAAAATAAATGTTTTAATGGACTGGTCTTACTCTTTTTTTTTTTTAAAGATTTTATTGGGGAATTGGGGGAGGGGAACAGCGTTGGGGAATCGAGGAAGGGGAACAGACAAGTTGCTGTCTTTTTGTTCTTCAGTATAGTTGAGGAGGACATTGCCTCACTGGCCCATGTGGGTATCATCACTGCATTCTTCCCGGATAAGGCAGATCAATAGCCGGCCTCTGGATGGTCGCTCACCACGGCTATTGGCAGCTCACGCTGGCTGCCAGCCACTCACTGTAGCCTATGGCAGCCCACTGCAGCAGGGGCTGCAGCCTACACAGTCGCCGGGGCTCCCACAGCCCAGCTCCAGGTGGAGCTGTTGTTAGCTGTTAGAGGGCAGTGTCACTGGCCCTCATATGTGGGATCCGAACCGGGGCCACTGGCATCCCAAAACCAGCTCTTAACCAATGCACCACTCGGCCGGCTGAGACTGGTCTTACTTTTTATGTTTTTGGGAATTCCATTTTTTTTTTCTTAACCATCTAAAGTGAGGTTTTCTTTGAAGCAAGATGGCAGATACCCAGATCTGAGCTTTGAAAGTACATAAAACCAACTTTTCCATACCTGATACAAATGTCAAATTTCCAATTTACAGTTAATGTACAAATGTGTGCATACCTCTGTGTTCTTCTGTGATACAATTTATACTCATATATATATTAGATTGTGTGTATATACATTTGTGTGTAAAACCTGAGATAGAAAATTTCACAGGTAGGAAAACCGAACAGACCATCGCAATCCTTCACTCCTCAAACATCTGAGAGCCTGTGGACAAGGTCTTATTCCTCACATCAAGAAGCTTAAATTCTAGGGCAAAAGAATTAAAACAAGAGAGGAAAATATTCACTCCTCCTGATTAGCAACTGCTCCTTGCACTAAGCTTCAACTATTCCTTCTCTTTTCCCATCATGTGGTTTGTAGCAATTTGCTTTCACTAAGGGTTTGAGTGACATCAGATGAGCAGTTGCTCCCACATTCTATCTGCCTCCCAGAGGGGAAAATGCTCTCTGTTCATCTACCAAATACTGCGCACAGGGATATATACAAATCATCTTAAAACCAATAAAAAATAATAATTTCCAAATATATCTGGAAAAGGGGGACTAAATGGCACAGACAGGAGTAGAGGCAGGGAAGTTCTGGGTTTGAAGGGGAAATTAGAGAACGCTGGGCAGCCCCTGCTACATGTGATTGACATTTCATTGGGTAGATGAAGTGAAGTGATGAAAATAAAAGCTGGAAATTGGAAGTTGATTACTGTTTGATCCAGGGTTAGGGTTCAATGAGTAATTTTGTAGAAAGATGGTGGTTCGAAGTAATTGAGGGTTTTCTGGTGACCACCAAAGCTTGGTGGAACGTGAGGGCTGGTTAAGGCCAATGGGCTGAGGAGAAATGAGGGATCAAATGATTGGGGGACTGAATGAAGTCAAAGAGCAGGTACAATTAAAACAGAGCAAAAAGAACTTAAATTACCTCTGCTCTAGAAGCTGTTTGCTCTCCTCTCTAGCCACTTTAGAAAGCCATGTTAACTTAAATTTTCCCAGTCCTCACCATCTGGAGGCTGGAAGTGAGGCAAACAAGGTCACAGAAATAGTAATAACAAATTCTATGATTTCCGTGAGTCCAGTGTCTGGTTCAGGGTGTCCAGCTCCCTGAGAAATCTTCCCCAAGTATTTCTGAAGCCTCAGGCTATCAAGACCAAGTCTACTTTCCCTGGTCTTATGGTTCCAAGAACCCGAGGGCTGCTGCTGCTGCTTTTCTAGCAATCACCCCAGTCCCTCAGTCTGCCTCTGAGACTCCCAGGAAAAGTGGGCAGTGCTAGGACCCACCAGGGTCAGGGGGCATATTCCCTTTCTTCGGTAAAATCAGTATTCTGAATTTTTACTTTTCAAATGCATTGTGAGTACATTTTCATGTAGGAATAAGGTACATTCCATGAATCCGTGTGTAATAAATACTTATTAATTTATTTGATAAACGTTTGCTAAGTTCCTTCCATATGTGAGGCACAGAGATGGGTTTAGCAAAACGAAAAACACAGTCCCTGCACTCAAGAAATTTACACCATTCTAGTCAGGAAAGCAGGCAAATGAATAGTACATTGCGATAGTGTAAAGTGTGCTTATTTGGTTCTGTTTGGGGTAGGGGGAGGTGCAGACCCATCTTCTTCTAACAGAATTTAACACCCCTGGCAGGGTGGCGAGTGTTCAGGTTTACCCTAGCAGCAGAGAGGAAGGGTTTCTAACTCGGGGGAGGGGTGGTCAAGGAACATTTTTCTCCAGGAGGTTATCACATGGTAAGGCCTGGAATTCCACGTGCTGCCTCAAAGGTGTGGCAGAAGGAGGAAGGGGAGCAGCAGCAGTAGGGCAGGCACCAACACCAGTTAAAGGCCTTCCACACTTCCACAGTGTTTCTTAGGACCTCCAGGGTGTTTGTTAAAGTCTGCAAATGCCTACGCCCCACACTATCCCAGAATCAGAACAGAAGGAGGGATGCTTAGGAATCTGTATTTAAACAAGCACCCCAGGTGAGCTTTATGCCTAATAAACCATTTGAAAATCATTGGCCTACAATATAATATGCTGGGTGCTCATGCCAGGGATGCTAATTTACTCATTTATATTTTCAAGCTTCCAGTGCAACAAAGGGTAATAATATTTTAAGATTATATAAACCCAGCGACATGGTACTTTAAGATTATATAAACCCATCCAATACTCATGACATCTAGCCTTTACTAAGCATTTACCACAAAAGCAAACAAACAAATGAACAAATGTTGACAGCTTAGCTGGAATTCCCTTAGTCTTGCCAGATGTGCCACCCACTTGGTGGGAAAGGCTTTCCACCCAGCTAGTTCCTACATCAGCTGGACTGGCTACACCCCATCCTGTCCTCAACTGAATCTTACCTCTCTGCCAGCCTGTGAAACTCTTCAAACAAACCAATCACACCCCCACCAGAGAACCAGGGGCTTCTCAACCCTCTTGTTACTACAAGGCCTGCCTCCCACAACCCATTGTGATGCATTCAGCTCCCAAGTGCAAGTACCATATGGCCCATCTCTTGACATTTGGTGCCCTCTTCCCAGACTGTGAGTGGATGTGACTAATAACTGTTGCCAGTCTCACTTGACCAGTGTTAGGTGTTGTGTGTTTGGTCACCTCACACGATTTAGGGTGGGGGAATCCCTCCTTCACCAATGGGGTAAACAGGAACCGTCATGTTAGTTGTGAAGGATGAATGAGATTTAGGTAAGCAAAGAAATGGAGAAAAGCATGTTGGAACAGTTATAAAGTAGTATATTTAAGGAAAAACAAGCAAGTTGGTAGAATGGGGTATAGTGAAGGGTGAGGATAAAGAAGCAAGGTCTTTGTGCAAAACTAAGGAGTTTATGGGTTTTTTTTCCAAAAACACATTAAGGATTTTAATCAGGCATTTCACAAAGACCACTCTGGTAGCATATGGCCAACAGATTTACAATACGGCAAGAATAAAGGTTGAGCTATCAGTCAGGATACCATGACAGAAAGCCAAGCTGGAAGCAAAAAGGGTTTAGACCAAAGAATGGGCAGTGAGTCAGGTTCTATGGGTCAAAAGACAACAGAAGCCATTCAACTGAGTGGGCCACGTGGATGCAGGACTGGGAACATGGGAGACAGAAGAATTGAGAATGGCTGCTGGACTTGGGAAACCAGTTACAAGTTGTCTTCATTCACTGAGACAGGAAACACATGAAGAAGAAAAGGTTTTGTTACTGGACCAAAGTCCGTGTGCCCAATGCTTTGAACAGTGAAAACTCAAAACATCAGTGTGGAGTAAGGAAGGAAAAGTTCATTGATCGAGAAGGCACCAACTGAGAAGGTGGAAGACCTAATCCTCAAATCCATCTTGCTTGCTAGGTCAAGGGTTTTTACGGGACTAAGGGAAACAGGTATGCAGAAGTGCTGGTGGGGCAAGTTAATTGGAGGACCTTAGAGCTAGGCTATTTATGATAAGGGGTGTCAATACCAGATCCTCCTGGACAATAGATCCTTGGCTTCTGAAAGGGTTCCTGTGTTCAAGTTCTGGTCATGTCCTGGTCTTTTGGTTCTGAGGGGAGGGGAAAGGGTGGAGACTGGTTCTGGGCGCAGCTGGAGGCCAAAGGTCTCTCCTCTGCATATGCTTCATCTGCATGACTTCGTTTTGGTCCGCTGTCTCTTAAAAAGAACTCGGTATCTGGTTAAACAGTATAGGACCATTTTGAGCTAGTTCTCTGTTTAGTTTTTGATTGGGAAGAATTCCATTTTGAACATAATGATTTTGAGAAGTCTGTGAAACACCCACATGATTTCCAGCTGGCAGTCCATTCGTCCATAGAACAGGTTTGAGATCAAGGCTTGAGAGCACAAAGGTGACACTCATCCCTGGGTTCTGATGCCAGTCAAGAGGAATGTATAGAGGAAAAAGTAAAAAGTAAAGCATACCAACATGTAAGAGGTGAGTGTAAGGAGAGATGTTTGCAAAAGAACCTGAGAGGAATCAGGATGGGAAAGAAATTGAGGTGTTTATATTTTTAGGAAGATGAGGAAGCTACAAGATTTAGGGGATATCTGATAGAGCAAAGTTCATGAAGAGGCCCAAGTAATGTAATTCAAAGAAAAAATAGAGACATCATGCTTAAAAAGATGGGGGTGGGGAGATCATCACTTCTAATGAAACAGGAGATAAAGACAAAAGGATGCAAATAAATGTGTAAGCTGAATTGGGTTAGTATTTTCTTCATTGTGGAAAAATAATCCAGTTAAATGCCTACCAGTGGGTGGAACAAACTCTGGAAAACAGTGTTTCTCATTTGGTTAACTAGCAGTCTGACAATAAAACAGCAAAGAATTCCAGCAATTTAAGAGTTTTCATTTGTGTTGAAATGTAGATTGATAGACATAAAAGGGAACATAATCTGTGAAGCACTCAGAAGCTATGGTGATGGGTCTATAAACAAGACTACGTGAAACCAGCTAATAAACTCAAAACTTACTCCAGAATAAAAGAAACTACAAAACATGTAGAAACCCAAATTACCTGAATAAACTGTGAAACAGAATTATGTACAGTGTTAATTCCTAAGCAAAATAATATTTCACCAGATAATATAAGGGTACTATTTTGTTCAAATGCATTTGTCACACCTTCTAGATGTGCTTTGATTAGAAGTGATGTGCATACAATTGGATTTCAAATGGATGCTGCAATCAAAACAAACACCCAAAACAAATTGATAAGCCCAAGTTCATCCTGGGTTTTTTATTAACCACAAGTTAAATCTGAGAGGTCATTACTAGATATGTAAACACAAAGTTCTCCCAAGATTACATAGTTTTCATCACCTGAAGAATACTTTATCTTTTTAAAACAAAATGGAATGTTTGATGAGGAAAATTTATTACTTCAAAAACAAGGGGAAAAAAATCATTATGATCCACTGAGTGAAAATTTAATACAAAGACGCTACAGTTTTTTACAGAGCATGTCATAAGAATAAATCATAAGTTATCAGCACAGGTAAGAACTAATTCTGAGTGTGCAGACATACAATTATTGAATATTTAAGGTAAGATACATATAAATAGTTTAATATCAAAAACCAAAATATATGTCATTAAATTTCACAGTGTATTATTTAGAGCCTAATATTTATTACTTTGGAAAGCATTTCTCTTAAAGTTTAGCTACTGATTTGTCAAAAATAACTTTTTGTTAAAAAATATTTGTAAATGTTGGAAAAAATCAAAGGTTGGGGAGGGGATATTTATAACTCCACCACTAAGACAAAATATTTTGATGAATATCTACCAAGTATTTCTTGAAATGCAGAAGTAAACAAAGACAATTATATAGAAGTGGAATTATTAATGTTATACATATTCTGTATCTACTTTTTAAACTTAATATTATTAATACTATGCCTTGAACATCGGCCCATGTTAGTAACTATAGATCTACTTTATAGTTATATAATGTAGCTACATAGTATTACACTGTGTAAATATATTAGCTTTTTAATCACTCCATTTATGGAAATTTAGGTTGTTTCCAATGTTTTACTATGATAAGCAATGCTGCAATGAAAATAATCTTGACATATGTCTCTACAGACATGTCTATCTCTTTAGGATAAATTCCTGTAGTGAAATTAATGAGTCAAAGAGGAGTCACATTTTAATCTTAAAGACATTGCCCATCAGCTCTCCAGAACAGAAACAATTTTATATTCTCATCAATAGTCCATGAGTGTCCATTTCTCGTATCACTAATGAGGTTGAACAACTCTTTCCATAAGTTTACTAGCTCTATGTACTTATTGTTGTATGAATTATCTGCCCATGTCCATTTCTCTTGTGGGATGTTCATCATTTACTAATTCATTTGAAGAATTTTTTTTTTTAAGATTGTTGTTATCTGGTATTGGAGATCTTATTTTTCCTACTTTGCTGTTTCTTTCATAGTTTTGGCTTTTGAGTAATGGTATAAGAGGGTTTTCAGTTCCCAAATAAGTACCAGTTTTACTGAGTTTTCCCACTGAAATGCCATTTTTATCACCCACAAAAGTGAGAAGCATTTCTAGACTTTTTTGTTCCACTGATCTAGTTATCCTTGGACTAATATCACTCTACTTTAGTAACTCTAACATGGTAAAAAAAAAATTTATATCTCTGCGACTTGTTCCAACTCACTATTTTTTTTTCCTGAATTTTTTATGGCTTTTGCCCTTTTTATCACACACACAAAAAAAACTTCGGAAATGTTTTTTCATGTTCCTAAAAAGTTCTATTGAGATTGTGATATGAATCACTTTGAATTTCTAGAGTATGAGGGGAAATCTTTTTGTTTGTTTATTGAGGGCAGTGTCACTGGACCTCACATGCGGGACCTGAACCGGGGCCGCTGGCTTCCCAAGCCAGCACTTAACCACTGCGCCACTCGGCTGGCCCTGAGGGGAAATCTTTACATGAATCTGACCAAGAATTCTTTCTTTGAGTATTCTTTTAAGTCCCCCAGGAAAGTTTTACAGTTTTCTTTTTAAAGGTCCTGTATGTTTCTTGTAAATTTGGTCACTTACATTTCACTGCTTTTTAAATTACTAATAGTAGTACTGTTATTGTGAATATTTTCCCATTATATTTTCTAACTGATCAAGGGTGCTTTATATTAATTTTTGTATATTTATTATGCAACTACCCACCTTTCTGAACTCATTAATAGTTTTCCCATTTGTTCTCTTGTATTCTCCAGGTTTGGAATAATATAAATAATGATTCTTCTGCATGTTCCCTTCCAATATCTAATTATGTGAAATTTAAAAATTTTTTAAAGATATGTCTTATTACTAGTTTTCATTCATTTTGCATAGACATAAATACTATCAGTGGATAACGGTAGCTCTTTTTGGCTAGCTCAGGAAAGTTCTAATGATTACTTCTTTCATTTTTCCAGGGTTTTTTGTGGGAGCACACTTATAATTGAAAGGTTGTATTTTTTATGTTTTTCATTTGCTCTATTTTATTTTTTTTCTCATCTCTTTTCTCTACATTTTTGGAGAGGGATCCAATTACCCATATGACCAATGAAGTTTTCCATAGTGTCTGCTATGCTGATTCATACCTCCTATGGTAATCATTATGTGAGGTTTCCTTTTATTTTTTGTTTATTTCAGAATACTCCCTTTTTATTCCTCTCCTTTATCTCAACTGACTCTTCCTTCATGGCACATAACAATGAAAGAATAATTACTGAAGCACTTTATATAAGACAAGGTGCTAAGTATTTCACAGACATTATCTTGTTTACTTCTTACAAACTTTGAGGTAGATAGTACTCCCATATTACACGTGAGGAAATTGAGACTCTGAATGACAAGGTAATTTTCCCAGGACCCCACAGCTAGTCAGGAGTAGAGCCAGGTTGGAAAGCCAGGCCTCCTGTCTCTGCACGCATGCTCTTACCAACCCTACCTGAGGGTTTCCTATGCCCTTGGCTTTCCTCCCTGTTCATACGGGAACTCAGTTCCTTTCAGATCTATCCCCGGAGTAAGGTGGCCTCCTAAGTACTTTGTGTCAATCCTAGTGCCTGCTGGACTAAGGCATGAGCACCTGCTGCCGATTCCTAGATAATCTGTCTCTGTGACAGTCAAGCACTTGCTGCAGTCCTGGGATCCTCCACTCCACCCATTTGCACGGCTCTGTGTGACGGTACATCCAAGGGTACAACTCCCCCTGCCTCCTGAATCTGCAGTTGCACCCCAGATGGAAACCTGTAGTCTCTAAAGGGCAGGTGAAGGCAAGAAGCTGAGGGATACTGAGCAATGGGCACAAAGCTCCAGCTAGCTCAGATATTTGTGGCTAAGGAGGAGCTGATTTTCCCAGCAGTGTAGCTCCTGTGTCTTGAGTTGGAAGCAGTGACTGAGTTGAGGTTTTTTCCTATCTACACTGCCGCCAATTTGGGTGAATGAATCAAATGACCGACACTGGAGTTAGTACAAATTCCCAATGGATTTTGGCACAGGATTTCCTCTTATCTTTAGTTTCTAGTACTGTTGCAGTGTTTGTGGGTATTTCTACATGAAGCTGGGAAAGGAGAAATCCAGGACTGCCCACCTGTGGTCATACTGTACAATCCTTAATGAGCATCTGTTTCACACAATGTGTTTGGGATCGAGACTCACTCTTAAAGAACATACATGGGCTGTCCCCATCAACACCTAGTGCTCAATGACAGAGACCAAAGTGACTAGATTTCTTTCTATGATATAACATTTCCTAGACTCTTTTCTTGGATGTAGGAAGTTCGCACAATATGAGCTATTCCTAAAGCCCCATGGATCAATGTATTTGTTTTATAATTTTCAAATGACATTTTAGAAAAATCACTGTACTAAAGGGTAGTATTGGCAAGAGAATTCAGGACTGAGCTGAGAGGTGTTTCCGTCTGTGAGACAGGTTGAGGACACAGAGAATGAGGCCAAAGTGACCTGGTTGGTTTTGCTGTTCTTTATAGAGTTACCTTGTACAGAAAAAAAGGTCCTTACACTGTAAATTGTGGAAGTTCCTTGGCACACCAACAATTTCTTGCCTCAATAAAGCTGAGCTAAGGATATTACAAAATGCTACCTTTTCCCTTCCAGAAACATCCAAGTTAGTTTGTGCTTCTACGGCCAAAGCTACTATGAATAGAGGAGGCTAACAAATAAATGGATCAAAAATGTTAAATGTTCACTGTAAATCCCAAGCTACACTATGTGCCCCTCATCTGTGTCCCCAGGTCACCTCTTGTGATGGTTAGTTTTATGTTAACAGAGTCACCAGTTGACTTTAAGAAGATCACGCAGGTGGGCCTCATTCAATCATTCAAGTCTTAAGAACAAAAACTGAGGTTTCCCAGAGGGAGAATTCTGCCTTAATACTGAAATATAAAAGCCCCACTGGCCTTTCCTACAGATTTAGACTTGTCATCCCCCATAACTGTGTGAGAAAACAACTTAAAAAGAAACCTCTTTATACATGCATATATATGTATGCATACACACACACACACACACACACACACACACACACACACACACACACACAAATACCCTAAATGTATTAATATATATACAATACTCTAAAAAAATGTCTTACTTCATTCTTGTCCCTACTCACCTGTAAGCTCAAGGATATGGACTATGTCTTATACATCTTTGTATTCTCAAATTTTTGCACGTGCCTTCCAACACTTAAGGACTCAATAAACATTTTGAACTAACGGATGAATAGAATATTCCCTTCATAAAAGATTGTCAAATCAGGAGATAAGTGACAATGGAGGCAAGGATGATTCATAGGGTCAGAAACTAGGAATCTCAGGTAAAATGGGACTTAAAAAGCAGGCAGCTCATCTCCAACAGTAGCCAGAGGTATAGCAAGCCAGGAAAACCAAAGGCCTGGGAATCAAAATTCAGGTTTTATATCCAAAGCCTCCTAAAAAATGTTAGCTGAGTTTGAAACTACTAGTCATGTGAACTTTGGCACATCATTTCACCTTCTTAAGCTCAGGGCAGCTGATCCATCTGATTTCTAACACATCTTATGATTCTAAGCAAATATACTTCCAAGGTCAAAGCAAGAAGGAACAGAAATTCAGACGGTTGAGGCGTGACATGATGCTTGTCAATTCTACAGGCTATTCTCTGCTTTGTGCCAGGGACAGCACTGATGAATGGTGTAGAAGCCCCCAGGCTATAGGCATCAACAGAGCAGTGAGTACACTGGCTGAAAACCGGGACAAGAATAGAATTAGGACTACAAGGAAATTCACACAGGTAACATGTCTAGTGCTACATAATCATAAATATAGTAGTTTGTACATAGAGTATGGCTAATTTTGCCTTTGAAATTAACTGAACTGTATCAATGGGCTGTGAATTATTAAGTCAGCAGTATGCTTCAGCTCATTCTATATAGATAAGGCAAATGTGCAAACAGATTAAACTGACTTTTACAGAATAATTGTTCCTTAATTTTTTACATGGGAAGGAATCTTTCACTTTAGGATGTATATAAAATGCATCTCTAGATTTACGGCATTGCTTTTTAACACTTTTTTCAAACATGTTATTTCACAGGATGCTAGTCTATAAAAGAAATAGTGAATAAACTTGGAAAATGCTAGTAGCCAAAACATTTCAGCCATGGCATATTCAGCTAGAAGCCAAGACATCCCTCAATTGTAAAACTTAACTTTCTGTTCACTATTAAAGCAGGATTCCATGTTCAAACTAGGAATACAATTGTTCTTCAAAACAAATCAGGTCAAGAAAAACGAGCATATAATGCAACAGACAGGAGGTTGTGTTCATATGAAGAAAAACAAGAACAGCATTATCATCAAACTTCATTTCCTTGGACATAATATTGACGGCAAGATTTCTATGTAATCCCCCTTTACTTAGTTCAGCACCAAACACTGTTAGGAAATAACCATTATGAGTGATGTAAGACTGAAGTAAGGCAAGTACTACATAAAGACAAACCAGATAGACAGTTTTTAATTTCTTATAGAATTAATTACAGATTACCATGTTATGACAATAAAAGCAGAGAGATTTCCGGTAAGATGGCAGAAGAGACAGACGCTGTGACAACTGTCTCCCAGGATCACACCAAAATTACAAATAATTTATACAACATTCAACCTTGGAAGTCCCCGAAACACTAGATGAACAAAACCTCTAAACAAAGGACTTAGAGAGGAGGCCACATAGAGTCTGGTAGGGGGGGTGGAGACGAGAGAGGGCGAGCCCCATGAGGGAAGCCTCAGCCGTGGGGAGCTTCTCCGGTTGGGGGAGAGACCCTCCGGCCGCACACCCAGCTCACCAGCCCAGAGTTCCTTTGCCGGGAAGAGAAGTTCCAAGATAGCCAGCAGTAAATTAGTGAGGACTCTCTTTGCTCAGCTTGGTGAGGCTGAGAGCAGCTAGAGAATCAGTGGGGCTGGTGCCCGGGCTTGCTCGTTGGTGAGCACTTACCTGGTTCCTGGTGGAGGGAGTGGCTGTGTGAGCCGGGCCCAGGAGCCTGCGGGGACGGACTGAACTGAGCACCTTTGGTGCAAAGGCTGGAGGTTTGGGGACCACTTTTCCCCTGGTGTGGAGCTTGCACACAAGTAGTGTACAGGAGGGCGCCATTTTGTCAGGATTGGGCACTCTCACAGAGGGTCAGGTCCTGGACCGCATTCCTCTGGTGGAATTGGCGCAGGAGTGCATGTGTGCGTGCGCGCCCATGCGGCCTAGGATCCCCACCCTCCGCCCTGATTGTGCTGCGTAGCCAGGGAAACGCCTGGTGGGCACACTCTGGCTCCAACATGCTGTTCATTGAGACGTGGGAGTGCACAAGCCATCTTGGGGCCCGGGGCCCGCTCTCTGCACTGCGCTTGCAGTTACCAGGCTGGTGATTGGTTGTCGGGCTGCTCGGCCTGATCTGTGAGCAGCTGATTGGGACAGGCTGAGACTGGGAGTTTTCCTGGAAGCGTTGGGCCATGAGCTGTGCACCTGCATGATCCAGCCAGGGCTTTCCTGGTGATCTAATACATCAAAGCAATGCCAGAGCGACAGCCATAATGAGTAAACAAAGAAACATGTCACAAGAAAAAGATCAGAAGAAACCTCTAGAAATGGAACTAAATGAAACAGAGGGATCCAACCTTCCAGAGACATAGTTTAGAACACTGATGATAAGAATGTTTAACGAGGGCAGGCCGAGTGGCGTGGTGGTAAACCGCTGGCTTGGGAAGCCAGCGGCCCCGGTTCGGGTCCCACATATGAGGGCCAGTGACACTGCCCTCAGAAAAACAAACAAACAAAAGGAATGTTTAACAAACTTAATGAAGACATAAAGAAGGAAGAAAAATCATAAAAAACAACCAGTTAGAACTAAAGAATACAATAACTGAAATGAAGAACACACTTGAAGGAATCACCAATAGATTAGATGAAGCAGAGGATAGGATCAGCGATTTAGAAGACAAAATAGCAGAAATCACCCAGTTGGAACAACAACAACAAAAATGAATAAAAAACAATGAAAATAGTTTAAAAGCCCTATGGGACAAGATGAAGCACAACCACCTTCGAATCATGGGAATACCAGAAGGAGAAGAGAAGAAGCAAGGGGTCGAGAATGTATTTTAAAAAATGACTGGAAACTTCCCTACCCTGGTGAAGGAAATCTATATACAAGCCCAGAAAGTGCAGAGAGTTCCAAATAAGCTGAACCTAAACAGGTCCACACCAAGACACATCAGAGTTAAAATGGCAAAGATGAAAGACAAAGATAGAATCCTAAAAGCAGCAAGACAGTAGGTTACATACAAAGGAACTCCCATTAGACTAACAGCTGACTTGTCTACAGAAACTCTGCAGGCCAGAAGGGTGTGGCAGGAGATATTCAAAGTGATGCAAAATAAAGGCCTACAACCAAGACTGCTCTACCCAGCAAGGCTATCATTTAAAATTGAAGGAGAGATAAACAGCTTCTCAGAAAAGAATAAGCTTAAGGAATTCATTACCACCAAATTAGCATTGCAGGAATGTTAAAAGGGCTTTTTTTAAACAGAAGAAAGGAGTAAACAAGTTATCCTAGGAAGTCCAGGAATACAAATAACAAAATGGCAATACATATGCACCTATCAATAATCACTTTAAATGTGAATGGGCTAAATGCTCCAATCGAAAGACAGAGAGTGGCTCAGTGGATAAGAAAACAGGACCCATGTATATGCTGTTTACAGATAGAATAAGATATTTCATGCAAATGGAAATGAGAAGAAAAAAAGCTAGAACTGCAGTATTTATTTTGGAAAAAATACTTTAAAATGAAGACTACAATAAAAGACAAAGAAGGGCACTATAACCCTAATAAACATCTATGCACCCAACATAGGAACTCCTAATTATGTAAAACAGATTTTGACAGACATAAAGACATAGATCAACAGTAACACTATCATAGTAGGGGACTTCAACACCCCATTGTCACCAATGGACAGATTCTACAGACAGAAAATCAACACGAACACAGTGGCCTTAAATGACACTTTAGACCAGCTAGATTTCATTGGTATTTTTAGAGCATTTCACTCCAAAGCAACAGAATATACATTCTTCTCAAGAGCACATGGAACATTTTCCAAGATAGACCACATGTTAGGCCACAAAACAAGTCTCAGTAAATTTAAGAAGATTGAAATCATATCAAGCAGATGTAGAGGAAAAACTGATTGTTGCTAGCTGGGAGAGGGTAGGAATGAGGGAGAAGGGGAAAGGATTAGACAGCATAAATAGGTAACTACAATATTGCCACAGGGATATAAAAGGTAGTCCTGGGAATATAATTAATAATGTTATGAATATTTTGTGGTGTGTCAGATGGTGGCATGTCTTGTTGGGGAAACCACTTCAGGGATGGGGTAGAAGCTTGATTGCTGTGCTGTATACCTGAGCTGATGTTGTATAATATTGTATGTTAACTATATATATATATATAGTCATGTGATGAGGAGTACCATGTGGGAGTGGAGTCAAGGGAATTGTAATATATATGTATGAAATGGGGGGGGAGTGGGGTGGTCACTTTGAGCTATGTTGGGCTGTGTTGTAAAAAATAAATAATTTCAAAAAAAAAAAAGAAAAGAAAAGCAGATCATTCTTAATGTGTTAAATTTGTTTATTAATTTAAATATGAATATATGACCCCCATCACACAAACAGAATATTCTAAATCTAATTTGAAATCAAATCAATCAAGAAGTATCTATTTGGAGACTATATATCTAGTATCATATTATACCAAAGATAAGGCTGCTGTCTTCACAAAATATATGGACCATTAACCATTAATCATCAACCATTAACATAGTAAATGTCCTAACATTTGGGGAAATATTGGAAAACTAACAAATTTCTCTGGACATTGTTTATCTTGCCCTTCCAAGAAACTTCTAGATCCACGTGAGATTAGTTTGAAAAAGGGGTCTTGTTTAGTCTAGAAAATCTTCAGAGTCAAAAACAGTTCTGGGCTAATCAGAGACTAAGGAACTTTTATAAGAAGAATACAGGCTTCGAAATCAAGCAGTGTGATTTTTAATTAGCATGTTTTAGTCAAAGGTATAAAATTAATGACCAGGAATGTCTATAATACATTCCAATGGCCATGACCACAACATTCTATTTCCTACTATGACAACCGCTTGATTACAGGTAGAAGACCTAAAGAATATTGCCAGCTATAACACAAATTATACTTCAATTGCCCAGGATCTCTAAAGACAAATCTTGTTTTTTTAATATAAGAAATGCACTGAATCAAATGAATGCTAATTAAAGCAAAGACAGCGTAAGTAAAACTGGGGTAAGAAACCTTTAATTACATAGGAAATACAAGAAAGAATTAATCACGATATGAGAAGAATCATTTTCCCAGTAGCCCCACTGCAATGAATGATATTTTCATGAGCCTGGGCCACCTTCTCCAAAGGATACTGAGAACCTATTACAGGTCTCAACCAACCAATTTCCATTCCAGCTTGAAGGGCTGCTGCACATTGCTGAAATTCCTCCTAAGTGAAAGACAAGGAGTTTTGTAGAGAAACATATGACTTAATTTTTGAAATCATTAAACATTTTCAGAATCTAAGAAAGCATGAAGAGTTTTTTACCAATGTGTGGCTTTTGTCAACCTGTTCAGAACTACGAAAAGTTATCCCATCTCTAGGATAGCCAAGTCCAATTTGTCTGAGATAGTCTCAGTTTAAATGCTCATTGTCCTGAAGTTATTGCTAATGGGATTTCCTTTCTCTCTCAAAAGTTTCCTAACTTGGAAAATAAATTACATTGCCACCCTCGTTATCTTCTAGTGACTAATCCTTAACCTACTTATCCAGTCACATAACTAAGTTTTATATCCAAACTTCTAGTCTGTCTAACTAGGCAAACTGCATCAAAGCTTAAGTTACCAAAAATCAGAACCACTTCTATTCCTACCTTGGTTGATGAGTAGAGAGCAACTCCAATTATACTAGTTTCCTTTGCCATGGTGTCACGTGGGTTTATTTCAATAGAACCTCTATTGCCAACAACCTATTATGAAGAACAAACATGTCTACTGTTAAAGATTATTTTAGTGATGTCTATCATTAAAGATTATTTATTAAAGATTATTGCAAAACAGTGTTAAATTACTGCAAAACTTCAAAGTGGTTAAAAAAAGAAATACTTACTATTACTCGTCCTCCATATGACAGAAGATTCAAATCATTACTAAGATTTACGTTAGCTAACATTTCAATAATCACATCAATTCCTTTTTCACCAACAGATTTCTATATAATATAAAAGAATGCAGAGTAAGTTAAGAAAACAAGTTTAAAAAATGTAAAATAGTTATCATTGTCCCATATAGCACAGAAATATGTTTCAAATGATATAAAATGTATATTTTAAGTCTGATAATGCAAATTTTAAACTGATTTAATTATATAGTGATGTAGTAATTCCAAGATATGAGCTACAACATCTAAAATGATAGAGATTTGTATAAAATAAATTGCCATAATAAAATAAAATTTGTCTAGAATTTTCAGGTGCTTAGACTCAACTTGACTATAAAGTACATCCTCTTTAGTTGAAAATTGTCTTATTTTCAAAATGTATTTTCATATAGAAAATAAATAAATAAATAAAACGCTACAGGGCTCCTGTTTTTATTAAAAAACAAAAAACAAAAGAAAATACTGGTTGTTCGATGTTGCAGGTTTTTTTGTGTGTGCATTCAGTTTTGTTATAAGTGGTTTAAAATCAGCTGGGCATAATGTTTCTTTTCTTTTGGGCTCTTAGATGCTGGTCCCCAATGTTCAAAACTAGCTCTTAAATAAGCTATACATCTCTATCTTTTATATTCATTTTATTTTAACAGGAAAATGAATATCTGTGTCAGGCAATGTGCTAGGTATAGGAATTCAAAGATGGATATAGGGAGCTCAAAACGAAACTAGGGAGAAACATGGAAAATACTCAGTCATAGCTGTAATGTAATGGGCTAAGTAATGCATTAGCAGAAATAAACCATAGGTTATGAACAAAGAAAAAGTTACAACTCTGATCAGCTCTAATGCTCATAGAAAGTTCCACAGAGATGAAGACCTGGGCCCTGAGGGATGAATAGGAGTTCCTTGAGCAGGAAGGAAAGAAGAGGAGCAAGAGGAAGCTAGATATGAGGCAGAGGCCGTCTGGACAGAAGAAACAGAAAAGCAAGTTTTAGGGACTGACAGTTCAAGTTGGGATTGAAAAGCAGCCCAGCAGAGCTGGAGTATGTATTTGGAAAGGTGGAGGGTGGGGAGAGGAAGAGGTAGGAAAGAGGAGATTGTAATTTGGTACAGACCATGAAAATACATTAAATGCCATGTTAAAGGATTTGAATTTGGGGAACCAGGTGTTCATAAATTGATTCTGTGCCAGATACTGTTTTAGGTACTGGAGGTCCAGCAAGGAACAAGAGAAATAAAAATTCATATCCTTGTGGAGCTCCCATTTTACTTATGCATGGAAACTTCTTTTTCTTTCTTTTTTTCTTTTTAAAGAGAACCAAATGACTCTGGAGATAGTAGAGAAGATAAAAGGCCATATTAGCTCAGCTATGAATAATAGTCAAGACTGGAGAGGATGAAGACTAAACTAAGTCATAATGGTGAATGGAACAGAAAAGTGATATATGTGAAAGGCATGTCAGAGATGAATCTGTTAGAATGAGGTGACCAACTTGATGTGTAGGAGAGAGAATGGTGATGAAAAGAGAGGAATAAAAAATGAAATGTGCGTTTTTGTTGCGGGTGGCCAGATGAATGGCAGTCTAGCAGGCTAATCAGGCCAGAGACAGTGATGACCTGATGGGTAGTAACCGTAATAGGTAGTAGCCGAAGCCATAGTCATGTATGATATGGATCAAGATGAAGGTCAAGCACCAGAAAAGATGAGAGACCAAGATAAAAGGCCAAAGGGACAAACATTTGAGTAATTTGAAGAGGAAGGAGACTGAAAATGAAGTCAGGGAAGTAAGAAGAGAGCCAGTTTCCAGGAGATGTGGGCAGGGTGAGTTGTTGCTGAGAAATCAAACAGGATGAGGAGTGAGACAAGAGCAGTAGACTGGTAATGGGAGCTTATCAGTGACCTCTGATTAGTAGTGTAAGAAGTTGGGATGGAAGCAAAACTGCAGTGGGAGGCAATGGTAGGGAAGGAAGTAAAGCAATGAGTACTTACTACTTTTCCAAGAAGTTTGATGGTAAAGGACAGGAGGTGGGGGGTGGGATAAAAGGTTAAAAGAATGTTTCTGAAGATTGAGAGAGACTCAGGCAGAAGGAACAAATAGAAGAAATGGAAGCTACAAGACCTCAGTCTTAAAATTAGATTACTGCAAAACGAAAACATATTCTTAAAATAACTGGCCATTTTTCATCTTCATAAATACTCTTGGAGGGCCGGCTGAGTGGCGCGGTGGTTAAGCGCTGGCCTTGGAAGCCAGCGGCCCCGGTTCGGTCCCACATATGAGGGCTAGTAACACTGCCCTCAAAAAAAAAAAACAAAACAAAAAAAAAAAAAAACCCAGGATTGAATACTCTTGGAAATTGGTATCGGGAGTGAACATCCATTAATTTTAGGTTTCCTAGACATGTAACAAAGGTTACAAAAAACTTTACTCCGTTTTTTGGCAAAGTGATTTAGCGGTAAAAAGCAAACTCTCACTCTTATTTTTCCTCAGTTTGTAATGACGTGGTTTACATAGTAATCAATACCTGGAAAACTCTAATTCTTTCTCAACATGAGCAAGTAGTTTGAAGATTAGCAAAGTAATCAGAGTTGAGTAACTTGCTAGGATGGCACCAATGGAGACTCAGAATCTGCTTGAATTCTGTTGTATCAATGGAACGTATATAACATTTAACTAAATGCCACCTCACAGCTTTGGATGAAGTAGTGCTTATTTCTCCAAATCATCCAATAGCAAATAAACTATATTCCCTGGGCCAGACAGGTACAGTTTGTAATCTGTGAATACCTCACCTTCCATGGAAATTTTACACCGAGAGAAATTCCGTAAGAACACCTCACAGAGGTAAATACTAAGCTGTAGCTTTACTTAAACTGTGATTTGCGTTAAAGAGTACGAATTTTTGTAGCTATAAGATTTGAGGAGCTAAATTTCATTTGATAAATATAAACAAAACAGAAATGATAGTGAAGTTTTAAAAACTAGACAGCTCAGCTTTTTTTAAATTAATTAAAACTTTAAAACACTCAGTCATAAAAAACACAGAAATTTAAAAAAAAGAAGGAATAACACTAAGAGAGTGGTTGATACAAAGAGCTTACCCAAAAAACATGTAAGTCCCCCAAGAAACAAAATTTTACTTTTATAAAATTGACGAATAATTTTACCTTAATTTTATCAATATAATTAACTTCTCTGTGATTAAACACTTCATGGGCTCCATTTTGCAAAACGATGTTTTGTCCTTCCTCAGTACCAGCTGTGCCCAAAACCTTTAAGCCATAAGCTCTAGCAATTTGGCACACTGCTAGTCCTACCTGAAAAACAAAATATAACCCAACAGTTTTAGATTATTTGCATCCTTGCAAGTATTTATTAAATGTATATAATGAACTTAAGGTTCCCTAAGACCTATCCTACTGTTAAGGAACTTGAAGTCTAAATGAAGAAATAAAAACAATGCTAACTTGTACTGAGCATTTATAATGTGCTAAATACTTTCTATGCATTGCTTTATTTCAACTTCACAATAAAACTATGAAGCAGATATTATTGCCCCTATTCTACTGATAAGAAAAGTGAAGCTTAGAAAATGTAAATAACTTGCCCAAGTCACAGAGCTGGAAACATAAGCCAGACCAAATCATACCACAGAGCCTGAGTTTTTAACCACAACATCAAAATGTTTACTTAGCATCTGTTTTGTGCAGGAGATACAGGGTTTAAAGATAATCAGAACATGTTCACCGACTTCATACTTTAACTGTACATACAAAATACTACAGAACAATGTAAGGCCTCTAGCATTTAAGTAGAAGAGACAGTACATGGGCAAATTAATTTATTCATGTACATGATGAATATTTATTGAGTGTTTACCATGTGCTAGACATGGTACTTCATGCAAGAAACTTAAAATTCTAAGGAAGAGGGGGGAAGATGATAAACACATGAAGAAATACATGAATAAAATAAATTCAGAAAACAAAAAGTGCTATGGATAGGGAATAGAGTCAATGGAATTGTAACAGCTATATACGATGTCAGAGGGTAGTAGATTGGGGTAGGAGGCTAATCACTTCGTGAGGGGTATAAATGTCTAACTATTACATTGTTTTGTATGCCTGAAACTAATTTTTAAAAAATGGTATGGAAAAAAAAATAAAACAGCCTATTGGTTTAGAAAGACATAGGGCAAGGGGCCAGTTAGGTGACCAGGAAAAGCAACTCTGAAGAGATGAGACCTGACAACAGTGAGGGACAAGCCATGTGAACATGTGAGACGCCACATGGAGAATGTTGTAGGGAGAGTGGTCACGGCTAACCTGGTGAAATGGAAATGAGCTTGGGGTGTTCAGAAGAAAGAGGGTCAGTGTGGCTTGAGGGAGTCACATGGGAGAGTGGAAGAGGAGGCCCCCAGGAGTGCAGAGGGACCAAGCCCCAAACACCGGGCCCTGGAGGCTGAGGCTTTGGTTACACTCAAGAGCCGTACAGAACTATTGGAGAACTTTAGCTGGAGAGTGATATGGTCAGAGTTAGGCTTTAAAAAGAATACTCCAATGATATGAGAGGCAAAAAAGAAGTCTGTGGGTAAATGGCAGTGGAAAGATCAGTTAGTGCTGATGGAGAAGTCTAGATAAGAGACAAAGCTGGCTTGGACTGAGTTGGTCTCACTGGAAAGAAAACAACAGATTCAGATACAGTGTAGAGATAAAGGGCCTCCCTCACAGATTGTGGAAAGTGAGGAAAAGAGAAACACCAAGGACGTCTCCTAGGTCTTCAGCCACATTAACTGGGTAGATGAACGGGAAAAGGAAGAGCAGAGGGGATCAAGTTTGTGAAAGCATCAAGAATTCACTTTGAACACGCTGAGCTGCGTATTGCTCACCTAACCGAAGATGTTCAGTAATCAACTGAAAAAGGGGAAGGACTTGAAAGAGTTCAGAGTTGGAAACACAAACTTGAGATTGATCAGTTTATAGATGGTAACTAAAGCTACGGGATTAGATGAAATCATTAGGTCACTAAATAAATGTGGTTAATATAAAGAAGAAATAAAAGTATTTTAGAAAGATAGATACAAGCAATTAAATTGCTTATATCTAAAATATTAGGACATATGTGCTTGGTTACATGCCAAATGGATGGTACAGATAAGTGTGACACCCATTGATAGCAGGGTTTCTCAAACTTGGCACTATTGACATTGGAGGCCTGATAATTCTTTGTTGTGGGCATTCCTGTGCATTGAAGGATGTTTAGCAGCATGCCTGGCTGCCACCTACTAGATGCCAGAACCCTCTCCCCAGATGCTACAACCAAAAACATCCCCAGACACAACCAAATGTCCCAGAAGGGGGATGAGGATTGATGCAAAATCATTCCTTGTTGATAACCACTGATTTAGAGGAAGGCAAAATCATTGTGGATTGGGCATCATAGAAAAGAAGTAAAATGAAAAATGATAATAGAAAGTAATAAAAATTATACCAGAATCCCACACTCCCAGACCTGAAAAAGACCTTAAAGATTGTACAGCACATGGGCATGAGAAGCCTGAACTCAGTTGGGTTATGGCAGGAATTTGTTTGTTTAACCAAAACAAACAAAACAAACAAACAAACAAACAAACAGAAAGACACATGAAACTCACTGTCTGATGAGTGAGAGAGACATTCAATTCCATGAAATAACAATACACTATGGGGTTAACACAATCAATTTTTGCTACTTTAATTTTCAGTTAAAAATTTCAATTAAAGAAAAGCCTTTAATAAAACTATTAGGAGTTAGTGTAAACATATCTCCCTATGTTCTAACAACTTTAAAAGGGCACTCAATAGCTAAAAGCACTGTTTATTCTATTCCTGTCAACAATTATACTAGCCTATACTCCCTCAATAGATTATATACCAGTATGTGTCTACCATTTTTCTTCTATTTATTTTGCTGACGCTATAATAGGACACTCCCCACCAACATATTTGGATAATAGCTGTGTCCCTAAGTTCCACACCAGTTTAAATCACCAGTTCAAATCCACGACACAATCCCAAAGGAATTTGATTAAATGAGGACAGAAAGTACACAAAGAAGCAGGAGAAACACGGTGCTGTTTCCCTCTGGTAGGGCAGCGGGGATCAGAAGCTTCCCACACCAGGTCGCCAGCCTATCCCTGCCAGCCAAGGATTAACACCCTCAGCCAGCTCAAAGAATAGTGTGGATTTTGCCTTCAGAAAAAAAAAAAAAATCACAGTGAAGCCACTAGGCTTTTTACAAGAGGGCAAGGGGAATAAAAGGAGATTTTTCTTTAAACTCGCCTCTTTCCTTCCTATTGAAATTTCTCTCTTCTATAGAGAGCATAAGGTTAGCTCTTAAAACGCCAAAGCGATTTAAATAAATGTATGTTTGACAGAGCCTTTAGTTACTCAGGGTTAAATTCAATTTAACTCAAAAACAGCCTCTTCAGTGAAGCTTACTGTGGGTTTTCGACAAGGTATATTTGTCATATTTTCTCAAGCCCCATGAAGACAATCTTGGTGTTTTTTAGTAAACAGTCTGATCTGTGAAATCCTTCGGAATTGATCTTGCTGAGGAACCCAGGAAGCTGGGTATGAAACATTGTGATTCATCATCTAAACTAACAGAAACACAATGAACTGAATTCTCTGGATTACCTGGCCACCTCTAAAGGTAAAGTCGCATTTTCAGGATGCCACTCATTATTCCAAGGACCATGCACCATGTAATAATACGTGACTTCTTTTAATCTATGCTCCAGCATGCATAGTTCTCTGAAGGGGTTAACCAGCTTCCACAAGGGGAGCCATCCAGCCCCGGGCATTTATTTTAAAGATGCGGAAATCCTGTCGCCAAAATTTCTAAAGCCTCTACTTGCAGGATACAGGTCACATAGATTTCTTGTTAAATTTCAACCTCAGAGCTCTACCGTTTCCTCTAAGCTCCTCAGAAGCAGACTGACAGCCAGTTTCCTGAGGAGGTTTTTGACAGCCCTGAGTTGGGCGACTTCACGGAAGGGCTTATTTTGTAAGTTCTGAGTCCTTACCACCCTCCACCCTCCTTTAGCATTTTAAGCCATGGGTTCTGGTGTTAAGGACACAGCTGTATACTTCCTATACTTCATACTGCATGAATGTCATCAAAGCTCGGCAGGCAGGCAGTGGAAAGGAGATAGACAGGACAAAGAATTCGCAGTGTGGCTTTGCAGCGCTGTCTGGGGCAACACAGGTAAAGCTTTAATGAACCTCGGTTGCTTATCGAACGGAATATGGTATTAATGTTAACCTGAAAAAACTGTTTAAAATTCTAAATAAAGATTCTTATAACATATGCTACTTGAGGGCAGAAACAAAGCCAGTTTATCTTGATCCACATTCAACACAGGTGGAAAAACCTACATTTTCGATGGGATAATCTGTTGAATGTATTAACCAATAAATGTTAAACTAATGACATGGAATCGCCTTCAAAAGACAGGACTTAAGTTTTACTACATTAAGGGGAAAAAAAGCACCCTTGTCTATATTTATAAACTTGGCTTTTAAAAATGACTTAACAGAAATACAATGTGAAACCCACAAATGTAAGCTTATTTAAAAATACATTTTTAAAAAAAAAATGCTTACCCCTCCACTAGCCCCGTGAACCAGAACACTTTCTCCGGCTTTCACACGGGCACTGCAAAAAAAAAAAAAAAAGCATAGATTCATCACCTCGCTTTAAAGCTAATTAAAATAAGCTCTGTTTTTTTTTTCATTATTCTTACAGAAATTTTACCCTCAGCCCAGCTAACACTTACCCAAAGAGGGAACTCACTCTGAAAAGCTCCACAGGATCAAACAAATGGTTCTTCAAAGCCACAGATGAAAGAAAACCTCAATTCATTTATTCATTAAACAAATGTTTATTGAGAGTCTATTATATGCCCGGCACTATGCTGGATGCCCGGATCACATGGTGGTGCTGCCTTAGGAGAGGCTGCGGTTCTTTAGGTACCTTACGTGAAATGGCTGAAGCTAGAGGAACTGGAATTTCTCACTGATTCCCACAGGAAGCATCTCAAAACAGATTTATTACAGCCTGGTGTTTATTCTGTGGTATGGAGTAATGCCCAAGTAAATGCAACAGCTAGACTATTTAAGAAAACATTTTTACTTTCTCACACCTTCAAATATCAGGTTGTACCTGCCTTTAAACACTCATTTCCAAAGTACAGCTGAGTCAGCAATGGTGAGAGTATAAGGACAATAAATACTGTCACAAAGGCTCCAGTGTCAACCCTAAAATATCCAGAGCCTCTGGTGAAATGACACGCTTTTTACTTCTGGTTCATACCACCACTTTTTTATAATGCTGAAACAAAGGAACATGCAGCAAGACAGACCGGGAATCTTTTATTATTCCAGATGGACAAGTGCTAATGTCACAAGCCAGATCAGACCCTCAAAGAGGATCTCTTACTTCCTACAACAGGGGGTGGCTGCGCTGGACAGACATTATGTTCAGTCTGGAAGTGTGAACTCAGTAACTCAGTTCTTTTCACGGCTGTGTGCCAACAGCTGACAAATGGCATTTATGAGCCATAAATGAAGCTTTCTCCAACACTCTTGCATTGCTAGGAGATAAGGGGATTGACAGCCGTGAGTTAAATGGAAGGCTTGAAATAATAAACTGAGATAACTATTACTAAAATACTTCGACATTTTAAAAAGTAAAATACAAGTGTCAAAGCATAGGATCACTACTATGGGATATTATGGGATATGGAATACTTCCTAACGGATTTATGTTGTCATCTTATAAGCAACCCCTCAAACACTGTGAGCGCATTCTCCTAAGCGCTTGGGTCTGTGGTGGGTCGAGGAAAAGCCAGCTAGCCCTCTCCAGGATTCCCACTGCTACAATCCTTCTATCCTCCTGGGGAGTCACTTTATGTGGATGGTTCATTTTATGTGGCAACTTGGCTGGACCATCATGCCAGTTTTGGTCAAACATTATTCTGGATGTTTCTGTGAAGGTATTTTTTTTGTTTTGGATAACAGTAACATCTAAATCAGGAGACTTTGCGTACAACAGATTGCCCTCTATTGGGTCATCAGAAAAGTCAAGACGTATTTGTGTATGTTTTTCAAAGGTCATTTATTTATAAAGAACCAAAGATCAATCAATCACTTTGTTCGATAACTTTTGCCATCTTTCAGTGAGTTTCCTCGCTGAATTCCTCGTTCATAGAAGGACCTGTCTTTATTTACGAAAAACTGAACAAAGTGCTGATTTACAGCCTCATCTGAATTGAATGTTGTTCCATGCAAGGAGTTTTGAATACAGCAAAACAAGTGGAAGTCTGATGGCGCAAGGTCAGGCGAGTACGGTGGGTATGACAACACATCCCATCCAAGCTTCAATAATTTTTGATGGGTGATCAAACTTGTGTGTGGTCTCGCATTGTCAGGATGGAACACAATTCCTTTAGAATTAACAAGCTCTGGAAGTTTCTGAATGATGGATTCGTTCAAACTGTCCAATCGCCAACAGTACACATTCGAATTGATTGTTTGGTTCCTTGGAAGGAGCTGGAAAACACTACACCTTTGAAATCCCACCACACTGAGAGCATAGCCTTCCTCTGATGAATGTCTGCTTTCTACGTTATTTGAAGCAAATCATCACATCGAGGCCAAGACCATTTGCACACCACATTGTTGTAAGCAATCCACTTCTCATCATCAGTTATCAGCCGCTTCAAAAAAGGATCATTTTCCTCATGCTTAACGACAGTTGTAGCCGTCAAATGAACTTCTTTGAGTTTGTGCGGAACACAAATATCGAGCTTGCTTACGTATCCCAGCTTCTTCAGGTGCTTGTGAATGCCTGAATGATGGATATTCAATGTTTCTGCAATCTGTTGTGTGGTGTAATGTGGGTTTGACTCGATCAGTGCCTTTATTTTGTCGTCATCAACCTGGGTGGGCCTCCTTAAACGAGGAGCGTCATTGAGATTAAAATCACTAGTAAGGGATTTCGTGAACCATCATTGACACTGACGTTCTTGTAGAGCATTGTCACCGTAAACTTTATGCAACTTCTCACAAGCATGACATGTGTTCTTCCCTTTATGGAAGTAAAACAGTAAAATATGGCAAAAATGCACAGTTTGGTCTTTCATCTTCAACTTATAAAATCTCCAAAACTCAACCAAATCAATCAATTTTTTTTTTTAGAATGAAGCTACACTGTCATCTGTCAAATGACATTGCAATAACATAGATGTGAATGACTCCAGTACTTCTAAAAATGAACTAATGCCATCTGTTGCAAACATGTGTCATGACTTTTCTGAAGACTCAATATAATGTGCATGGGCCTCATCCAATGAGTTGAAGGCTTTAACAGAATAAAAACTGATTTCTCCCCGAGCAAGAAGGAATTCTGCCAGCACACCTTTGGACTGCATTGAAACGCTTCCCTGGTCTCCAGGCTGCTGGTCTACGCTGTCAGATTTTTTAGACTTACCAAGTCTCCACAATCACGTGAGCCAATTACTTACAAATCAAACAAATCAATTTCTCTTTCTAAACACACACACACACACACACACACACACACACACACACACACATCTTCAGGGGCTCATGACAGGAGCTGGAGCACTGGCTGTTGTCCCCTGCTCCCTCCTAATCACTGAAGGCTAGTACCAGGCACATGGGCTTTCTCTTCCACCCCAAATCCAGCCCAGTCTAGGAGATTTCAACTTTCACCAGGAAGAAAATTTTTCATCACAATTCCTAAACTGTCCTCTACATTAGCTACTCTCTCCCAGGACTAAACCTGGTAACCAACCCCAACCGTTCTATCAGAGAAATATCAGATACTAGTAACCAATATTAAGACTATAATCTCCTGTGGGCTACACCCACCCGCAACTAAGATTGAACAGGCACCTTGAGCTGAGCTGCCGCTGAGCTGCCCACGGGTGACCAGGTGGCTCAGATGGTTAGAGCGCATGCTCTGAACAACAAGGTTGCCGGTTTGACTCCTGCATGGGATGGTGGGCTGCGCCTCCCCTCCCCATCTCAACTAGATTGAAAATGATGACTAGACTTGAACTGAGCTGCACCCTCCACAACTAAGATTGAAGTTCAACAACTTGACTTGGAGCTGATGGGTCCTAGAAAAAAACAATGTTCCCTCCCCGAATTCCCCAATAAAATCTTAAAAATCAAAACAAACCAAAAAAAGACAATAATCTCCTGTCCTAACTCTGTAAACCCACATTCTCTCAAACGCTTTCTTTCAATTCCACAGGGACAGCTGTCTCTTGATTGCGCTATTTCTGCCCATTGGCTGCTCCTGGCCTCACTATCTTCCCTCGTCAGTCTGGATCCCATGGCAGATCACCCCAACTTCTCTCTCTCTTCCTCTCCAGTGCTCTCATTTCCTTTGCACTATTCTATTTTGCCACCAGTATTCCAGCCCTGAATTAAGGTTAAAAATCTAACTTTCTTGATCATTTGGCTAAGACGGTAGAAAAAAAATCACACGACAATATGTATTTTGGTGCCACTTCAGTTTTGATTCTCAAAAAATCACTTTGCCTCCTCCTTAATTATGAAAAGTAAGGCAATCACATGTAAGTTCCCTTAACACTGCACCTCCCTACCACAAACTTTCCATAATTATATCATGTTTATCTCATCTAGGTTTAACAGATAAGCTGTCCTTCCAAAATTGGAAGCCAATCTCTACCTGTGCCCTAAGTCCTTTCCATCTTGCCTTATGCAGCATCTTGTTCCATCTGCCACTCCTCTCTCTCTTCCAAACCTTCCATCTCTCCCTCTCTGCTAGATGATTTCTCAACTACAAACATATTCCAATCTTGCCCATCCTTAAAAAAACCAAAACGCTTTTGTTCCCACACTTCTACTCCCTCCTTTCTGTCTCCCCTATTTTTTAAGAATAGTCTCCTTTCAAGGAACCGATTTCCTCTTTCTTCCTCAACCCCCTCAATCAGCTTCTGTCCTTCCACTCTACTGAAAATGATCTGACTAAAGCCACCAATGGGCTCTTCATTGCTAAGCCCAACTATTCCAAACATACTTCACTGTTGCATTTGCCAAGTGGGCTCCCTCCTTAGTAGAATATCAACTACTACCCTGAACACTATCAACATGGACAGAGCACTTACTCTGTGCCAGACTCTATACTAAGATGTTTACATGCATTACCTCATTTAATTCTAGCCACACCCCTATGATGTAGGTGCTTTAGTTTTTCAAATCGGTACACTGAAGCTTACACAGGGAACTAACTTGATCAAGATCATGCAACTAAAGACAGCACTCCAAACAACATCTTCCTGTCTTCAAAGCCCACGGGCTTAATGGATGTTTAGTGCACATCATGACTTCTGGACTTCCTTGGCCTTGGGGTATGCTCCCTTTGGTTCTCTTAGGACTCTGTCCCCTACTTCTGAACGCTGATGTTCACTAAGGTTCTATTTTCAACCCACAGTTCTTCTCACTCTCCAAGAGATTCCAGTCCCTTTCATCTTGTCAACTCGCACCCACATGTTGATATCCCCAAATGTGTGTCTCAGCCGTCAAGCTGTAGACTCTTTCCTCCAACAGCCTGCTGGACTTCTCTATTAAGATGTCTGTCTTAGTTTCAAGTCCAAAACTGAACTGAGCCTCCCTTTGAAACTGTTTCCTCCTTTTCTTTGTCACAGCTAAACATCACCTAAGCTAGACACCGGGAAGCATTCCTAAGTTCTTACTCTCCCTCATTCTCCATATGCAAACAGTAACCAGATGTTCCTGATTGTACCCCTTCAATAGTTGTCCTTTCTTCTCCACCTCTTTACCATGACCCTGGCTCTGACCCCAAATTATTTTGCCTAGAGGATACGCCTATAAGACTCTCCCATCTTCTTCTCCATTCCTGTGGTCAAATCCACCCTTCACACAGATGATAAGTGATATCAATGAAACACAAATATGATAATATCACTCTCCTGAATAAAACATTTCTTGACCCTAACCCCTTACAGAACAATGTTTGAGCTCTTTAACTTTTTACAATCTGAAGCCTACCTATTTGGTGATGGCAGCTAACATTTATTGAGAGATTACTATGTTCCAACATTATTTTTTGCCACACTTCTATCAAACAAAACCAAATTTCTACAGTCCTCTCCAGACACCAAGTTTTTCCCCCCACACCAACTAGTCCCATTGTCTAGAATGCCCTGTCCCCTCACAGCACCTTCTCAGTCTAATTCCCTCTGATCCTAGGAAATTTAATTAAAATATAGATTGTCATGTCCCAGCCATGGAAACTGACTGGTGGGTCTAGGGTAGGGCCCAATACTGTGCTTTAAAAATGCCGCAATTAGTTTCCATGGTTGGATAACAAGATTTTTGAACCATGGGTTCAAAAAAGTATAATACAAGTCTTACAACTTATCAGGAAGCCCCAGACCTCATCGCCACAGGTACATCCCTCGTGATCAGATAAATTGCTATCTCTATCACTGTACTTTCCACACTGTATATAAAAATTATTACTCTTATCCACCTCCCTTAATAGACTGTGAGCATTTTGAAGACAAAGACAGCGTTTTGCTCTTCTTTGTATCCCCAGTGATTAGCACAATCTCCCAAATTAGCACCGTTTCCACTCCATAAAAGCTTACTGGTAGCTAAATGGTATACAAAAATGACAGACAGATGGTAGGATGGAAGGCAGCTAATACTGCCCCCCTTTGTCACTGGCTGTGTAATTGACAGTGTTATTATTACCTGTGGTGCAGGGCTCGATAAGCAGTAAAATATGCGACACCGATGGCAGCTCCTTGTTTAAAGTCCAGTTTTTCTGGTAGTGTGTAAACCATGTCATCTGCTGCAACCACGTACTCTGCGTAGCCTCCAGAGATCGTGCTGGTAGTAAACACTCTGTCACCTTTCTGGGGAAAGCAATAAATTGATATGCGTACCAGGGATTAAAAATGATGTCAAAATGGGTGAGATCTTTTATCATGCAAACTTTATAACAAGAAATAAAGTCTATATAGTTTTCAACATCTTAGGGTCTCATAAAAATAATTTTAAACTACTGAACATTTAAAAATTTTTTTTTATTAAAGGGAACCAGTGAGAAGAAAAAATTAAGAAAAGTAGTAAACATAGGAGGAAAGACAACCTCCAGAATGGTATAATGATGATAATGATAACTAACCCTTATTGAGAGCTTGCTGTGCTGGGCAATGTATTGTCTTATGAGTATTACCTAGTTTTATCTTCACAACAGCTGAACAAGTACTTTTATTGTCTCCATTTTAGACTAATCCTACTATACAGATAAGGAAATTGAGGCAAAAAGAAGTTCAGTAATTTGCTCCCATCAAGCAGTTAGTAAATGGCAGTTAATAAAACCATTTTTTTTTTCGTCCAAAATACTACGGAGAAGAAACAAATGAAATGTAAGCTTTCTTTCGCCCAATTACCGGCTCTAAATCCTTTCCATAGATTCATTCACCCCTGTATTTCCCTCATTTTTCATGCTTTCACCAAAAACTAGGAAACTATGCCTGGATCCTGATAGCAGGATGAGCCAGGATTGGCTTCATAACTTGTCACAGCACCAGAAATAGCAAACTCTCAATAAACATCTGTGTGGCCCTTACTATTGAAAAGTAGATGCACAACTGAGGCAGAGGTAAGGTACTGAGCAAGTATCAGAGGACCGCATGATGTGACCTGCACACTAGGGAAATTAGACTGCCCGTTACAAACACCTGCTCTAACCTCTCTTGCTTGAAAATAAAAAAAGTAAATATTCTTTGGAATAAGCAAAACAGTAAGACATTTCTCAGTAGGCTTAAATTTGTCCTATAATTAAGAGATCTGTAAAAGGAACAGCGTGATATGGTGGGGTATAGACAAACAAGATTCAAAAGGCATCTAAGAGTCCAAGATAAGCAATCACTGCTTAATAGTGCCACCTGTAAATGGTTGAGTGTGACTATGTTTTAGATGAATCCTGGTTTTACCACTTAAAAATGCATTTCATTGATTTGAATGTAATTCAAACATTTAATAAGAATCCACTATAAGTATTAGTTTGAGTTCTGTGACAAATATAACTAGTAGCAAGACACTCTCCTTAAACTCAAGCATCTTAAACTCTTGGAAGAAAGAGGGAGAAAAAAAGGTAAAAATAATTACAAACATGATGAGCCATCAAAGGTAGGTACAATAAAAAGAGAGGAATCATCTTTAAGTTGAGGAGCTCAAGAGTACCTTCACTGAGAAGCTAATATCTGAGGTACATTTTGAAGGATAGTAGACTGAAAACTAGAACTGGGGAGAGTCGCTATGGGTGAAGATAACATAGTAAATAAAGAAATAGTGGCAGAAATAAATGCCAGCATTCATTTCCAATGAGTAAGTGGTCTAATGCATGGAATGTAATAGTTTAGGGAGATAAAATGAAAAGAAATTAAAACTGGAATTGATAAGCTTCAGTTTATAAGTTTATAAGTTTCAGTTTAATTCTGCCAAGCAGAAGAATCAATATGAACAAAGACACAGAGATGAGAGAGCCTGGGCTATGCAGGGAAGAACGAACAGTTATTACTGAAGAATAAACTACAGGTAGAGAAGGAATGGAAGATAAGAATGGTAAGATAGGTGGGAGAGAGATCATAAAGGCATTTTCAACAATGTCCTGAAACCACCAAGAAATGAATGCAAGAATTCATTGTAAAAAAATCAGAAGTACATTTCAGAAAAAAACCCTTAAAGAGCGAGGATAGATTCGAGGAGGAGGAGGGAGAGGGGTACAGTGACTATTACAGAAATCCGGGTAAGGGCCTCAGTAAGATAACTTGAACTAAATTACAGGCGGTGAGAATGGAAAGAGGAGACCAAAAATAGTTCTAGTAAAGGAGATCTCAGTGAGGAAGAGTGAAGAGATGAGATAAGCCTCAAACTCCAGAAGTCCCCAAAACAGTCACACGAGAGAGGAGCAGACAAGCTCAGTTTCAGTTCTGGAGGTTGACCATGTGGGTCCCGTGCTATCCAACACAACTTTCTGTGCTGATGGAAGTTTTCTGCATCTGCACTGCCAATTAGGATGGCCACTAGATGCATGGGGCTAGTAAGCATTTCTATTTCTATTATTATTATTATTATTATTATCATTAGTTTCAGGTGTATAAAGCAACATAATAGTTAGACATTTATACCCCTCACAAAATGATAATCTCCCTTCCCCAAGCTTGGAGCTAGTAAACATTTGAAATGTTACCAGTGTGACTGAGGAACTGAATTTTTAAATTTTAAGTTGACTTTTAATTTTAAATAGCCATTAGACATTTAAAATTAAAAGTCAACTTAAAATTTAAAAATTCAGTTTTTTAATTAATTGCACTGTCCAATACGATAGGCTAGTGGCTATCGTATTGGACAGTGCAGGCCCATAACTTAGCAGAAAATTCTAAGCTAAAGATATCCACATGATAATGGAAAATGTGAGAGTACATGCGATCATCACGAAGATGGTACAGAATACAAAAAGCACAGGTGTCAGTAGGGAGTAAAAGCGTTGGGGCAACACCAAGATTTGAGGAGCATCCAGGGAAAGACAGGCTTGAGGAGGGATGCCCAGAAAGGAAAGGGAGGGAGGGAGAAGAGGAGAAAATGATGTCACAGAGGCTGTAGAAAAAGGTTGTTTTTTTTTAAGAAAAAGTAAGTGGCTGAGGGTGTCAAATGTCACAGAGAAGTCAAAAGAGATAAAGACATAAAAGGGCCCATTAACTCCAGCAATACAGATGCCACATCAGTGACATTAGCAAGAATAGTTTCAGTGGAGAGATGAGGACAGAAGCCAGGTTGCCACAGGCTGAGGAATGAAAAGCTGTAGGCATTTGCCTGTCTTCCTGTGCAAGGGCCACGTTAATCTTCTCTGTCTCAGTCCAATTTTGGTAAATGGGCGGCCAAAGTTGAGCAGGTCAAGGAATTGTAAGGAAAGATGCTAGGATATGAATACACTATCTTTCATGTGTCTTCTGGCTATAAATAACAAAAGTCCTGCTCATAACATTTTCATTGACTCCATCACCTTGTTCTGAGTTAGAGCTCAAAAAATGTATTGTGACCTTGCATGTTTTTTAACCTTTTACCTATTATTCAAAAGACAGTATTCCCTTTCCTCTGTGAAGTGAAATTTATAGAATTAAGAATTATGTTGGTTTGTGTATTATCAAGGATTAGGAAATAGGATAATTTTCTTGCTTATTTTCTTTCCTTACATATTTCTGTTAAATCAAAAGGTTCAGTTTAATTCCGTGAAGACACAGAAATGACCCAGCACTTATTCCCAACAACGCAAACACGCAAGGCCTCTGGATAAAAAATCATTTCTTCTGTTACTAGAGGAGTCCCCCAAGTGGCAGAAATTATGTAATGGGGCCTTTTAAAGACTTAAATACAGACACATTTTAAAAATATGTTTAAATACTTTAAGAAAAAACATTACCCTAAAATAGAAATAATGAAAAATGTAATACCTTGAAAGCAGATACATTATCTCCAAGAGCTTCTACAACCCCAGACACGTCAGAACCAGGAGTATAGGGTAAGAGTGGTTTTCTACTGTAAGTACCAGAACGAATGTACGTGTCCACTGGGTTTACACCACACGCATGGACTTTGATTAGAACCTGCAATGACAATGTATTAGTTCACATGGAGCATTAGTTCAACATTATGCTAGGGCTGTAACGATGGGGGCTATAAAAATGGAGGGGAAACCTTGCCTTCAATGAGTTCACCTTCCAGTTTTGCACACCAACATATAAAGAAAAATATAAGACAGAATGGCTTACGTGCTATATTAAAACCATTTTGAGAAAACAGCAGTGGGAATATTTGAGGGGATGTGTGTCAGAAACTTCTATGTACTCATCCGATTGATTTCCTCCTCCTGGGTGCATTGGAAGAATATTATTTGCTGGCTCCTTAGTCACAGTTCTGAGTAGCCAAATGAATGAGTGCTAGTCAATGGAATGTGAACAAAAGTGATGAGGGCCCCTTTCAGGCCTGTCCATAAAGACCTTTCTGGGCAATCCACACTGTGCTACTACCCTTTCACGTGACCTCAGAAGACAGGTGTTGGCACAGGTGTAGACAGTGGCAGAGCCACCTGATAGAAGAAGCCTCGGTCCCTAAACCACTCGCTGCTGCGGGAGAGCTGCCCCCCAACAATTTAAAGCTGTGAAACTTAGTGATGGATAAATAATTTTCTACTGTTGAACCGTTGAGATTTTGAGGTTACATCTACTAGCAAAGCTGATTTTAGCTTAATTAATACAGTATAATTACTTTTGCTGTCAGGGAAGGATTTTCAAAGGAAGTGGTATCTGCACTAGGTCTTCAAGGATGAGTGGAAATTCTTTCAGAATGGGAGAAAAAGGGTATTTCAGGTTAAAGGAATATTTTATGCAAAGACAAAAGGAATGAAAGTGCCTATTGGCGAAACCAGATAACACTTGATGTTACAGCAGTCTACTGAGGAGGAGTGATAAGAAATACAAGTATGGGGGTGACCCGTTAGCTCAGTTATCATGCTGATAACACCAAGATTGCCAGTTTGATCCCCGCAGCATGGGCCACTGGGAGCTGAGCCCTCCTTAAAAGGGTCAACTATGCCATTATAATATGAAAGTAATGTGTAATCAATGACCCTGGCTGTTGCCCAATTAGAAAGAAAAAGAAAGAAAGAAAGAAAGAAAGAAAGAAAGAAAGAAAGAAAGAAAGAAAGAAAGAAAGAAAGAAAGAGAGAAAGAGAGAAAAAAAGAAAGAAAAGGAAAGAAAAGAAAAAAAGAAATACATCTATGAAGATAGGCTATGGACCAGTTGGAAAAACTCTGCTAAGCAAATTGACCTGGGAGCCATGGAAGGTGCGGTAATAAAAATACATATTTTGTATTGAAAAAGTATATTGTTCAAGTCACTGGAACTGAGTAAGTTCTGCATTTAAATTCTCTTAAATCATAAGTGAGAAAGCAGGTATGCAGAAGAAAAGAGTTTTCCTACCATACTCAAAATAAAAATCAGGAAAGCTTATAATACAATAAGTATTCAAAACTCCTATGACCCTGCATTCAGAAAAATCCAATTACTGCCCTGCACAGATGATTCTCAACTTCAAAAATTTGTTATGTTATAACAAGATGTGGTACCTTTTCATAAATCTATTTCACTAATTATTAAAATTATGTTATCTTTGTCAGAGCTCATAGATATAAACAGCATACTCTGTCCTAATTCAGTGTCTTTACAATCATTGTGAGTCTGCATCTTTTGAACATTCACTTGATGTGCTAGAGGCTCACAGTCTGTAATTATTGCCTGTTTTAAAGTAATTATTTCCACCTGATGGTCTTTTGGAATTGGTACTGCAACATCTGACTGGAATTTCAGCACTTCTGGTCCACCAAATTCAAAAACTCTAATAGCTCTCATCAACTTCTGTCTAGTCGCCATGGTGATCTAGACAGGAACAGAAAAAAAAATTAATGTATTGTCCTATTGTATCTAGACTATCACTATGGTTTTTCCCCTTGGAGGGCCAGATCAAACAATTTTTCAAACAACAATTTAAATCCCAAGCTTACCACTGATCTCATTTCATGTTTAAAAACCTTTCATCTTACAAATTCTCCAGCTACAAAGCAAAATACTTCATATTACCTCCTGTAGAGATTCAGTGCATGCTACAAGGGAATCAAACATGCAAACAAAAACATGTGGATAGACACAGCATAATGGAATATCTTAGGTATCCTTTTGCGTAAAGCTTGGGCTGCAACATCTTGGAAATTTTAGGAGCTAATATAAGGTTTATTAACATTAGATAAATAGACCTTCCTTTGTTAAGGGACGAAATATTTCAAATATATATATATAAAGAATATAATAAACACATTTACCTGCCAATCAGCTTTAACAAATCTTAACATTTTACAAACCTAGAACATTGCAGATATAACTGAAGCGTCCTGTACTCATTCCCAAACCCAATTCTGTTCTCCCCTTTTACGAGGTGCCTGTTACTGTAAACTCAATACTCATCATTCCCAGGCATGATGCAATACCACTAGTGTATGTATTAGCAAACAACAGACTTGCTATTGTTTTGCATGTTTTCAAACTGTATTTAGATTGGATCATACTGTACTTACTTCTGCTACTTGCTTTTTCATTTCAACATTAAGGTTTTGAGATTTATCAATGTTAAAACACTTCATGAAGTTCATTCATTTTAACAGGGGAAGAAAAACACTAAAAACTAAAAATACTGCTTTGTATGCAACCTTTTATAAATTACAAGGGTAATTTACAGTTAATCTTGTTGTCCTACCACTGTTAATATCAAAATGACAAGAAAACTCAGTTATAATGAACCCTAATTAAATGTAAAGAACACTTGTATATCAAATTAGATAACTCTGGAAATCTAAACTTATGGAGATGTAATGAAAGGGTTTTGGCTGTGTCTCCATAATTTTATTTGTGCATTATTACAATTTCTTGAAATTAACTGCAACAAATATTGTTAGTCTCTGTCACCATCTAGAACATCTTTGTAACTTCTAAAATAATCATATTCATCAACCAAGAGTAGCTGAAACATCAGAAAGAGTTGCAGAAACCAGGACTTGAGATGAAAGAATTCAGACTTTTACTATATTGAAGCTCAGCCCAGGGCTATTCACAACAGAGCCCATGCTAACCACAGAATGTCATTCCATGTATGGGGGTTGGGGATGGGGGGTGGGGATCAAAAGCATTTTGATGGTGTTATTAATGGAAAGTTCTTGATACAGTCAAAAGTTGTATCATTTTAAAATCCTTTATTTAAAAATGATTTATTGTAGTACCTAGCACAGAGGAGACAGTAAAATTTCCATTGCTGGGCAGGCCGAGTGGCGCGGTGGTTAAGCGCTGGCTTGGGAAGCCAGCAGCCCCGGTTCGGTCCCACATGTGAGGGCCAGTGACACTGCTTTCAAAAAAAAAAAAAAAAAAAAAATTCCATTGCTAGGATACGTACTGAAGGGCAGTCCTCAAATAAAAGGGGGCGGAAGCAGGCAAAAGGCATAAAACCAGCAGCACTGCAGGGCAACTAAACAGCCCCAGAGGGTGAGAAGACCTGCGCAGAGAGGACAGGAAAAATAGCTCACTCCACACCTACCCGGCAGTCTCATGATTTATTTTCTATTTGGGTCTTCACTCAAGCTGGGTATTTCTTAGACAAGAAAGTAAAAATATAAAGAAAATAAAACAGAAAAAGAAAAGGTTGCCTAAATCAGAATCTGCCATTCTGCATAAGAACACAGATTTCCTCCCCCCGCACCACACATACACCTTTTTGTCTTCAGCATGGTGTTATGGAAAGACTGTGGGCTTTGGAATCTGACAGCTCTCAGTATGCATCCCAGCTCTGTCGTTTACTAGCCACAATGCCTTGGGCAAGGCAGTCAACTTTCTTGAGCCTCTTCATTTGAAAACTGGGCTCCCACTCAGGGTGACTATGCTAGACACATGGCATCATCAAGCATAGAGCCTGGCCAATGTTTACTCCTATGTGTGGCAGACACCATTATTCCTTTCCCATCTATTTTCTCCTTTCCAATTTCTTATTCATCAAAATAGTCTCAATTCTATAATCATTTTCATAGAATTTATTATAATAATATTTACAGGACTCTGGTTGTAAAAACAAGTTATTAGCCTCAAAAATGTCAGTCTAAAGAATCATTTAAATGAAAGATTAATACCAGATGGTTGTTATTCATTCAATTGAATAAATGCTATTCATTCATTAATTGAACATTAACTGTGAGTCACTGTGCTGAACTCAAGAACTCAAGGAGCAGAGAGAAAATGCCCCAGCCACTCCCCAGCTCCTGCTCATTCTGAGCTCATTCCCTCACACATGTACACACAAACCATGTAAGATTTGTAGCTCTTTTTCTATTTTCAATATCTACTCACTTCCTACCTATTCATTTCTTTCAAGCACTCGCATCTATCTTTTCACTAACAGATATCACTATTACCCTCAAAAAATTGTAGCAATAATAAAAGCAAAATTACCCTGAAATAGGATCTGTCAAAAATATCTAGCACATACATATTTTTCCCCTACATTTTGACATTTGCTAAGTTGAGAGAAAAGAACAAAGGAAGAGGAGACTCATCCTTAATAGTAGATTTAGAAGACACCCTTCCTGGTCCAGCACTTATCTGATGGAGCATGTAAGGAGACAAGCATGACCTTGACAGCTCTGTCTCCTGCTTGGCTTCTGGTGATCTTAGTTCCCACTGAGCCTTTGCCTCTGTGACTGATCAGGCTCCAGTCTGCACTCCTTGCCTTTGAACCCCCTCAACTACCCACAGGATCATGGTCTGCTTCATAATACAGGTGCTCTGTCAAACGGCCTAATAAAAAGAACAAAACAGGTCTGGCCCAGTGGCTCAGTTGGTTAAGAGCTCACTCAAGAGTGCCAGCTCTGAGCAACACAGTTGCTGGTTCGATGCCCAGCCTGAGCTGAGCTGTCAACAGGTGGCAGGATGGCTCAGCCAGAAAAAAAAAGAATAAAACAGTACAACACACAAATAGTAATTGTAATTTTTAAAGCCCCTGCAATGCCTGATTTTTTCTAAACAACACATCTTTCATGTCTACTGATATAATTATTTTCACAGAAGTAGAGAAGCAAGTTATTAAAACCACTTTTTAATTGTACGCCAAAATTGAAATAAAATCACCAACCATTTTATAGAAGAGAAAACATTCCAAGAAGTTGACTCACCAAGGTCATACGGAAGCACAGCTAGAACCCAAGTGCTGGACCGTAAGTGTTGGGTGATTTTGTTCCCTTACCATATAATCCTTTTCATCTTACCCTTTGAAATGTTAGCAGAGGACCCTTTATCTCTTAGAAATATACCTTATAAAGATAGTGAGATAGATTGAGCTAGAAATCTGAAATTCAACTAATCTGCAGGTAGGATTATATATTTTATGATGAAGGCATCTGCCTGTGGTTTGAAATTTCTGAAATGCCCATAAGTTAGGGCATCCACTAGAGATACTCAGGATAAGGTTCTATGAAGAAAACCATCCTTTAATTTTTTGTAGAAGTGGAAATAAAATCACCACCCATTTTATGGATGAGAAAACATTCCCAGAGGTGACTTCCTTATCTGTATAATGGGGCCAGTGCTGCCTAGCCTAGGACCCTTGTGAAGACCTACTACTACAACACATGGTGAGAAGTGCACAGCATGCCCAGCATGCGGTGCGCTCTATTATCCAGAGTAAATTACTGACAGTCAGCAGGCCTGTCACATTGCTAGTGGTTTTTAATTGAACTGTACTCCAAATAGGTTTTTCTATTTCTCAAATATAAACTTTCAAAAACTCAACCAAGAGTACCTTGGTTTAATTTTTGGTTTTATTTTTTTTTAACCTTGGAAAGGTTGCCAACCATCCTTGGCAAATCCATGAAATCCAGAATTTAAAATTCGTCCTCAGGGATCTTTTCCTTGCTACACATGAATCCATTAGGTTTAAATGAAAATTAAAGGGATAGGGAAAGCGCTAGAATTATATACTAATATGGAATGAATAGAGCAATTCACAAAGCCAGAGTAAAGGCACATTGTGAGAGAAAAACAGAAGGCAAATTAAATAAGAATTTCAGGCAAGAAACAAAAATATAAAAACTTGGAAAGAGAAATCAATCATAAAATGTGCTACTGATCAACAATGATTCATGTAACATACTATTTATTATTTTTAACCTAGAAGAAAGTTTAAGAATCAAAAGTGGCCAAGGGTGTCTCCTCCTGGCTGTGACTTTATCAGATTACTTCGCTGGTCTGGATCTCAGTGCCCACTTCTGATAAGAGGGAGTGGAGGAAGAGTTGTTGAACAGATGATGCTAACCCAGGTTCTCTGATGCAAAGACTGGATGGAGCTGGGCAGGCCGCTTTCCAGTGTTGGAGAGCAGAGCTGGGTGGGGTGTGCTGCTGCAGCTGACCAGACATTAACACTGCCATTTCCACTAACTGCAGAAAAACAGTTCAAACATGGTTCAATCAGGGCCGGCCGAGTGGCGCGGTGGTTAAGCGCTGGCTTGGGAAGCCAGCGGCCCCGGTTCGGGTCCCACATATGAGGGCCAATGACACTGCCCTCTAAAAAAAAAAAAAAAAAAAATGGTTCAATCATTAACACATCTTCCCAGGTCAATAACATAACTCTCCTGGAGGAACTGAGTACACGATGTATTAATTAACAGAGTTGTTTCGTAATTTTGTTTTCCTTTGAAGACTTTTCTAGGTTGGGGCCAACAAGAGAAAAAGAGAAGGAAAAAAAAAAACACAAAAAAACACACATTTCTCTCCAAAAGACCGCAACTCTGATGGCAACGTAGGAGAAAGGCCGGGCAGAAAGAGCTGGAGATCCCTGCAGTTGCGGGAACCGCAAAGAAACCTGCCTCTCCCGCTGGGCCGTGGGCAGCTGCAGGCGCCCCAAGCCCCGGGCCGCAGGGAGAGCCGAGCGGGGGGTGGGCAACGGGTCCGGGGGCAGCGCCCACAGGCACTCCGCGGCGTGGCGCCGAAACACAGATCCTACTAGAAACTGGGGCTGAGGGCTCGGGGCAGGCAGGAAAACGCCACGCGCGGATTTGCGGATGAGGAGCTTGCAGCCCCTAGAGAGGGAAAACTTCGGCCAGGAGTTCCTTGCTTACTGCTTCCCTGGAAGGACTGTGCGCAGGCAGCAGCCAAAATCCAGCTCAATTCCATGGGGACGAGCGCCGGGGAGATAAGTGCAAGGTCGGAATAACCCAGGGGTCTTGTTAAAACCACTTACCGCTGCTACCAGGGGAACTCAAAAATCGCCGAGGGCTCCCACCGTTTCCACAGCAAAAGGGGCGGGTAGGACCATCTTCAACACGTGCGGGCCCCGCCTCTCCCCGCCCCCACGAGACGTCGCGAGCGTCTCCCAAGGGCGGAGCGACGCGGAAGTTTGGGCCTTCTCGGCACCCCTCCTTTCAATATGGCTGCGCCCAGGGCCAGGCGACGGCTACTGTGAAAGCACAGATCCTAAACCCATCCTCGCATGGATCGTAGTGCCGAGTTCAGGAGGTGGAAGGCGCAGTGCCTGAGCAAAGCAGACCTCAGCCGGAAGGGCAGTGTGGACGAGGACGTGGTTGAGCTTGTGCAGCTCCTGAATGAACGAGAACGGTTTTTCACCACGAGTTCCTGCGCTGGCCGCATCCTCCTCCTCGATGGGGTGAGCCTGCTTCGTATCCTTCCAGAGCCTGCCTTGCAGGGTGCAAACTAGGAGCCCTGTGCCCACCCCGTGCGACACCCCAAACCAGCCTCTTTGTGTTTGCCCTTTTGGTGGGTGGTCTCGGTTTCTCTATCTGTGAAACTTAGAAGGCGAATTAGACTAGTGTTTCTACAACTTGAATGTGTCTACTAGTCGCCTGGAGATCTTGTAAGATACACATCCTGATTTTGTAGGTCTAGCGTGGGTCCTGGTATTCTGCATTTCTAACAAGCCCCAAAGAGATGCTGAAACTGCTGACCTGGGAATGCCCTTGAGTTGCAAGGTCTAAAGAATTTGATTTTCTGAATACTAAGGGAATTTGAAAGACTTTCCAGCCTGGCGAAATTGGTGGCTTCTCTGCAACCGCTCAACCAAATTACCGTGACTACTTGACTGAACGTCGCCAGGGTTAAGGTGTTCACTGCCTCCTAGCGGTCCACTCCAGTATTACAGCTCTGGTAATTTTTGTGACACCAAGTACAATGTTTGTTACACTAAGTACAATACTGTAGTTAGTGTACAGTATGAAGTAGTGGTCAAGCCCTTAGGCTTTGCAGTCATACAGCTTACAGTTATGGGAATTATTGGCTATGTGACTAGGAAAGTTATCCAAACCCATCCCCTCCCTGTTCCATGAACTGGGGATAATAAAGTATCTGCTTCACAGGGGTTTTGTGTACAGGAAATGGGATGATTTATTTGAAACATTTAGTGTCGTGCCTGGCCCATATTAAGAGCACTGTAAAAGTTAGCTGTGTGTTAATATTGGTATTAGTATTGAATTCAGAGCATGAAAGACGGCAAACTCATAAGCTCATTCTTTAGATCTTTCTCTGATCGTTTGCTGGTCTCCGGGGTTAGGAGGGCCTGTTCATTTTGATATTGCTTCCATTGCCTCCTGAGCACTCACACTGGCCGGGCTTGCACCCTTTCCTCCCCTTTTTCTACTGCCCTATCTTACTGACCTGAACTTTTGCAGTGGTTTCCTAATAGGTCACTAAACCACCAGTGCCTCTACCCCAAACTATGTTACGCACTGTTAACCCATTCACCTTTCTAAAACACAACTCTGTGTGCATGTCACTCATTTATGCTGAAATCTTTTATTACACATTTTTCGACATCACTAAATCCAAAACCCCAACTCCAGCATACTTTTCATCTTCTCCTTCTGCTCATCCTTTTTTTTTGGACGGCAGTGTCACTGGCCCTCATATGTGGGACCCGAACCGGGGCCACTGGCTTCCCAAGACCAGTGCTTAACCACCGCGCCACTCGGCCGGCCCTCCTTCTGCTCATCTTTATCTGTTTACTGAAACAGAACTGTTCTCTTTTTCATCTTATATTGACCTGCTTTTGCCTTTGCCCATGTTTGTTTTTCCTGAAATGTTTTCCCCAATCTCTGCATACCTAAGACATGACTCCCAAACTCCCCTCCCCTACTTGAACACAAACATATACTTGGAAGTAACGACTACTTTTTCTGAACTGCTTTAGGACTTTTTCTGTACCTCTTTTCATTGTATGTATTATCTTAAACCTTGTATTTACATTTTTACTGTGCCTTATTTCAGGAAGGATTTGAATCAACTTACCAAAAGGCAATACAAGAAGAAAAATTAAAAGTGAGAAAATCTGGATAAAAGGGGTATAGATAAGATGAAGCCAGTGACAGTATTAGTTCCCAAAACATGACCCTTGATTCTTAATGTTTCTAGAGGTGGGCCACACATTTGGCTCTGCGATTTAGAGGAGCCATAATAAAATCAGATACATAAGTCAGTGAGGTCACTGAATAAAAACAAACCAGTTATTTAGGACAAGTGTAATGCTTCCCATTTCTGAGGCCAGACAGCAAAGTATACCCATTGTATAAATAGTTACTATGTAGAAGTATATTGATTTAAAAGTACTTGTCTTTTCCTGCATCCTCTTTCCAGTGTCCTTGAGGGTAGTATTTGTTTATATCCAAAGTACCTAATAGAACTTGCAAATAAACATTTTTCCAAAATAACATGTTAAAATATTTGCCTTCTTGAAATTTTGACCTTTTAATCCTATCTCTGCCCTTTGGGTCTACATATAAAGTCTAACAAAGAGGTCACAAACTTATGCCTATAGAGACTAGGGACCTACCTATAAGGGTATATAAGGGTGTGAACAGCTCAGGTGAGAGTAAAAAGTGGTAAGTCCTATGTGGAATTGTCACAGCAGTCAGTCTTACAAAAGTAATTCATAGTCTTGTTTTGTTTTTGTTGTTAAATATTGTGCTAGCCAAATAAAACAGCTGTAGAGTACAACTCAAGGCTTGCTAGTATACATCCCCTTGTAATCCTTTTCTCCTGACAAAATCATGGCCATATTTTAGAAAATATTAAGTTCTTTTACCTTAATTTTAAAATTATTTTTCTATTTCAAGTAATTTGGTTTCATTTTCGTTTTCGGTTAACTTTACCCAAGAACCTATTGAATTGTTCTCAGTAACACTTAAAATCACCCCTTGGGATTATTGATTTAAGAAAGCCTACAATATGTTATACTTTGTACTTATCATTTTGTAAATATATGATTAAATTACATTATATTATTTTATTTATTTTAGAGTATAAATGGTTTCGAGGTTCAGAAAAAAGACTGTTGCTGGCTACTGGTTACACACAGACCTTGTGTAAAAGATGACATGGTAAGTTTTTATATATAAATTTAGAAATAAACTTTTAAGTTCACAATCACTTTAAGTGCATGTGAGAAGAATAGAAAATTCAAGGGGATTTATGTGCATAATTCTAATGGCTCAAGATTAGAAAGCCTAAAGAGAATTTATTACAATGGCTTTTTTGAGTTGCAGGAGCTAAAAGTATAAATATGCATATTAATGCAACCATTACTGACAGCAGCTCAACAAGACACATTCTCCTGGACCTAGTATAGAGTTCATGGACGTTGGACACATATTGTCCCAACTTTGAATTTCAATTCTGCCATTTGATAACTGTAACCTGGAACAAATTATAAGGAAAAGGGAGCTAGGAGAAAGGGATTAGAAAATAAATACAAGGTATAAGTTATACCTTGTATTGCTTCTTGAAAATAAGTTTGTATGAGTTAGGCACTTTGCATTCCTGGTTCAGGTGCTCAGATGTCTGCAGAGTACTCATTCAATCTCCATCCCCTTCTTTGGGTACTGCTTCTCTCTGCATGTCTGCCTTTATTCTCTTCTGTTACGGACGATCTGTGTGGTGGGAAAGATAGCTGCCAGTGACTCCAGCAGAAAAAGACTTCTTTCTAATATCCACATATCATTCCCAGAGTACTTCACTCTGAGTTATCCTGCTTGGGTTAGCTATTCTCCCCTTGAGATCAGTCATTTTTTCCAGTAGAATGGAATGCTACCCTTTTCAGCCCGAGGCACTTGGCATCACTGATATGTTAGGAGGAGTGATGAGTGACAGGGTCATGATTGACAGTCCCACCAGAATCAAATGGTGTGAAGGAGGGAGGATGCTGCCCAGGGATACTAGGCAGACAGAAATAACAGCTGCCTTCTATAAATTCTAGCTCAGGCATAATACAGTAGTAATGTGTCTCAAACCTCAATCTAACAACAAAGTATTTAAACAAACCTAGCAGAGTCTTTACATGCCATATTTCTTAATGCAAAATCTGTTACAGAATTAAATACAGCAGTTGTTTACTTTTTTAAGATATGGTTGGAAAGAATGACACTAAAGAATGACACTAAAGGTGTATAGGAGAATTAGAAATCGGGTCTTTTTTTAAAAAAAAAAAAGCAGATTAATGTTTTTGGAGAAAGAGGACCAAGAAAACAGAGTGAAAATTACTGCGGAAGAGGGATGCTGCACAAGTCTGAAAGTTCCTGGGAAACACTGAAGTTATGTAAGATAAAGGGTCAGCAAAGGACAGGATTATATATATTTGTGTCTGATGCTAACCTTTTCTCATTTATTTAGATTGCAGCTCTGAAGAAAGCACATGGTGATGCCATTTTGAAATTTGAACCACTTGTTCTTCACGTGCAGTGTCAACAGTTGCAGGATGCACAGATGCTGGTAAAAACTTTGTTATTACACTTGAAGTTATAGGTTTGTGGGTAGATTTAATTTTAAGTCTTCAAACTCCTACCAAAAATTATGTTTAATTCCAATTTTGGGCTATATATGTTTTTGCATTTTGTAGAGCTAAGAACAGTTTACCTGACTGGTCAGATTATCAGAATTTAACAAATTAATTTTTTTACAGCATTCAGTGGCAATAGATTCTGGCTTCAGGAACTCGGGCATAACAGTGGGAAAGAGAGGAAAGATTATGTTGGTAAGATCCCTTTCGGCAAAAAGCAATTCTTTGACCGTGAAGTGACCCAGTCTATTGAATAACCTTCTAAGTAGACTCCTGCCTTTAGTCTCTCCTTACTCTACCCTTCTTTCCATTCACTTGTTCAAAAACCTTCAGTGACATTCCTTCCAACAGGGCAAAGCCCAAAGTTGTTAGATGTACATTTGAGGTCTGATTTTATTGTACTGTACTCCACTGACCTTTAACCTCATTATGCCTTCCTCATCCTAAATAGTTCCAATTGAATAAGCATCTTGATTTAGTGGAAAGCATCGCAGATGGGGGGTTTGAAGTCCTCTGCACCACAGCCACGCTCTGTGAACTTGGGCAAGCTGCTTCGGCCCCCAGGGTCTGAATTTTCTCAGCCATATCAAGGGCCCAACAACCTCCCGCCCTATGGCCAAGCCCAGCCTACAGGGGGTCCAGATTCCTTTACACCAATTTGATTAATTGCTAAGGTTGCTTTTGTGTTTCAGTGGTGAAGTTGAGTAGTGGTGACACATACTGTATGCTCCACAAAGTTGAAAATAACTACTATCCTTTCACAGAAAACGTTTGCCCACCTCTGGACTGAATGATGTTTGAGGCCCCTTCTAAGTGTCCCATCCTCTCTGAGTCCTTCCCTGGCCAAGCCAACCCTTAGTGCTGTTGCCCTATTCTGATCTGCTGTAATATTTACTGTTCGTATTTACTGTTTCACACGGTATTTATTGTTTGCTTTTGAACTAATTTCAGCTTGTCCTCCATTCTAGTTCCCTAGACCTTCCTATTTTAAATCAATTTTTTACAACTAGCCTATTTCCCAAAAAAGAGGTGGCTTATAAAAGAAGACCCCTATAAAGCACGACTAAGAAGAATATCAAAACCCATGGTGCTGGTTTGACTCCCCATCTCGTTCCCCACTGCCTCTGGTGGCCCATGCAAGAACAGAGCCATTCTTTCACCTTCCTCTCCTTTGACTTCCACATTCAATTAGTTACAAGTCCTGTTACATCTGCCTCTTAATTTCTCACACCTGAAACGATTGCCCCAAGTTCTATGTGACTGCCCTCAGCGCCCCTCATCTCAGTCATTACAGTGGTTTCCTGACTCGTCCCCCTGCTTTCCATCTTCTCCTTTTAGTCCCTCCGACCAGTGCTGTCAGACCTCCCTTTGAAAAAGTCAGTTTCCAAATATTTTCCGTGATATCAAAGGCATTACCCGAACCATTTTCCATCTACCTGACTTATGCTCACCTCCCGCTGGTACACTTACACTCTCGCCGGATAGAAAACTATTAGTCATCGGCTTTTATATCTCCATGACTACAGCTGGGTTGTTCCTCTGGCAGGAATACCCCTTCCCCCGATTTTTAGGTCTGGTGAAATTGTACTTAACCTTTAAAATCCCAACTCAAATGCCGCCTTTCCTGTAAAGCTGAGGCCTCACTCTCAATTAGTTAGTTGTACCTTTTCTACATTTCCTTAATGTTCTGAGTGTGCACATACATGTGTGTTTCTCCTGTCACAGCTCCTGTGTTGTATCATAATTCTTTGTCCACCTGTTTGTTTCCTGTTGTAAAATATAAGCTCTTAGAGGGCAGGGATCACATTATATCCATCCTGTATCTTCACGCCTTACATGGGACCTAGAACATGGCAGATGCTCAGTAAAGTTTCATGAATGAATTTTTATTTCTCATGATAGTTTCTGTTGCTGTTCTTATTCTGTATCCAGTGTTTGAACTTACTTGTAGCACATTGACTGTTTCATAACAGGATTACTAAGACTGGCCCTCAAGCACTGAGAAGTGGCCAGTTGGTGAGATAGAGCAGGCATGGTTTATTCTTATAACCACACTCTGCTCAAGCAGCACCAAGAGGCCCTTTCACTTCCAGTCCATTTTGATTTTCTCTTGAAGCTTCTGTGGAGATTTCATTATTTCTTTTCTTGAAATAGTGTATAAAAGCTTTCTCAGCTTTGGTGAGATTGAAACTATTAAAATTATTGGGTTCTTTGATATTATCTGCTTCTCTGAAAGACAATGTATAGAATGACTTTCTTTAAGAAATGACTTCATATGATGGGAAAATCTACTTAATCTCCTTTGATTCAATTGTGTTTAGCTAAATTATATCAAAGCATAAACTTAAATGCTGTAATGGAACTGAATGAACTATGTTTAAAGACAATCCTAACTAGGACTTCGCTTTAGTTATCAATATCTCTAGTACATAATTCATCATATATAAATTGTTTGTTCCTTGTAGGCTGTCCGGAGCACACATGGCTTAGAAGTTCCCTTAAGCCATGAGGGAAAACTGATGGTAACCGAGGAATATATTGACTTCCTGTTAAAGATAGCAAATCAAAAAATGGAGGAAAATAAGAAGAGGATTGAAAGGTATATTAATTAGATAGTTTCATGTTATTCTTATGTGCCTAATTCATCTTTGAAAATATTAATACACGCCATCTTCAGTTTATACTCCCAGCTGCTTTTCTATTTGTAACCTTATCGTGAATATAAAAAGATGATCAAACTCATAGATAAGAGTAGGCCAAATTGTTATGGCTACTAAATGGAGCATAAGCTCCACTGAGAAGAATGGGACAAATGACAGCCAGCAACAGGCAAAAAGGAGAGAAACATCATCACTCAGGTAAGAGAGCCCAACAGCTACCAAGACCATAGATGATCAAGTTGAAGCAGCCACGGCAGAGGTAAACACTGCTCCCTGGGTGCGATCTACTGGAGACTACCTAGAATATTCTTTCAAGGAGAACAGACTGGTTAATTTTAGGCTGATAAATATTTTACACCTCTGGTGAGCTCAGTACCCAGCTCTTGTTGTGGATTAGATCTAGAATTGCCATAATTGTCCCAGTAGGAAGGATTATGGCTATCAGTTTACATCTGTACATTTCTCTTGTTCCTAAACTTTACCTCCTGGTAGATAAAACTCTTACATTGCTTTCTTTTTTCAACTTTTTTCTAAGATAGTTTTTTATATTAAAAAAGTGACATTTTGCCTTTCTTATATGAAGATAATGCCACTGACCTGCCATCAATAGGATGTACGTTTCTGAGTTATTGTGATGGCCAACCAGATATCATTTTTTTTATTTCAGGGCAGTGTCACTGGCTCTCATATGTGGGACCCGAACTGGGGCCGCTGGCTTCCCAAGCCAGTGCTTAACCACTGCGTGGTATCATTTATAATGTCCTTTTTCCCTTCTCATTACCCTCTTGGCCATCTACAACCACTTAATCACTGCTTAAGTAACTCTTGAATTATTCTTTCCCCATTCTTACTGCCACTTTGTTCATTCAAGACCCTTGCAATATTAGCTTGTCTCATAGTAGAATTCTTCTAGCGTGTCTCTGCTAAGCCATTCTCCATATCGCCATCAGAAGCCTGTCTATAACATGCACAGGAATCCTGTTGCTTAACTTGCCTGCTTAAAATTTTTTAATAGCTAGAATTCTTTTTGAAGCAGTTAAGGCCAAAAGTGCCAATGGTCGCAGTGTTGCATGGTGGGAAAGGGTATCACTAGGCTCCTGAGGCAGAACTGAGTTCAAATCCAGGTTCTACCACAACGCTCTTGACTTTGTTTTTCTTATATCTAACTTGGGGGAAACAGGCATCTTAAAGAACAGTTTTAGTATCCATTCGATAGCATGTGCATAACAACTGGCATAATGACTGTCACATTGGATTCTTGGGGTAGGACAGCCCTCTTCTTCAGTGACACATATAGAGAATAAACCAGTAATCACATGGTATCATCATCCAGGCTTTCTCAACCAGGGCTCCTCATCTGAACCACAGAATTGACACAATTATTCAAGTGACTGTTTTTCAGTTCTCCCAACAATGGTTTATAACTTTGACCATTCTAGAGACACTGGTGAGAAGTTAATTCATTATATACAGTGGATGTCTTAGGACATTAGGGCTTAATTTTCTAGCAGAATCCTGATTGAAAAAAGCTGAGAGGTTACCTCCCCCACAAAATGCTTTGAGCAAACATTCTAAATAAAGTGATAATTTGAAGTAAGCAACTGAAGAGCACCCAGCCAACTCCAGCAGGCTGTACAGTTTGAACTATGGGTAGGTGCTTATTGGTACCATTCCAAAAGTTTACTACATTTGTTAGGTAATATTCCAGTGAGGCTTTTTGATAAAACATAGGAGGTAGCAAATCAGTTTTTCTGTTTCTTTACGTGAATTTCAACAAGATTATAAATATAGCCCAAGATCAACTCACTGTACACCTGGTGAAGTTAATTGAGCCACGTTCGCCAACTATAAAATCAAATTATGCTTTAAATCCATTGACTCAAAAATATGTTTTGCGATTATAGTGTGCATGCTGCTATCAAGAGAGCCATGCTCATCATATAAAATCAGTGAAAAATTAAAGAAGGGTAAAAAGTGTCTTAAGATACTGATTAGAAGATTACATGTGAATTCAGAGAGGGTGAACAAATTAGGGAGCCCCTTTGGGAACAGCTGTACATCCAACCAAACGCAGAGCAAGAGTGACTCTTCTGATGTCGAAAAGAGAAAAAATAATAAATACTCAAGGTGATGAGTTCTGCAATCAGACATTGAGCGCTAAAATTGGTTTGTCTTAGGACCAAAGTTTCACAATTAAAATAAGAGAATTTTTAAAAGTCAAAATCCAAATGAGTAACATTTCAACAGTAAGAAATTTTCTGCAAATACGAAAAATCCAAGTTAAAAGGTATAATATTTTCAAATAGAAAAATGGTCTTGTTTGTGTAATACAATTTCCAAGCCCACTTTTTAGCGGGAAGAGTAAGATAATTTCCTACATAATGATTTCCATGTGAAAAAATGTCAAGTTGGAGCTCTACTTACCAATTAATAAGAGGAAAGCTGTCTTCGTATCTATTAATAAGAGATCAGGACCGACGGGTCAGATGAGACCACCGTTTGGCCGTAAGTAGAAAGAGAGTAGCCCTGTTCTTCTTTTCACCAACTCTGATAAGAAAATAAATGTTTTAAATAAAATGTAGAATAAAAGGCCGAATATATTGGCATGTAGTATTTTTGATAAAAATAAAGCAAATTGGAAGAAAAGTAAATGAATCAAATCTGTTTCCAATGGTTTTGTTTATTTTTTTGTGGTTAAGTATACATAAAATTTACCATTATTTTAACCATTTTTAAGTGTATAGTTCAGTGGCATTAAGTACATGAACATTTTTGTGTAACCACCATCACCACTGTCCATATCCAGAACCCAACTTGAAACTCTACCCATTAAATAATAATTCCCCAAACTCCCAGGCCCTAGTAATCACTATTCTATTTTTTCTCTCTATCAAGTTGACTATTCTAGGTACCCCATAAAAGTAGAATCATATGATATTTGTCCTTTTGTGTCTGGCTTATTTCACTTAGCATAATGTCTTCATGGTTCATTCATGTTGTCACACGTGTCAGAATTTCATTTCTTTTTAAAGCTGAATAATATTCCATTGTATTTATATACTACATTTTGTTTATCCAGTCATTCGCCATGGACAGTTGGATTTTTTTCCCTCTTTAAGCTACTGTGAATGCTATGAACATGGGTGTACAAGTATGTTTGAGTCCCTACTCTCTTCTTTTGGTGTATACCCAGAAGTGGAATTGTTGAATCATGTGATAATTCTACATTTAATGTTTTTTAAAATTGCCTTACTGTTTTCTACAGGAGCTGTATCGTTTTACATTCCCACCAGCAATGCACAAGGGTCTCCTTTTCTCAACATCCTTGCCAACACCTGTCTTTTGTTTGTGTGTGTGTGTTTTTTTGATAATTATCATCCTGACATGTGTGAGGTGATATCTCATTTTGGTTTTGATTTGCATTTCCCTGATGATTAGTGACATTGAGCACTTTTTCGTATGCCTGTTGATAAGAATTTCTATTATATCACTGCTGCTTTCCTTCTTGCTTATGATGCTCCTTCTTAATTTCCTCTGGATTTCTCTTACTATTCTACCTGTTGGTAAATATTCTTGTTCTGCAGGATTTTGTTCCTGGCCCATAGCATCAGCTACTTCCCCATATACTGATAAGCCTTCCAAATTTCTCCCAAGTTGTGGATCTATATACCCAATAACCTATTGAACATATCTAACTAAAATATCCCATCAGTCTTTCCTTAATATCTTTCTTATCCTAGCCTCAACCCCATAAGCCATTTCCTTGGTTCAGATTCTTATCATTTACCAGTATCATTACAGTTTATGCCTCAGTGCAAAACAGAAATGTGAATCATATTGAATTGCAATTATTTAATTTCATGTATGTCTTTTTTTTTCCTTTACAACATAGTCACATTGAAATAGGACCAACTTCTCCCCCAACCAACCACACACACACACACACACACACACACACACACACACACACACACACACACACACTTATACACTTAAATATCTCTTATCCTAAATCTTATCCTAAAACCTTTCATACTGTATGGCTCATAGTAGAAACCCAATAAGTTGTATTGAACTAATTATAAATAGTAATGGAACTTAAAAGTTAACACATTATATTGAGTTCCCCAAAGGCAAAGATTATTTCTTATTCATTATTTTCTGAGTGTCTGGCACAAGAGTGGTGGTTAATAAATGCTCAATTTAGTGAACTAACTTTTTCAACTAATGTGCTACTTTTAAGGCTTCATAGCCTTAGGATGATTATCTTGGGAGACATGTAAGATTGTGGAGATGTGGGGTAAACAGGAGGCTCTTGCTACCTAGTCCAGGTAAGAAGTAACAGGATCTAGAGTAACCGGATGAATGGAAGTGATACTGCAGAATATCGATGACCATGGCTACAGATTAGGAATGGGCATTGAAAAGAAGGAGGAGTCAAGGATAATGGTTGTCTTAAACTCCTCATAGTTGTTAGTCTTATTTTTTTTAAATGAAACTAAAGCAGGTTAGTAAATAACTCACATTTCCCTGTACACTTAAGATCAAAAAAGTAAATAATATATAGTAGAAATACAAGCTTTGTTTTCATACCTTAGTTCCTCCCTGTTTATCCCCTCCCCTCATTTTTTTTCCTCTCGTAATTCCTCTCCCATCACCTAGCCAGCGCCCCATTCATCCTTACAACTCAGCCCAGGCATTGGGGTTCTTCCCAAGGAGCTTTTCATTATCTCACATGGAGCAAAATCCCCCCAATGTGCTCCTACTTTATCTATTTTGTGTCCTGTTGCATGTGTCTGCCCAGCTCTGTAGCTGCCATTAAACCCTGAGCTCCTTGAGGGCAGACCATGGCTCTTACCTGTTTCCAGCACCACCTGACATAGGCCATCACATACATGTATTTTAATAAAAATGCTTGAGCTTAATCAGTTCAAATCCACATGCATCATATATGAGAATAGGCTTCGTTGTTACTTGGGAATAATAGAACCTAAAAAGATATGAAATTGTGCCTAAGCCTCATTAATTTGATGCTTCTGTTTTCAGAAATCAAAGAAATAGCTTTCTATTGCAAATGGTCCTATCATTGACCTGAAAAGCAAAAATTCATTTTCCCTGTGCTGGCCTAAAAAGTTCTCTCATGAAGAGAACTAAGTACAAGTTGCCCCATGGCATGATCATCTTGACTGCAGAGGTAGAAAAACAAGACAATTTGATGTGAGAGGGAAAAAGGAACAGTTGCCTGAGCATATATTTCTTTTTATACTGCAAGCTCTTTGTTGCCTGTGCGAGCTGAGAACATTACACTTTGGGAACTGGGCTTCAGAATGCTGTGTCAAGGGTCACACTGTTAGGGGAAGAACATGTAATTGGAAAACAAATTTCTGACTTAATGAGAAAGACAGTTTCCCAAAGGACTCTTAAAAAGTTCCCTTAAAAAAGGAAAAGGAAAAAGTATTTGAAGATTTTATTTTTGGCTTTCAGCACAAAAGAGTCTTTGTTCCATTTTACCGGTTGTTTTTTGGTACCCTAAGAATGTAGCTTTGAATTCTTAGGTTTTTTTAATGGAAGATTTAAATAAGATACGTATTCCTATTTTACCTTTTTTTAATGTGATTGACAAGATATTTTACACAAGCTGTTAATTCTCTCTGATCACAAAAGAGTGATTTAATCTTTAATTTTCTAGGAATAGAGTATAATCCAGAGGGGAAAAAAAAGACATGGTTACCTGAGTCTGAAGTGCAGGGCTGGGTAGAGAATGACAGGAAATAAAGTCGCACGTCATGGATAGGCCCTGATGATCAGATAAGGGCGAATCACACCATTTTGTGCATGCTTGGATTTATGTTTTAGAAAATTTGAAAACAAATTAAGGCCAATCTAGAGGACATAATGTTATACTACCATTAAAAAGAGTTATTTCGTAGTTCATTTGATGATATAGAAAACGTTTTGAATAAATATTAAATTTAAAAACAACAGTATAAAAGTTTATATGTAATATCACAATTGTATAAAAGACAGTAGGTATATGTGTGCATGTATAAATACATTAATTCAGAATATATTAATAACCTGGTAAGAATAAAAATATTGAAAGCGGCTATTTCTATGTGGTTATGTAGAGGTAATCTGTATTTGTAACTTCATATATTTTACAAGTTCTCTAAAATGAGCTCCTATTACATTATGATTTTTTATAAAGAAATTATTTCTTTTTTTACCTTCTTTATTTGACCCTTCTTATAGAATAGAAATTGAGGCAGAATAGAGATTGTCAAAAAGTGAATCCAACCCAATTTTCAGGACTGTTCTTAAAGAACTGAAAACACATTCCCAAATTAAATAATAAAGCAAGAAGCATGTTATTTCTTTGGTTCATTTCATAGTTTAAGGTTAATATGAAACATCATATTTATATAATTTATAAGTTCTAGGCGTATTTCAGTTATTCTGTTTCATAACACATGGATTTAATTGCAGTACTTATTTCTTTACAGGTTTTACAACTGCCTACAACATGCTTTGGAAAGAGAGACTGTTACTAACTCACATTCCAAAGAGAAAATCAATGAGAAAAGTAACCCATATTCTCATAAGAAAAAAAGAAACCGAGAAAACCATGGCAAATGTATTACTGAAGAAAATGATAAAAAACTTGAAAATGATGATGATCCAGGAATTGGTATTACTCTCTTCCCTGAAGATGACTAGGATTTGGTTCTGAAGTGTCTTAATAGAATAATGTTTCTAATAATTATTATAAAGTTGCTCTTTATAAGAGTATTTTAGTTTGTTGAATGTATGAGACATTCAGAAAAGCAAGATTTAATTTTTTTCTCTGTTTTAGAGAAAACCATCTTATAAACCAGATGCCTTTTTAAAATAGCTCTATATAATGTTTGCTCATTAAATACCATGTTTTAACCACTGATTAATTATAAAAATCGAATTATAATTTTTAATGCCTCCTTTTTTAATTTTAATTTGTACTTCTGTAATACAGGAAAACTATAATACCCTTTCAAGAGGACCTTATCGTTATGAGTATTTGAATAGAAATCATAGTGACATTTTACTTATTTTTAACTTTGAAACCTCTGGCTTTAAAGGCAGGTCAGAGTTTGCTTCTCATTGCCATGGAATCCAGTGACAACTTTCCTCTCTTGACTGTGTGGATAAAACAACTGATATGCTTTTCAAATTCAGGACAAGATATCTGAACTGTCTTTCCCTTTTATTTCTCACAAACCAGAGCTTGTCACTGGCACAGTCTCTGTCAAGCAACGGGCCTAGTTTTTCACTGAGCCTGGTCGGAAGAGATAACTTAAGACACAGGAATTGTAATGGAACAAATGTGCTTGAAAAATTGCAAGGAATCGGAAGATCTGGGTTTAAGTTCTGACTGCTGCACAGAAGTCAGAGGTCCTTGAGCAAATCGCTTAATTTCCAAGGGCTTCCGTTTCCTCTTCTGCCTAACATTTATTCTAAAACCTGTTGTATTTATACCGTAGGACAGTTGACAGGATGAAGGTAAATCAAAACGTGAAAACAGTACAAAATAGGCCATTTGCATATATGTTAGTATTTACCATTTTCCTTTTAAAATGATGCTTTTACGCTGTATTTTGAGAATATAGCAAGTCATGAAAATTATATATTTAAAGAGAAATTGCTAGTCAAGAACTAATAAATTATAAGAAAATACCAGAATGTCAAATAAGAAACATTATATAAAGTAGTATAAGCACTGAGTTGTGATTTTGGCATTTCCTAACATTTTTATAACTTGCTTAAGTCTTAACTTCATATAAATTAGATTTGCACCTCAGTGCTTGCCTTCTGACCCATTTTGTACTCTCACTTTTAAAATAGACTGACTTGAAAGACATCTACTGTCCTGTAAATAAAATCGTAAGAGACACTGTTCAGACAGCTCTAGAGTTATTGTGAGGTTTTCCTTTACTCCTTTTTTCTGTCATTGCTTTTGAACGGCGCTCCTTTTTGCTTTTAAAACAATATACTAATAAGGCCAGCCAAGTGGCGTGGTGGTTAAGCGCTGGCTTGAGAAGCCCGCAGCCCTGGTTCGGGTCCCATATATGAGGGCCAGTGACACTGCCCCCAAAAAAAAAACAAAAAGCAATATACTAATATTTTTTCTAATGTATGCTAATACTTTCAGAACATTTTGGAAATCTTTTAACAAAGTCCCCTGTTTCATTGTCCCAGAAAGAACCTCCTTTGAGTCCTGATCCCCTGCCATTCTGCAGCTTTGGTGCTGCTAACCACTCACATCCATGAATCTGCCTTCATGGATGCCCTGAATGCTTTCTTCTAAATCATCTCCATTTGTGTCAAGTCCTCAATTTCTTTTCTCCCCAACACTTTAAGAGTTTGCAACATTTAGTGTACTTTATAATCATCTTTAAAATTAAAAACAAAAAATACAGAAAGGACCTGAGATTCTCCAGGGGCCGTTGGCCTGTGTATTTTTTTAAAAAGCTCCCAAGCTCTTTAATTGTTAAACTAAAGGCTAACAATGCTATACACATCCCCAGGTTTCTGTCTTCGGCCCTCATCTTCATTCCTCTCTTCACCCCAGCTTTCTCATCCATTGCAGTAGCCTCAGATTCTGAGGCCTGGACTCCCAGCCCTCCTGTCCCTACCTGTCTCCTGTGCTCCAGGGGGTGCCTTTTCAGAAGAGTTGTTGCTTTCTAAAAGTTTTCTCCTTAGACTACCTTTTTTGGTTCTTTGGCTAGAGAGAGCAGGCTTTTGTTGTTGACTGTTTTGGTCTGAGTCCATTTGCATCTCTAGGTGGCTGGCTCTTTCAGTGCCCAGGCTGGGACATAAAAGGCAAAAGGAAAAACCAGGGAACTCACGGGCTGGCTGAGTGGTGTGGTGGTTAAGTGCTGGCTTGGGAAGCCAGTGGCCCCGTTTCAGTCCCACATATGAGGGCCAGTGACACTGCCCTCAAAAAAAAAAAAAAAAAAAACCAGGGAACTCACTGCTCTGTTGCTCTTTAGGCCCCGAGATCCCCAGCTGGTCCTCCTGCCACTCTTCACCTGTCAGAGTCATCCTATATTTTATGCATAATGTTCAGTTTTTAGTTGCACTTAGTGTAAAGAACGGGAAAAAGTATACATACTGCATCTTCCCAGAATCAGAAGTCTATGTATTTTTTAAATTATTGATAAAATATTGTTGGGGTATTGCTTGGACACTTGGAACCCATGCAAATAGCCGCAGATCCCTTTATTTAGTGCTATACCCCACCCCCCAGCTTGCGTGTTCTGTTCTTGCTTTAGGTCACTAGAGCCTCTCGCCCCTAAAACAGAGAAGAAAAAGCCTAGACGTCTGTTTCTTGTCCCCCTCCCCTGCCACATACATACCCACTGTCAAGCCCGATAATGACAAGCACGGAGCTTCAAAAGGCAACTGTGTTGCCCAGAAATGGGATAAACTTGTATATGCACTTGCCATCTGAGCTCCCAGCAGTGTCAGGCAGAGGCAGGACTTCTATCCCCTTACCTGTTTCTCCTGGGTTCACACTTGCACTAGGATGGTGTCTTCTGGAATAACCTGAATAAAGACACATATTGAGATTATTTTGGATATATTTTTAAAAGCTATGACACATACTTGAAAGAGTTGATGTTTTAATATGCTAGAAATTATATTATTGGTAATGATTATAAATTTAAGATGTAAATGATGCAAATCAATTTATGATGTTAAGTACATAGTTTTAAAAATTCTTTTGCGGCAGTATCTAATGAATAATTTTTAAGGATCACTCCTATAATACAAACTGTTATAAGAACCTAGAAATGAGAATAATTGATTCTAGGTGAGGGAGTACTGGAAGTCCAATTCAAGAAGATGCCATTTCATTTCCATCTTAAAGAACAAAAAATAAGTTGACTTAATAGAGAAACCAAAAAATTGCTCTTGCAGACAAAAGGAATGTGTGATGTAAGTAAGGCACCAAAGAGCATGATATACTCAGTGATGTGAATATTCCAGAAAAGCTGAAATACAACATAGGATCTGAAATGAGTCAAGCTCTTAGAAGCCCCATTGTGAAGGGCCTTGTGGTCCAGCGTGGAATAACCCCGTGTTCCCTAAACATGGCTACACCTCAGAGCAACTCAGGCTGGGATGGAGCAGGGCAGCCATGTTCTAAAACACGATGCTACATCGCTCAAGGTAGAATCTTCAATCTCGAGCCTAGGAATCTTTATTTTTTAAGCAACTCGTCCCAATGATTCTGATAAAAATCAGCCATTCATTTTTAGAATCCACTGGTAACAGACTTAATCCTGAAACCATTGGAGAAGCATTGAAGGTTTTTTAAAGAAAAAAAAGTAACATCAGCAGATGCAGCAATATACCTAGGTCATAGACTTTGTGTCTACATTTTATAGGAGGGGAAGCAGGAGCTTCCAGTATATTAATCAGTCACATCGCTGTCCTTACCCTTAGGTCTAAGGCAGCTGCCAGGGAGAATGGCAAAATGTACAGCTGTGTGAGTTGAATTCTGTACAACCCAGGAGGGGGCATTATCCATTGATGACAATATGAGTGGCACTCCGTGAAGCTGTGCAGTGCACATTCTTACATACTAACATATACAGCAGTCCTGCCAGAAGGGAATTTGGCCAGGAAAAAAATCTTATAGTCTCAGAATGTCTGGAACATTTCTTCTGATTTAATTAATAGAATATGGAATTACCTGCCAGGCAGGTAGATAGAAAGAGAAGAAAAACAATTAAGAAATAAGCCCAAAATACATAAGAACTGTAGGAAAAGTGGTGAGGATGGGGGTGAGGATGGGGAAGGGCATTCAATGGGAAATGACTATGCATTCTGTTTAAAAATACCTCTAACGGGCTCATAATCCACTGACTTTTCTTCACTCATTTAAACTGATCCCTGAGGCACTATGTATTCCAAAGATTCTATAACCTGAGGATACACATAAGGACCTGGAAAAGAGGGTCTGCCTCCTCTTCTCTTTATCTAGGGTAACCTGGGACTGAGGTTAGAGAAGAGACCAGGTGCTGGCCAAGAATACACTGAATCCCACTCACTCCTTAGCATCCCTTAATATTTTATTTACATAATCCACGTGCCTGATCAAGAATATTAATAACTGCAAAAGGCAATTTAGTAATAATTAAACATACAAGATCACTTATTGAAAAATACCACTGTGGTTTATTTTCATTGTTGTTGATCTATCCAAAAGAATTTTTTTTCCTTCCCCTGGGATGGAGGCGGGCATTTATTCCTAATGGATTCTCCATTTCTCCTTATCACCTACAAGTTAACTATAGTTGACTCTTGAACAATACATAAGAGTTAGGGGTGCCGACCTACTGCACAGTCAAAAATCCACATATAACTTCTGACTCCCCCAAAACTTAACTAGTAATAGCCTACTGTTGACAGGGAGCCTTACCCATATCATAAAGAGTAGATTAACACTTGTTTTGCATGTTATATATATGTATTATATACTGTATTCTTATAATAAAGTAAACCAAAGAAAATATTATTAAGAAAATTATAAGGAAGAGAGAATACATTTACAGTATTTATTGAAAAAAAATCCACATATAAGTGGACCCATTCAGTTCAAACGCATGTTTTTTAAGGGTTATGTACTTCTGTGTTCTAAAAGAGAAAAAAAAAAGTTGTCAGATTTGTTGAGAAACAGGGAGGGAAATTAAGAAACATGCTTTTGTTCTTTAGATTCTGGGCCAAGGTCATAAACTATTAGTGGCCAGTCTGGCCTGGCAGATGCGTTTCATTTGACCCACATTGAGGGCGTTTTTCCTAATCGATATAATATTTTAAACTATAATGGCTTTTTTTTTTTAAGGTACATCCCTAGTGGGGTTTTTTTGTTTGTTTTGTTGTTTTTTTGTTTTGTTTTGTTTTAAATTAGAAGATGTGGCTACACTGAGCCGCCATTCCCATATGACAACACTCAGCAGAGCCGAGTACTGGCTGCCCCGTGGACAAGGCTTGTTTTCCTGCTCAGCGCAGTAGCAGCACCCCCTACTGGCTCCCTGGCTTACCTGCTGCAATCATTCCCACTTCAATGTCTGGTCCAGTAGGCACCTGCATTAGCAACCCCTGATTAGAACTGTGGGGAGAACTAAACAATATGATGATGTTAGTAGGTTATACAATAAATAAGAGATTAGAGCGGGACTGGCTAAAAAATTTGCAGAGGCCAGTACAAAATGAAAATGCGGGGCCCCTTGTTAAAAAATGTTTA